>JAJEKV010000168.1:429351-1053803 GCA_021234155.1 Isoetes taiwanensis | reverse complement strand
GGATCACTTACCACCGCCCGCTTGCTTCCTCAGTCGTGTAATCTTTTCCACTGCTGCCAATGTGATTTTACACGATTGGAGGGCTCATAAAGTTAAGTTATTGAGAGGAAGCAATGCAGACTAGCATTTATTATTGAGCACTTGCCAGCATTTAGTGATTTTAGATTTATCAACCTTGTACACAGTAGCCAATAAGTTATAATAACTGAGCTCTACAGTGCATCGCATTACATATTATATCCATATTTAAACTCTCAAATACAAGACATGCACACATCATAGAATAGAATAGAATAGGTTTTTAGCGTCCACGGAGACCAATTGGCCTATGGGACCCAAACAAAGAGAGAGCAGCAAGCATATTACTGACAGGATTACCACAAGGGTTCTATCCATACCAAATAGAGAAGAAAGGGCTTGATCAATGAGCTGGAAATTTTGTGATAGATTTAGAAACTTTAAATCGGCAAAATCCTTGATGTTTTTTATGCCAACATCAGTGATACTTCCTTCACAAATTTGTAGGCTCTACAACTCGTTGAAATCTGCACACTATCATACTGCAAGATACACAACATAAAAAATGTTTATAAAATATAAAAATGCAGTTTTAAGATAGTTGAAGGATCATATGTCTAACGATTTAAACAAGAACAATCAGACCTTGCTATAAATTAAAAACCTAAACTACACAAAGAACCAATAAAGCACATTTAGAATGACATAGTATGCTCAGAATATCAGGATGTAACGCTGCCATTCTAGAGTCTGTAATACTTGCACCAAAAAGGTCCAAATGGGTAAGATTGGTTAGACCTATAAGATAAACATCAAATAATCAAGCAATTCGACCAATCAACATAAAATTCCCGTCAAGGACTAGACAATACCTGAAAATGCAACTAGGCTCGCATCTGTGATTTTTCGTGAATGAACATTAAGCAAACTTAGTGATAGCCTAGAAACTTTATGAAAGCCGCTATCTATATATTTGCGAAGGATAAATTCAAACTTTTCAAAACCTTCAAACTTGAACCACATCATTGAATGATAAGTCATTGGTCGACAAAATTAAATGGCTACAAGAATTTGAACCAAATCACTGTATCATCTCATAGTAAACTAATATGCATCTTCATGAAACCCTGAATATCACGAGCATTGAACATTACAACTGGGTGGTCTACCAATGGATATCAAAAGAATAGATCAGGGTAATGGGCTATGAAATTTATAGAAATGGGCCTTCACCAATAGGTCCCCCATTAAAGTTGGCTCAAGGAATCTCGTAACATCCAATTCGCCGGCACCAAGTAAATTAAGAAGCTTCAAAACTAAACACCCACTTTGCACAAACTTTACCTGCAAAAAAGCAATTTCACTGTGAGTAAGGTTAGACTCCAAGATATTATGCTAAGGGAGCGATTCTCCGCTCTCGCTGGGGAAAAACACCGTGTGTTTGCTTCTGAGCTTTTGAATCCAGCAAAGATGATTTGTTGATCGAAGCTGTTGTGGCATGCTCCCGAATAAGTCACTTTCACCACACTTCAAATTGCATAGCATCAAAATTCATACCGATTAGGCGGTTCGAACAGCAGTAGGGCAACAGGGGTGATCGGCAGATTATTGGCAACAACTAGTTTGGAGCAGTTTTTGACACATTTTAGATATATATCGGCATATACACGAAATATGCCAAAAACCCATATGAGCAAGAGTTTGCCCCTAGGGCAACCCAAAAAAAAGGGGTGGTTCAAAAACTCTTAAATAACTATACGACCTAGATATATGCATACACTTTCCATGTTCACAAAGCGAACAACAACCAACATGTTTATTTGGACAAACTTGCATCCTAGAGTACCTCACCTATTAGATACTCCTATTCGATACTAAGAACAGACTAGAAAACTGCAATAAATACAGCCTACCATAGTAGTACAAGAGTGTCGACACATAGTGTTTGGAAGCAATATCTTAAAAATCCAGCCACATCAAATATTGAACATGCAACTTTGAAGCATGTGCGCCGGCGCACATGGTCCAGAGGTCTGCTGCATGTAGTGCCACTGCTTTTGTGCTGACCCAAAATTAAAAAAAAGGTAAAACATGAAAAAGTGCAAAATTTTTTATTATATGAAAAATATTTTTCGAACCCTGAACAGGTGCGCCGGCGCATTCCCTCATTTTTGTAAAAAAATTTCTTTCAACATGATAGTGTTGCTGATGGCACCCCCGATATTCGGGTGCTCATCATTTATTTTTCCTTTTGAATGGTTCCAAACCATTAAGGTTTATTGGCCCTTCTACATTTATAATGGCCTTCAATTCTAATGGATCTCAAGTTCGCTTAGCAACGCAACAACCACTAAAGCCTTAATTGAACTTCTTGTCAAGATGAACATGATCCTAGAGCAGAAGGAATGCGACCACAAATATTCCACAGCAACCATATCATTGAAATACTAAATTATGCCAAATACTAGCATGCATGCAACACATCAATGCTCTGTATAGATAGATAGATAGATAGATAGATAGATAGATAGATAGATAGATAGATAGATAGATAGATAGATAGATAGATAGATAGATAGATAGATAGATAGATAGTATTTTTACATACTAGATAGTATGTAAAAATCGATCACTGGTCAATTCTTCGACAACTATCACATCTTGACTCGAAAAACATTTATTGCCTTTAAATATTGGGATCTGTAAACAAAACTATATCTATAACAGGAAACAACAACATTAACCAAGCAAAATTTGTTATAAATAATTGTTTGGAGTAACCACATTGCAACAAAGGCGCTGGCGCACGATGTCTAGAAGATGCAATATGTGTGCCTTATGCCACTAACACAAACTCTTTCTTTGCTTTGCACCGACCTCGAAATCATGCTCTAGTGTACCCACAATGTTGGGTCATTTATCATTTTCATTCAGTTCCAACTAGGGTCATACACCTCCTGGGCTGTACTTTATATGTTCATGCCAATAACCATCAAATGAGATTCCGTGTTAAAGAGGCCAATCTTTTTTTTTTTTTGAAGAACTGTGTCATCAATATATTAAAAGAATGGTAATGTTACAAAGCAAGTGAGGAGGAAGGAGAACTCCGCCCTCTAAAGAGATGTACCGATAAGCACTTTATCTACATAAAACTCACGTAAAACCGCGAACTCCATCACCGTGACAAACCACCATCACCATCTCAGAATAACCCAAGAAGTCCCTAAAATGGCAAACTTCCGCTCTACTAATCCCGGGAACACCAGAAAGTTTTGAAATAGCTTGTACTTATCTTGATTACTAGTATTTTGTTTTTTTTATGAAGGTGGACCAATTTTGATTACTAGTATTTTTCTAGACATATATAATGCAGTTTGTTATTTTCCATTGTTTTTGTCCCTTTCAAATTTTTCCGCGCCGCAATCTAATCTCGTATTTACCTGCCACGCTTTTTATTTTCTCCTCAAGTAAGTCGGCCGCATGGTATGGCAAGACTTCGATGGATGGAAGCCCCGCGACTTGAGTGGGCGGCCGGCCCCGAGCAGCTTTCCAACTGGCAAAATTTTGTGCGGACTTCGACTTTTGGAGCGTGGTTCCTTCTTCATCCCTTTTCTTTTAATCGGCCAGTGGTTTTTCTTTGGCCCGCCGGTGGGTTCTGTTCTTTAGGTTGGCGCTTGGGCCCTCATTAACCGGAGCTTGGTGGATCGTTGTTCGGCCAATCATTGGGCGCTTTGCTATCGGGCGAGCAAACTGCCTACTCGCCTTTGGTTTATGGTGTCACACGTCCGACAGACGCCGCTTTGTGGCATGACGTTAAATCTTCTTTCTTCTTCTTCTTCTAAAAACGTGGGATAGAAGAATCTACAATGTTTTAGCAAGAAAGCCGCAAGTAATTTTCCTTTAAAGCATTTTTTGCTAGAGATTGAAACTTCTCGGGCAAAAAAAGAAATATCAATATATGAGGCAAGACTTTGACAAGGCGCATGGAGCATTTCTCGTCGTTGGAATCATTTAAGCCTCCGAAAAGTCCTTCCCCGATGGATTGTATAATGTGGAGCAAATCATATTCAATATTTAAAGCCCCGCAAAAACTTGTTCGTCCGGTGCTAATAATTCTAAAGTGGTAAGAAACATCAGGCACCTTATGATTTGAATTAAAAATTTTGTTTTGAATGATGAATTGAACCAAATGCTTCTAATCTAATCAGAAGTGTGGAGAAGTCGGAGTCTTATTAGTCCTCAAGGCAAAGGCATAGGTATAACCTTACTATTCCTCCATCTTATTAGTCCTCCGAGCCCATTTGAGCTTTAGTAATTTCAGTTTTGATCACCAGGGGAAAATGGCATGGTCTTTCTTGATCCTCAATAAATGAAGTGCATTTTTAATCAAAAGGAATCAGATTTATCTTTTTGATCTTGCTCTATCCTTAATAGTAATGATGTATTTGGAAATGCTGTTAGAGTAGCATTGCTTGGGCAGCTTATTTAGTGTATATTCGCCGTCTTGATTGTATTTGCAGGTTGCGACATCATTATTTGTGGAATTAGATGGTGTGCTTCTAACATTATGGAAATGGATTTTTTCATTCTTTATTATGCTTCGTGTTTTGCAACTGTTGCCCAAGTTGAAGTAGACTATTTTTGAAGGGCTTGCGGAACCATAAGATCTGGAAAATTTAATTTCAATAATTTTATTCTGAGCTATTGATGGCTATATTTGGCTTTTAGATAAGCAGAAAAGATCTTGCCATCGATTCAATTTTGGTACTTCCCTATATCCAGAACCCTGATATAGTCTCCCATACTAAATTATCACTAGACTAGATGAGCAGATTATTATGTTTTCTTCTTTAGAAATGAGAAATTTTTAACTTGGTTAGTAGCATTCAATTGTGCAGATTGGTTTTTGTACAAAAATAAGAAGTCTTTTGTTTGATTTTGTGCATTTCTAACTTCTTGAAATGCAGATGGATATCTTGCATAATTTACATCTTGCAACAACATTTGATTTGAAGCTGAAGTAAATTTATGAAATTTATTATGATCATTGACTACTTTGGTCCATACACCTGAGGAAACCTGAAGAAAGTGTGATGTAAAGACGATTCCTTAAATGCTAGAGATAGCCTCTCAATTCAAAAATAATTTTGTATTGTAATGTCCATGTGATATTAATATTGATAAGTCCAAAAAATGACATGTCTCCTTTAGATGGATTTGATACTTTACACTGAAAAATTGACACTATTTTCCTCATAATAAGTGCAATGTATCACCTAATAGAGGTTAGTGTTGTTTGAAGTTGTCTAGGAAACTCGGACCACATTCTTCTTGAGTCTTAAACATTTTCATTTTTTCATGTTAGTCCAATTTTAATGAATCACCCTTGCCCTTCAATCTTCTCACTTATAGCATTGCCATTTCAAATCACATCTTTCTCAGTATCTTTAAAAAACCCATTCTAATCATTCTTGATTTTGATTTTGATGTATTTTTCCTTTATGTTTCCTCTCGAACTATTGTCAACATACCGCTGGGATTGAAAGGACAAATACACAAGTATTGACCCCTTGTGGCATCTTGGACATGAGTACTGTCCAGCTCAACCAGTTTGGAATCAAAGAATTTATCACAGCGGCCATGTTAATGTGTTGAATCCAACTCTACATTTTTAGAACCGAAGGCACGTTCGTGGGGCCTTGGCTAAAGGCTAAATCTGTCATGTTGGGCCAAGAGTGGACACAGTACCACGCTTCCTTGCTTGGCAAACTCAGGTTTAAAAGATCTATACAATCTCTTTATCTATTCCTATAATAATAAAGGGCAGGATTTTAACTCAGGTTTAAATGATCTAAACAATCTCTTTATCTATTCCTATCACTCATATCTAATTCAGTGTCAATTTTTGTTTGATAAATATTTGTTTGATGCTATTTATTTGAAGCATCCTCGTGGTGACACGTATGTGCAAACAAAATTTTAAGAAAAGAATGCGGCATTTATGATATGCACTTATTGTGCATTTATGGCGGCTATGGCGGCTAGAAGATTGCACGGTCTTTTCCCAAGCTTTCCCTCCCGCACGCTTCCCGCTTCTAGCTATGGCGTATCCAAACCGGCGTCGTAGTGGTCTTAGATATTGCCGGGCCTACCAAATTTGACAGCTTTTATTCTTATTTGGCCCAATATGTTAATGAGCACTAAAACGTCTAAATCTCAAGAAGTCTCGCTTTGAACTTGTGCTTCAAAAACCTAGCCCATTGTGAAGATTTGAAGACCACACTTTCACCGAGTTGGGTTTCTTGCTTTGGGCATGGCTTCTCCGCCTTTAATTTTTGCTTTAATCTTTTTCTAAGCGTAAAAATCATCACTGGTCGTCCAATGCGAACCTCTCCCAAGCAGCCTTTCTATCATTTTTTTTTTTTTTGTTTTTCTACATCTTGGACGTCAAAGCCTCCCCCATCCCATCGTTTCACTCCAAATAGTCTCAGATCCTTTGCTTGAAGGTATCTCGCGCATTTGGCTATGTTCGGGATTCTAGACCCAAGAGCTCCAATGGTTACCTATATACTAAATCGACTTTATTTGGTCAAGAGGGGATCAATGGTGAGAAGATTTTGGGATTTTGTTGTGGTTGGAAACATAGGATCTGGTGGTTTGAAAGAAAACCAAAATTCTTTAGAAAGGGGGTTGAGCTAGATTCGCCAAGCATACTAAGAACGCTTTCAAGGCAAATCGGGCCACTTACGGTGTAGGTTTGAGTATGATTTAGGCATATTTTTTGCAAATCAAGAAAGAATAAATATAATTCCACTAGATTCCAAGTAGAGTCAGAAGCGTGATCCGGCCCAAAACATTGGTCCCTCCTCGACAAAAAAGCCTAAAGTGTGGTAACCGGTTTTACCCTAAGTTTTATGCCTAAAAATTGTAGCCCCCGATGGTATTAGTTTTTCTGATCAAAGACGGATTTTTTCTCGCGACTAGATCAAGCTCTAAAAATCCAAGCAAGCGGTATGCACCGTAAAGGGAGAGGATTTTGGTGTTGATCCAAACAATGGAAGTATCAGGAAAAGATCCTGTAACCTAGAGAAAACTACATAGCCGCGGGAGGATCCATTCATGGTGCCACTGGCTAATACCGGTATCCATGGATCAAGCTTCGACGCCGAGAAGAGCAATCATAGAGACAGATGCCCTTCCATAGTTTCTCGCACCGAGATACAAATTGCAAAAGAAGGTTTGGCTATGTCCCTGCCTATTGCGTAGGCTCTTTTGTTCTGGCCACATGCTAAAGGCAGAGCTAACTTAGTGCCAACAAAAACAAACAAAGTCCTTTTCTAGCCAAAAAAAAATAACATAGGCTATTTTTCCTCAAACAATCTAAATCTAGTGGGCAACTGGCCGTAAAGAACAAAATTTACAGAGAAAAAAATGCAACCGCTAAAAAGGCTTAATATCTAAAGGTAAAAGTCGAAGGAAAACTCCTCGCTTTAGTACGCCGTGAGCTTGGATTTGCCCTCAGAAGATCCAAGTAGCCACCAAACGGAAAAATTTAGCTTTGAAGAACCAAGGAAATGCATTATTCGAGATGTCGCTTTTATATGAATCAATGAGGCTATACCCCGCAATTAAGCGACATGAAGATTGCCTGGGAGATGATGTTTGGGAAGAAGGAACCATGTTAGAAAGGGTATGAGAGTAACTTATAGTCCATATATGCAATGGAAGATCAGAGAAAAATATGAGGAGAGGATTATTTGGAATTTTAAACCAGAGAGATGGATCGTGATGGACAATTTGTGCCCTCGTGGATCCTTACAAATATCCAAAGATTCCAAGCAGTCCTAGAACTGCTTTAGGGAAGGTATGGCCACTATACAAAATGAAGCATAAGCTGGGTGAAGTACGTATATTAAACCACGCTCAACGCTGCAGGGATTTAGACTTACAATACGCTTGGGTTACCATGAGCATAAAAGGTGGATTTGCCACGACAAATTAAGGTAGACACTAAGTTCTTTAGATGGATATGTACAACTTGAGGAGAAGATAAGAGACGAATAATCGGGTGAATTAATTATAGTAGGAGACACATAAGAAGATGACGCAAGAGGACATGCAATGAAGAAGATGCTATCTCGACATGATGTAAAAAAAGCAATTGTGTGGAATCTCATAAGTAGCAAATGTTTCATGACAAAGGTGGATTGGGTATTTTTGGAGAAATGCCTTCTTGTTTTGGGATTTGGAGAGGCATTCACCCGTGATAAATAAGGGGAAGTCATGTCACACATGTTGCTTTTCAAGGTGGTTTTATCCCAAATTAGTGTTGGTTTGGGATCCGACAGATTGTCCTTGGTTTTGCCTTCTACTATTGTTGCGTATGTTGTCTCAAAACCCCTATGCTGTAGCTCGAAGGTATCATCCGTATCCGCCCATGTTGGATGGTTCGGAGGTGTGTAATCGTGATAAACATGACACTTTCCTTTTCTTATGGCCAATGACAAAACCTTACAATGTTAAGTCAGCCCTAGATACTTTCTCCCCGGCCTGGAGTTCTTGTAGGTTGAGAAAGTGCACCGGCTCTATGGACACCGGATAGTGATGTTCCCTCTCAGATTTTTTACTACCCCTGGATGGTGGCTTCCTCATGGTCAACCCACAAAGCTTTTGGGCATTCCCGTGGGTATGTTTCGCCTCATGCGCTTTGGGATGAGATCATTAAAGGTCTTGAGAAACATCCTGCTCGGGTGGAAGGTGGCTAGTTATCTTTGCCACGGTAGGATCACAGCCTGTAAGATCCGCCTCAAAGAACACCCATGTCTACATGGCATCCGTCTTACCTGCCCTCAATGTAAGATGAATGAGGTCAGGTATTGTCGAATCCCATCCGGGGTGGCTACCCGCGTAGGTGCTATTGTTAAGGTATCTTGGACTAGTGCATCAAGCCTAAGGTACTGGTGCCTTGGAATGTTGGACTTCCGCTTTGTAAAGCCAGCCATGATTTCAAAGTTCATTTGAGGGCTCCCTCCTGGTAAAAGGACTCTCCTGGTTTATACAGCAGTAATCATCATAGTCTTCCCTTTCACAAGACAACTATCGCTTCCAGTTCCTATGGATGCTCTCTATCTTTAAAGTTCTATCTCCCCGAGATGCTAGATCTTTATTCCATGTTAACTTCTGCTTGCGCTTCATTGTCAATGTCATGCTGGTGGCTTCCCTGTAAGGTATTCATGATCAAAATTTTTATGTGCACTTTGTATTATCCAAAGACCTAACGTTGGCGGCTAGCGTGGGTTTTAACGACATGCGCGCAGGCGATTCCGGCCATCTTTGTCATGAGGTTTTTCGCACGTAGATTTCGCGAGCATAGAGCGGGATCGAAGAACTGGGCCGGGTGGCTGATTTTTGCCATCCACAGTAGCCAAACTACAGCCGAGCGTGCCTATTTGATATGTGATGCACGCAGTTTAAAAGTTTGTTTTTCCACGTGACAGTGCCGCTTTTAGATAATAGAGCCTCTTCCCCATCCCAAAGATTGGCATCTTCGTGTTCCTCAACCATGTGAGAAAAGTGTTTGATGTGGACATGGATAAATTGCTCCACCCTTAAAGTGTCGGCCACATGGCAAATTCTCCATAGATGTGTTCGAGTGAATGTCTTGGTTCACAAGATGAACCCTAGAGTCCTCACATCATTCCCTCCGTGGGCCAACGGTTGAAACTATTGAACACCCGCCTGCGGGCGATCATCTGTGCTTGGGTGGTTGTTCACTCTTTTTAGTGTGTCACCACTCAGCCGTGAGATCCTACTTGCACTTTACCCCCCTGCTTGGCATAACTTTAAGAAGCGGGCATTTCCATCTTGCTTCTAGTTGAATTTTGTGGTCTATCCGCAGAGGCGACGCTTTTGTGTATTTTCCAAGGTGCACATTATCTCGATCGACAACTTTCTCCATTGTGCCAAAGCAAAAATCATTAAAGCTTATCGTTGCTCATCTCTAGCCGATGATAAAAGAGATAACCATGTGACGATTTATTTGTTCTTCTTACGCATAGATCTGTTTTGCCTTAGTTGGGTCACCTATCCACTAGGGTTTTATTCATGTCCCTGCATTGTGTAACAGGGCCTTGTTCTTGTCAATAAAAAGAGCCTCACGTCCTTCAAAAAAAAAAAAAAAAAAAAAAAAAAACTAACATGGAATAAAATAATAGCTAAGGTTAGCCAAATGGCTATTTTATAGCATTCTGGCCAAGAAAAGTGGCTAAAGTAAATGAAAAAAACAATGCCCAAAGAAAAAAATTTAGCTCAATTTTTTTGCCGACCAAGTGAGTTTTTAGGTTGAATAGTCAAACCTCCACCTCCAGACAACTCCACCAGTACAACAATTAGCCAAACCTAAGAAAGAGTGGACTTGACAAAATAGACGGATTACTCTAGTTGCTGACACCAAGATATGTAGGAACTTTAAGAAATCACCAAATAGGGTTCACTTTTTTCCTTTTCTTCCCTTTTTTTATAGTTGTTTTACTTATTTTCGAAAGTGAAGTTAAAGTATCACTGGGGGAAATCAAATCTAGAAGGAACACTATAATTTTTCTTTGAGTTTTGAACATGTGTATGTATGTTGATTTCATGTGTTGCTTTCTTAATTTCAATTCGTCCAGTTTTATATACACGCAGAGGTTTTGTAGTAGCGCAGTTCCTTATTGCTTTCTTAGTTCCATTTCATCATATTCACACAGATACAAAGCATTTGTTTCCAGGAATACTATGTCTTCTTTTAGCACTCTTGGAAATTGTGGCATCTTTATTCTTCATGATTCAGCAAAATTGCTGATTATTTGCAGGGACAATAAGTGAAAGCCCTTTGCTGTTGGACGGTTGTATATTGTGAAATGTTTATTGTTCACAGGTTTATTTGGATGTTCTCATATTTGTTTGACTGTATCATTGACTTCAATAGCATAACCAAATCATAGGGTGATGTGGAAATGTCTGTTTGACCCCATCTTGTTTTTGTGCAAACGGTTATGCTTGCAGGATATAGAATATCATGTGGTAGATTTTCTAGACCAAAGGTTCAGATTAGACGAGTATAGGAGATAGATGAGTATTTATGTGATTACACGTTAAAGGCAATGACATAAAATTGCTCCTCCTTTTTATGAAGCAGTCAATGCCTAGATCTGAACCCCAAATCAAGAGCGAATACCCTTGTGCGAGCCAAACATGCCACCGTGGCATCTGACATGGCCCAACACGTCACATGTGTGTATATATACCTATATAGTAGCCAATAAAGGCAATTTTTTCTCTTTATCCTTTATATGCAATATGTATGGGAACTATGCCAAAGATATGATCCATTATCGCATAGCAGTCTCCGGCAATGCAGACAGCATTTGCATTGGCAGTAGTTCCTTGTAAATTACTTCCTCTTAATCTGCACCCTTCTCCTACAATAAGGAGGCAACAATCTGGTGGGCGTATCCGCTGCCTAAAGAATTCTTCTTCTGTTGATTTCCCAAAAGATTACAACGAAGTGCTTCAGCAGGTTTCGACCTTCTTCGAACCATTGTTTAAAGCCTCTCTCCGGTTGGCCTAAGGAATACGTATTTTGCAGTTGAAAATCGCCACATATGCTGCCCTACAAGATTCAAAAACATTACTGGTAAGTTCTGCATGCAATGCCAGAGTTACAGTATACGAGATTTCTCTTTTTCAATGTGTGTGTATAAACAGGAAATTGAGTTCCCTACCGCTGGGCTTGGCTCTGTTTCAGGTAATGAGATGTGCATGAGTATTCTTGTTGTGCTACATTATGTCAGTCTAAAGGCTATCTTTCTTGCATGCAGGAGACGCAGAGGGAGGAATCGAAATGAATAATAGCTTGCAATTGGTCCGGGAGTTTTGTGAAGGTCTTTTAGACATGGAGCAAGCATCACGAATTCGAATTGTAAGATTTCTTACTGTTAAATTTCATGTTCAAGAAATTAAAGGAGCATGTTGTTACAAACTGCAGTTATCGATGAGACAATATGCACATATGCAGTGTTTTGATTTTACATAGAATCCTAAATAGCTTGAATCAAGTTTTATGTGTTGGTTCCCTTTGTTAAAGGTCACTTCTCGCTGCTCCACGCTGTGTTATACAGATGGCCATAACAAATGCAAATTAATTTCAAGTAGATATATCCTTTCTTAAACTTTCATTCTGTTAATGGGTGGAGAATACTTATATTCTGTTTTGGTCCTTATGGGAAAGGAATATTAGTCTCCTAGCATAGGACCTTCATTTGCAATCTCATGCCATGAGGGCTAATTGTGGTTTCGTTCGAGGATAACCAATACTAATTCAAGTCTGGTTTTTTTACTTTCCTGCTAACTAATCTTCACAAGATGTACAAACTTACATTTTAACTAATATGTCTTTACTTTGACATCTGTCCATTTCCATATAAATTTCATCTCGTATCTTTCATAGTTCTTTCCGGATGTTCGAGAGTTCCAGTCAGCCAAGGAAGGCTTATTTCAAGGGACTTCTTTCAAATTGGACTATTTAACTAGCCCTTCGGGCTTGGAGGATATAGGATTTAGTAAAAAGGTGAAGTTTTTAGACCGTGTGAGGCCAGCTGATAGGCTATTTGTAGCTGCTTACCCACACTTCAATGTAAATGGTAAAATGATATTTATTGCTTTAGTCCTCTTATGCCTCTGTATGCTCACTTTTTGACCTTCACATTTTTAGAAATGCTCGCCGTAGAAGAACTATATAAGGATGTTGCCAAGAACAACAGCTATCCAATAGTGGTTTTCAATGGTGAATTGGATAGAATAAGAAGTGGATGTATCCTTTTTGAAGTTGTATTTGTTCTATGCTGTTTATTCTAACTAGGAAAAGGTCATCATTGCATTCTACTCAATATGTCATATATAAGACTATCCACCGTTCTTTTACCCTAAGCTTGGAGCTCTTTCAAGGAACTTCTTACCACTGTTTGAAACAGTATATTATGTGCACAACTTTAAGGGATATCCTGGGGGGACATTATTCAGGTGCATTCTGTCAGTTTTGCTAATAGCTAGTCTATCGTCATCTTCAACTAACATGTAATGTTCGTGGAAACACAGGGTCTATCCTGGGCCTTGGCAGGTACTACGGGTGGTAAATAATAGAATGATTTGCTTACATGAACAGGAGAAAATGCCTTCACTGAAGGAGGTTGCATTGAACATATTGCCAAATCTTAGAACTTAGGCTGAAAGATAAACTGCTGCATTAGATTGCAGAAGAAATATTGGTGTGTTCAGGAATTAAGAAGATGGATCTTAAATGCAATGAGTAGCAACCAGTATGTAGCTCATTTATTCTTAGTAAGGTAGTCCTCATTTTAGGAGAGGGGCTTTAGGGGGTTTTGGAGGTATATTTTTGAAAGTAGATCCTTGAATACTTGTTACCAATCTATTGGCAATAGCTGGAAGGATCCATGGGGTTTTACAATTGCAGGTCACAATTTCTTGATGGGAAGGAAGTATCTTGAAGGTAAACGTCTAATAATTGAAGATGATTGAGCTTTTGTTTTGGCAAATCGTCATTGAGTCCTTTCCATTCGATGTGGACATGCAACATAATACATCAATGCAGGTTATGCCTTATGGGCACTTGAGGCTTGCAATAGATGATTTGACAGAAATACACTCTGAATTGCTTCTTGTTTGTGCGCACACCACAATTGGGAGCATGAATGGCAACGTATCCTCAACCATAAATAATTCTCTGATGTTACAACACTATGATAGCAGCAACATAGCTGGCAGACAACTTCTGGTGGAAGCTCTTCCACTTGACATGGGTTTTGTAAACAGAAGTCATATCTTGGTATCCTTAAATAGAAGCATTAAAATCTGCTAGTAATGTTTAAAAAACCCACGTGTAGGTTTGGATCACCGTGTCAAAGTGCAACCTTCGAGAACTGACCCAAAATGCCAATATAAGTAGGTGATTCCTTGGATAATGCAAATGGACAATCTCCATCTCAACCCAAATACCACCCAAGGAATAACAATAAAACTTCAACGAGTTGTGGTTTTGCCTTGAAACGCAACTAGCTCTACCTCAATGCGATTTTGGAAGAACAATATAGCTTGAAAACTATATAACTTAGAACAGGTTGGGCAATGTTTGGAGGTAAGGAAGGAGCCATGGTGATCAATGGGTTTTCAAAACAACAAGTTCTATTGGATATATTTTAACTTGAATGCACTATATTTTGTTTGTTACTGCGTCTTCTCATTAGATGTATCAATGTCGGTGAAACTTTTTGGTCACACGCTTCTTCTCATTGGATGTATCAACGTGGGGGAACCTTTTTAGACGTATCAATTTTCCTAAAGTTTCCCTAAGTAGTCAGATATTTCAAGATACTTAAGTCTCCTATCAGAATTTAGTATAGTCATTATAGAAATATGCATCAAAATCTCCCTAAAATTTTCCTGTCGTAGACCAACTCAATAAAAAATTTGGCAATTTCAACTGGAAAAATCTTCTTTACCCCAGAGTTTGCCCAACAGTGGAATGGATGTGGTTGCGAAAGTACGCTCTTCGCAACATAAGGCGAGAACACTATAACTTGAATAGTTTGCGGCAATTGTTGGAGATAATGGAGATGTTACATTGGACTTGGTGATAAATGGATTTATAATTTCTTGTTAAGAAAAGCAAAGCCTTTAAATCACAATCAAACCTCAGTGTGTATTGGATTGTTGGAATGATATTGTAGCAGTGATTTACAGTAAAGTTACAGCAGCGAAATCTTCATAGACAATTGACCAATGGTCTCCAACTTCTGACCAGTGGTTCGCTGCGCTAAGGGCCTTTCTGTTAGATAAGCCAGAGCAAAGACATTAAGGTGATTCACCACAAAGAATTGATTCCAGTTAGCAAAACTAGAGCAGCAACTAAGCATCGAACAAATTTACAGGCACGACATAGCCCATGCAAATTGAACACCTTGCAACAGCTCGTCAATTCTTAAAACAACTTTTGATACAGACCCTGAGCAACCTCTCTGATCACAGCCGATGTATTAGGTAGAATCCGTCAGATTCTTCTGAGAGCTCGAAACCGGCAGATATACATAGCATCATATTCCTACTCCGAGAAGTGGTAATCTCGGCCAGAAATTCGTGGTTAGCTCGGCCATGCATGGAATCAGCATGCTCCCCATCGCAGCTCATGAATCCTCGATCCCGAATGGCCCATCTGCTTTCAAGCATGCTCCGAGGCATGCGTTAGAATCCCCATCGATGGGTGGGGCTTAAGAATAGGGACTATACCCTAAACTATTTTTTATGCCGCCGTACCCGCTCCTGCAATGGCACCTGCAATGGCACGGCCGTTTGATTTGAACACCCGAAGTATTTTGGCACGGCGTGATCTTGATGCCGCGAGGACGTCTTCAACGATCTCCATCCCATTTGCGTGGCCATTATGCATTTGTTATTTTATATTTCTTGTGGAAAAAAAATATTGTTTTCTACAATTGTTTTGCACAGTTTTATGAATGTTTTTTTTAGTAATGTGCTCCATTTTGAAGATACATGTCAACCTAATAAGTTTTTAGCATGCTGCTCTCTTTTGCTAACACCTCTCAACTTATCACGTTTTTTAGCAAAATCTGTAAGTATTGTCACTGGATAACCCTAACAGTAATTATTGTCACATAATCACCCTAACCTAATGTCATATACTTGCATAGAAGCTAACCTTAGAGAAATGACCTCCCGTTTTGGTTATTGTGGACAAGTTGGCAACTTGGTGGTTAACCACGAAAGTTGCATGTCTAGGTTTACCATTGGACTTGCATGTCTAGCTTTACCATTGGACTTGCATGTCCAAGCTTACCACTAGACTTGGTTGTCCCGGCTAACCATTGGACTTGCATGTCCAGGTTTACCATGGGAGACATATTAGTATAATGGTTAGCCTGGACAACCATGTCTAGTGGTAAACCTAGACAACTAAGTCTAGTGATAAACTTGGACATGCAAGTCCAATGGTAAACTTGGACATATAGGTGTAATGATTAGCCTGGACAACCATGTCTAGTGGTAAACCTGGACATACAAGTGTAGTGGTAAACCTGGACAACTAAGTCTAGTGGTAAACGTGGACATGCAAGTATAATGGTAAACCTGGACATGTAAGTGTAATGGTTAGCCTGGACAACCATGTATAGTGGTAAACCTGGACAACTAAGTCTAGTGGTAAACTTGGATATGCAGGTTCAATGGTAAACCTAGACAACTAAGTCTAGTGGTAAACTTAGACATGCAAGTCCAATGGTAAAGATGCCTAAATCCGGGAAGTTGTCCTTTCATACAACTGTCAGTGGCCTGTTCACATCAAGAGCCCAATATGGGGCTGGAGTTTTGTGAAGAGAGGTGAATTTGTGGTAGAGCAAGCCCAGACCGAGTGCTTTGAGCGGACGGGCAGGACGATCCCGAAAAAATGAGGCATTCATGGGTGAACGAGGAATCTATTGGGGCATATCTGATGTGGGATTGCTGTGACCAAGACTGGCATGTGGTTGGCTACGACTATGGCTATGTGCAAAGCAAAAAAAACAATGCTGGAATTAAGAGTTAGAAGATAGAAAGCAGCCTGAACAACACAGCTAGAGTTTTGGGCTAATCCCATGAAATGAAAAGACTGCTCATGGCTATCAGTCTATTCTCTCTGTTGGCCAAAGTCTTGTACCATCATATAACAATCTTATTCTACAAACCAAGCTTCATATAGTAGTGTTCCCAGTGACATCATGGAAGTATGCCTTCTGCGCTCACATAGTAAGTGTAGCACCATAGCCACCATACAGTTACATAATTCTAAGAACTGGATCTCGTTATCCAGTCATCCTATTGTATACATACTACTCAGCAAGCACATAATCAATGATATCAACTTTCCATTGCAAAGTGAATGGGGGCAGATAGAGCAACATTGGTGTGGAGTGTGTGCCTCATAGGACAACTGATCTTCGATAGACCTAAGCAATGCTTTTGTCCTCTTCAATACTACTCATACAAGCACATAATCCATGAGGCTGGATCTGCCCCCAAGATTCTCCTATTGACAAGTGTAATAGGAGGAGAATGGCCATTGTGTGAGACTATTGTAAATGAGCATCAAAGATATTGCACATCTGAAGCAGCTGTCTTTCAAATCTCATGACAGGATGGCTCCCGTCAGCAGACCTGCATGACCATAAGTTCTTTGATGTGTGGAGTGCAACATATCATTGGCCAACACGTTGAACTTTTTTAGTTGCTTAGTGCATGTGTGTATGTTAAGATCTCCAACAAGCATCACATGTTGCAACTGTCTCTATTGCTGAATATGGTCATATAAATTGTTATGTGGGTTCAGCCTATCGACATCTGAGTGGCTATGATAAAAGTTTGAATTTGCATGTGGGAAATAACAGGTGGCAAGAAAGAGAGGGTTTTCACATTGGCTCTGCATCCTTATCCACATGTAACGTTTAGGATTGTCTGCCTTGTGTAAGGATGCTGAAGGTACCAGTGTTGCCTCGTAATAGCAGGTGATTCGGCCATGTCCCTATTTCCTTGAGCAATCATTGAACAATAAATAGTGCTGATAGTCTGGCATATCCACTATCCTCTGACCAGCATGCTCCCATGTTTCTATAAGAAAAATAAAGTCCATATCTGAGCTATGGAGTTCAGGTTGTCCCCCTTCTGCCATGAAAAGCTCTACAATTCCAAGAGACCATAAACATAATCTATATTTGGAAGCATTGATATGTCCAGTTGCAGCAGCAGTATTCCAAGGAGTTACAATAGCAAGTATGGTAACAGCTCCCAAGGGGGTTAGAGGAGCAGTAGCAGTTGCAGGAATAGTAGTAGCAGTACCTTGAGGGGTTATAGTAGCAGCAGTAGCACTTGCTTCGCAATCTCTTTTGTTCTGCACATCATCTCCTATAGTATGGACAGGTGGCTGACAACCAGAGCAATGGCTCCTCCATTGTTTCTTATGTCCCTCGCACAAGCAAGCTCCCAGCGACATGACTCCTGCTACAACGATGTGAGGGCATAATCCATATAATAAAATTGCCCGTTAACTTTGCTCCCTGACGGAGAATGGCATCTGCCACTATGAATTTCATAATATGTGATTGGCCAAAGCATTGAATACCAAGATGGGATGCCTTGATAAAGTTCACATGAACATGAAAGCTCATCTTCAAGAGTACAATGTCTAAATCTCCTCTTTGAGATCTTCTTATGCCTCCTCAAAAAGGCCTAGGACCACCATATTATGCACATTTATCTCTGTTCATTTTGCTCTATGATAGCTCGCCCAATATCCTGTCTTGGATGAGCTGGTCTGTTAGCGGTTTGGCTGGGTGGCTTGGTTGTTTGAGCGCTGCTGTTTGTTTGTGTTAGGATTTGGTTGGCCTTGCTCTACCCTTCCTTCAATATTTGAAGCTAAAAGCTTAACTTTTGCTTCTTCAATGTCTGCTTCTGCAATTTCCGCATGCAATTACATACATGTTCTTGAACCTCAGCATCCAGCCCCTCGCCTGTTGAGGTAAATTTTTTTTTCAGCTCTTGAATATCATAGTACTGATAGGAAGAATGCTCTTCTAGCCTTTGTAGCCTGAAGTTTGTATTAGTATCTTGAGCAGAATTTGTCTTCTCTAGGGCATTTACTATGTAATGCAGAGGCTGTTGGATTTTGGTGGCCATCTCGGCAATCTATATATAGAATTGTGCTTTGAGACCCCTGATTTCCTGCTCAAAGTGTTCCCTATCTTGAATCATGGTGTCCAGTCTTCTCGATGTTGTGGTGAGATCTGTTCGATGTTCAACAATGACCGAGCAAGTATGAGAATGTGGCAATGTGCTGATTGTGCAAGCTGAGAGCAATCATCAAGCTATTGCATACGTGATTCAACAGCATCAATGCATTGTTTCTCAAGGTCTATATGCTTGGTCAGTAATGCAGGTGCAAATGATTCTATTTGCTTAGTGAGGCACATTAGCTTAACTATAATGCCTTCCACACTTGCTTCCATGTGTTTCCACAGCTCCGAAGGTGGGGGATTTGCAGTTCTTTGTGAGTGACTTGCTGCGAGGTTCAATTGGCGGCCGTAGGCCTGCCTTGCCATGAGTGTAACATTTGCCTTAGCCATTGTTCCTTTTCTCGGTGAAGATCTGTCAACCTTGCCAATGTGGTTGTTAGTCCCGTGCCCAAAGGCACATGACTATTTCTAAGGTACACAAAGGAGCCCAAGGACAAGGGCCTACGTCCACGTCAAGAGACAAGACCACACCACCTACGAAGAAGAGAACATGAGAATCCATGGTGTAAGAAACCCACAGCCATGAAACGTGAACCTTGGAGAGTGAGTCTCATCCAGCACGAATCATGGCAATTATGACTCCAAATATTATGGCTGATTTACCTGCTCTGTCAGCAGAGAATTTGGGATTAGATAACCAAGATCTGAAATCACAGACTTTTTGCTATTTTGGGTCCAAGGCTATTGTACTATATATATCAGAAGCTTAGACTTAAAAGCTTAGAGAAGTTCTGTTATTTTTATTGTCTCATCTCCATGGTTGAGAGATCTCATGTACCCACTTTCAATATTCAAAGATTTTCCTCTCGGCATTGATTTCTAGTTTCTTCCTTCTGTAAAATCCCACGTGATACTCTATTGCTGAGGATTTGCTTATTTGACATCAAGGTCTCACGAGGGATTGTCTTGCAGGCTATTCCAAATCAGGACCTAAACAATGGTCTATTCTGTGTAGTGGAATTGCGTGTATGGCATTTGCTAGCAGAAGTTTGGCTGCCATATTGGAAGGGCCATGTGGTGACCGTGAATCTGTGGGCATGTCGACAGGGGTTGGGGAGGGGATGGGGGTGATGTGTCAATTTATGGGGCCATGGAGGAGGTCTAATAGTGGACGTAGTTAAAGAGAGAGCTAATAAAATATTGGAATGGTGTAAATCGAGCATATATGATGCCCGCCCTTGGGGATTCATAAGGAGATTCACTTCCTACTTTCGTGGGAATTCTTTCGTCAAAAATAAATGGAATATCAAAGGAACCTAATGCGACCTATTCATGAGAAATATCGAATATCATTAATGAAAAAATATTGAACATCCTTAATGAAAGAAAATACACTCTAGGGAATAAGAGCTAGACAACCTGCCAGCTTTTTCATAACCAACTACCATTAGAGTTATAGGTAGGGAACCTTAAGTCCACAACACCAACTAGATTTCACATTGTAATTCAAGATGCCAATTTATTATCCCTCCAAATATAAGTAGAAATTGTTAAGTCAACAACACCAACTAGATTTTGCATTTTAATTCAATAATGCCAATTTATTATCCCTCACATATAGGTAGAAAATCTAAAGTCAACAACACCAACTAGATTTTACATTTTAATTCAATGATGCCAATTTATTATTCCTCCCATTCTGGCATCCACGTGTGTTAAGTAGTTGAACCTTGGATAGTAATGACTCCACTATGGTGGCAATTGTCCATATATGTAATGACATTGAAATGCCATATCACATTCAACTAATCTCCCATTGCAATCTCCAAATGGTATATATCATGTATTATCGGAGATATATATTCGTCTTGTTTATATCTTTGGGGATTGGCAAATTATATTGCCATTATGTTACTTAGCCATCCATTCCAACCTGTTGCATCGGATGTTGGTCTACAAACAACCAGCATGGATGGCATGCATGCATGTCTTCACTTCATAGGTGGATTGATCAACTGGCTAGATTTTATCGTCCTTTCTTTATTTGCATGTCCAATCCGTATTGATGACAAAAAGAAAAAAGGATGACTAACTAGACAAGAGTCCTTGCAATTCTCCACACATCCTTCCGTGGATGCTAAAAATCTATTCTATTCTTTATTTATATCCATTCCATATCGATGACAAAAAAAAAAAAATGATGACAAGACAAGAGTCCTTGCAATTCTCCACACATGTAGGTGTCGTATCACACATTGCTAGCCTCCCATTCTCAACGGCTAATGGCTAATGATGGTCATAGGATGGAATCTATGGCCTAGACTCACTCCCATTCTCAATGACTAATTGTTGTCATACGATGGAATCTATGGCCTAGCCAGTTTTTTGTAAATGCACTAGTAATGCCGCCCCAAATGCATTAGTGATTCAACTCATCCTAGTTAAATGTAAACAACGTGTGGCATGGAAATTGACACTTTTAGTGGGCTATTACTACCTTTAGAGAAGGATTTCTTGTTTCCTCATTCAATTGCCACATCTAATGGAAATGTTGATAAAATAGCACAGTGGGTGGTCGAATTTGACCCTCAGTTTCCATGAAAAGTAAACCAATATTACGCATACATTAAAGGTCATTTACTTGACGTTTCTTTACTTGATCTCCCTGCTATGGAAACAAGGCTTCGTTCATTCTGTGCCACGTCCTAAATTCAGCAATTGAAGCCAAAAGGTGAACAAAAAATCAAAATGTTAGAACAGTGTGACATATAACTAACTTTTACTGGCCAGTATGAACAGTTGGATGCAACAAGTGGATGAATTCCCTAGGGTCAACCCCATGCACATGCAAAACTAACAACCCATTGACACCTTATAAAATTTTGATCGTGTTGGCCCATTTTCCAAGTAGGGTCACATCTATTCACACAGATAATGTATCTTCTGGTATTAACCTTTGAATTGGACGTTTTCCTGCTCCAGCCATTTTTTCTTTGTTAGCTGGACAAATACAGATGTCCAGTATACGTGCATTATTTTTGTGCCAAAATATCTAAGGTGGTAACAGGTACCTTCTTTGCAGCAATGACTTCATATTTACACATGAGGTAATATTTTCTATGTGATTAGACCAAAACTCACACAGAACTGGATTCTCCCTCATGCCTATCTTCGTGATCATTGGCATGGCCAGGTTGAATTCTTTCATACTCGTGTTTGTTTATCTTGGCTGAATAATCTGGCAGCAGCCTCATGGTAATCCCCATTCCAATCAAAAGCAAGCCTGTTACATGCTGCTCTGATAATGGTTTGGTAAATATAATGTAAGACAGCAGCAGAGTGAATGCTTTTCGCGCAGTAGTTACCTGCGAAGAGATAACAACTAATCTCATTCTTCATGACCAAATAACTTATTACAGTAAGACCTGAACCAACATGAGAGAGCACTAACCATAGCAGTTGTAGCAGCACCAAAAAGAGCAATTAAAGACAGTACAGAAAGTTGTCCAATAAATGTTGCCATTGCTTCAAATACTAAAACTACATAGATATATGGATGCTGTACAAACATAATTGTCAGTTAAATTTAACTTCAAAGCTGGTTATAAAAGTTATTTGTTACCTTTGAACATGCCACCCATGCTCTAAAGACCTCTCCAGTTAGAACCATTGGAGGGATGAGGAATGGAAGCCCTACAAGAGTTGAACAGAACAACATTTCCATCTAAAACCAACAAAGTGGACAAAATAAATGTTAGTAATACAAAACAAAAATTATATCTATAAACTAGGGTACAAAACGTACTTGAGTTGTTGCGGGATTCATTTTAAAGATGGCCTCTTGCAAATTCCCTAAAAAGGAGTCCAGGACTAGAGCAGAAACTACCATAACTACTCCAAATATATGAAAATTAGGCGAAGAATGTGCATCTGCAAGGGTGAAAACAACAAGCCCTACAACAAGCATCACTGCTGAGACATATTCTTGCAGTGGATATTTTCGCCGAAGGCCAGGAATAAATGCTCCCATCACCATAACAGGCAAGACCTGCATTGAAAATGAAATTGTCAAATTTGAAAACACAAAAATAGTACAAAACTTGCCTTCAACAAAAAAAAAAAAATAGTACAGGAAGCATGCTTATAACCTTGGTTGATTTGAACATAATCTGAGCAGGATAGTTGAGAAACATAAGGGACCCTTTGGTGAGGCCATGAGAACCCATGAGAACTGCAGAAAGTTTGACATATGTTTTCCAAGGGTTCAATATGTGCTTCAATCTGAAGCCCTGCCATAATATGAGAGCAAGGTACACAAATCCCTGCACAAAAGTGAAGTACCAGCCATAGCTAGTCCCGAAAAAGAGATCCAATATAAGCAGTAGCATGAAAAAACACAAGATAAGATGCAGTAAGGCCATATCATTCACAATACTAAAGCTTATGATATGACAAAATTCAGTACACAATGACCGAAAAGATACATCATAAGCACTAAAGCATGTCATGTGAAATAAGTTCATGGCATGCAAACAGAATTCACTGAAATAAATTCTATCATGCAGATCATAGAAACAATACCTGAATTGCAGCCTGTTATATACATATTCCTGTATCAAATAAAAGGACATTAAAACATGTTGAAGGCATGGAACAACAAAAGAATTAACGTTTTCAGTTGGAAGTATCCTGTTCTGATAAAAATATTTTACAAATGGTACAAAATGCTGACAATTTGCTGAATTCAGCTTGTTTTTGCCAAATGATGAAAAGAGAAACGAACCTCACAAATGCCGTTAACTGTATAGCCAAAAAAGAAGCCACCGGCACAGATAAGAAGCTGCAACCAGCGTGGTTTTGTAGTTAAATTGATCCCAAGCAAAGTAAGAGTATTATCTTCTTCGCCCATTTTTCTTCCTCTTCTTTTCTACAGCAGATCCTCACAATGCCCGTTATTGATCTGTTAATTACCCTCAAAAATTCCTCCCCATAGTAACCCGAAAAAAGGCCCAATTATGAAGAGATAAGGGCGAGGTCGTGGCTATGGCAGCGCAATGTAACGAACATGCCGGGTGTCAATATAACCAGAGAGCAAGTCGATCTACTTAAAACCGGAAAAGAAAAAAAGAAAGGGGAATGTAACCGGAAGTCGTGAAGAAGTAGGCACGAAGAAAAAAATAGTCGCCCAGATCCTTCAGGTTAGGGATCCAATTTGACGAAACTGATCCCACAAACGACAGCGATGCCAGAGAAGATGTAAAGACATGTGTTGGGCCCATTGGATCTCTCTTAAAATATTTCTGAAACCCGTCTTAGTTCTTGCCGCCGGATTTTAGTCTTGAATAGCAGGTCAAACCCGCAAGCCACATCCAGAAATCAAGCAATTGATGAAGCCGGATATGCTCAAGCCAAGTAAAAAAGATTGAGTAACAAGCATAAAGATTGATGAAAAAAATCCTCCCACAAATTTGAAAACGGTGAAAGATCTGGGTGACCCAGAAATTTTAAAAAAGAATCAAGCATGACAAAGAGACGGATTAAAAGCTTGATTCCAAAAGCACAGATGCTGCCTTATGATGCAATACTTGGCTTGGTTTAGATCCCCCGAAGGCAAACGGACGCGATTATCCTTTCTGGGTCCGCAATTTCCTCTAAAATTGGAAACGGCTTTCGGAAGAGGAACAGGATCTGGTGCAAGATATCTGCAGGGCCTTTATTTTCCCGAATAAACAGATGCTTCTCGTTCGTTCTGTTTGTGTCTTTTCCTTGTTTATTTCGACCATTTGATGCTTATATATGGTTTTATCTTTAGTGTTCATCATCATCATCATGCATATTAAAAGAATCCATGCTTTGGTGGAATGCAGTTGTAATTGGCATGACTAGTATTGTTTGATCAATAATGTATTATTCAAAGCTTCACTTGTCCTTAAAAATGCTTAATTACACCATGGGTGTCACGTTCCTCCATCACAATATTTTCACTACTAGGATGGAGCACACTGAAATATTTATTAGTTTCCTGACCATCGGCATCGCCTCATTCTGGAACTACCAAAAAACTCCCCAAAGGCCATGGCTCATACGCGTTCTGTTGGCAGAAATGCCTAATTACACCATATGTGTCACGTTCCTTCCATCACAAGGCACATGTTCCTTCCATCACAATATTTTTATCACTCAAATGGAGCTCCTTCAAGTATTTATTAGTTTCCATGAACTGAATCAGGCCATCTGCCATCAAATGTTCTGTCTTTGACATTGGACACTCGCTACACGAAATATCGAGAAATGCTTATGTTATGGATAGAGTCCGATAAAGTATATATGTTTTAGTAGTCAACTCCAAATTCTTCTACTGCAAGATTATGGGAAGAGGAGGAGGCGATAATGTTCCAAAAAGCATATGAAAATGTAATGGAGGATTGTCTTTGACATTAGAGAATCCCTCCCTAGAAAAGCTTATAGAGCATGATGATAAATTATATGTATCATTACTCAACTCCAAATTCATAAGATGAACATCCCTCTTAAAACTAGCTACATCACATCACACATTATTTATTTGATTGGCAAACCATACTTAAAATTTTAGCATAGCACCATGAATCTCTTTTCGAAATGTCAAATACATGTCTTCATCTATCACAAGAATTTGTGTCTCGTCCCATCCTAGCTTATCTAGGATTCTTGCTTATATATTTACTATGTGTTTGAAATAAAGGAGTAATGTGAAGTGGGGCAAATTGCTTACTAGCTATATGCTATATTTGATCAATCCAAATTCTCAAACTCTAGTAGGCACTATAGATAGCATTGAATAACACAAAGGGATGTTGCTTATGTTGCATGTAGGGTGCCTTAACATCTTTCTAAACAACAGTGCATTTCCAGTTCTTCCTTTTCAACGAAGATTTACAACTATATATAAATTACACTTCATATTTCTTCGAATGGTAAAATTATACATGCTAGAAGGGTGGAATAATGGAGTCGTGAATAATTCCCTTCAAAACAAAATCACTTCTGGACTAATTTGAAATGAATTTTCAAATATGATGCATCTAATATTTGTTATCAGAATTTCAGCTGAGAGTAGCAGTAAGCCTTTTCCAAGCCACTATTTCAAAGAACCAATAGTGTCTTATCTCCATATCTTCAAGGAAATTGCTAGATGAATTCACAAATCTAGATGTATTGCATTATGCATTCTCCGCATGAAAAAAGAAATTTGGATTTTTGCAAAATAGGTTTATAGGTCGGCAAAAAATCCCCACCTAGGTCGTCCCTCTTCCTCTTAGATCGACTGCATCGGTGGGTCGGCCCAATAATGGTTCCCACTGAATCACAAAAACATAAGGAAGCAATAAAATCCTTTTGCTATTTGTAATCAGGGCCTGGTGTGTATTATGTCTCATAATTCAGGGGGAAGGGCCATTACGCCCTATAGGGCTTCTCAGTGACATTGCTAGCCTCGGTAACCACCAGCTGGCATTGCTGCCTCAAAGCCCTATAATGCGTATTAGCCCTATTTTGCTCTTGTTTATTAGTCTAAATACCTTCCTAGAATTTTATTTGCTTGTAACAATTTTTTCTTTTTATATTGGCCTTCTTAAATGGCAATCTCATATGGCGTATCAAAAGTCGAGCTATGTTACCATGTCAATAGACATTTCAGAAAATATATAGATGTGTTGCTCCTTTCGGATGGTTCAATTCCACCGACTCTTATGTATATTGACATATACATATGATGGATGATATCAATATCTTTATGTGCGACTCACGTGAGAGTTTTTTTTGCCCTGTGCTGCTTCAGCACAAGGGCTATTTCCAGCTGCTGCTTGTTTTCCTCCCCGCAAAATGCCCTGGATGGCACGATAGTTGAAGCTCTTGAATGGGATTAAGATTTTCATTTTCAGCACTGGGTCAACCAGTTTTCAGCTGGCCCAACAATATTTCTCCATTTGAGTCACCCTTTAGCACCGTAAAAATATCTAAGGAATTAGCATAAAACTCTTAACTAAGAATAAAGTAAAGTGAATGGGGTCCCCCTGAACATTAAAATAATGCCCGTGTATTCGTCTGTCCGTCCGTTGATAGCTTCAATTCGCAGAGGTGCACATCGTCTCCAAATTGAGATATGTATATGGGCTCGAGAGGTGTGTGAGGATAGACTCCGTCGTTGCCAGCCATAGAAGGCTTAATGGCCATTGAAGACGCTATTCACCACGCCAGGGGCTCGCTATGCTAAGTTGGTTTTACCTAACCAACCGCTTCATATGTTGTTGAACACACGACTTCAATGGATTTGCTAGGATCTTTTCACCAGGACTCATGGATGTATGCATTTATTTATGTCATCAAACATTATGCTGAGATTAAAATATATCATATTATTGAATAGTCTCTCAGTATACCTCGTACTGCCAACGTTTTTCCTTCGAAAACACTTTGGAGCAGAGTTTTTTTAATCCTAGCAATAAAACGTTTGTTGTTTTCCTTCTTTGAGTCCCATAGGCCAATTAGTCTCTGCGGATGATAAAAATTAATTTAATTCAATTCTGTGCATAGAACTTTTTTTTTCTTTTAAATTTCTATGTTGACATTTCCGATTCTTCCATTTCAACAAGATTTACAACTATATATAAATTACAACTTCATATTTCTCCAAATGGTAAAATTATAAATGCTGGAATGGTGGAATAATAGAGTCTTGAATAATTCCCTTCAGAACAAAATCACTTCCGAACTAATTTGAAATGAATTTGCAAATAGGATGCATCTAATAGTTGTGATCAGAATTTCAATAGAGAGCAACAGTAAGCCTTCTGCCAAGCCACTATTTCAAAAAACCAATAGTCTCTTCTCTCTATATCTTCGAGGAAATTGTTAGATGAATACACTTCTTATTTAAATTAATCAAACAATCCATTGCATGTAATTGGATCCTTAGAGATACCTTTGTATGTATATATCAGAGTTAGATCAAAATGTAATGATGTTGGTCTTTCACATGGTCTATTTCAACTTGAAAAATAAATGAACTTTTAAATGGATGAGGAATGAAACCATATGCCTAGAAGAAATTTCTATTCTTTCTATGTGATGTAGTTTAATGTGATGAACCACATGAATATATTTGTTGCATTTGTATTTGGGTTTGACACCCAAGTGGAGCCAATGCTAAATTCTTGTATAACATAAGATTTTGGTAATAGCAATTTTAAAAAAACTATATATCCTAAACCATTGAAAAATTAGAGTCCCACTATACATCCCACTTTGATAGATAATCTAAGAAGATTGAATTGTTCATATCAATTTTCCTAAACACAAGTAGAACATTCTTAGGCAATATGACATAATATGATGACTATAATAAAGTGAGTTTGAGACATAACCATGTGGTTAAATTCAAAACTACTCCATAAAATTCCAAGATAGCATTCTTATGATGAAGTGAGTTTGAGACATAGTCATGTAGTTAAATTCAAAACTACCCCATAAAATTCCAAGGTAGCATTCTTAATGAATGATGTTGCATGCATAATGTTGTTACTCATGGGGTGGAAGAATGACATGCATTTATATATTACTTAAATATATATAATCTATACAAAGTTTGCAACAATATAATAGAATTTCTAAAGCACCAAAATGAGGTAAGATGTCCTTGGATTGATGAGATAATATGTTCTTCTTATTGTTAGTTAGTCACATGTATCTCTTAAGGAATATTTCTAAGATGTTCTTTTTCTTGTTAGTTAGTCAATGTATCCCTTGAGGAATATTTGATAAAAGGAAGTACATGATTCTATTTCCACCTTCTATACATGTTTCACACATTTTATTCAATTCTTAACCATCGAGGCTAAGGCTTTCCAAAGAGTTTCTGTAAGAAGAGTTAAGAGGTACATCTTGAGCAATTTTTTCTTATTATTCTTCTTCTTCTTTCTATAGGATGGCAACACTCCTCATCGATTTACTAGGTATACCAAATGCATCTTAAATATCATGCATTTGTTTCACAGGCTAATATAACTTAGTTTTTTGAACAAAAAACAAAACAAGGGAGAAGCGATAGGATGATATATTTAATAAAACCTGGACTTATTCAGATTTAATAAATAGCGCTTCAAGGATGCTATTATAAGATTATATGTATTGTTTAACTCGTCTTAATTTTGCAAATTTTATAAATTTTAATTACATAAGTTTGTCTTTAAATTAAATGTATAACGATTTTTTTTAAACTAATTTACTAGAGGAATTAAACATTTCAATAAAAGCTTTCAATTTTTAGTGATTTAATAAGTTTACAATTTGACAATCAGGATAATCTGTAAATGAAACATGATGGTTTGATAAGCAATTGACTTAAAATTATTATAAGAATTTTATAACTTATAAACTTTTAGCACTCTTAAAGGTATTCTAAGTAAAGTTTTAGATCGAAGTTAATTAAATAATAAAGTTTATATTTTAGTAACAATATTTTGGATATTTATTATTGATGAAATAAACTATATTGAAAATTAATCAATAATAAATTATTCAATTTTATTATGTTTAAAACATATGTAATCATCTAATTAATTACAACCTAAAACGTTCTTTAAATATTTTGACAAGACAACATTTTAGCCACATATAGTTTTTCTAATGAAAAATTTATTCTAAATAAATTGAAATAAAAATTTGCTTACAAATTAATTTTATGCTCTAGTAACCATTATAGTTTTTATTAAGATAATACGATAAAATTGTTAAAATCAATAAAAGTTAAAAAAAGACACTTAAGAGTTAAAAAAAGAGACTTATAATCTTATAATGTCATCCTTGAAATATATCTATTAGATTTGAATAAGTCCAAATTTTAATAAATATGTTATTAGGGAAGCTTGCTTCAGAAATCGCACGTCCAAGATTTTGCCTCGAATGTGGAAAGGGATAATTTCAAAATGAGGAACATGAATACGTAAGCAAGGAGCCAAAATTCATCCAAGTGAAAAAGCATTTGGATGGAGAAAGTGTTGATGTTGTTCATTTTAGTGACCATGAAATTGTAGGAGTGAAAATATTTACTGGTAAGATTATACTTGCATTTCGAGAACCATCTCTAACAAGGCTTCAACCCAAGCAGATGAAAAACCACGTGATTTGTGAACATTGCAATAGAAGCATGTTTCATGATCGAGAATCCGGAGTGATTAAATATTGTAGCCTCTATTGTAAGCATCCGGCTTGATAAGTTCACTTCATGTTCATTCTATGTTCAGATTAAACCATTTGCTTCTCTTTTATTTGAATTGGATCTTCTCCTGCTTCTTCCAAATTCTCTTCAGTCAATGTTATCAACAAAATCAGTAAAACTTTAAAGAAATGTCACCGCTCAATTAGTTTCTGTTTTGTTTATACTCTTCAACATAGTGAATCCTGAAATTGAAACTCTTTATTTCTCGTTGTGCAGCTCTTAATGATTCTTTGTTTTGGATGAATGAATATTTACCTCACTTTCTTCTTCTCAATTCAAAATTTCCACCCAAAATAAAATTCAAATCTATGGTTAAGAACACCCAATTGAAAAGAAAGTAGACTGCGGAAAATTTAGAGGAATATATCAAGGAATGTAATGCCAGTGGTTCCTTTCTGTATAAGCTTATAGCTAGTTATTCTCCCCAACAAAATAACCATTTAAAAAAAAAAATCAGATTTAATATAAAAAAATATGATAGCCTTGAATATGTTTTCTTTGATGGTGATTCTACTGAAGGTTGCATTCGACTAGGCATGTTTCTTATAGTTTGTGTACTGCATAATCGCATCAATCTTTCCCACAGCTTCTACATAGGGACCATGTTGAAAGCCTTTGCGAAATTCACAAAGTAGCAATACAGATCTTGGTCCCGGGGGATGCACTTATACATAAGGGGGGTATGGCATCTGCGTTCGGAGGGTAGCAAAAAACCCCCCTTGTATACGCAATTTTAAAAGGCAATTTGACCCCTCTGTGTATAGATATTGCTCCAAATTAGTGCCTAAAAACACCCCGAACCCCTAAGTATACGTACGCAAATGGTCCAAAAAACACCCCTCCGTTGAACTCTCATGGGTTATACGCTGATCAAAGGTGAATCCCCCGGGATCTTGGTTATCGTTTATCAAGGTGCGCAATATAAGATTATGGTCTATGATGGATTGCTCAAGAATTCTAGCCATGATTGTGCAGTAGTGGGATCACATGCCTTATGTAATGGGACCACTCTATTGATTGTCCATTGCCAAAGAAAGCCTTCTTGGAGGGCCCTATTATACGAAGACACTAGCCAGGACGGAAACAATCTAAGGTTGTTCCCCTCTCTTCATATCTGCTAATAGCTATTATGAAGAAACTGATATGCAGCTCTTCATCCTAAATATTTTGGCCCTTTCTTTGATGCAAAGAAAAAGGCCAAACACACTGCAAGGATGGTTCATGATCTGCAGATTGCTTTCACTAACACTTTTGACATACTGGAGGAACGCTCCTTTGTTATGGACATTCCACACATGCGCGTCTCCCCGGAAAGGAAAGATGCATCTTCCATGTTGAATTGAAGTGTGTTTTGTGGTCTCTTATTGTGAAGACTAAGATTTAGGAGATAGGTAAAAATAATGTAATCCTGGTTTCAGTGATACTTTCACAGAGTATTCTTTCCAGCAGAATCATCAAATCACACACTAACTACGCAGTCACCTGACTGCGCCTGGCCCGTTGCCGATTTTCTGCTCAGATTATTGAGCATGAATATCTCAGCCGATTTAGCTCCAAAGCAGTTCGAATGACTTCTATGCTGGTTGAGCTAGGGATTAGAGGAGCTGATCCTTGCAAACCAAAAACCTCCTCAAGGGCCTCCGGATTCAATCAGTTCTAAGGGGGGCAAAACTGCCCTCAAAATGCGCAGTAAATCAGTTACTGCGCTTGGGCGAGTGATTCCGCGGGACGGGATTTTTTTGCTGTGATTCCACCGGAAGGGATACCTCTGTGAAGGCGTCACCAAAACCAGAGTAACATTATTTTCACCCAAGATTTAGGGTCACTTGCTCTTATTCATGGGACTATGCACGCTTCTTGTTCTTCCTTCTTTCTATGTTGTCCATTTAAAAACTTGATCGTCTATTTATTCCTTTTCATGCTTGTAAATAGTTGGCATGAGACATCTCTTCCTATACATATATGAAACCTTAATGGTCATCTTGTGTTTTGATAGTTGATATTTTCTCTGTGTGATATCATTATTTTATAGGTTTTTTTTTTGTTTGGATTGTCAATAGTTGTACCTTTTTTATGGTTGATATTTTCTCTATTGTAATATCATTTTTTATAGGTTTCTTTTTGTTTGGATTGTCAATAGTTGTTCCGGTTTCTTTTTGTTTGGATTGTCAATAGTTGTTCCTATACATATCTGAAACCTTAATAGTCATCTTGTGTTTTGATAGTTGATATTTTCTCTGTTGTGATATAATTTTTTTATAAGTTTCTTTTTCTTTGGATTGTCAGTAGTCGTTCCCTTTTTTTATAGGCTTCTCTTGTTTGGATTGTCAACAATTGCTCTCTTTTTTTTTTACTTTTTATAGGCATCTTTTGTTTGGATTGTCAACAGTTCCTCTTTTTTTTTTACTTTTTTTTGGGATGAACTGTGCAATCAAATAGGTATATGTGAGTGCATAGGTATGTGGGACCAATAGAAGGAGGAGGAGGAGAAGGCAGCTTAAGCCTTGTGCATACATGGTAAATGGATATTAAAAAGGCTCTATTATGTCTAAGTGCTCTGCTATTATTTTCAACCGCTGGATGTAATGTCCATGAGAATATCCAAAATCAAGAGGCTTCTTATGTTCCATTTACGTAATGGCTTCACTATATGTATAAACATATGTATCTTTGTGAATTGATGTTTAAGAAGAATAGAATCAAATTTGAAGTATTATTGAAAAGATTAAGCGACAATCACACTCTGCAATAGCAAGCTATAGAGCAGTAAGTGCGTCGTTGCTTGCAGGGATAATATTTATAATGGGTGATCCTACAGCCAAAGCAATAGTCTCCTTCATAATGGGAGCCATTTCAATAGCATATGTATGCACACATGTTGTCAAATATAACTTGCACAAGAACAATATCTGGGCTCCCATTATCTTAACACCAATTGTTCCTAAATCACAAGTACGTCTACTAGATTAGGCAGTGTAGTTATTTGGTCTATGCAGCTGTTTAAAATCAACTCTCTTATTCATGACAAGTGACACACATTTGGCATGCCACTAGCATATTTGCAATAGCCTAGAAACAAGCTGTGATGCACTTTCAACTTGTTCCAGAATAGGCACGTTCATCTATCATAGAAGCTGCACTGAATCCACAAGCACATACGAGCGATTATCAATGACAATATAATATCTCCTCCCTTTGTTCTGCTTGTGTTTTTCCTTTGACTGGACATATTTACCATATCAGATAATCTGACATAAATGAAGCTAAGATGCACTTCATGATAGAAGGCATTGATATGCAACATCATGCATACCTTTTTAGAATGTCTTGTCTTCCAATATAATCCTCGTTATGCCTATGTCTGAGCTCAAACAGGGAGATGTGTCAATTTACTCCTTCTTGAAGTCTTTGTTCCAGTATATGTTTCCGCAATCGATTATTATACCAAACTTCTTCAGCATACTCAGTATTTATTTGTAAATCCTTAAACTTGAGACAGAGTGTAAGCTGATGCATAATAATCGATTTGACATCTCTCATCTGTTAAAGCGAAGCGGTATGTAAGTTGGGTTTAGAACGTCGTGAGACAGTTCGGTTTCTATCTACCATGGTGAAGAAATACAGCCAGCCCAATCGCCGACCACTTGACCAAACCATTTGAGCAAATGAACCTAACATAACGTTAAGCCCATGGTGTGAAAGCTGCAATGTGTCTCAAAATCCTATTATTGGTCAAATTTTATCTCTTCCTGCACTTCTTTGTAGCTCACATTGTAGAAGGGTCACAAGAGATGCCAACAAGTCTGCTTATGAAAAAATACAAGATGATTATCTTGTTTAATTTGCAATGCAAGCTCTTTCATTAACTACAGATTTGTGATTGCCAGAAATTTTTAATGCAGTACAGGCATTTTTGTGCACCTGAGAATCGGCAGCATAAAACAAGTAAGCAGCCCATGAGAATCCAAGCAGACTACTTCCCTAGCTCGCCATGGCCATGCATTCTGCAAGCACTAAGCAAAGACATCCATCCACTAAGATTGGGTTCAGTACTCTGGAGCAAACTCTCTGCATCAAGTAGGAATCCTGCCTGGCCAAAAAGATCCACCATGCAGGTAAAATGCGCAATAGTGGGCATAATGCCATGTTGTTCGCTCATAGATTTAAAATACCAGCGTCCTTCCTCTACAAGGCCTACATGACTGCACAAAATTAAAATACTCGTATATGAAACTTCATCTGGTTTTATACTCTTCCTTTGCATCTCTTCAAAATACTCTAAGGTGAGAACCCCTTCCCCATGATGGCCATATCCGGCAATGATTGCACCCCATGACATGGCATCTCGATTTGGCATGCCATTAAAGACTCTTTGTGCTTCTTCCAGGCTGCCACATTTAACATACATATCTATAAGACTATTGCCAATAACTTCAGTTAGCTCAAGCCCTTTTTTCGTAATCTCCTTGTGAATGAGCCTCCCCTGCCCTGCTGCCCCTGCATTGGCACAAGCCTTCAAGGCACTCAAAAATGTTATCTCATCTGGTTCGATGCCCTCTTGCTGCATTTTCTCAAAAAGCTCTACAGCAGGAAAGCTTTCGCCATATTGGGCATATCCTGCAATCATTGTATTCCATGAAATAATGTCCCGATCCCACAACTCATCAAAAACCTTGCGTGATTCATCCAGGCTCCAACATCTGGCATACATATTGATCAAAGCACTCCCCATCTTGGTATCTAATTCAAGTCCATTTTTTAATACCCAATTATGTATGAGCCTACCTTGCTCTATGGCATCTATGTTGGCACACGCTTTTAAGAGAGCCAAAAAAATGATATTGTTTGGTTCAATGGATCTCTCTTTCATCTTCTCGAAGCAGCTTAAAGCAAGTAACCCTTCTCCATGTTGAGCATATCCTGCAACCACTGCTCCCCATGAAACCACATCTTGACTTGCCAATTTGTTTAATGTTTTCTCGGCTTCCTCCAAATGGCCAGACTTTGCATACATATCGATTAGGGCACTCCATACAAGAACATCTAAATGACATCCATTCTCAATCATCTGTTCATGAATTAGCCTGCCATATAGTACTTCTCCTGTGATGATACATGCTTTCAAAACACTAATAAGAATGGCATTGGTTGGCTTTATGGATTCGTCTTGCATTTTATGGAAGCAAAGTAGAGCCATGCATCCTTCTCCGAGTTGAACCATACCTGCAATCATTGCACCCCATGACACTATGCTTCTATTCCACAATTTATTAAAAACCTTAAGAGCCTCCTTCAGGCTTCCACATTTGGTGTACATATCTACAAGAGTGTTGGCTACACTGACCTCAAACTGCAACCCTCTTCTAATGATCTGATTGTGAATATTCCTTCCCAATTCTATGAATCCTATACGGGCACATGCTTTTAATACGCCCAAAAATGTGACGTCAGTTGGCTCCATATTTCCCTCCTGCATTTTCTCAAAGGCTTCTATCGCAAGTAGTGCTTCCCCATTTTGGGAATATCCTGCAATCATTGAATTCCAAGAAACAACACTTCGGTTTGGTATTCTTTGAAAGACATGGCATGCCTCTACCAGGTTTCCACATTTGGCATACATATCAAGAAGGGTGTTGCAAATGATTAAATCTGACTGCATACCGTTAATAATGATCTGTTCATGAACGAGCCTTCCGCATTGAAAGGAACAAGACAATGTACATGCACCCAAAGCTGCTATATAAACAAATTTGTCGCACTCAATACCTGAACTTTCCATTTTGTGGTACAAGTCAAGGGCCTTCTTACTTTCACCAAACTTGGTATTTGCTGAAATGATTGTACTCCATGTATATGCATTTGAATTAGAAATCTTATGAAATGCTTCATTTGCTTCAATCCAGCTTCCATTATTGGCAAACAGGCGAATAATATGGTTGCCCAAGGCAGCAACAGAAGTGAGTCCATTGTGGAGCATAAGGGACTGCATTCGTCTTCCATACTCCAGGTCTACGGTTTTTCCGCATTGCTGCAAAAGGCAGTACGCAATGTTCCTGGTTAAAGAAATGCCTTGCTGTTGCATACTCTCTGCAGCCTCAAGTGCCTGATCCATCTTACCATGCTCACAATCTCTTGTCAACGCTTCTATTTTTTCGGTGATTCTTGGAAATAAAACAGGCAATTAGAAGCACACAGAGAACATATACAACGATATGCAAAGATCATACCTGCGGGTTGGATTTGCAGTATTCCCTGCAGAGGGTAATTCTCCAATGATCTAAGAATAACATGCGTTGATTTCAACTGTCTAAATGCATTTCAACTGTCTAAATGCAAAATGGGCATGTAAGGTTTTGAGAAAGGACATGTACCTCACACGATCGCCGTAATGAGCTTCTTAGCGACGACATAGAGGGCAAAAGATCATGACTGGCCTAACAGGTAGAAAAGTACATGGGCAGTATTCGAAGCATGAAAAAAAAATTAGGGTATTATATTATCGAATACCTAGTATTATTTGCATCGAATACCATTTCATTCCCAGCGCAAATGGGCGCCGGATTCCATTCCCGCCCAGAGAAGCAGAGCGCTTAAGCGAGAACACGACCGGATTCTATGCTGCCAAATAATGCCAGAAGATCCAGAACTAAAAACTGATCCATAGCTGCAACTAAGGTATTTCGATTTTAGATTTTTTTGACATATCGAACAGGGCCAATGTCAGGGTATATTTTCTTTGTTATACAATCAATGGGTCAATCTTGATGAATGCCTGTGTTCCTGAATACTCGAGTCTGATACAACTCTCATCCGTCAAGGTTCTATTCTACAATAAGTCTCATTCTAGAATTCTTGATGCAGCACTTTGTTATGCTGGTTTGGAGTTGCAGAGTTCCGCATTTCCCTGCATTCGCTTGATTTTGAGATTTGTTCCATGTTTTGCTGATTTATGTATTTTTTCTTGTAATACTAGTCTCCTCATGGTTTTGTTGATCCTTGTAGATGCTCGTATAGCAGCTTTATTTCCTTCCATACACCAGTCACCACTCTTCACAGGTAGGTGGTCTATAAATAAGCTTTCGCTTCTTCCTTGGTTTTCAATCAAAATATTCAATACGAGTTGAGTGTACGTTGTGTTTGGTGAAATTTTAGTTAGATATTTGCATTTTCCATTAACAAATACTAATGTATAAGTTGAGGTTTCTATTTACAATGATGTGCTATGTCTTTCAATGTCATTAACGCTAGCAACATCGAGCCATTTCTTCACAATGTCATAAACTTCCTTATTTACCAAATCCATAAAGTTAAATGATATGTTGAATGGCATGAGCAAAAGGGAGTTTATGCTAGATTACCCATGTATTTGAAGGTTGCTAGATCTAGATTAAACTACTAGCTACATTTAGGATTAAATTATGGTCAATGGTCCATCTAATATATCAAGCAACCTAGTTATTTTCTTATCTAGTGATGGAGTCATCAAACACATCACATTCTGATGATGGTGTGTCGACGATCGATGGTTTATTGTCAGAGGGGAGCTTGTCCCTGGGAGCTATCATACGATCGTAAGTTCAATTTCGAGTATATGAATGTAAAGTGCGAAAGAGCGGGTTAATTAAGATGAGCTAACATGTGTAGGGAGATGGCAGGCTATTGGCGGATAGAGACGAGGGTGATAGAGTTGTGCGAGGGAGGAAGGTATAGGAGCAGGCAGTATTGGTGGTGTTGTGCAGAGGGGTGTGGGCACAGTGGGAGGCAACTAGCAACACATTTGGGGTTGACACAACCATCAGCATATAGGCACCACAGGGACCACCACGAGGGGGAGGGGCTAGAGTTTCCGCACCGGCCACGCGGGCGGCCAGCGGGGCAGGGCTCGCGGCGGACAGCTGGACAAATCAGGAGGGACAGGAGCAGGTATGCCGAGAGGAGGGGCAACCCTGCCTACCTGGCAAGGTTGGCGGAGACACAATGCAGGCACAGGGACCACGCCAGGGTGGCGGCCATAGCCATGGCAGCGGCTGCTTCCATGAGCATGGAGGAGCAGCTCCTTCACTACCCTCGGGGGATCGACGCATGGATGCGCGACGAGCTCGCTGTGATGCGCCTGCGCAGGATGACCGCCCGGCCCGTCCGGCTCGAGGCCACCAGAGTGAGGCTCCATCAGAGAGCTCCCCTGGATCCCCATGGCAGGGCTACTCAAGGATCAGAGGATGTTCAGCTTTCTCAGATACTCATGAGCGCTCAGATGAGACAGCGCGCTGCGGGTCATCCTTGGGGCGAGTCCGAGACCAGCCGCGCTGTGCTGCGGCTTCGCGAGTTTCAGCAGAAACGAAGGAGGGAGAGGGAGGCTGATCTGGACGTTGGGGAACATAGATCTAGCAGGCAAAGACCTCTAGAGGATGTGCACATGATAGAAAGTGACGAATTGAGACAGGAAGAGGCTTCGCGCCGCTGCTGCATCAAAATTTTGGTCCACTGGCACCTCCATGCTGCCCTCATCTGGCTCTCTTCTCAGTACGTGCATTTGGTTTTTCCTTTAGTTCTACAGCATCTCTTCAATAACATTTTTTGCTTTGAGCAGTAGCCATTGGTTCTTGGTTGTCCACATTATTGATCCAGAACTGCGGCGCCAACTTGGCGTTCGTCCAGGCAGCACTGGATGGACACTTGACTCCACAGCCAGCCAACTTTCACAAGGATTTGAACTACACCTTAGAAGGTAGTCAGTATTCTTTCTTGCACATAGATTGCACAATATAATAACATGTTTGTGTACTTTGTCAGGTTGAGTCCCTGGTTTGTAAGGGTGTTGGGTGAGGACATGACCAAATGTGGCCAAACTTGCGTGCCTCAGCAAAGGGATAGTGCATCCTGTGGATTCGGAATTTGCATTTCCTATCACAGGACTCTTGCAGTCCTTGTACATCTATAGCTAGTGGCACTAGCGTTGTCTTTGTTAAAATTTGCATGGAGCAACATGATATCTTACAGTTAAGAGTGCATGTTTCATCATTACTCATGAGTTGGAGATAGTGTCTATTGATTTGGCATCTTGGATGGCAAGTCATTGTTGGCTCCTAGAGGTCCTTCATTACAAGATAAGTATGTCTGCATTGTAAGTAATCGGGGATTCAAAGAAAGTAAACACAGAAGAAACTATTGAGTGACTTTTTATTGGTTTTGACAAGGGAGAAGTACAAAAACTATAAAGTTAGATTGCGTTCCTATAAGTAGGACTTGAAATTTGAAGTTTCATTGTTTTAGATAACTATTGCTGGCCTCGGTTTTGGTTTTGGTTTTGGTTTTGCTTTTGGTTCTGGTTTTGGTGATGAGACGGGCGGTAGTAGTACAGTGGGGATTGTTAATAGCCCCAATATAAGATTGTAAAATGTCTTCCACCATCATCAACCTGCAAGATATGGTTTCAAATTTGAGTTGTAACAAAAACAAAAGATTAACAAGCACTATGGATTGTCTAATGCCATTAGGCTGCTAGAGTGAGATGGATAGATAGATCCCATAAATGAATATATTTTAGTCAACATAGAGACACAATATATATACAATCGTTTCCAAGATTTTGGCAAAGGTTTGACGAAAAAGGGGGGTTTTATTTTTTTGGGTTGCTCTATTGTCAATGGTTTGGGTAAGCAAAAGGTAGGATTGAACTTCATAGGGGTTGCTAAAAGAAGCCCGACCATGTTGGCGAGGGTGGGAGGCAACACATGGCATTGCATGTTGCTGGAGGCAGTGATCTCCTCAGGCAGCGGAACTGCAGGTAGGCTCTAGAGTTTTAGGTTGGAGTTGGCCCTACTGATGTGCTCTTGGGGTTCTAGGTCGAAGTTGGCCCTACTATTGTGCTTTTGATGTTGGAGCTAGTTGCATTAGGGATTGTTGAGTGCTTGCTAGCAAGAACACTGAGATGGGATTGCCAATGTCTGACTTCTGCATTATGTCTGCGTCGGAGGTAAAGATATTTGTGTGCATATTCAAGAGGGAGTATATATTTGATTCTAGTTATGTAGCATGTGGATTGCTAGAAGGTTTCTCGGGTTTGCTCTTTTATTCCTTGATGGTGGCACGCTTTTTTCTGGAGTCCCTATTCTCTATGCTGGAGATGGTACAGACGGAGCGGCCGAGGAGAACTTGAGGTGTACAATTGCCTTCTACTTTGATGGTAGTCTGTTGCAGAAGACTTGTTTCCTGTTTGTGGAGGGGCGAGGATCATGAGGGCATCCTTCTGTTGTGTATACTTTGTAATAATATACAAATGGTGCAATCCTGATCATTCTCACTGTATTCTTCTGTGCGTTTTTTTCCTATGGATCACGTGTTGCAGAGTTCTTGGAATTGTAGGAACAAGTTATGCCATGGTGTAGATGTAGTGATGTTCTATTACGTGCAGTATTCTGCTATGTCACTGAGTCAGTATTGCAAATCTAGTCATGCTCCATGCAGATGTCATGTGGGCCGGATTGCTGCTCTTGGTCATTGGCGCCAATGGGAGTTGGTATTAGCCAAGAAAGAAAATGGTTATTTGCGCCAATGCGAGTTGGTATTAGCTAAGGTAGAAAATGTGTTGGTGTTTCCTTATGTAATGCGAAAATGCTTGCTTCTTCATGTCATGGGAAAAAATTTGCAGCAGGCTGTTTGCTATAGAAGCAGCACCCATGCCGCCTTCCGATTGTCATTTCTACATTGTAATATAGAAGGCATCACTATTTTGTGGTTATGTCACCTCTATTGCTTTGTGCATGTCTCCTTACTCTCTCATAATTTAATCTGTCCCCGCATTTAGGCTCACAGCTCATATTGGTATTGAGGCGTCTTATTTATTGGTATTCATTCCTATTTATTTGTTGCTGGCATACGTACTCTTGGCGTATGGGGAGCGTCGTGCTATACGGAGGTGTGAGATATAAAATCCTCGATCCTCGATTTGGCATATTCTAACCTTTATTCTGTGATCCAATAATCACAGTTGACCCATTAACACTTGATCTTTGAATTAAGACATCATTTTGATAAATCTCGTTCATATGATTACATAATACAAGCAAGGGGGATTCACTCATGTATAAGGGGGATATGCCATCTGCGTGCATGGGGTGGCAAAAAACCCCCCTGTATATGGATCTTTAAAAGCAAATTTTGACCCCTTTCGAATAAAAATTACCTAGGATAGTGCAAAACATACCAGAAAAAGGACCCCCTGCCGACCGTATATGTACGAAAATGGGTCCAAAAAACCCCTTTCCCGTGCATGCAGATGGGTTATACGCCCAAAACTGTGAACCCCCCATTGAATACAAGAAATTTATCGATATATGTAATAGCATCTTTGAATTGAGACATCATTTAAATAAACTCCTTTATATGATTACAGAAATACAAGAAATTTATCGATATACAATATAGCATCTTTGAATTGAGGCATCATTTAACTAATCTCCTTCTCTCTCTAGGGTTTACAATCTCTCTCTAGCCCCAAAACCCCCAAACCCCCAAAACATGCTCTGCCCGCGTTTTTGAGTCCCCAAATTGGATTCTAAGCACCCTTTTCGCAGCCAGAGACCCCTCAAACTTTGGAACCCCCAAAACCCCAAACCCCAAAACATGCTCCCCACGTTTTTGAGTCCCCAAATTGGATTCTAAGCACCCTTTAGCAGCCGAGACCCCTCAAACTTTGGAACCCCCAAAACCCCCAAACCCCCAAAATGTGCTCTGCCCGCGTTTTTGAGTCCCCAAATTGGATTCTAAGCACCCTTTTCGCAGCCAGAGACCCCTCAAACTTTGGAAGTCATGGCCACAGAAGATGGGCCAGCCTGGGAAACCCAAGGCGAGGTGCCGCCACGCAAACGGTCCCGATCAGCCATCATGGACAGGGGAGAGTCATCCTCCATGAAGAAGGAGGCTCGGGCTAAGGCTAAGGCCCCCTCAGCGCGGCCAGCCCGGCCGAAAGGAATTGCTTGCTCAGACCAACACAGGAATTCCTGCCTCGGCAGAGAATTGGAGCCACGTCAAAGCGGGCATGGAGGCCACGGTGCGTATTGAGGCTAATAAAGGCACCCACCGGGCCGGGCATGGCGTGGAGATGGAGTCCTCGGCACCCCATGTGCCGAAGGCAACCGTGGTGGTCGAGAAGAACCGCGATCACGTGTCTCGGCCCTGGCACACTTCGAAGGCAACAAAGGCGTGCAGAGCTTCGGCCGACATGCGGCCCGCCAGACTCGTGGTTCATCACTCGACACCATGACACGGAGAGAGGCGCGGCAATGCATGAGGCGATGGTCGCGGTGTCACCGGCCGGTCCGGAGAGGTTGAGGAAGCCACCACCATACCATGGCGGGGGGCTTGGCCGCTCTTGTAGGCAAAATTTCGAACCGCGGCTTCGGGTTCTTCGTGCGATTGAAGCCAAAAAGCCGGCTCACGGGGGCGGGTGTCTTTGGGGGGCTCGAGCACGCTCTTGCTACTGAGCACGGGCTCAGGGGGGTTCGCGGGCAGCCATCCATAGAGCGGGGCCGGGGTCTCCCCTACAGGGTTCATAGTCAAGCTGCGGTAGTGCGGGATGGCGGGGGAGATGTGCAGGCGGCCGGCCTGCAAAGTTGTGCACCCGGCTTCCGCAGGCGAGGGGCCGGCTCAGACTGCTACCAACAGCCTCCCACGCCGGCATCGGGACCCGCCCCGCCTCCCTCGCCATCGGCCACCCACCACCCCCGGCCACAGGCCCCGCCTCGCCCACCTTTGACCGGAGCAGTCGCAGAACTCCAAGAGTCGCAGGCGGAGAGGCCACAATCCGGTAGTCCGAGGCATGCGAGAAGGGGAGGGAGAGTCTCGCCCACAACATCCGAACACACATTCTCGATGGGATGTCATTCCGGGCGATTCACATTTCACCAGCAGCCAGCCATAGGGGCTCGGCCTTGGTCGTGGCTGCATTGTCATATTAGCGGTTGCGGATCGCGCAGGTGCGTGATGCCATATTGCGCCGGGCAAGATCTTTGAAGGGACATCCACATGCGTGGGCCAGGGACCTCACCCGCCACAACGGGAGGCACGCAAAGCAGGGGCTTGTAGGGGGGGAGGCATTACGCCACCAAAGGGTGCTGCGAGAGGATTGGTTGAGGCGGGGATGTACATTTTTCGCCAACACTCTTCTATGCTGCGGACTTGACCAACCGCTTGGTGAGCGTGGCCACATACGCTTCTCCTACCACGGCCCCCTTCTCCTGCTCCTACTCCTGCTCCCTCACGACCCCCGCCCTCTGACCCACATCTTTTGCCTCCACTCCATCTACTTCTCACTCGGCCCTCGCTTCGGAGTCCTCCCGTGTGTCTCACGCTGCGCATACCACGGTGGCGACAAATAGGAATTGTGCCTCCGGGTGGTCTCATGGAATTGTCGAGGGCTTCCCTTAGCGAAGGGGCCGGTCTCAACTCAGTAGCGGCCGATATGGATCTCATCTTTCTCATGGAACATGGGAGCATCTTTGAGCCGAGGCTACGATCTGTAGGGTTACCAACATTTCTCGGTCTTCAATACATGCGGGGACCGGAGGGGTCATGGTGGGGTTGCTTGCTACTACTGGGACAACCTTGGCACATTTGGTTTACCCTCGAAAATGAGGCCGGACACACCGGTACTTGTGGGTTCGTGTGCATAATACCGTGGCAACCCTCTTTTTACGGCGCTGTTATTTCCCTCATGCGAGAGAGCACCTTCTATCGCGAGCCATCCCGATGCGGATAGGATGGACCCTTATGTCGATCTATATGATGACATACAAAAAGACAAGCGGTTGGGTAGGGTCGTCCTTCTTGGAGATTTCAATGCACCGGACGGGGAGTAGAGCAGCCCATGAGACTTGACCCCTCGGGCCGACGATGTCCCTGCGGCTACGCCTCGCGATAAGCAAACCGCCATGAGGATCGGATGACGCCCGTGTCACCGCTTTGGGTGACGAGTTGCTCTCGCTATGTGGTATTTTTGACTCGATAATTTGCAATGGCTCGTCACGTGGCCCGCTTCGCAAGTGCACATGCGGGCGGGACAATCGTGGGGAGGGTCTAGTGTGGTGGACTATGTGCTCAGAAGTTGCGCCAAGATATGCATCTCATCGGCCGTTTCCGGTGGTGGGCACCGGTCCGGGATGAGGAGGTCGACTTCGGATCACCTCCCACTTTATTTGGACATGGTTTGGCAAGCCACCGAGAACCCCCACTATGCCACCGCCATCCCTCGATTGCGACATAGATTATGAAGCGGAGGACTACGCCGAGATGCTCATGGGGACGCCGGCAATTCGGGACCCCCACACTAGAGCAAAGAAAGCAGACCGGTTGACCGCTATTACGGGATGCGGCCCGGACATGTGCTTTGGCAGACCCCCTTCCCCCTCCCTCAGCGTCGCCTTCGAGTTAGCAACATTTTAGGTAACATTTTCGGTTTGATGCGGAGTGTAAAGAACATAGCGCCCGGCTCGGCCACATACGGATCCAGTACAGCTTGCGGGCCATACCGATATCGGCGCCCATCGGAAGGAGACAAAGGCGCTGTACCTTGCTGGGCATCGAGGGGAGATGTTGCCGGCCCTGTGGACACTCATCCTTGAACCTTTTGGCGCTAGAGTGCTTCGAAGGCCATCCTAGCCTATAGGGGACATCACATCAGGGCGGTGGGAGCGGTACTTTGCAAAGAAGACTCTATGACCCACTGGGGACGCTGCCGCCCATACCCCCACGGGATGGCCCCATTGGTTCTCGGAGGAGGATGTTGTGGAGGGCCCGCGAACAACCGGGCTAATGGGAAGGCAACCGACCTCGATGGTATGCAAGCCGAAGTTACTCAAATGGGCAGAGGCAGCCGCCGGTGCCGATCCTCACTACCCCTGCTCAACAGAGCATTGCGGGGAAGGTTTCCCCGACAATGGACCACAAGCGAGGGGTTGTCCCCATTCACAAAGGCTGGGCGACCCAATAATCCGTCAGGCCAATTACCCGGACGATCATGGTCGGGATTCGGTATTTGCCAAACTGTTGCACGGCATTCTCGAAAGGCGGTTGACCGCCGGGCAGAGGCCAGATGTGCGAGCCCTCACACGCAGCAAGGCTTTAGACCCCGCCACTCAACGATTGACCATATCTTTACACTGCTGGGCGCGATTGAAGGCAAGGAACCATCTAAGAGGACTTGTATTGTTGCTTTGTGGACTTCGCGAAGGCTTTTGATACGGTCCCAGGGGAAAAGCTATGGGCTAGGCTGCGTCAATGGGGGCTGCCTTTGCTGCGCGACAGCGGTGTATGAGAGTTGTTTTGGCGGGGATGCGCCCGGCGGGCCAAGCATTCACCGGTAGTATCGGGGTCGGGGCTGCCCCTCTCACCAACACTTTTGACCTCTACATTGTCGGTTAGAGCCGGCTTCTTGAGCATGGGGGTGGCATCGGCTTTTGCACCGAGGTCATCCGCCGACTCATCTATCGCGGGGCCGATGTTGACCCTCGCCCACACCCCGAAGCTATGCGGTCTCATCACGGATGCCCTAGACACATACCCCGGGGCCTCGACATGCGGCGTGAATCGGCCAAGACCGAGGTGGTTCTCATATCCTCTTCCGCCACCCCACGCCTCCTGCACTCACATATCGAGGGGACAGCTGTGGAGGTCGCCCACCTACAAAGTACCTAGGGGTGGAGTTCCCCTCCTCGCTCTGTTGGGGCGTCCATCATAAAACTATGGGTGTGGCCCGGTGGAAAGCGCTTTTATGCCATCTTGGATCACCGAGGCGAGCTCTATGATTGGGGCCATCGGTCACATTGTTTTTGCAGCGGGTCGAGCCCGTCCTTCATGCGAGTCGAGGTTTGGGGCGATGCGTCTCTTTGGCGGGGAATGACTGGGAGCAGGTGCGAAGGCATTTTGCACGGGCACTTGGGGTGAAACCTTCATCCCCTATCAAATTTTCTGCTGCCGAAACTAGATTCTTGCCGCCAAAGAAGCGACCCTTGATAGACACATCGTCTATTTTGAGAAAGTGGTTAATATGGGTGATGCTTTCGGCTCTCGCGCGGGCTTTGCTGTGGCAATGGGCCCTGGCAATGCGCTCTGGCCTTTGTTAGAGGGTAAGAGAGATGGAGTGGATTCGCCGAGATGGAATGTGCGGGAGCACAGGTGCGTCTGGTGGACCAGAGGCCGATCGTGGCGGCTGGGGGAGTGCACGGATGCTTGCTTCCTTGGCAAGCTCACGGGACCTCGGCTTCTAAAAGCAGGTCAAAGCAGCCCATTACAAGGAGCACATCAACCCCCGTGTTAGCCCGGGGCCCGCAGCTCTACCTGCGTTCCTAGCTGCCCCTGAAAAAGCTTGAGACTCATTGCCTCCATTCGCGACGGGGTGCCCACCATCTTCGCGATCGAGAGGGGGTGGATTAGGGGAGCCCCCCGCCAGACTCTGTCCGTCTTTGTCAAGCCAAACGGGTGCCATTGAGGATGAGTCTCATACTTTCCGAGTTGCCCAAAGATTGGTCCGATCAGGGCGAGACGCTCCCTTAGTATGGCCGGACTTGCCCCTACATTTGCTGATGAACACACCGTCAGTGTTAGAAAATAAAATCATTGCATAATAATGTGATCATTCCAGGCAGGTGAAAGCAGAAGCAGATGCACTCTTTGAATAATGGAGATTAAGTTGTTAAATTTAAATGGTGAAGTTACATATTTAAATTGCAAAGAAGAGCTCGACCATTGAATAATAAAAGTCAATGGTCAAAAATCTCATTTTCAGTGGTATGCCTGTGGGATATATCGCAAGGCCTTTCTTCCGGGACTGGTAAGTTTATCTAGTCCAGATTTGTAGCCTTGTCGGTAGACTCCAGGGGCTATAAGAGCAAGCAAACGACAGAGACGCATATACTGAAGAGATTGATCCATTCACCAGTGGATTTGAGCCGGAATTGCAGATGTATCGATCGTGTAAAGGAAGGACAAGTTTTACTGCAGTGTTTTTTCTTACTTGCACGATATCCTACTCTTTATTTGAAAGTTTGAAGTATTGTCTTAAGATAAACAATTGTATACCTTATTGTTGACCAAGGGTAATACATTGTTGAATGTGTAGTTGGACAAAGATTTGTTCAAAGCTCATTTGAAGCTAGTTGAGATTTTCCTTTGGAATTATTGTGATTGATAAATATCTTGAGTTAAATCTTTGCTAGATATTCTCATCTGGTATCAGAGCAGGTTTATCATTCATAGCTGACATGTCTAGCCGATTTGGTGCTGGCCTCTTGGCCACTGTTGAAGTCTATAAAGGAGGGCCTGGCTTTCAGATCTGGAAGGATGCTATAAAGCATATACTTGAAGTTGAGGATTTGTGGGATTTAGTTGATCCTAATACTGCTGATAGTAGTGCAGGAGTAGCTGGTGCAACTACAAGCAGAAGAGTTGTTGCTGCTGCATCCACTGCAGAAGGTTCAGGAGGAGATGCAGATTCTGCTAGTGTGGCAGACACTGCCAGTACTGGAGCAAGAAGCCGTCCAAATTTGGCCAAGCTCAAAGAAGCACAAGGGATTATTGCTTCAAAGGTTAGTCCTACAATTAGGCTGAAGTTGAGAAATAAGAGTCCTAGAGAGATGTGGTTGTTCATGCTTAAGCATTATGAGGAGAAAACTTCTTCACAAATTGATTTACTGGATAAAGAACTCAGAAATCTTAAATTGCATGAGGATGATGTGTCAGATTTCTTTAATAAATTTGACAATATAGTGGCTGATCTAGGAGGAGCTGGAGTAGAGCTCACTGATTGGCAATTGCAAGGGGTATTGTAGATAATGAACAACTAGGGTTGTTTATTAGAAATGTTGCCAAGAACAGAGAAGAAGCTGAAACTATCATTAGAACAGAAGTAGAGCAAAAAAAAGTGACCAAAGGAACTGAAGAAGAAACTGAAATTTTGTATGCTGGCAAAAAACAAGAAAAAAAAATCAGATAGGATTATTTGTTATTTTTGTCATGAGCCTAGTCATGTCAAAAATAATTGCCCTAAGCTCAAAAGAAATGAATTTTTCTGCTATACTTGTGGTGGCCAAGGACATCTTGCTTCTAAATGTCCTACACCTAAGGAATTTGGAAGAGGAAGGGGTAGTTCTAGCAGGGGAAGAGGTCGAGGAGGAGCAAAGAAACCTGCTAGCACTTTTATTGCACAATGAAGATAAAGTCAATACTAATAAGTTATCTCATGCTCTTGTAGTTGATAGTGGAGCTGAAAGATCAGTAGTCCACTCTGCTGAGCTGCTTAAAAACTTGGAACAAGGAGAAGCTAGGAGTGTCCAAGTACAAACAAAAGGTATTTTATCACATTCATTGATGACTATACCAGAAAATGCAAGTGTTATTTGTTAGCCAACAAATCTCAAGCTTTCATAGCTTTCAAACAGTTTGTTGCAGAGTCAGAAAGGCAAACAGGTAAAAAATTAAAATGCATAAGATCTGACAGAGGGGGAGAGTATCTTTCAGCCAAGTTTAAAACCTTTTGTGTTGCAAATGGCATCAGGAGACAATTAACATGTAGATACAGTCCCCAACAAAATAGAGTAGCAGAGAGAAGAAATAGGACACTCATGAATGCAGTCAGGTCAATGGTTAAAAATAGTGGATTGCCAAATTATTTATGGGAAGAAGCCTTATTAACAGCCAATACCATACAAAATAAGTTGCCTTCCTCAAGCTTGCAAGGGAATATTCCTGATTTAATGTGGTATGGAGAAGGTTCAGAAATTAATTATGAAAAATTTAAGGTTTATGGCTGCTTGACTTATGTTCATAAACCAGATGAGCTCAGGAAAAAGCTTGATGCTAAAGCTGAGATTGGTTTTCTTGTAGGCTATGATAGCCACTCAAAAGGCTATAGAATTTTTATTCCAGAAAATAAAAATATTGTGATTAGTAGGGATGTGATATTCTGTGAAGATGTTTTGTACAAACATAGACATCAAGTTCAAAAGGAACTGCCTACTACTCAAGCTTCTGAAATGACTAACAATCAAATTGATTATGAAGAGGAGGAGGAGAATAAAATAAATGGGGAGGAGGATAAAATAAATGGATCAGCTGCACATCAAATACCTCAAACTCAGAGATCTGAAGCTGAAACAGAAGCCCCTGAAGCAGATAAAGCACCAGAGAAAAAGTCTCGAAAAAGGAGAACAGACGCACAAAGGTTGCAAGATGAAATTAATTTTGACAAAGAGGCTTATGGAAGAAACCTTTTAGGTGGCAGCAAAAGGTTGGAATCAAATCAAGCAGAGGATGAAATAGAACAAATTATGGCAATAATTGAAGATACTAAAATACCCAAAACAGTTGAACAGGCCTTAGAAAGTGTGAATGCAGAAGGCTATGCATGATGAGTTGAGCTCCTTTACAGATACTCATACTTATGATGTTGTTGAGCAACCTGCTGGATAAAACATAGTTGGCAGTAAATGGATATTTAAAATCAAAACCAATGCAGATGGTTCACAAAAAGGAAGGAAGGAAGGAAGTTTATTTTAACTTAGGAAGGAAGGAAGGAAGGAAGGAAATATAAAGCATGTTTAGTGGCTCAGGGTTTTACTCAAAAACAGGGGCAAGATTATGATGAAACTTATTCACCTATAGTCAAACTCACTAGTCTAAGAGTACTATTAAGTTTGGCCAATGCTCTTGACTATGAAATACATCACATGGATGTGAAAACAGCTTTTTTAAATGCTAGACTAGAGGAGGACATCTTCATGAAACAGGCTCCTGGTTTTGAGAAAGGAAACAATTTGGTTTGGAAATTGAATAGAGCAGTATATGGTTTGAAGCAAGCTCCAAGAGAATGGTATTTTTGCATAGATTCTTTCCTAAGAGAACAAGGGTTTGAAAAACTTCAAAATGATGGTAACTTATATAGGTACAAAGTAGAAGATAAGTTTTGCATTATAGCCTTGTATGTAGATGACTGCATCATGGTTGCTAATTCCACTCAAGTTCTGGAGGTTTGCAAAAATATTCTACAACACAGGTTCAAGATGACAGACTTAGGGCCCTTGCAAAAATTTCTGGGGATTGAGGTGATTAGAGACAGGAAAAACAAATTGTTGAAGCTAAAACAAAAAGGGCATATAGAAAATATGCTTAAAAGATTCAATATGCAACAAGCTTGTGCTGTCAAAACTCCAATTGTACCAGGTCATTGTTTAACTGTAACTTCTGAGGTTGATGCAGATGAACTAGAGTACATGACACAGGTCCCATATCGTGCTCTAGTAGGGTGTTTATTGTACTTGAGCAATAGTACTAGACCTGATATAACATATGCTGTCAATATCCTGAGCAGAAGATGCAGCAATCCTGAAAAGGTTCACTGGTTGGCTGCAAAAAGAGTGTTAAAATATCTGAAAGGAACTCAAGATTATGGGATAACATTCAATGATATTAATCTGGAAATGTATGCCTATTCAGATGCAGATCAAGGTGATCAAACCGAAAAGGAAGTCTACTACTGTGTTATGTGATTTTTTTCTTTGAGGAGGCACAATAAGTTGGAGAACCAAAAAGTACCGCTATAGCCTTATCTTCGCCAGGTTTCGAATATCTTTGCCTAATCTCTTAATTTGGCTCGAAGACTTCTAGAAGAGTTGGACATCAAACGGTAAATCCTACAACTATCTTTTTCGATAGCCAAAGTTGTATTGCAATAGTCGAAATCCAATTGGAACATGAAAGAATAGAATAGAATAGAATATGATTTTATCGCCCACTCTGAGACCAACCGCCTATGGGACCCAAGTACAAAGAGAGAGAGCAAAGAAAGCGATACTACCGTGATTAAAACCCCGGCCCAAAGGGTTTTCAAGGGAAAACCTTAGTAGCAATAAGGATGCCGACATACCGCACGCTTATATATACATAATCACAAGTACAAACCGAGGTTAATGCCTGACAGTGGGGGCATAACCGAGTCCGCAGATCCATTACCTCCTGGAGGTAACGATCCCAACAAGCCTACGTGAGGTCGGCTCAAGAGCTCATGCAAGGCCCGATGGGGACAACTAACCGAGCATACCGAGCCCGGATATGCTCGTACGCCGGACAGGCCTGGAGGGCGTGACTTTCATCCTCAATGGCGCCCTGTTGACAGCACTGACAGACTCTGTCCTCACGCGGCTCCCGAATCCATCTCCCTGTCTCAATGCGGAGGTGGTGTGCACCTGTGCGAATGGAAGCAATCACCCTGCGCTTTTTCATGGGTAGATGGGTGTGCAGGTAGTGGTGTGGGCCCCTCGTGGGCATACTAAACATATAGAGTTAAGTATGCATTATATCAGAGATCAAGCTGCAAAAGGATATATTAAAATGACTTATGTCAGTACTGGCAATCAAATAGCAGACATGTTCACAAAAGGTCTTCCAGAAAGTAAGTTTACAACTTTCCAAAGGCAGCTCAAAGTACATTATTTATGCAATGAAGGAGGAGTGTTAGAAAATAAAATCATTGCATAATAATGTGATCATTCCAGGCAGGTGAAAGCAGAAGCAGATGCACTCTTTGAATAATGGAGATTAAGTTGTTAAATTTAAATGGTGAAGTTACATATTTAAATTGCAAAGAAGAGCTCGAACATTGAATAATAAAAGTCAATGGTCAAAAATCTCATTTTCGATTGGTATGCCCTGGGATATATCGCAAGGCCTTTCTTAGGGATGGTAAGTTTATCTAGTCAGATTTGTAGCCTTGTCGGTAGACTCCGGGGGCTATAAGAGCAAGCAAAAAGCGACGAGACGATATATCAAGAGATTGATCCATTCACCAGTGGATTTGAGCCGGAATTGCGAGATGTATCGATCGGTAAAGGAAGGACAAGTTTTTTTCTAAAGTTGTTTTTCTTACTTGCACGATATCCTACTCTTTATTTGAAAGTTTGAAGTATTGTCTTAAGATAAACAATTGTATACCTTATTGTTGACCAAGGGTAATACATTGTTGAATGTGTAGTTGGACAAAGATTTGTTCAAAGCTCATTTGAAGCTAGTTGAGATTTTCCTTTGGGATTATTGTGATTGATAAATATCTTGAGTCAAATCTTTGCTAGATATTCTCAGTCAGTACGTGCTCTGGGGTCGTACATTCAGGAGGTACTAGATCTACGAGCTCACCTTTGCCCCCGCCTGGCTGCCCGCTGATCAGGCACTACGGGTGCGGTGCATGAGTGTATATATTTGTGTGTTTTTGCATTTTGTATATTAGAACAGTTTGTCAGCAGGCTGATTGCTGCCACGGTTTTTCCCTCGAAAACCCTTCGGGGCGGGGGTTTTTTAATCCGGGTAGTAATCCGCTTGCTGCGCTTTTGTATTGGGTCCCATAGACCAATTGGTCTCCGTGGACGATAAAAATACCTTCCTTCCTTAAATAAGATTACAAAATACAAGAAATTTATTGCAGCGAAAACATTTCTCTTTACCAACTCAATAAAAGAACATGTGGTGATCACAATTTGATAGAGACATGGAAGATGTCAAGAATATATAGGATACCTGCATTTGTATCTATATTTCGGTGCGAATAGAATGCTTGGCATATTGTTTGTGTGACAACCATGAGATTTCCAATATCCAGCTCAATTTAGCTTTGTCCCCCTTTTTTTGTTCATTCTTCCTTTTTTTTTCCGCACTGCAGTTATTTATTTATAAAGTTTGCACGATTAGTTTCGTATTGTAGGAAGATTTGGGTATAATATTGTATAGAAAACTGCATGTTTTAAGCAGTTTGAGTAGCTTGTTTTGCTTTAGTGGTCTTCTTTCTATTTCGAGTACTTTGGATTGGTTTTGTTGCAATGGTGATAGAGCCAATTTTGGAAGTATTGGGATACAGACACAATGCCTCAGACAGTGTGTTGATGAAGACATGAATACCCACAGGTGCAGGGCAGGCATATTGTTATTCTCCTTCTATACTTCACAAAACCTGGCCCTTCCATGGGTTTGAATCCCAGACTCAAAGTCTAGAGGTAGCATAGAGCCATGAGGTCAGGAAGAATGTCCCTGTGCTAAATCCGGCAACTAGGGCCATTCTGGTTGTCATTTGTTACTTCTATGCGGCTGGATTTGAGGGTTTGCAATTTTGGTTCTTGTTTCTTTGCTTTTGTAATGGCCATATTTATTAATGTACATCGCCAAATCATGATCAGGGCGTTTTTAACTCTTGTTCTTGAGAGTTGATGAGATCAATTGCAAGCCCATGCCTGTGGTTTTCAGCCCCTCTGCTTTATATTGAATTGTTTTTATTTGATGTTGTCCTTGCTGCAAATTTTGAGGCTCTGGTGAGGTTGTTGCGGTTTGGAGATTTGAATCCTTCGTCCTCGCTTGCTGGCCACTAGCTTCCTGCCTGTGTGGCAGGCTTATTTCATACACTATTTTTTTAATTTTTGCTTGCTTTGACAATGGTTCTCTGGCCAATTATTGATAAGGAGGAAAAGACAATGATTTCTGCACCATTGTGTTGTGCAGGAGTTTTTAAGGAATAAAATACGCTGACCTTGTATGTGAAGGATTCCAACAAAGTTTAAATTGACACGCACTTCTTTGCTCCAAACGCACTTCAAAAGGTATCTTTGAAGGATTCCCCAAAATTCCCTAAAAAAGTCCATTTTGAAGGTATGTTCGTGACAAGTGTGACAATTTAGGTACCCATTTTGAGGGGTTGATTGAACATAGCTTCCGTGCAAAAAATATTTAATAGCCATTTTTAGTCCCCTCATGGTTTTGTTGATCCTTGTACATGCTCGTATCGCAGCTTTATTTCCATAGATAGATGCTCGTATAGAGGTGAGATGGATAGATGGATCCCATAAATGAATATATTTTAATCAACATAAAGACATAATATATATACAATTAGGTGCCGAAATTGATTGGTTTCCAAGATTTTGGCAAAGGTTTGGCAAAAAAAGGGGGTTTTATTTTTTTGGGTTGCTCTATTATCAATGGTTTGGGTAAGCAAAAGGTAGGATTGAACTAACACCAAAGATTCTTTAAATGTTTCCACTAAAGTGTACAGGGCAGGATTTGAAATGGTTTTGGAGGTTTTGTTCTTGTTGCATATATAGCATAAACGAAGTGATGAGATATTTAGTGCATTCGGACTGAATAAATTTAGCTAGACATCCTAATGCAATAGAGCTGGAAAAATCCAGTAGATTTTTTCTTCAAAAGTTCATACAAAGAAATAATTAATGTGGAGAGCAAGCTTGGCAATTTGATGAGGGACAGTGCGTAAGTTTAGATTTTCATATTTTGAATCATATGGGGCTGAAATTCGTTGTGCGTTCTTCTGCCATGTTTCATTATGCAGTGAATTCCAAATTTGTCCTATAAAATTGACCAGGACTTTGTTGAATTGTTGTAGGTGGAGGTTGCAAACATTCATTAACTTTTCTACCCTTTGCACATAGCCCAAGTTCAATTCATGGGGGGGTTTGTTGGATTTCATGATTTAAGATTGTGTCAATTTCTTAATGTCCATGGTATATGGATGTTCAGCTTAAATTTTTATTTGCTCTTGCGTCAATTTTCTTGAATTCCTTGCCTTATCTGATTCAAACAGTTTCTTGATGGAATTCACCATGAATTTGGGTAATTGAGTCGGATTTTTGATTGAATTCATTGCTGGCTTTGAGAGGCCACGCAATTTTCAGACTCTCCTTGTTTTAAGCTTCATATGGATGGGAATTTGTTTGTCATTCTGAAGCAAGAATAGAGAATTACTTGTGGTTTTCTTCAAGGCGCTTTCTCTGAGCTTTGGGAGTTTTTAATTTTCAAACAGGTCTTTCCGGATCATCTGTTCAAAGTTGCATATCTTCACCCCCTGCTCGAAAGAATTTGAATGTGAAATCATAGATTCTTGGCTCCTCGAATTCATAGGAAAGAAAAACATCTCTCCCACAGCAATCTTTCATACCTTTTGTGACTGGTCTGACAAAAAGATTTCGGCAAAGGTGTTCTCAGAATAATTTTGGATTCAATAGCTATGGTTTCTGTATTTTCTGGCTTTAATTTGGTTCTTCTACTCGATCTTATTCTCAATTTCCTTCATTTTCCTTCTCTCTTCCCTCATTGTCCTATTTAATTTCCTTCCTTCATCAATCTTGCTATTTCTTTCCACTAAGCCCTGTTTTCCCCCTTCTTTTTGGGTTGCCCCTAAGGGGGCAAACCCTTGTTTATGTGGGTTTATGGCATATTCTTAGTATATGCCAGTATATGCATGGAATATGCTAATGACTGCTAAAAACCCACTGTTGGCCGTAAACTGGCGGTCATTTATGTTGCAGGGGAGCCCCTCTCGAAACCGGTTAACTGGTTCTAATCTAGGTGTTCTAATCATTAGTCTTGGGGCGGGCGGTTAACGGGTTCTAATCTAGGTGTTCTAATCTATTAGTGCCGAACCGCAATGGCACCGGACTGGTCCGAACTGATGTAAGTTAGCGCCGAGTTTCTCTTTGCGTTTTTTTCGCTATTTGTATAAGCAAAGAAGAGTATGAACATGCTTTGAAAACTACTCCCTAGTTGCAAAGGCATTTGATCAGATCCTTTTTTCAGCAATAAGTGTACTTCGTGACAGAATATTTTGAATTGGCATTTTACATGCAGTGCCTCTACATCGCCTAAGTTATTTCACAAGCGGCAAGCATCATAACAGTAAGACTTAGCAATCCTACGAGGTTTGAGGTCTTTGTTTCTCGAGAAACCGCATGATCTTATTGATTGTGCAAAAGCATTCATGTTAATCTGCTGATTTCAATTAGACAATGATTTAGACAAAGGATGACACAGATATCCTATTCTATAGTCGTCTGGACTAGGCATAAATTGGTTTTGGATAGACTTGGCTGTGCAATAATTCGCCTCTTTCAAAGACTGAAATCCTTGCCATTTTAATTCCACAAAATTTTGTACATTGTTGCATGGGAGGTAATGCATGATACTGTTGTTTGATACATTATCCAACAATGTGTTGTTTGATACATACACCAAAAATTGGGATTATCTTAGCCTAAATTAGTAATCTGCGTCTTGCTTTCTACTTTCATTACAAATGCAAAATAGCCAAAAGAGAGATTGTTGGTTATACAATTTAACATCTAATATGATGGTATTGATTAACAAACTATCGTGGATAGTTAAAGATACATTCCGAATATTTCCAATGTTTCACCTTGCTGATTTGATCTGTTGATGTTCATGATTGTAGCATATGCCTAGCATACAAGGCACTCGTGTTTGCTTCATCGAGGCGTGCCTTTCACCCGATGCAAATTAAAATTTGTAGGTACTTAGTGGTCATGTTTCGATGCAGTGATTCGAGCAATCGGTGTCCATACCTTGTAACATAGTTTGGGCTTTAGGGTGAAAGAGCATAGGGCTTTCTTGAACCTTGACAGGGAATAAAATAGTGGCCAACAAAAAAAATTCGACCGAAAAAAAAATTCGAGTGGAACTGTTTGATGGAGCCTACTGTAGCTGTATAAAGATGTCTTAGAAGCTAAAAGCGACTGCAAGGCTGCAAGCTTGCCAAATTGTTGAAGTGCTTCATGTGCAAAAATATGTAAATGTTGTGGCATTTATTCATATATAGTTTACACACCAGAAACACAGAAGATATTTGAACTTAACCAATGCCATATGTCGTGAGGCATTTGAACTTAACCAATGCCATATGTCGTGAGGCATGTAATATCGAAAATTTCGTATATAAATGCAAGGTGCTTAACTCGGAACTCATTCTCGTATCTTTTCTCGATAAATGATAAATGATTTAGAGCAAACTACAAGAAACTTGTGACCTTACGTATGAAATCTTTGAATTCCTTAAAACATATTCTCAAGGATGTACCACCAGTCTTGAAGCACTAAAAAACCTTTTTTAAGCGAGGATTTTCAAGAAAAAAGTCCAGATTTAAACTTTCTCTCCAAGTTTTCTGTTGCTAGATAGTCGAAAAAGGCAAAGTGCTGCAATCAATGAGCGCAGACAACAGACCTCATAACAAGGCTCCACCAATGCTTACGGGAGCATTCATTCTCATGGAAAGATGTAGCAACATTCAAGTCTTGCGGGTGTTTGCGATAAAGTGTGAACTCCCATGTTTGCAAACTTCCAATAAACTCACCAGCATCAAGAGCTTGATCAGTATAGGGAGAATAAAGCTCCACAAGATTGGTTTTCTTGCCAAGTAGAGGCAGTCTCCCCTCTCTGGCATATGCTTCAAGAGCCAACTCTTTCACATGATTTACTGTCTCTGCATTATCCACCAAAAAACGCAGAGGTCCGGCACTTCCCATCACATTGACAGTAACAAGCCTTTTGCTACTTTTAGGGGGCATCTAGGACTAGATATACCATATTTTACCTCTGTTATTGAATCTGATATTGCGGATTCAGCAGATGCATTAGCCTTAGACGAGCGTTTCAATGTCTGATGCTTCTGATCATTATCATGAACACGAAGAATTTTCTTCGAAGCCATTTCGTCAATTTCATTCGAGAGATAGAGCTGGTAACACAAGCCTGGTTTGTTTGCTTGCCGACCTTTTTATATATGCACCATAGACGCTGAAGCGCGTGTGTTTCAGATATTTTGGATATTTTGGCCTCTTGATAACGAATAGGCTAGGCTAACTAAACGGCTTAATAATACTATTCCTTTGGTTGCTTGGCCCACGTCAAGCATTGCAAGGATGCACCATTTTTACATATCCGTGGAGCCCCAAATGAGCTCGATTGCCAGAAGAGCCCCATATTCCAAGTTATCTCGGGAGTTATCTCCTTCCGTATATCCGACCGAAGTGATCTCCTTCAGCAATGCACCGCAGCAGTTCAGAGACTGCTCTCTACCTCCTAGGCAATTCATGGCATTTTGGGTTTGCTTCTACTTCTTAGGTACGAAACTGATATTTTGTTTCTTGTTGTGCTCCACCGATTTGCATATCTTTTCCTAAGTCCTTCTAAAGTGGAGTTGTTTTTTTGTTTGCAGCCTACAAAGCAACAACGTTGTTGCTTCATACTGCCTTCCGGTATGCTTTGAGTCTTTTGGTTATTTAAAGTCTTCAACTGCATCTGTCATATAGTAGCTATGGGGAGTGGACCAATGCCCCATATAATGAGGGCATTAGTTCAAACAAGTTACCAACTGTATCAAATATTTTTTTTGTGACAATGAACTGTTCTTGTTTGCCTAACCTTTTATCATGTGGTCGGCTTTTCCAAGTCAGGTCCATGGTCATGTGCATGGAATCAAGGATCCGACATATTTTTATCTTTGGCCTATGTAACAAGAACCCGCATCCCTTATGCTTATCTGAAGGTTTTAACTTTTTTTCTACTGACAGAGCGGGTCCTTATTGATGTTTGACATTCGACACTCTTCATTACCATTGAATACAATAAATGGTTTCAGCACCAAGCCAGTGCACTCTTTGCATCATGTTTCAAGCTCCATTCAGAACTATAATGGGGAATCAGCAAGTCTTGATATTCTAGGTGTATCACATGACATGGTTTGTTTCTGGGACAGCTGTATGCTTGATCATGGACGTGTCAATTGCAGGTATTAAGCAGACTTTGTACTCTTTTAAAGTGCCAGGTAAAATTCTAATATAATTTTTGATATGGGTGCTGCAGACCTCATGTTCTGTTGGAGTCAGCAGATCAGGGAGCTTGTGTATCATTTGCTTATGATCGACTTACTGGTCTAGGAATTGCTTCTTTTCAACCAAAGTCAAGAACAGTTCTTGATACCTAGTTGTTCTGAATTATCTTGCAGCTTGTTTGAATAAAAATGATGTCGTGGAACGCACAGAGCTCCACGTGGATATTCTTGTATACAAAATTATGCACAACAATGCATATTGATATTAATATGTCTCGGTGCCATGTCTTGCATGTTGCATATTTCAACATCAATGTTCAGGAGTCTTCTACGGACATTAAATCTGCCTAGTAGGCACAGTCAATTGGTTCTTCTGGTCGATAATCATATGCATATGCTCGGTATATACACTTCATAAAAATAGAGAGGTTTGTCTTGGATAATTATGTGAGTATACTAAACTTGAATATGGAAATGGAAAATTATGTGCCATAACTTAAACAATGTACATTTTCAAGATGGCATGGTAGGAGTCTACATTAATTTAAAAAAAGATTGTGAAAACATGACCTCACGGTTTAATTTAGGCCACTTCACCCTCAAGAAACTGGAGGGCAACCCTCTGTGCGCAGCACCTTGTTTCAATGGCCAGCTTTTCCAAAAAACAAAAAAATTCAAATATGCCTAAAAACCTAAATGCCAACTCTCTCATTCTTCTGCACAAGTTTATGCTCCTTTCTTCAAACCAAAGAGGCGATCTGCTCAACCAGTTAAGCTTTTTCCATTCTAATCCTTCCAATGTGCTGAAATTTGGGGATTTTGCTGATTTAAATTTTCTTTCAAAAGAAATGTAACATTTTTCCTCAGATGTTCCCCACTGGGACAACCTGTCTAAGGATCCAGGTCTTGATAACTTTACACCAATCCTTGATGCAAATGGCGTGCGTATACCTTATGGGGATCCGAGGCCAATTCAGCAAATTCATTCTGATCGGGATCTTGCTCAAGAGTTCTACAATTTGCAGTATCTGACTCGACCAAACCTCCAACTCTTTAAAGGTATTCATCTGAACACTTCTTCCATAGCTTCAAAGATCGAATCCTTATCTTCAACTGCAGTTGTCATTTCTGTTGATAAAGTTGGAGTTAATATACATCATCTATGGGATCAGCTTCTTAGATTACATAAAGGAATTGTTATTAACTCCATCTACTGGCTAAATTATCCCTATCTTTTAATGAAATGTGGAAATAGCAGAACTGCTAATTTCATGCTGAAATTGGGACACTCGACCTTTAATACCTTTCAAATTTCATTTATAAAATGGAGTCCCTCCCTGCCTATCAGTGAATTTGGAAAATTCTTTATAGCCTATGTGAGCATGAGTGATCTGTCACCTATCTACTGGAATGAGGATTGTTTCTCAAAAATCTTTAACTCTATTGGCTCATATATCTTTTCTGAGTTCTCCCCTTATAAGCCTCCTAAGTGCTATATTCAGCTTGACATTACCAAACCAATTCCTACTACCATTCCCCTTATTGATTTCTTTGGAAGACCTGTGAATCTTCATCTGAGGTGGGTGGGATTACCAAATTTTTGCCAGAATTGCAAAACCAGGCACTTCTTTCACTCTGCTTGTACTATCAAAGAAGAGAAAGGGTATTCAGAGAAACAGGCTCAAGACAGTTCTCAAAAGGATTTTAAAAATATCAACAACTCTGAGAATTCTTCGGGACAAAGGCAGGGCTATGATATTCAGAGAAATCTATCTGAATCTCGAGATTTTATGAGTCAGCAAAGACAGGGTCAGAAAGATATCTTTTTTTAATTGAAGGCTTCTATATATATTTAAATAAGATACTTTACAAAAACTCCTTTTTCAAGGGAGAAGGAACCCTAAAATAGAAAGGAGATCCAAAAAAACCTGATTTAATATCAGGGATCAACCTATAATACAAACTGATAATTACTTAGAAATATCTTGCTGAAAAAGTCTGTAACTTCGAAGTAGATAGAGTGTTCAGTGATAAGAAGTTTTACTTTATTGAGTAATCTCAGTTGTCAAACTGAGGTTTGCAATCACTTATTTAATTTATGGGGCACCCAATAGATATAGGTATAAGTTTGAGAGTTTCCAATATGTACAAAGAAGCTAATGCATTTTAGCTAAAGTACCACGAAATGTGAATTTCATAATAATTTTCTCTCATAGTATAGGCACTTACGCCCATTAATTTTGGGCCATATGATAATAGGGAACCTAATAATTATAGGCCAACCAATAATTGTAGACCCCTAAATAACATGGCCTTTATGCCCAACCTAATGTATCATGATAATTTTTCCTAATATTTCAAGTACTTCCAACCATTGTACCCCAATTTTTTTATTTTTTTTTGGAGGGGGGGGTATTGCAATTTCCATGTGCACCACTTCTGCATCTTTATTCCTTTGACTCAATCAACCTTATATATAATCAAACTCACCCGATCTTATCCACGACCAAATGTACTGGCATCTTTTGTATCCACGAATACTGGCATCTTTTGTGGTTCAAAATGTCCCATCCATGCTATCTCCACGTTGCCTCTAGACGTCTAACATTTGACAATTCAATTAATGCTTGATTAATCTCATATGTTAGGAAATTAGATGCAACAATGTCATACCCTATAAGCTCTTCTTCTTACACTTTCTAATTTCTAGTTAGCCCATTAATCCTAGACTTTTAAGGCGCTACCGATATCCTTATAATACATCAACTTATGCACTACAATAGTACAACTTTGCTTTCTGAAAGAAAAACAAAGGAAAAAACTTTATTGAGTGCATATACACTACACATGGACATTCTAGAAATACGCTTTGGGATTTGAGATGCAAGATCACTAGGTATTGGATAACCTTCATATAGTATCTAGAAGCAGGATTCTTTTGGTTTGTCTAAATATGAATAAAACTATCATATGAACTGTTTAATCGATAAAGCAGTAATATGCGTTAATATTACCAAAATAGATGCCTTATAACGTAGACTATACATAATCCAAGGAAATGTCACGATGTCCTCCCTCTACACCATGGATGCCATATGAAAAGTTTAAACTCTAATTGCTCTATAATGTTCTGAAACATGCACCAACAGGAACTTGCACTGTCGAAATATAACTCGGAATCAAATTAAAAGGTTTAAACCCTAATTGCTTTGTAATGTCCTGGAATCTAGGGGAATCTAAGGGAATATTCGTGAAACCAGTGAGAATCTAAGGGAGTTTTGACAGAATCTTGAAGGCTTTAGACAATCTAAGGTGAACTAAGAGAATCTACAGGAATCTTAGAAGAATCTTACAAAATTCATGCGATCCCCTCTATGAGAATTCTAGGATAATCTTCATAGGATATGAGGGAATCTCATAAAGCTCTGAGGGAATCTCTATAGAATCTGAAGGGATCTTATAAAATCTGAGAGAATCTAAGGGAATCTAATAAAATCTAAGGTTAATGTTCAGATTCTAAGAAGGAGTTTTGACAGAATCTTGAAGGCTTTAGACAATCTAAGGTGAACTAAGAAAATCTAGAGGAATCTTAGAAGAATCTTACAAAATTCATGCGATCTCCTCTATGAGAATTCCAGGATAATCTTCATAGAATATGAGGGAATCTCATAAAGCTCTGAGGGAATCTCTATAGAATCTGAAGAGATCTTATAAAATCTGAGAGAATCTAAGGGAATTTGATAAAATCTAAGGTTAATGTTCAAATTTTAAGAATATGCACTGACTAGAACTTGCATCATAGGAACATGCTAAAACTAGAACAATGCGCCGTAGGACGTGCATATATAGCAGAATGATGGAATAGCAGAACAATGAAAAAAAGGAAGAAAAAAACATCTGTGAACAGATGTCAAAAAATCGGCCCTATCTGCCTCGGCCGACATGCTCTGGTATGACTTTAAGATAAGTCGAATCATCCAAGTTAAGGGCCGGACATGGATCCAGAGACTGATTAGGATGCCGACATGATGAATAATGGCAAGAGCAAGCGCTGCCGCCTTGGCAGAAGATTGAATTCGCCCTGTACTTCCGGAGCTGGCAGATAATCATCTCGGCATCTGCATAACTTGAGATGTGCAATACAGGTTAGCATTAAAAAGGTTTTTCTGGTTAATAGAGAACATTTGTTCTGCTGTTGAACCATAGTGATTTCATAGATTCCTTTAACTGTAGCAAATTCTAAATGCATATTATGCAGAAACGGATCCATCAAATGATCATGTGGACTTTGCCATAAAAATTAGACTTTAAAGATCTGGGATAGTTCAGAGGTAAGCATAGTATTTAAGGCTTCTGGATTTCTTAAATCAGAAAGGCTTATAATCTAGGGAATATGACATGCCTTCTCTGAAACTACTAATGGAATATAAGAAAGGACATTGATTATTTGCTTCCTAAAAGTACTTAAAGGCTCTTGTAATATTTGCTTCCAAAATTGTGACAGAATAAAAGGGGATAAGCGAAGATGAGTGACATGCAGGAAGACATAGGGGATTCCAGTTTTATGGAGGTGGAGGAAGAGCCTGAGCATTTCCATGACGACACCCAGGTCAGCAAATATAAGAAATGAGATATGATATGAAAAAGGGAGAGGTGGCAGATTGCAATGATACTATGCATCTATATCTACCAAGCTAAGAACGTCCCATTTTCATGGTCTTAGTTCTTTAAATAGCTGGTAAAATATCTAGATGAAGGAACGAATATGCTTCTACTGGAATATTAATATATAGATGTTTTCTTATTATTTGTTCATTATTCGTTTGTGATTATTAAATAGGGGGATGGGGTAAAGTAATAGGGAAATGTGAACAGTATGGAAGGTAGGATTTACTGCATGATGATATAAGAATGCCTTAAATTTTCTTGTTATTCATGACACCGATAACAAGGGGGGTTGTATAAAAAGCACTGACACCTGTCTTCCCATACCATGCATCTGTACTAACACATGTTTTTGGTTTTGGATGGTGGCAGGTGAGCTTTTCCCACTTGAATACAAGAAGATAGAAATTTAAGCGCAAATCGAGTATTCATCATGTGCAGTAACTAATTGTTGTATGGATTATATGAAAGTACATTAATATTTCGGATCTATTACTCTAGCAGATAAATATGAGCTGACAAAGGTAAAATCTTCTTACAGCTAATAGTAATATAGATCCCTAATATAGGGAGGTTGCTAAAAAAATAGCATATATATACATATACATATATACAAGAAAATTAATACGTCCTATGGCGCATTGTTCCAGTTTTAGCATGTTCTTATGGTGACCAATGATTCTACTGAGATTCTCTTGTGATTCCTCTATATTCTTCAACATTCTATGTATTATATTTAGCATTCATGAAGATTCCCCTAGGTTCTCTTAGAATTTTCTATTTTGATTGAGGTGCTTACACATGAGCATTTAAAACCTTCTAAAATAATCTATTTTGGATCTGTGCAACATTTTTAAAATATTTTCTATTTTTAGACTGAGGTGCTTGCCCTGAGCATCTAGAATATCTTTTTTTTCAAGATTTATATTGTACACCTTTATTATGAAACATTTTAGAACATTCTATTGTCACTCTTTGCAAAATCTTAAAAAAACTCTAAGATTTATCAAGATTTTCTTAAATTCCCTTAGATATTATGAAGATTCCCTTAGATTCAATTAGATTTTAAGAGATTCCGTTAGACTTGTATATTTTCCTAGATTCTCTTACAATTTATGAGATTTCCTTATATTCCCTTTAATTCTCCTGGATTCCCTTACATTCTAGAAATTTCTAGAACATTTTACAACTTTCTGGAATATTTTAAAACTTTCAAAACATCCTAGAATATTATAGTCTATTTTATCTTAATTAGAATATTACCCTTAAGTATATTTGAAACATAAATTCTTCATAGAATTAATGCTTGGTCTAGTGGTTAGAGTGGGGGGTTTGGGGGGTTGAGGATCAGGGTTCGAATCCCCCCAATAACATAAAAAATTTTAAAAGTCTTTCCTTAAGGAACGAGCATTCAATATGAGCCTTAGGATCTTAGACTCGATCAACGATCAAGATCTCACCATATGAAAGCAATATGAGCCGTAGGATCTATTACATATAATTCCCAAAGCCACGTCTATTATATGTAAACTCCCATGCCATCTGGGCCGTAGGATACGTCCCAAACCCACGTGAGCCGTCGGATCTCAAACAGACGACCGGATAAGCGCAAAACATAAGAACAGATATAGATCAAATATAATGTAATTAAAGTCAAAGTCAACTCGGAAGGCTGTGCGAAAATCACCTCTGCGCGCTTCACGCAGGGCCCAAATTCGCATAGCCACCCGGTTTCGCTATGTCAGACCAAATCATGCCCAATTAGCCCAGGAAAAGTTCCAAATTAGGTTAGAAATTTCCAAATAAGCATGCTAGAATCTTTAATTTTCCTAAAGCCCTTGATAGAAGCCCAAAAGACCCAAATGGAAGGTCGTGCGAAAATTTCGAGGCAATAGGATAAGCGCAAAACATAAGAACAGATATAGATCAAATATAATGTAATTAAAGTCAAAGTCAACTCGGAAGGCTGTGCGAAAATCACCTCTGCGCGCTTCACGCAGGGCCCAAATTCGCATAGCCACCCGGTTTCGCTATGTCAGACCAAATCATGCCCAATTAGCCCAGGAAAAGTTCCAAATTAGGTTAGAAATTTCCAAATAAGCATGCTAGAATCTTTAATTTTCCTAAAGCCCTTGATAGAAGCCCAAAAGACCCGAAATCGGAAGGCTGTGCGAAAATGGCATGTGCGTGGGAGGCGCAGCTCTCAAATTCGCGTAGCTACCCGGTTTCATGTGCCTCCGGCTGAAAATTGGCAAAATTGCAATGAAAAGTTCTCAGTGCATATCAGCCTCTTGACATGCATTCATGTGCCTCCGGCTGAAAATTGGCAAAATTGCAATGAAAAGTTCTCAGTGCATATCAGCCTCTTGCCATGCATTCTAGTATCTTGCAGCACTTCATTCTAGCTTTTCAATCTATTTGAACCTCATCTTAAAAGAATTTCCACAGTAGCGGGAATCGAACCTCCCACCCACAGGGTTGAACCCCCCCAAACCCCCCCTTGCCAACCACTGAGGGCGGGCATCATTTGTGTTTAAATTAGGATTCTTAATTAGATTTAAGCTTTAATAATGTTAGATAATAGTAATGGCCAAGCCTTAGATTTAGAACCAAGAACCTTAAGCTAGATAGAGACAGCATCTGCACTCATCATAGCTTAGTTGTCGTCTTATCTTGCTAAGTGTCTTCTTGTCTACATGTAGGTAGTATAATTAAACATTTTTCTTAGAAACCCAGCTAGTTGCCAAGGCCTTAGAAATTGTTGTCACACGTTGGTATGACACACCAACACACGTTATAGGTGCACTATCATCAAGTGCCTTCCGCCATGCCTTTGTATCATAGAAAATTGTCTAGGAATTCATCCTATCTAAGTAATTTAGTCTAGCACACCAAGTATACCACCCCATAACAGTAAATAAGTACCTTTCTCAGCCAAGTGGGTCATTTGAGGTAGAGTGGATAAAGGCATAAAAATAGGGTTTGTAGAGTAAGTAGACATAAGTAATTGATTGTTATGGTAGTATTAGTTGCCTTGTACTTAGGGCAGTAAAACAGGTCAGGAGAACCTTCGTTGCGGATCCTCGAGCCTCGGCGGTGGAGCCACTTGACAACATCAACGAATTGAAAGCAGAAGGTAAACTTATGGAGGAAACTTCAGCAAATCAAGGCCAAGAAGGTGTACAGGGAAGCCTGAACACGAAAAATAAAGGAGAGCCTATAGGAAGAACGATTGCGACATCAAGATTAGACATAAGAATTCCCAAGAGGGCTATGCAACAGCCAGTGGGCATCGTGGCACTTACAAAATTGATCACAACATCTCCTAGTCAAGGATACTCTCCAAGTGCCATATTGTCTCGAGGAAGGACCGACATCGATGACTAATGTCACAACTACGCCACCAACAAGTAGACGACTTCATCGACTCAGGATATCAAGAGCCCTAAGGATGAGACTGGACATACCTCTGAGGAAGGGCAACTATCGCAGACATATAGGCCATAGTAGTATCAGACCTAGACTCCAAGCAGACATGCTTTGACTAAGGAGGTATTACAAGCCAGCAAGGGTGGGTTCCTCAGAAATAGGAATATGGCGAGACTGCAACAAATTTCTTCCTCATCAGCCCCGATACTTCAGAGTAGCTGCATCAACCTCGACAACACCATATCAAGATCACGACAATATTCTACCTTAGAGATTGGAGGTCAAACACCATCAAGAAGAGGCATCATGGGGGACAAAATACCAGCATTATTAATTGATCAGTCAAGATTAGTCCCTGCAGATGGATGCACATAAACCCCTCTCAGCAAGAGAAGTTGCACAGTTAGAAGTGATAAAGCACTCAACATTGTCATCAGCCTTATAACAACAACATGCAACCAGCAAGACGAAGAATAGAATCGACAAGGTCAAGCACAACAATAGCAATTCAGGAGTTGGAAGAATCATCTTCGAATCTCGTAACCTCCAAGGCAGATGAGCGATATGAAAGATTCTAGAATGTGAAGAACATTATCTTCAAGCTCTTGGGATGCGACACCGAGCGTTATGTTATCTACATCAGCAAGTCCACTAAGAGGGATAATGTTAATGAAGGTAGATCCTAGAGTATAGATTAGATCTAAAACAAGAATAATTATCTAATCATATAGTTTTCTATGTGTGCCCAAAAGTAATGTCATGCCAACTAAACTTGTGGCCATAGGATTTATGTAAGTAGTTCTTTAACTTGTAATTTTGCACCTCCTAGATGACGGACATCTTTAAGGCCAGTAATTAAGGCAAGGTCGAGTAATTAGCAGCACCAACGGAACAAGAGTCAAGTCGACATCAACCTCAAGCATAGCTAAGTAAAGCATCGGCACCAACTTATGTACATTGGCAGCTATGACCTCAGAATAGACATGCAATATTAAAGCCGGCTAAGGCAATAATTTATTATCATATTATCCCAGCACCAAAGGGCAAGTACCTTATAATTTAAGTTAAGTAATTCCAATCGTGCAACGCATGTCAGTAAAGTAATTACTTAAGTACATCATGAGAAATGAGGTCGTACATAAGCTACAAGTTGTCAATCCCGACTACAAGAGTAAGCATGCTACTTCGAAACAGTTGCCTTGGCCAATTTCTAAGTTAATTGAGAAGTCCCATGATATATACCTTGATGAAATTTGAGAGCTTTTACTCTATAGAGGCGTAGAGTCTGAAATCACTCTTGCTCTTTATAGAATCAGCACTTCCGAGCTAGCAGAGCTCAAGAAGCAGTTGTAGGAGATGATCGACTTGGGATCCTTTCGGTCAGGATGGAAGTCTAAAGATGTATATCAACCATGGGCAGCTCAACAAGCAACGACATAATGGATCAGCCCCAAGAAGCAAGATTCTTCTACAAAATCGACTTAAGCTCGGGCAATCAGCAAATAAGGATGAAGGGGGAAGATAATTATAAGACTCCTTCAGAACACGGTATGGGCACTATGATTTCACAGTAATGCCCCTAAGTCTATGGAATGCTCCATCAACTTGTATGCATTTGAGGAACGACATCTTCGAAGATTCCTTGGATGATTTCTTCATCAATCTCTTTTCAACGACATCATGATCTACAGCAAATTAATGAAAGAGCATGTAGCCCAATTGAGGGAAGCCATGGAGATGCTAAGACGCCGCCACTCATTGGCAAGCCTTTGAAGCATCAAATTGCAATGCCATCTCCACTTGAAAGTTTAATTCGGCAAGAAGATAGAAGAAGCCATATCCCCCAACATGGAGTTCAAGCACATAATGGGCTAGTCCTTGCAAGAGTGCAAGCACGGATTAAGAAAGAGAAACCTTCAAATATTTTTAAAAGGAAGGTAATCTCTAATAGCAAAGAACAATTATGCGTACCCAAAGTATAAGAAGTAAGAACAATCTTCCATGACACGCATAATAGCCCTATTTCCAGCCATGCAAAATTCATAAAGGCCTACTTCAAGATTAGAAGTAGCTACGTCTGGCCGGGTATGAAGAAGCAGATAATCAGATATATCCAAGAATGTCAGTGGAGCCAGCAGACAAGGGCGGAACAACTTCGGATTCCAGGAGTTTTGGAACCTTGAGCGGTGCCAGACACCAAGTGGGAAGTCATCAGCATGGGTTTTATAGTTGGCCTTCCAAGGACAACAAGAAGCTTTGAAGCCTTGATGGTAGTGGTATATAGCTTATCAAAAGGGCACATACTTGCCATGCCACACCATAGACACCGCCTTGGATCTAGCCGTGTGGTCTACATAAGAGTTCTTTTAGGCTGCATGGAATGCACAGGTCGATCATCACCAACAGATATCCGAAGTTCTTTAGCGACGTTTAGCAAGACTTCTTCAACGCGAGCTGCACCAACTTGTTGATGAGTTTTTGCTTATCATTTGCAGTCAATCGGCAGAGGGACTGCACCAACACAATTTTGGAGAGCATGTAGAGAAACTATGATTGGAACAAGTAATCCAAATGGGCCGAGTACATCCACCTGGTCAATTACGTACAATAATATGAAGCAAGAGTCATCGAAGATGTCTCCCCCATGATCAGTTACAGTTATCAATGCTTGACCATAGTTATGTGGCATAATTTAGTGCCCAAGGTGGAAGTTTCTCAACAACGACAGCATATATGCGGTAGCTTTTGGTAGAAGTGTGAGAGTATCTTCAACAGCATGGGCATATTTGAAGAGTCTAGCAGATAGACATAAAACTCCTCGAGAGTTGTTTTGTTGTGACAGATAAAGTTGGCTCAAGTAAAGGTTAAGCAAGGGAAGCTTGCATCGGCAATTGCAAGAAGCTCGTCCCTAGGTGGGCCGGTCCGTTCAAGATCTTGGAGAAGAGTGGGCTCTCAAGCCTGCAAGTTGGATCTCTTGGCCCACCTTAAGGTCTTCCATGTGAGTTTATTGAAAAGGCACGATCCTAACCCTGAGGAGGTTTTGGATACTCCAACTTTGTTGGAAATGACGGAGGATCAAGTTGAAATTGTGCCTGAATTGCTTCTTGATAAGTCATTCAAGAGGACTAGGTGGTCTCAATTCCTCCAGTATTTGGTCATGTGGAAGCACTTGCCCGTGGAAGACGTGACATGGGTATTGAAGCAGGATTTGGAGAAGCAATACCCAGAGTTTAGGAAGAAGTTTGATGGGTGAGTCGTCTCCGATTTGATCGACCCCGACTTGCCAGGTGGTTAGCTAGTATGTTGTTAGTTAGCCTTAAGCCTGGCGCATGCATTCTAGTTAGTAGGGTTCATGTGCCAGAATCTTGGATCGTGTGGGCGATGATGGGATACGCCTTTAGGGCATTCTCTAGGCCACACGCACCAAGAGGTGCGCATGACCATTAGGGTCATGTGAGTGAGGAATGAGGCATGGTGGGCGATGATGGGACATCGATCGGATGATCTCTATGCCACGATGCGGGGTACGCACACCTGGCCGTAGGAGGGTCATGGTGAAGGTCAAAGTGATCATGCGCGATGATGGGATCGTGAGACGTTCCCTAGCTTTAAACCCTTGGGGCATGATGCACTAGGGGTACTCGGCACCGGGTAACCGAGTACAAGGTAGCGCTCGATCATGGGCGGTGATGGGAGCATCTTAAATGATCCTTAAGCTCAAATCCGAAAGGGCCATGATCTTGTGCAAGGTAGTAGGACAACCTTGAGCTAGTAGTTCGGCTCAAGGAGGTAGGTAAGGGGGGTGGTCCCCTAAAACCACAAATTTATTAATTAAACTAACGTAATGTGCTCCCTGTGCAGGCAAGTAAGAGGCGGGCATCGAGGAGGGGCGCATTACGAGAGGATAAGGGGGAGCCATAATTTAGATTATGAACCCTAATAACTCTTATAGTAATATTTGCTAATTATTATAAGAAATATCTTGTTAAGGCTATATAATTTTGTATAAGTACAAATATAGCCTAAATTTTGACAACTAACTTTTAATAGAAAGTTGATCGTCTAAATTGAATTAAAAGTGTATGTTATGCTATTTTTTGCAGGTACAAGGTAGGTTAGTAACCTTAGCGCAATGCTGAGGACAACATTGTTCTAAGGGGGGGAGAATGTGACGTTCCAGGGGAATATACGCTATGAATACGTATATTCCTGGACCCGTCACTATACAAGTCTATCTTCATAGCCTTGTATACCATAGATTGTGGCACTAGGGGGCATGGCTAAGTTATTCTCATAACTTAGCCAACCTTAGGTTAAGACCATTTTCCACGTGGCCTTAACCTGTTGGGCCCCCGCCCACACGGCCTCATCCTAGTGGTGCCACGTGGCATCCTAGGTGGACCCTAACTATATAGGCTGGAACCCTAACCTAGGCCTCTTTTTCTAGCCCTAGCACCCGAGACTCATCCACCCACGCCGAAACCTCGTTCGCTGTATCGGTCGTTAATGGCATAGATTGGTGTAGCAGACCCCACGAAGGTAGATCCATCCTTGGAAGGAGAGCAGGTGCATTCGATTCGGAGATCATGGAGGCGCTTGGGGTTTGGAGGGAGTGCTTGGGAGGCGGTATGTAGAGTAGTAGTCATAGTAGTTCATCTGGAATTAGCATTCCAGATGAGTTAGTATCTTGTATATCTAGAGTAGAGCCATCCTAGAACCCTCATACAACATCTTGAACCCTAATCAAGGAACCCTAACTGTAAGTTAGATTTGTATGATTAGGTTAAGATGTTCTTATGATGATTCTCATGATATGATGATTATGTGATGTTGGTTGATCATGTTTGCTCCTCTTGTATTGGGAAGGGGGGTAGAGACCTAGAGCCATATGTAGTATGCTCCTAGTTAGATCCCTTAGTTCCTATTAGATGCGGCCTGTGCGGTTGTCGAGCCGGACGGGGGATTTCCTGCCGAGTGTACGGCGGAGCGCCGTATGTTTAGCAGGGAGCGTCACAATGGTATCAGAGCGATGTTCTTGGTTGACCAGGAACTAGCACTGACCATGACCATGAAAGTAGTCTAACAAGCCTATAGGGGGTGTGAAATAAACATTTCCACCATTGAACCACGAAAATAGGGGAATTTTTTTTTCTCCTAGGTAATGGGTCCGGAATTAGGTCAAGTGTTAGACGAAGGAATAAGGAGTCAAATTCACCTTCTAGTAAATTTGGAGTGAAAATTATGCATCTGCATCAAATTTCACCTAAAATGGGTCGAAGAATTATGCCAATCTGAGACCCGAGTGAAAAATGGCGCAAATCCATAATTAACACTTCAAACCATTAGGAAATTTGAAATTTTAAAGGTATAATACGAATTTTTGATGTGTATTAGAAATTTAATATATATTAATAATAAGGGTACTATGGTGTAATTAATATGGGGGGCTAATAAGTAGGCCTATTAATGGTAGGGAATATTCCCAGGGGACCCTCCTTTTTAAATATCCCTGACACCTCATTTTCCCTCCAACCTTTTCCTCCACCATCTCTCTCTTAGTCAGCCTTACGTCATCTGTTTTCCACACCGTCAAGTATGGCAAGAACCAAACAAACTGCAAGGAAGTTTGGCGAGCGACCCACCCTCTCAATGGCGCAAGCAGCAGCAGGTCGGCATACGAAGCGGATTCCTGAGCACCTTCGACCTAAGCCGGGGGAAGGGGCGTTCCCCCCCAGCAGCAGTGACGAGACATTTCATGTCTCGGAGGAGGAGGAGGCGCCCAGCAGCAGCAGTCCTTCGACGGCGGGCACCCAGAGAACCGGCGAGTCCCGCCACTTTGGGCCTTCCTCGGACACAGAGGTTGAAGAACAGGTGGAGGAGCAGCAGCAGCAGCAGCACCAAACTCAGGAGGCGGGGCCTTCAGTGCCGAAGAAGAAGGGCAATGAGAAGGTTGCGGAATGGCCAGAGGAGGTGCTTGCCAGAAAGAAGAGGGAGAGAGAGCGGGAGCAGAGGGAGAGAGAGAGGCGGACGAAGAGAAGAAACGACGGGCCTCGTCGGACCGTCGTGATTGAAGAGCCTCCCCAACGCGAAGAGGAGGAGGTAGAAGAAGGAGGAGGAGATGGAGATGAAGAAGAGGAGGAGGACGCCGAAGTCGTCGGGGAATCCTCTAACCCCGACGCAAGACCACCTTATCCTAAGTGGCCCAAACCACCCAAGGGGGTTAAGAAGTAGAAGGCGGGCGAGCGACCGTTCGCCTTGAAGGAGGATCGACTCTACAGACGCCGCCTCAAGGCGTATGAAGAATACCTCCGTCGTTGGACGAGGTATAACGACTGGTACTGCCGCCAGAACGTTCAACGATACGTGGAGGGAGGCCGGCCAGCAAGGAACCAGCCCAAGCCATCGCCGCCACGACCCGAGAAGCCAAGGAAGGTCCACCATGGGCCGAACTCAAGGCATGCCCGAGTTTTTCGGGAGATTAGGCACTTCCAACAGTGCACTAATCTCCTGATTAGGAAGGCGCCTTTTGAGCGGCTTATGAGGGAGGTCATGCAAGACTTCGTCACCAACTATAGGGTGACGTCGCTCACAACCAGGGTGTTGCAAGTAGCCGCTGAGGCTGAGCTCACCCAGTTGTTCGAAGAAGGGAACCTCTGCGCGATCCACGCGAAGAGGGTGACCCTGATGCCCAAGGACATACACTTGGCGCGTCGCATCCGCAAGGAATACCCTTGAGGATGCAGTTTTGTGTAAATTAATGTAATTGTTAAGTTTTCCCTCTATAAATATAAAATTTTGTTGTAAACCGAATTCAATTTTTGTATAAAAATGTGTTTAAGTTGCTCAAATTTTAATTTAATTATAGCCATCATGATTGTAAGCGTCCAAATAGGGTAATTTAGTAAAGGTACTATTGGCAAATTAGTTAAATTTTGGCCAGAACACTCGAAATCGGAAGGCTGTGCGAAAATGGCCTCTCCGCCCTTCATGGAAGGCCCAAATTCGCATAGCCACCCGGTTTCGCCCATATATAGCTATATATTATATGTATATATATAATATAATGTAAAGTCAAAGTCAACTCGGAAGGCTGTGCGAAAATCACCTCTGCGCGCTTCACGCAGGGCCCAAATTCGCATAGCCACCCGGTTTCACCATGTCAGACCAAATCATGCCCAATTAGCCCAGGAAAAAGTTCCAAATTAGGTTAGAAATTTCCAAATAAGCATGCTAGAATCTTTAATTTTCCTAAAGCCCTTGATAGAAGCCCAAAACACCCGAAATCGAAAGGCTGTGCGAAAATGGCATGTGCGTGGGAGGCGCAGACCTCAAATTCGCATAGCCACCCGAAAATGGCATGTGCGTGGGAGGCGCAGACCTCAAATTCGCATAGCCACCCGGTTTCATGTGCCTTCGGCTGAAAATTTGGCAAAATTGCAATGAAAAGTTCTCAGTGCATATCAACCTCTTGCCATGCATTCTAGTATCTTGCAGCACTCCATTCTAGCTTTTCAATCTATTTGAACCTCATCTTAAAAGAATTCCCACAGTAGCGGGAATCGAACCTCCCACCCACAGGGTTGAACCCCTCCAAACCCCCCCGTGCCAACCACTGAGGACGGGCATCATTTGTGTTTAAATTAAGATTCTTAATTAGATTTAAGCTTTAATAATGTTAGATAATAGTAATGGCCAAGCCTTAGATTTAGAACCAAGAACCTTAAGCTAGATAGAGACAGCATCTGCACTCATCATAGCTTAGTTGTCGTCTTATCTTGCTAAGTGTCTTCTTGTCTACATGTAGGTAGTATAATTAAACCTTTTTCTTAGAAACCCAGCTAGTTGCCAAGGCCTTAGAAATTGTTGTCACACGTTGGTATAACACACCAACACACGTTATAGGTGCACTATCATCAAGTGCCTTCCGCCATGCCTTTGTATCATAGAAAATTGTCTAGGAATTCATCCTATCTAAGTAATTTAGTCTAGCACACCAAGTATACCACCCCATAACAGTAAATAAGTACCTTTCTCAGTGCCTAGTAGAGTGCCAAATGCCAAGTGGGTCATTTGAGGTAGAGTGGATAAAGGCATAAAAATAGGGTTTGTAGAGTAAGTAGACATAAGTAATTGATTGTTATAGTAGTATTAGTTGCCTTGTACTTAGGGCAGTAAAACAGGTCAGGAGAACCTTTGTTGCGGATCCTCGAGCCTCGGCGGTGGAGCCACTTGACAACATCAACGAATTGAAAGCAGAAGGTAAACTTATGGAGGAAACTTCAGCAAATCAAGGCCAAGAAGGTGTACAGGGAAGCCCGAACACGAAAAATAGAGGAGAGCCTATAGGAAGAACGATTCACACTGACCCCACTTTTTGGTCCACAGTTGTTTTTTAGTTGTACGGAAGTGTTGTTTTATGCCAAAAACAACACCAAAATGGCCCCAAAAGTCCACGTGGCCCGTTTATCCGGATTTGCACAAAGAGACAGTGGTTTTTTGGCAGAAAATTTCCACTGTGGTTTTTTTGGCACCCCTTTTTTTTTGTCAACGTGTCCTTTTTTTCACTATCGTTTTTTCGCAAAATTTTGTCAACGTGTGGTTTTTTTTCTTTTTGGTGGTTTTTCACACGAGCCATACGTTGTTGTTCATCAAAATAACACGCGTTGGTTTAGATATTACTACGTGTAAACTTAAATTACAACGTCAAAGTAAGATGATTTTAAAAAAATTATCGTCATTTTTTTCTTTCTTGTTGTTTTTGGAGGAGCCATGGCGTTGTTTGTCTTCCAAAAACCACATGTACGTTTGAATATTTGTACACGTGAAAAGCTAAAGAAGACAGTTCTCTTTTTATTTTCTATGTGTTGTTTTTTTTTTCTACTTGTAGTTTTTACAAGTTGACATTGTTTTTCCAAAAAAAGAATACATAATCTTTAGGAAATCTACATGTATTGTTTTAAAATTTCATGTTTTCTATATATTGATATTTCGTCTTCACGTGTAGTTTTTAAAAGGTTGCATTGTTTTCAATGGTTGTTTTTACACAATATGGTGCATAGTTAATAAAAAATCAACATGTCCTTCTTAAATAAAAAATATTATTATGACATATAGGAAAAATAAGTGTTGTTTTTAAAATGTCGCCTAACCAATCATAGATTGACACGTGGCACACATTTAAAAAAAAAATACATGTATACACTATAATTTAAAAGCCTTGATAATCATATTTTACTTTAAATACAACTTGCCTTTGGGAATCGAACCCAATCAAATCCATTAAGCATTTCAAATACAATCATTAAATCAAAAAATTAAAGTAATGGTTAAGATTCAAAACAAGTTAAATTTATTGTTTAAGGTTCAAAGCATTAAGCTGATGTGATTTTAGCATCAGATTATACAAATTTGAACTAAATTTCAACCTTCTTGTTTGATTTTGTGCAAGATGACTATGATTTCTCAAAATATGCCTACTTATTTGTTAGTTGCTTAGAGCACTCACTAGAGTGCTTGATAAAATTTAAACAACTTAGCATATAACCTAGGATCAATAACTACATAATACTAGCCCAGATCTTCTTGTGGCGGTGGTACAAATCTCCATTCATTTCAAATCTTCTTGGGCGGCTTTCCTTGTTTGGATATTTCGAGGCGATGGTACAAATGCGGGTAGTAAGATCGGCGTTGGTCAAATCTCCATTCATTTCTGCTCCTAGCTTCAACTTTTGAAGTTGTCCCAATGTTAAGATGGAACATAAAGGAGTAGCAATTTGGTGCTATCACCGGCATAAACAATAAAAATAGAATGAAACTCTAAACTTGAATTTGTTATTCAAAGGCAGTATTATATATATGATGTTGTACCTCGCCATTCTTGCTTCCGTTCCACTTCACAACCCGACCTTTCACATTGTCCATTCTCTAATAGCTGAAGCTTTGGCCATCGCTACATTGTCCATTCAAAACCTAAAGTCTGTGGCCATGGCTCTGGTCAAAAACCACTGTAAATGAAAGTGTTAGTCGACAGAAGAACAAAAAGCAAAAAAAAAGAAAAAGCAGAATGATGAATGAGAATGTTTTTCAACGAGAAGACAAAATGAAAGAAAAAATAGCTTTACCTTAATTCAATCCTTATCCGAGGCATCCGATGTGGCATGGTTGAATGCTTGCTTGAATGCTTGAAGATGTCGGATTAGCTAATGCAGAGCTTTGAAGGCATGCAATGATGCACACCGACCCCAATTGGAATGATAGCAAATCACAACCATGATAACAAGTAAAGAAAAGTATGTTCAAAACAACGGTTCTCGAAGCTTGTACATCGCGAAAAGCAAGTACCCAAAGGAATCCTAAGCAACCACTCAAGCTAATAACTTTTCCCCAAATACAAGCATTTACCTTGGCAAAAAAATGTGGGAAAAATGACTCAAAAAATGTAATCGCGAAGCAGGCCGTTTTTTTAAGATTGAAAAGGGCTGAAAAGACTGAACTAGGAAAAGAAGAAGCGACAAGGAGTTCGACTCTGCATGAGCAATGAGGGAAGCAAGTTCTTCATGAGAGCAATAACACAAAACAGAGGCTTGAAAAACTTCATGCAAAACAAGAGCTACAAATCGAAATATCATGAGTACGACAGGTCCAAAACACGTGAAAGTACGACTCCAAATCCGACCCAAACCGTTAAGAAAGCAAAAGGTCGAAAAGCTCCAAGCATCCTTAGATCCAAGCCCCTGTTCTACAAAGAAAACCGGCGGGCAATCTGCTTAAAATCTTGAGCGCCATCACCAAAATCGTGGCGCCATGATAAACCCGGAAGGCCCACCATGAAAAAACTAAGAAAAGGATTTGAGAGTAGGTGAGGCGGCAAAACTATCGAGGCGGAAAGTGACCCAACCAATAGCATGATAATACAAGGATCAAAATCCCGACCGTTAGTCTCTTCCAAATCTGAACCGTTAATCTCGGTCATTTGATGGGACCGCGCTTTAAATTATGCGCGCATTTGATTTCACTTAACATATGAGCATATATGAGCACTAAATACACAAAATGTGCAAATACGTGCATGTATGGGGATGCACACGGAGCACATGCAGGTGTGGACCCGGTGGGGCCCGACCCGGCGGGGGGGCGGGTCACCGCCACACCGGGAATGTGCACCGTGGGCATCCCCCACACTATGGAAGGGGAGGCCAATCCCTTTTTGTTTTCTCGTTTTTCGTCAAGGCGGAGCTTCGACTATAGCGGCGAAGGAGAGCGGCCTCCCTAGCCTCTCCGATCCGGCGTTGTCTTCGTAAAAGCAAGGCTATTTCTTGGCAGTTTTTCCTCCCTTGTTTTCGACAAGGCGGAGGTTCATCTATGGCGCCAAAAGCGAGGCGGCCTTCTAGGCTCCCCGATTGCGTCGTTGTTGCCAGTTCTCATGAATGGCAGGGCAAAAGTGGCATGATGATGTGGCAAAAGGTATTTCTTGCAAAAGTTGACATGCACATGTTGATGTGGCATGCCATTGGTGACATGTCATGCCAAGTAAGCAAGGCCCAACTTTTGACTAGGCCAAAAAAAAAAAAATGTGCAACTTTGGTTTTCCATGGGTTGATGTGGCAAATTTCGGTGACATGGCAAGATATGGGTGATGTGGACGATGATGATGACCCACCCTATGCAAACTCGGCCGTGTTTGTCTCGGCCTCGATGCAAAAATGTAGGGTTCACGTTATGGGCTGCTCCCCTTGCCACAAGTGGCCAAGAGTTGGCGAGGCATGTCGTTACCCTTGTGGCACCTAACAAACAAAGCATGGCAAAGATGATGTGGCACTCAAACATGGCTCAAACATGCCACGTGGGCTCCAACATGCCACCTAGGCTCCAACATGCCAAGGTGGCTCAAACATGCCACCTAAGCTCCAACATGCCAAGGTGGCTCAAACATGCCACCTAGGCTCCAACATGCCAAGGTGGCTCAAACATGCCACCTAGGCTCCAACATGCCAAGGTGGCTCCAACATGCCACCTAGGCTCCCAACATGCCAAGGTGGCTCAAACATGCCACGTGGCTCCAACATGCCACGGGGCTCCAACATGCCAAGTTGGCTCAAACATGCCACCCTAGGCTCCAACATGCCAAGGTGGCTCAACATGCCAAGGTGGCTCAAATATGCCACCTAGGCTCCAACATGCCAAGGTGTGGCTCAAACATGCCACCCAGGGCTCAAACATGTCAAGGTGGTTCCAACATGCCACCTAGGCTCCCAACATGCCAAGGTGGCTCCAACATGGCACCTAGGCCCAACATGCCAAGGTGGCTCAAACATGCCACCTAGGCTCAAACATGCCTAGGTGGCTCCAACATGCCACCTAGGCTCCAACATGCCAAGGTGGCTCAACATGCCACCTAGGCTCAAACATGCCAAGGTGGCTCAAACATGCCACCTAGGCTCAAACATGCCAAGGTAGCTCCAACATGCCACCTAGGCTCCAACGTGCCAAGGTGGCTCAAACATGCCACCTAGGCTCAAACATGCCAAGGTGGCTCAAACATGCCATGTAGGCTCAAACATTCCAATTAGGCAGAAACATGCCAAGGTGGCACAAACATGCCAAGGTGGCAGAAACATGCCAAGGTGGCAGAAACATGCCAAGGTGGCACAAAAGTTGACATGCACATGTTGATGTGGCATGCCATTGGTGACATGTCATGCCAAGTAAGCAAGGCCAACTTTTGACTAGGCCAAAAATAAAAAAAGATGTGCAACTTTGGTTTTCCATGGGTTGATGTGGCAAATTTTTGGTGACATAGCAAGATATGGGTGATGTGGACGTGATGATGACCCACCCTATGCAATCTCTCGGGTGTGTTTGTCTCCGTCTCGATGCAAAAAATGTAGGGTTCACGTTATGGGCTGCTCCCCTTGCCACAAGTGGCCAAGAGTTGGCAGGGCATGTCGTTACCCTTGTGGCACGAACAAACAGCATGGCAAAGATGATGTGGCACTCAAACATGGCTCAAACATGCCACGTGGGCTCCAACATGCCACCTAGGCTCCAACATGCCAAGGTGGCTCAAACATGCCACCTAAGCTCCAACATGCCAAGGTGGCTCAAACATGCCACCTAGGCTCCAACATGCCAAGGTGGCTCAAATATGCCACCTAGGCTCCAACATGCCAAGGTGGCTCAAACATGCCACCTAGGCTCCAACATGCCAAGGTGGCTCCAACATGCCACCTAGGCTCCAACATGCCAAGGTGGCTCAAACATGCCACGTGGGCTCCAACATGCCAAGTTGGCTCAAACATGCCACCTAGGCTCCAACATGCCAAGGTGGCTCAACATGCCACCTAGGCTCCAACATGCCAAGGTGGCTCAAATATGCCACCTAGGCTCCAACATGCCAAGGTGGCTCAAACATGCCACCTAGGCTCAAACATGTCAAGGTGGCTCAAATATGCCACCTAGGCTCCAACATGCCAAGGTGGCTCCAACATGGCACCTAGGCTCCAACATGCCAAGGTGGCTCAAACATGCCACCTAGGCTCAAACATGCCTAGGTGGCTCCAACATGCCACCTAGGCTCCAACATGCCAAAGTGGCTCAACATGCCACCTAGGCTCAAACATGCCAAGGTGGCTCAAGCATGCCACCTAGGCTCAAACATGCCATGGTAGCTCCAACATGCCACCTAGGCTCCAACATGCCAAGGTGGCTCAAACATGCCACCTAGGCTCAAACATGCCAAGGTGGCTCAAACATGCCATGTAGGCTCAAACATTCCAATTAGGCAGAAACATGCCAAGGTGGCACAAACATGCCAAGGTGGCAGAAACATGGCACAAAAGTTGACATGCACATGTTGATGTGGCATGCCATTGGTGACATGTCATGCCAAGTAAGCAAGGCCAACTTTTGACTAGGCCAAAAATAAAAAAAGATTTGCAACTTTGGTTTTCCATGGGTTGATGTGGCAAATTTTTGGTGACATAGCAAGTTGATGTGGCAAATTTTTGGTGGCATGTTGAGCCCGTGGCATGTAACATGTTGGAGCCCAAGATGGCATGTTTGAGCCACCTTGGTCGTTGGAGTCCACGCAGATGTTTGAGCCACCTTGGCATGTTGGAGCCTAGGTGGCATGTTGGAGCCTAGGTGGCATGTCGGCCCCCACGTGGCATGTTTGAGCCTAGGTGGCATGTTGGAGACCACGCATGTTTGAGCCACCCTGCATGTTTGAGCCTAGGTGGCATGTTGGTGCCTAGGTGGCATATTTGAGCCACCTTGGCATGTTGGAGCCTAGGTGGCATGTAACATGTTGGAGCCCGCATGGCATGTTTGAGCCACCTTGGCATGTTGGAGCCTAGGTGGCATGTTGGGACCCCATGTGGCATGTTTGAGCCACCTTGGCATGGTGGAGGCTAGGTGGCATGTTGGAGCCCACGTGACATGTTTGAACCACCTTGGCATGTTTGAGCATGTTTGAGCCTAGGAGCATGTTTAAGCCACCTTGGCATGTTTGAGCCACCCCATTTCGTTAGTTTCTATTGCTTCTTGTTTTCAACTGCAGCTTCTCGACCATGTCTCAAGTGCAATCGAATAAAACTCGACCTCCATAACGTAAAACCCTACAATAATCTAGCAACGCATTGGGGTTTACATTTTGGAGGCCATACTCCCAGCCGATTGGACCAGGATCTTGCACAATATCATGAGGTAGTGGGAGGGCGTTGGACCTTGTAAGACGGAGCCCTAAAACTTTCCTGGAAGAAGTTCGGCCCCAAAGGTCCTATCCGGAGGGTACTTGGCCATGGACGGCAACTCTCCCACCCCGAATCGCGGATCCGACTGCGCCAACGATTTCGGGACATCGACATTACCCCCGAGACCAAGTTTTGTGGGCGTAAGACCACCCCGCCCCCGAAGCACCAAAATAGCTCATGTCCAACACGCTCGTAGTGAATTGGCCTTAGCGGAGGGTGCGAACATCGCCATGTAGAGGGTTCGTGTTTCTTTTGCTGCAAAAAATGACCGTGGTAACTTGGTCCCTAGGGTAATTTCAACCGCTTTGGACGATATGCGTAAGTCAAATCTCCATTCCGAGCCTTTGTGTCTTGCCTTAACGACAAAACACTTGGGTTTCTACCTACGACTTCGGGACACTTTTGCGGTTTGATATGTTCTCGGGACAGATCTTGAATTTTTTTGAGCCCTTTCGAAGCAAGTTACCCTGAATGGAGAATTCAACGGTCCGGATAGGGAAACCGGTTCTCGGGAAGGGAGGCATTGGCATTTGCCTCCCGAGGAGCACCGGTAGGAAAGCACGCCTCGGTAAATCCAAACCCCATTTCGACAGTTTCTATTGCTTCTTGTTTTTGAACTGCAGCTTCTCGACCATGTCTCAAGTGCAACTGAATAAAACTCGACCTCCAAAACGTAAACCCTACAATAACCTAGCAACGCACAGGGTTTACGTTTTGGAGGCCATACCCTAGCCAAATTGGACCAGGATCTTGCACAATGTCATGAGGTAGTGGGAGGGCGTTGACGCCAGAAGACGGAGCCCTAAAACCTCTTAGAAGAAGTTCGTCCCAAAGGTCCTATCTAGAGGGTCCTTGGCCACGGACGGGCAAGTCACACTCACCCCGGTTTTTGGTCCACTGTGGAAAACATCAGTTTTGGTAGGTCTACATGTCCTGTTTTCAAAGAATCCTACATGTGGATTTGTGGAGGTATGGTTTTGTTCAATAATGGTGTTCTTTTTTCAGTGGACTAAAACATCCACTGTTGTTTTGTAGTTTCCTCTATTGTGACATGTCATTTTATAATACAATCCACCGTAGGAAAGAATACTTGAATTTCTACATGTCTAATAATTCTGTTGTCACATGTCTTTATAGATGTAGGAAAGAATATTTGATTCTCTACATGTCCTATGCTTCCATTCACATGTCTTTATAGTAGTAGGATAGAGTACTTTATTTACTAAAGCATTGTAGAAAAGAATACATGAATTACAACATGTGTAATACTTCTATTGTCACATGTCTTTATAGAAGTAGGAAAGAATACTTGATTCTCTACATGTCGTATGCTTCCATGTCACATGTAAAACAATTCTATTCTTTATAGTAGTAGGACAGAGTACTTTATTTGCTAAGGCATTATAGGAAAGAATACATGAATTACGACATGTGCAATACTTCTATTGTCACATGTCTTTATAGAAGTAGGAAAGAATACTTGATTCTCTACATGTCCTATCCTTCCATATCACGGGTCTTTATAGTGGTAGGATAGAGTACTTGATTTGCTACATGTGATGCACGTGCACCCATCACATGTCCTTATACTAGTATTCCATGTAAGACAAGTTACTTCAACTACTTCAATTACTTAACGCCTATTTTTGCATAACAAAACCATCAAGAATTTGATTTGTATTCCTTGAGGGGGTGCAGGACCGCTGCAACAAATCCCTAAGCATTAATGTCATAGGACCACGCAAAATCCTAACAATATCCTAACATTTTGGATATTGTTAGAGAAAGACCATTAAACCACGCCTACATTTTTGCATAACAAACCATTAAGAATTGTGAGATGTATTTCTTTATGGAGGAAAGGACCATTGCAACAAATCCCCAAGCATTAAAATGGCAAGACCATGCAATATCCTAACATTATTCCCCCAATTTGGATATCGTTAGTGGAACACCATTAAACCGTTCCTACATCTTTGTATAATTTATACCATTAAGAATTTGAGATGTAATTGTTTATGGGGAATAGGACCATTGCAACAAATCCCCAAGCATTATAAAATGGCAAGACTACGCAATATCCTAACATTATCCCCCATTTTGGATATCATTAGTGGAACACCATTAAACCATGCCTATATCTAGTTCGTGGTATTTTTTAGTGGTTCCCGCGGGCTTGGCTTGGCCACACATTCACATATTTCAGAAAATAGTCGGCCCCACCGAGTAGGATGTATTCTCACCATGACCAAAGGGTGGTGGCCAGTTCAAAGAACCATTTGATTAAATTTACTTGATAAGTGGCCAATTTGATATTTGCCAAATCTTCAAACCCCTATGGCGTGGCCATTCCAAATGTTATGTGCACTAGCAACTTGTTGTGGTGGCCATTTAAACCATGGAATAATTTTATATTTTAAGGGCTATGGCCAAACTCTATATTGGCCAAGTATAGGGACATAATTTTGCCACTTGTAGGGGGTTGAAATCTATTTGAGTTTAGCCCTAAAATTCTAAAAAAGAATATCTAATAATATAGTATTTCGTTTTTCTTGGTTTTTTTTTTCGATTTGCAATTTGCATTCCAAATTTGTTCTTCGTCATCTGGCTTGAATATGCTCTTCATCGGCCCATTCAAATCATGGTTACTTTCCATTTACCAAGTACCTGCATTATGGCTTTGGGTGAGATCTGTCCTACCAAATCCATTTGTGCTTTTGCCTAAATTCAACATAGAACAGTCAAACATGTTTAGAAGTGTAGCAATCTTAGTTAGAGAAGTGTAGCATGTATGTCTCAGAATAACCGTGCATAGAACGTCATGGAAACTAGATATCTTCCTAGTGACGTGACTATCATCTTTACCTTTTTGATGTATGGATGTAGCCAATTCAAATTCTTGAAAAAAAAATAGTTTCATGATTTCGCCATTTAAGTTACAACCTTTTGCTATAATGATTTGGAAAAGGGCCAGGCCAAACTACGCTTAGCAAATTATTTAAGGTAAGTAGTGGCCAATATTTTACGCCCCGTCAAATATGTAAGGAGGTTAAAAAATACCCTGATCTAGTTGGTACTAAGGTTCGCTATAGACGATCCAATAGTTATCCACGTCATCCAATGGTTTTAATTGTATCTAATTTATCTTATCCAATGGTTCTTTCTAACGATTTGCACTAAGAATCCAATGGTTCTTTGAAAAACAAGATAACTTATTGCACTTAGATGATTTGCATTAAGAATTAGAGATGTAATTGTTGGAGCCATCAAGCAAAATACCACAGCTAACACCTTAAACCTAGACACAAACTCGGGAAAACCTTGCTCGGGAAAACCTTGCTTCCAAGTCATGAGGGACCAAGTTTCTTGCGGTCATTTTTTGCAAAGAAAAGAAACACGAACACTCTACATGGTAGTATTGATCGCACCCTTCGCTAAGGCCAATTCACTACTGAACGTCTTTGGACATGAGCTACTTTGGCGTCGGGGAGCGGGGGGTGGTCTTCTGCCCACGAAACTTGGGCTCCAGGGTAATGTCGATGTTTCGAGTCCGTTGGCAGAGTCAGATCACAGTTCCGGGGTGGGAGAGTTGCCCGTCCGTGGCCAAGGACCTTCCAGAGAGGACCTTTGGGACGAACTTCTTCTGGAAGGTTTTAGGGCTCCGATCTTCTCAAGCGTCAACGCCCTCCCACTACTCATGACATTGTGCAAGATCCTAGTCCAATCGACCGGTATGGCCTCCAAAACATAAACCACCGTGGGTTGCTAGGTTATTGTAGGGTTTTACGTTATGGAGGTCGAGTTTTATTGATTTGCACTTGAGACATGGTCGAGAAGCTGCGATTGAAAACCGAAGCAATAGAAACCGGCGAAATGGGGTTTGGATTTACCGAGGGAGGCTTTCCTACCGGTGCTCCTCGGAGGAGGCAAATGCCAATGCCTCCTTCCCGAAACCCGGTTTCCCTATCCAACCGTTGAATTCTCCATTCAAGTAACTTGCTTGGTAGGCTCAAAAAAATTCAAGATCTGTGGGAAAAACATATTCCAAAGTGTCCTGCAATGATTCGGCGATTGTAGAAAACCAAGTGTTTTGTCGTTCGGGCAGTACAAAGGCCCGGAATGGAGATTTGACTTCGCCATGTCGTCCAAACAGCGAGAAATTAGCCTAGGGACCAAGTTAGCGGTCATTTTTTGTAGCAAAAGAAACACGGAACCCTCTACATGGCGTGATTCGCACCCTCCGCTAAGGGCAATTCACTACAAACGTGTTGGACATGAGCTACTTTGGTGCTTCGGGAGGGGGGTAGTCTTACGCCCCACGAAACTTGGTCTCCGGGGTAATGTCGATGTTTCGAGTCCATTGGCGAGTCGGATCATTCGCCCGGGTGGGAGAGTTGCCCGTCCGCGGGCCGTGGACCCTCGAGAGAGGACCTTGGGGTCAAACTTCTTTCTCGAAGGTTTTAGGCTCCTCCCGGGCTTCAACACCCTCCCACTACCTCATGACATTGTGCAAGATCCTGGTCCAATCTGACTAGGGTATGGCCTCCAAAACGCAAACCCTGTGCCTTGCCAGGTTATTGTAGGGATCACCCCGAACTATGATCCGACCGCCAACGGACTCAAACATCGACATTACCCTGGAGACCAAGTTTGCGGGGCGTAAGACTACCCCTGCTCCCGGAAGCACCAAAGTAGCTCATGTCCAACACGTTTGTAGTGAATTGCCCTTAGCGGAGGGTGCAGAATACCGCCATGTAGAGGGTTCGTGTTTCTTTTGCTACAAAAAATGACCGCGTAACTTGGTCCCTAGGCTAATTTCGCTGTTTCGGACGACACATAAGTCAAATCTCCATTCGGGGCTTTTGTATCGCCCGGAACGGCAAAAACACTTGGTTTTCTACACCGCCGATCGCAGACACTTTGGCGGTTTTATATGTTCTCCCGACGTATCTTGAATTTTTTTGAGCTTGCTCCGTGCAAGTTACTTGAATGGAGAATTCAACGGCCGGATAGGGGGAAATCAGGTTCCGTGAAGGGAGGCATTGGCATTTGCCCTCCTGAGGAGCACCGGGTAGGAAAGCCCGCCAGTAAATCCAAACCCCATTTCGCCGCTTTATTGCTTCGGTTTTCAATCGCAGCCTTCTCACCATGTCTCAAGTGCAACCGAATAAAACTCGACCTCCATAACGTAAACCCTATTAATAACCTAGCAACCCACGTGGTTTTGCGCTTTGAGGCCATACCCTGGTCAGATTGGACCAGGATCTTGGACAATGTCATGAGGTAGTGGGAGGGCGTTGACGCCAGAAGACGGAGCCCTAAAACCTTCCAGAAGAAGTTCGTCCCAAAGGTCCTCTTTGGAAGGTCCTTGGCCACGGACGGGCAACTCTCCCACCCCTGAACCGCGGATCCGACCGCCAACGACCTAAAACATCGACATTACCCTCGAGACCAAGTTTCGGGCGTAAGGCCACCCACGCTCCAACATGCCACCACATATGGCTTCAACATGCCACGTAGGCTCCATGGGTCAAACATGCCACCTAGGCCCAACATGCCACGTGGGCTCCTACATGCCAACGTGGCTCCAACATGCCACGTGAGCTCCAACATGCCACGCGAGCTCCAACATGCCAAGTTGGCTCCAACGTGCCACCTAGGCTCAAGCATGCCAAGGTGGCTCAAATATGCCACCTAGGCTCCAACATGCCACCGGGCTTCAACATGCCACGTGGGCTCCAACATGCCAACTTGGCTCCAACATGCCTCGTGAGCTCCATCATGCCACCTTGGCTCCAACATGCCACCTTGGCTCCAACATGCCACCTAGGCTCCAACATGCCAAGGTGGCTCTAACATGCCACCTAGGCTCAAGCGTGCCAAGGTGGCTCAAACATGCCACCTAGGCTCCAACATGCCACGAGGCTCCAACATGCCAGCCTACTCCAACATGCCACCTAGCATGCCACCCAGGCTCCAACATGCCACCTAGGCTCCAACATGCCACCAAGGCTTCAACATGCCACGTAGGCTCCAACATGCCAACTAGGCTCCAACATGCCTCGTGAGCTCTAGCATGCCACCTAGGCTCCAACGTGCCACCTTGGCTCCAACATGCCACGTGGGCTCCAACATGCCACCTAGCATGCCACCTAGGCTCCAACATGCCACCTGGGCTCCAACATGCCACGTGAGCTCCAACATGCCAAGTTGGCTCCAACGTGCCACCTAGGCTCAAGCATGCCAAGGTGGCTCAGATATGCCACCATCAGCTTTAACATGCCACGTAGGCTGCAACATGCCACCTGGGCTCCAACATGCCACGTGAGCTCTAACATGCCACCTAGGCTCTAACATGCCACCGTGCCTAGGTGGCATGCTTGAACCTAGGTGGCATGCCTGAGCCACCTTTGCATGTTGGAACCTAGGCGGCATGTTGGAGCCTGCGTGGCATATTGGAGCCACCTTGGCATGTTTGAGCCTAGGTGGCATGTTAGAGCTTAGGTGGCATGTTTGAGCCACCTTGGCATGTTGGAGTCCACGTGGCATGTTGAAGTCCATGTGGCATGTTTGAGCCACCTTGGCATGTTGGAGCCTAGGTGGCATGTTAGAGCCTAGGTGGCATGTTGGAGCCACCTTGGCATGTTAGCACCTAGGTGGCATGTTGGAGCCACCTTGGCATGTTAGAGCCTAGGTGGCATGTTGGAGCCCACCATATGTTCATCCTCCATAATATTCATTCACAGAACTTTCGAGAAGCCTTGTTATAGAAAGTATTCAATATCTTGCATTGCTATACACAGAATCGTCGAGTAGTCTCGAGTGGAAGTTAAGAATGCCCTCCTCCTCACAATAGTAATACATGTTCCATATTCAATTTAGAAGAATGTTTGTGTGAAACAACTATGTGATACACTTGCTTAAAATTACTGTATATTTCTGTACATTTTACAACGAATAATATGCCCTCGCTATCTATAGCGTCGTCGCCACGCGGTTTCTTTTGACAGGGCTGAGTGATCAGAGATGGAGGCCACTATGATGAAGTGTCTAGAATAGCCATGCAGTCGCAGAGTCCATCATTCAAATGCTCGCAGCTTTTCGAGCCCCCCGCATTCGGGATGCCGACTTCAAACCATCGCTTGGGAAGAAACGAGTAGTCCCCTGTCTTTCCCCTTTGTCAATTTCTTTTTTGCTTGCAAAGGCAAATCCAAATTGGATTATTGGGCCACAGCCAGAGCAGTTCATCCTATAGCTGAATAGGGAAGTACTACCCTGCCATAGCTGAACTCTATTTTCTAAATATGTGCAGGTATGGATTGGGATGACAAAAGGGACGATTGTTTTTCTGTTGTGCCCTATTTTCTGGAAAGTATGAGAAGGCATGGCTCCACCGGCTACTGCATCGCTTCCTTCTCTGAAAGAAAAGAATCGACGAGCCATATCCATAGCCATAGCCGCTCCCGCTCCTTCTGTTCGTAATTTCAGCAAGTGTATATAACGTAAGGGAATATTCCCTCGGCGGTGCTGCGGCTTCGCCGCTTGGGTGCCACCCGTCTTGTGGCGCCGCCTTAGGAAATTCGCTGGTGGATTTTCTAGAATTGGAACTTTCCCTAGTACATTGGATTTGTGGGAAAAAAGCCACAACTATATTATATTTTTATAAAAATGCTCTTATCAACGACCCAGATGGGCCAAGATGAACGGCCTGGATTTCGATCCAGGTCCTCTCCTCCTATTGGCCTGTGTTTCCCGCCTTTGAATTGACAGCCGACCATTCTGCCTTGGCGGCTCTGCTATGGCGCACGGCGTCTGCTTCCACTTCAGCTATGGCGCTCCGGCTATCCAGGCTCCTTCCATGCATGCCCATGGCATCTGCTTCCATGCATGCCCACTGGCTAGTAAGCAATCCTAGTGTTTTAATTTAATATGGAAAATATGTAGGCCATATGGCCATGGCCAATATAGCAAGGGTATACACGTAGCGCACGTCCTGGCCATTTTATATGGCGTGAATATAGCAGGACCCATGGTGTCACATGTTGAAATGAAAATAATAATTAAACTATGCAGTGAAAAATTAGCCCACATGGATGGCCCAGATCTCGGCAGAGGTGGACGGCCGAGATTGCAATCTTCGTGGTGTTATCCTATTGGTTGGACTAAAGGAATGGACGGTCCAGATTTTGAAAAAATAGACGGCTAAGATGGCGATCCTGTTGGTTTCATTCTATTGGTTAACTTTTTCCTACTGTCGGGGTTTTCATTGCGCAGCTATTGGTTAACTTTTCCCGCCCCTCTATCAGGGTTTTCATTGCCCAGGCGCTTGCATGCACACAACCATGGCAGATCCGACAGAAGCAGGGCGGAGCAAACATCCATGGCGGTAGAAGCAGGGCGGAGCACACATTCGGCAGCTTTGGCAAATCCGACAGCTATGGCGATGGCAAATCTTTGGTAGCTATGGCGATGGCAAATCTTTGGCAGCTGTGGCAATGGCAAATCCGTCAGGTTTTGTTATGTTCTTAGAGGCTTGTTTTTCGTTTATTTTCTAAGCTTTGTTTCTCTGAATCCGAACTCTGAAAGCATAACATTTTCCAGGACTAGGAAGCTTGATCAGAGCTGGAAGCAGATTATTTTGCTTGGGCTTGAAGGGTTGCAGACTTGCTGGATGCAATCTGATGGAACGAATTCGTGGTAGTGTTAGAACAGCCGATTCATTTCTGCGTTGCTATGCCGGAGCAACAGAAGCTAAACAGCTGCCTGGCTTCCTTAGAATGATCTGTTTTTGGATGTTGCTTATCATATCCTATTCTGAATGCCACTTCATTCCTATTATTGGTCCTGAAATCACTTCTTATCTTTGATCTTGTCCCCAAAAGCATTTCGAGCATTTGATCATCTAAGAGCCATGCTTTTTGCAACCATCTCACCTATTTGCCTTATGATTTGTTCCTCTAGGAACCATTTCGACCCTTTACCTCTAAGATCGGAGATAACTAATGGCAAAAAGCTGATATTTTTTTGGCAAGAACAAGCAGCACGCATATCCCTGACACAAGAGCAGTGATTATTGATTCGTATGATTTTTCATAAATTTAAAACCCTTTCATCTTATTGTGCCCGTTTTTTACGAGATTATCCCGCAAATAAGTTATCCATATGGGCAGCTTCTTGTTTTTAGTACAATTCAAATTTTGGAGTGTTCTCTCATTCTTGTGAAGCCATCATATTGGTTATTTTCTAATATAGAAGAAGGACTGAGCATCTTATATGCAGTAAGTTGTGCGATGTTCTAAATTCTATGAAAATGAACTTGATATGAGGGTTTCTTGATCCTTTCCCATAATGCTTCTTAGTTGTCCGTGAAACATGCTTATAGTCTGATCTGTTCCATGATGAAGCTTATAGTCTGATCTGTTCCATGATGAAGATGTTGTGGAAGAAGAAAAGGAGAGTTGAGATGACGTTAGTCATTGTTTTTAACCACAACCATTAATTCAATTGTTTTAAACCTTAACCATTGAATGTTAATTGAATGTTATAATCTGACGTTAAAATTTAAAATTTAGATTGCAATCCATCAAGACGATATATAAATGAGAATGGAGATAACATGAATATTATGTCTTATGGACTTGTTTGGGTTCGATTCCCAAAAAGGCTTTTTTTTTTAACAATTAAAAAAATCAATGCAAAATTCATAATATATTAGCTTTTAAATTGTGGTTTATAGTAATTTTTTATTTTAATGTGTGCCATGTGTCAACATTTGATTTGATAGAAGACATATTAAAAACAATACCTTCTTTTTCTACATGTAATACTAATGCTTTTTTATTTCAAAAGTATGCCACGGTCCATATTTGATTAGCTAGAATAATATTTTTTTTATTTAAAAAGTATGCTAACGTGTCAATATCTCATTAGTTAAACAACCACATTAAAAACATACATTTTTTCTACATGTTATAATATTATTTTTTACATGTCCTTATTTCAGAAAACTATAGCTAGATTTCAATAACACATGTAGGGTTTAAGTAAATAAAAAAAAGGCCATACGTGATTTTTTTAGTTTTGCAAAAAACAACACTTGAAACAACATGTCCACATTTATGTAAAAAGAACACTTGAAAACATCGACTTTCTATTTCCTACGTGTTCTTTTCTTTGTAGTGTTTTATTTCTAGTGTTGTAATTTAGTTTTTCAGTGCAAAGAAAATTAAAACCTACACGTGCTATTTTAAAGATAAACAACGATGGTTCCGCCAAAAACAACAAATAAGGAAAAAAAGTACACGTTGACAAAAAATTCACAAAACCATGTCAATTTTCTCACGCATGGATTTTTTACGCCAAAAGACCACAAAGTGGGAATTTCTCGCCAAAAACCACCGTCTCTTTTTGTGCAAATCCAGGATAAACAGCCACGTGGACTTTTGGGGCCATTTTGGTGTTGTTTTTGGCATAAAACAACACTTCCGCATAACTAAAAACAACTGTGGACCAAAAATTGGGGTCGGTGTGAGTCTCCCACCGGGAATCGTGATCCGACCGCCAACCGGACTCGAAACATCGACATTACCCCACGGAGACCAAGTTTAGGTGGGCGTAAGACCACCCTTGCTCCCGGAAGCGCCCAAAGTAGCTCATGTCCAACACGCCAGTAGTGAATTGGCCTTAACGGAGGGTGCGATATCCGCCATGTAGAGGGTTCGTGTTTCTTTTGCTGCAAAAATGACCGTGTAACTTGGTCCCTAGGGTAATTTCGTTGTTTTAGACAATATGGCTAAGTCAAATGTCCATTCCTGAGCCTTTGTACTTTCCGAACGAAAAAAACACTTGGGTTTCTACACCGGCCGACTTCAGGACACTTTGGCGGTTTGATATGTTCTCCGGACAGATCTTGAATTTTTGAGCCCGCCGAAGCAAGTTACCCGAATGGAGAATTCAACGGCCGGATAGGGAAACCGGGTTCGGGAAGGGAGGCATTGGCATTTGCCCCCTCCGGAGGAGCACGGTAGGAAAGCCCCGCCCGGTAAATCCAAACCCCATTTCGACAGTTTTATTGCTTTTGTTTTCAACCGCAACTTCTCGACCATGTCTCAAGTGCAATGAATAAAACTCGACCTCCATAACGTAAACCCTACAATAACCTAGCAACGCATGTGGTTTACGTTTTTGGAGGCCATACCCCAGCCAAATTGGACCGGGATCTTGCACAATGTCATGAGGTAGTGGGAGGGCGTTGGCCTTTAAGACGGAGCCCTAAAACCTCCTAGAAGAAGTTCATCCCAAAGGTCCTATCCGGAGGGTCCTTGGCCACGGGACGAGCAAGTCTCCCACCCCGAATCTGTGATCCGACCGCCAACGGACTTGAAACATCGACATTACCCCGAGACCAAGTTTCGCGGGCGTAAGACCACCCATGCCCCGGAAGCGCCAAAGTAGCTCATGTCCAACACGCCGTAGTGAATTGGCCTTAGCGGAGGGTGCAGACATCGCCATGTAGAGGGTTCGTGGTTTCTTTTTGCTGCAAAAATGACCCGGTAACTTGGTCCCTAGGGTAATTTCGTTGTTTAGGACAATATGGCGTAAGTCAAATGTCCATTCCCGAGCCTTTGTACCGTCCGAGCGAAAAACACTTGGGTTTCTACACTGGCCGACTTGAGGACACTTTGTGGTTTGATATGTTCTCAGGACAGATCTTGAATTTTTTGAGCCCGCTTTCAAGCAAGTTACCCGAATGGAGAATTCAATGGTCGGATAGGGAAACCGGGTTCCTGAAGGGAGGCATTGGCATTTGCCCTCCCAGGAGGAGCAAAGTGGTAGAAAAGCCCCGCTCTTGTAAATCCAAACCCCATTTCGCGATTTTATTGCTTCTTGTTTTCAACTCGCAGACTTCGACCATGTCTCAAGTGCAATCGAATAAAACTCGACCTCCATAACGAAAAACCCTACAATAACCTAGCAACGCATGGGGTTTATGTTTTGGAGGCCATACCCTAGCCAGATTGAACTAGGATCTTGCACAATGTCATGAGGTAGTGGGAGGGCGTTGACGCCTTTAAGATGGAGCCCTAAAACCTTCCGAAGAAGTTCGGCCCCAAAGGTCCTCTCTCGGAGGGTCCTTGGCCACGGACGGCAACTTCGCCCACCCCCTTTAACCGGGTGGATCCGACCGCCAACGGACTCGAAACATCGACATTACCCCTCGAGACCAAGTTTTGTGGGCAAAAGACCACCCTTGCTCCCGGAAGCGCCAAAATAGCTCATGTGCAACATGTTCGTAGTGAATTGGCCTTAGCGGAGGGTGCAGAATACTGCCATGTAGAGGGTTCGTGTTTCTTTTGCTGCAAAAAATGACCGTGTAACTTGGTCCCCAGGGTAATTTCACTGTTTCGGATGATGTGGCGAAGTCAAATCTCCATTCCCGAGCCTTTGTAACGCCCAACGACAAAACACTTGGGTTTCTACGGTCGACTTCGTGACACTTTGCGGTTTGATATGTTCTCCCGGGCAGATCTTGAATTTTTTTGGGCCTGCTCGAAGCAAGTTACCTGAATGGAGAATTCAACGGTCGGATAGGGAAACCGGGTTCCGGGAAGGGAGACATTGGCATTTGCCCTCCCGGAGGAGCACTGGTAGGAAAGCCTGCCTCGGTAAATCCAAATCCCATTTCGACATGTTTTCAACTGCAGCTTCTCGACCATGTCTCAAGTGCAACTGAATAAAACTCGACCTCCATAATGTAAACCCTACAATAACCTAGCAACGCACAGGGTTTACGTTTTGGAGGCCATACCCTAGCCAGATTGGACCAGGATCTTGCACAATGTCATGAGGTAGTGGGAGGGCGTTGACGCCAGAAGATGGAGCCCTAAAACCTCCTAGAAGAAGTTCGTCCCAAAGGTCCTATCTGGAGGGTCCTTGGCCACGGACGGGCAAGTCTCCCACCCCGGAACTGTGATCTGACTCTGCCAACGGACTCGAAATATTGACATTACCCCCCGAGACCAAGTTTTCGTGGGCGGAAGACCACCCCGCCCCTAGGCGCCAAAGTAGCTCATGTCCAACACGTTCGTAGTGAATTGGCCTTAGCGGAGGGTGCAGAATACTGCCATGTAGAGGGTTCGTGTTTCTTTTGCTGCAAAAAATGACCATGTAACTTGGTCCCTAGGGTAATTTCGCTGTTTCGGACGATATGGCGAAGTCAAATCTCCATTCTGGAGCCTTTGTACTGCCCGAACGACAAAACACTTGGGTTTCTACACGGTCGACTACAAGACACTTTGCGGAGGGATATGTTCTCCCGGACAGATCTTGAATTTTTTTGAGCTTGCTCGAAGCAAGTTACCTGAATAGAGAATTCAACGGTCGGATAGGGAAACCGGGTTCCGGGAAGGGAGGCATTGGCATTTGCCCTCCCGGATGTCCGTCTCCTGGGGTCTGGCCACCTAGGCTATAACATGCCACCTGGGCTCCAACATGCCACGTGAGCTCCAACATGCCACGTGAGCTCCAACATGCCAAGTTGGCTCCAACATGCCACCTAGGCTCAAGCATGCCAAGGTGGCTCAAATGTGCCACCTAGGCTCCAACATGCCACCTGGGCTTCAACATGCCATGTAGGCTCCAACATGCCAACTAGGCTCCAACATGCCTCGTGAGCTCTAGCATGCCACCTAGGCTCCAACGTGCCACCTAGGCTCCAACATGCCACCTAGGCTCCAACATGCCAAGGTGGCTCCAACATGCCACCTAGGCTCAAGCGCCAAGGTGGCTCAAACATGCCACGTGAGGCTCCAACATGCCCACGAGGGCTCCAACATGCCACCTATGCTCCAACATGCCATGTGGGCTCCAACATGCCACCTAGCATGCCACCTTGGCTCAAACATGCCACCTAGGCTCCAACATGCCACCTGGGCTCCAACATGCCACGTGAGCTCCAACATGCTAAGTTGGCTCCAACGTGCCACCTAGGCTCAAGCACGCCAAGGTGGCTCAAATATGCCATCTAGGCTCCAACATGCCACCAAGGCTTCAACATGCCACGTGGGCTCCAACATGCCTAGCATGCCACCTAGGCTCCAACATGCCATTGGCTCCAACATGCCACGTGAGCTCCAACATGGCACATAGGCTCCAACATGCCAAGTTGGCTCCAACGTGCCACCTAGGCTCAAGCATGCCAACGTGGCTCAAATATGCCACCATCAGCTCCAACATGCCACGCACGTTGCAACATGCCACCGGCTCCAACATGCCACGTGAGCTCTAACATGACACCTAGGCTCCAACATGCCACCCACGGCTCCAACATGCCACCAAGGCTTCAACATGCCACGTAGGCTCAACGCATGAATGACCAAGGCAAGATATGAATGACATGGACATGGACTTGATGACGTTAGGATATTGTTAGGATTTTTCGTGGTCCTATGACATTAATGCTTATGGATTTGTTGCGCCGGGTCCCGCACGTCATCAAGGAATACAAATCAAATTCTTGATGGTTTTGTTATGCAAAAATAGGCGTTAAGTAATTGAAGTAGTTGAAGTAACTTGTCTTGCATGGAATACTAGTATAAGGACATGTGATTGTGCATGTGCATCACATGTAGCAAATCAAGTACTCTGTCCTACCACTATAAAGACCCGTGATATGGAAGGATAGGACATGTAGAGAATCAAGTATTCTTTCCTACTTCTATAAAAACATGTGACAATAGAAGTATTAAACATGTCGTAATTCATGTATTCTTTCCTACAATGCCTTAGCAAATAAAAGTACTATGTCCTACTACTATAAAGACATGTGACATGGAAGCATACGACATGTAGAGAATCAAGTATTCTTTCCTACTTCTATAAAGACATGTGACAATAGAAGTATTACACGTGTCGTAATTCATGTATTATTTCCTACAATGCCTTAGCAAATAAAAGTACTGGTCCTACTACTATAAAGACATGTGAATGGAAGTATAGGACATGTAGAGAATCAAATATTCTTTTCCTACATCTATAAAGACATGTGACAATAGAATTATTAGACATGTAGAAATTCAAGTATTCTTTCCTACTGGTGGATTGTATTATAAAATGACATGTCACAATAGAAGAAACTACAAAACAACGGTGGATGTTTTTAGTCCGAAAAAGAACACCATTATCGAACAAAACCATACCTCCACAAATCCACATGTAGGATTCTTTGAAAGCAGGACATGTAGACCTACCAAAACCGATGTTTTCTTGGTGGACCAAAAAATCGGGGTGAGTGTGATTGCAACATCAAGATTAGACATAAGAATTCCCAAGAGGGCTATGCAGCGGCCGATTGGGCATCGTGGCACTTACAAAATTGATCACATTGGGGAGGAACATCTCTAGTCAAGGATACTCTCAAGTGCCATATTGTCTCGAGGAAGGACCGGCATCAATGACTAATGTCATAACTTCGCCACCAACAAGTAGACGACTTCATCGACTTCGGGATATCAAGAGCCCTAAGGATGAGGCTGGACATACCTCGAGGAAGGGCAACTATCGCGGAACATATAGGCCATAGTAGTATCGGACCTAGACTCCAAGCGGACATGCTTTGACTAAGGAGGTATTACAAGCCCAGCAAGGGTGGGCTCCTCGAAATAGGAATATGGCGAGGCGCAACAAATTTCTTCCTCATCAGCCCCAGATACTTGAGGTACGCTGCATCAACCTCGACAACACCATATCAAAATCCGACAATCTTCTACCTTAGAGATTGGAGGTCAAACACCATCAAGAAGAGGCATCATGGGGACAAAATACCCGGCATTATTAATTGATCGGTCAAGATTAGTCCCTGCGGATGGATGCACATAAACCCCCACAAACAAGAGAAGTTGCACAGTTAGAAGTGGTAAAGCACTCAACATTGTCATCAGCCTTATAACAACAACATGCAACCAAGCAAGGCGAAAGAATAGAATCGACAAGGTCAAGCACAACAATAGCAATTCGGGGAGTTGGAAGAATCATCTTGAATCTCGTAACCTCAAAGGCGGATGGCGACATGAAAGATTCTAGAATGTGAAGAACATTATCTTCAAGCTCTTGGGATCGACACCGGCGTTATGTTATCTACATCAGCAAAGTCCACTAAGAGGGATAATGTTAATGAAGGTAGTCGGCATCAACATTAAGGATGGCGAGTCGAGAATATGTTCAATAAAAGAAAGCAGGGCACTTGAAGGACCATACAGCAACTCCAAGGATACCAGATTCTTTTCAACAAATTATGGACCATCGCCTTGCTACTCCAACGACTAATGACTACACCAGCTTTGAGCAAGCTAGGGGACCTATCAGATAGTTGAGTTTCTTAGAATTATGGGTGATAACATCCATGATGGGATGGGGACGAAATTTCGAGTAGATTTTTTTTGTCTTTTCCTTTAGAAAGATGGACCCAAGAATGGAGCAAAGCTTCAAGTATTGGAAAGAAAATGTATGGAGTACAATAATTGTATACATTGCTGGCAGATATCCAACATATTGGAACCTCTTCGTGAGCTTGATCACCTCGCTAAGAAGGATTCAATAATAGGATAACCGTTGACCGTGTATATGACGAGTACTTTCGCAGCATAAGGAATAATCCGACCAAATGAAGGGAAGCAATCTAATAAGTCCGGCCAACTTCTTAGATGGCATCAACTCAAAGGTGGGACTATTTCAAGAGGGCAATAAAAAAAAAAAAAAGGGGAGGGGGGGTAGATCCTAGAGTATAGATTAGATCTAAAACAAGAATAATTATCTAATCATATAGTTTTCTATGTGTGCCCAAAAGTAATGTCATGCCGACTAAACTTGTGGCCATAGGATTTATGTAAGTAGTTCTTTAACTTGTAATTTTGCACCTCCTAGATGACGGACATCTTTAAGAGCAAGACTCTTAAGTCTAAATCTAGGCCAGTAATTAAGGCAAGGTCGAGTAATTAGCAGCACCAACGGAACAAGAGTCAAGTCGACATCAACCTCAAGCATAGCTAAGTAAAGCATCGGCACCAACTTATGTACATTGGCAGCTATGACCTCAGAATAGACATGCAATATTAAAGCCGGCTAAGGCAATAATTTATTATCATAAGCAAGAGATACTTATCCCAGCACCAAAGGGCAAGTACCTTATAATTTAAGTTAAGTAATTCCAATCGTGCAACGCATGTCAGTAAAGCAATTACTTAAGTACATCATGAGGAATGAGGTCGTACATAAGCTACAAGTTGTCAACCCCGACTACAAGAGTAAGCATTCTACTTCGAAACAGTTGCCTTGGCCAATTTCTAAGTTAATTGAGAAGTCCCATGATATATACCTTGATGAAATTTGAGAGCTTTTACTCTATAGAGGTGTAGAGTCTGAAATCACTCTTGCTCTTTATAGAATCAGCACTTCCGAGCTAGCAGAGCTCAAGAAGCAGTTGTAGGAGATGATCGACTTGGGATCCTTTCGGTCAGGATGGAAGTCTAAAGATGTATATCAACCATGGGCAGCTCAACAAGCAACGACATAATGGATCAGCCATTCTTCTACAAAATCGACTTAAGCTCGGGCAATCAGCAAATAAGGATGAAGGGGGAAGATAATTATAAGACTCCTTCAGAACACGGTATGGGCACTATGATTTCACAGTAATGCCCCTAAGTCTATGGAATGCTCCATCAACTTGTATGCATTTGAGGAACGACATCTTCGAAGATTCCTTGGATGATTTCTTCATCAATCTCTCTTCAACGACATCGTGATCTACAGCAAATTAATGAAAGAGCATGTAGCCCAATTGAGGGAAGCCATGGAGATGCTAAGATGCCGCCACTCATTGGCAAGCCTTTGAAGCATCAAATTGCAATGCCATCTCCACTTCGGCAAGCGAATTCGGCAAGAAGATAGAAGAAGCCATATCCCCCAACATGGAGTTCAAGCACATAATGGGCTAGTCCTTGCAAGAGTGCAAGGACGGATTAAGAAAGAGAAACCTTCAAATATTTTAAAAAGGAAGGTAATCTCTAATAGCAAAGAACAATTATACGTACCCAAAGTATAAGAAGTAAGAACAATCTTCCATGACACGCATAATAGCCCTATTTCCAGCCATGCAAAATTCATAAAGGCCTACTTCGAGATTAGAAGTAGCTACGTCTGGCCGGGTATGAAGAAGCAGATAATCAGATATATCCAAGAATGTCAGTGGAGCCAGTGAGACAAAGGCGGAACAACTTCTGGATTCAGGAGTTTTGGAACCTTGAGCGGTGCCAGACACCAAGTGGGAAGTCATCAGCATGGGTTTTATAGTTGGCCTTCCAAGGACAACAAGAAGCTTTGAAGCCTTGATGGTAGTGGTATATAGCTTATCAAAAGGGCACATACTTGCCATGCCACACCATAGACACCGCCTTGGATCTAGCCGTGTGGTCTACATAAGAGTTCTTTTAGGCCGCATGGAATGCACAGGTCGATCATCACCAACAGATATCCGAAGTTCTTTAGCGACGTTTAGCAAGACTTCTTCAACGCGAGCTGCACCAACTTGTTGATGAGTTTTTGCTTATCATTTGCAGTCAATCGGCAGAGGGACCGCACCAACACAATTTTGGAGAGCATGTAGAGAAACTATGATTGGAACAAGCAATCCAAATGGGCCGAGTACATCCACCTGGTCAATTACGTACAATAATATGAAGCAAGAGTCATCGAAGATGTCTCCCCCATGATCAGTTACAGTTATCAATGCTTGCCATAGTTATGTGGCATAATTTAGTGCCCAAGGTGGAAGCTTCTCAACAACGACAGCATATATGCGGTAGCTTTTGGTAGAAGTGTGAGAGTATCTTCAACAGCATGGGCATATTTGAAGAGTCTAGCAGATAGACATAAAACTCCTCGAGAGTTGTTTTGTTGTGACAGATAAAGTTGGCTCAAGTAAAGGTTAAGCAAGGGAAGCTTGCATCGGCAATTGCAAGAAGCTCGTCCCTAGGTGGGCCGGTCCGTTCAAGATCTTGGAGAAGAGTGGGCTCTCAAGCCTGCAAGTTGGATCTCTTGGCCCACCTTAAGGTCTTCCATGTGAGTTTATTGAAAAGGCACGATCCTAACCCTGAGGAGGTTTTGGATACTCCAACTTTGTTGGAAATGACGGAGGATCAAGTTGAAATTGTGCCTGAATTGCTTCTTGATAAGTCATTCAAGAGGACTAGGTGGTCTCAATTCCTCCAGTATTTGGTCAAGTGGAAGCACTTGCCCGTGGAAGACGTGACATGGGTATTGAAGCAGGATTTGGAGAAGATACCCAGAGTTTAGGAAGAAGTTTGATGGGCGAGTCGTCTCCGATTTGATCGCCAGGTGGTTAGCTAGTATGTTGTTAGTTAGCCTTAAGCCTGGCGCATGCATTCTAGTTAGTAGGGTGCATGTGCCAGAATCTTGGATCGTGTGAGCGATGATGGGATATGCCTTTAGGGCATTCTCTAGGCCACACGCACCAAGAGGTGCGCATGACCATTAGGGTCATGTGAGTGAGGAATGAGGCATGGTGGGCGATGATGGGACATCGATCGGATGATCTCTATGCCACGATGCGGGGTACGCACACCTGGCCGTAGGAGGGTCATGGTGAAGGTCAAAGTGATCATGCGCGATGATGGGATTGTGAGACGTTCCCTAGCTTTAAAACCTTGGGGCATGATGCACTAGAATTTTCGGCCTTTGGGTAACCGAAAGTACAAAGGTAGCACTCGATCATGGGCGATGATGGGAGCATCTTAAATGATCCTTAAGCTCAAATCCGAAAGGGCCATGATCTTGTGCAAGGTAGTAGGACAACCTTGAGCTAGTAGTTCGGCTCAAGGAGGTAGGTAAGGGGGGTGGTCCCCTAAAACCACAAATTTATTAATTAAACTAACGTAATGTGCTCCCCTGTGGGGCAAGTAAGAGGCGGGCATCGAGGAGGGGCGCATTACGAGAGGATAAGGGGGAGCCATAATTTAGATTATGAACCCTAATAACTCTTATAGTCAATATTTGCTAATTATTATAAGAAATATCTTGTTAAGGCTAAATTAAATTGAATTAAAAGTGTATGTTATGCTATTTTTGCAGGTACAAGGTAGGTTAGTAACCTTAGCGCAATGCTGAGGACAGCATTGTTCTAAGGGGGGGGAGAATGTGACGTTCCAGGGGAATATACGCTATGAATCATTATATTCTGGACGGAAATCACTATACAAGTCTATCTTCATAGCCTTGTATACCATAGATTGTGGCACTAGGGGGCATGGCTAAGTTATTCTCATAACTTAGCCAACCTTAGGTTAAGACCATTTTCCACGTGGCCTTAACCTATTGGGCCACCGCCACACGGCCTCATCCTAGTGGTGCCACGTGGCATCCTAGGTGGACCTATCTTATATAGGCTGGAATCCTAACCCTAGGCCTCTTTCCAGCCCTAGCACCCAGAGACTCATCCACCCACGCGAAACCTCGTTTCGCGTATCGTTCGTTGTGCCATAGATTGGTGTAGCAGCCCCCTGAAGGTAGATCCATCCTTGGAAGGAGAGCAGCTGCATTCGATTCGGAGATCATGGAGACGCCCGGGTTTGGAGGGAGTGCTTCAGGAGCAGGTATGTAGAGTAGTAGTCATAGTAGTTCATCGGGAATTAGCATTCCAGATGAGTTAGTATCTTGTATCTAGAGTAGAGCCATCCTAGAACCCTCATACAACATCTTGAACCCTAATCAAGGAACCCTAACTGTAAGTTAGATTTGTATGATTAGGTTAAGATGTTCTTATGATGATTCTCATGATATGATGATTATGTGATGTTGGTTGATCATGTTTTCTCCTCTTGTATTGGGAAGGGGGGTAGAGACCTAGAGCCATATGTAGTATGCTCCTAGTTAGATCCCTTAGTTCCTATTAGATGCGGCCTGTGCATAGGAGCCCTCCAGGCTATCGAGGCTATGATGTGACTCAGCACCACATAACGGGGCTAGAGGGAATGTGGAAGGAGGATCCCTGCCGAGTGGGGGCTTCGGTGGATCCCATAGTGGGCTAGACTTATGGTCGGTCACTTCGTGTGGGCCGAGCATGGGTCCGACACCTCCTGGGGCAATGGTGCCGCCCTGCCTCTCGAGAGCTGCAAGTGTTGGCTTGGCTCTCGTTTTGGGGGGTTAAGTCGGGTACGAATCGTGTGTCGCCATGATTCTCTAGCCGCCCATGGAACCTCTAGACCCTGGGAAGGGGAGATGCAACCCTTCCTGCCTCATCGGACCAGGGAGATGCAACCTGGAGTAGTCCCGATGGGTGATGCCATGGGATTGCGTATCCGGAAGGCTAGAGTTATGTCAGAGCCTGATCTAGCCCATCTGCAAAGTATGCACAGGAGGGGCGGATGGAGTGGTCAACCCTAGCCATTGTCTTATGCCAGCCCTCGCCATTGCCAAGACTCGGTCTGCTCTATCTTGAGGCCCAGCCGGTCAGTCATCCTCCTTACGAGTCTGAGCCTGGGTAGGAGCTATCATGTTTTGCGGTTTATGATTATCATCTTTGCATTGGTATATGTGTGATGGACTACCCTTCGAGGTAGTATTTGTATATGTTTGATGCTAGTTCTGACGTGTTTATCGCTTCCGCTGATATAGGAGCCCATAGGGGAAGGGCGCGCAAGACACCTTCGTGTCCCCTCCCCGCACTAGGGTCACCTTGGAGTGCGGGGTAGACGGAGGGCCTGTGCGGTTGTCGAGCCGGACGGGGGATTTCCTGCCGAGTGTACGGCGGAGCGCCGTATGTTTAGCAGGGAGCGTCACAGTACTCCTACTCCCATGTATAAGTCTTAAGTCATATGCAATTTATCACCATTCGAGCAGTTATCATATTAGTTAAAAGAGAAGTTCCATGTAAAGTTTCAATAAATCCATATGCATGTTCGTCCAATGATTAAAATATCAGTTTATTTCCATCCTCAATTTCACATATCATCATAATAACTTGTATATATATAATATAATCATTTTCTTTCCAACTAAGTTTTTCATCAATCCTTTACTTCAAAACAAACATGATATCTGTTGGCTTTTATTCACATCATATTTTTTTCTTTTTAATCATGATAAACTGTTTGTCCATGGTTCCAGACCATGATAATTCTAGTTTAGATCCAGCAATTATGCAGATTCTCTAATCTGGCCCAACTGGCCCTGACTTTAATCATTGCATTATTTTATTTCAATGGTCCACTATTTCAATAAACAGGTAGATCTCACCCATTTTGTGCCATGTCTTGATCATAGCATTGTTCTCCATGTGGTCCACGAATTGTAACAAATCATACTGAAAACACGTCCAGGAGAGAATGTTTTGGTTACCTGCACCCAAACAATGCCAATGTTAGCAAATCATGGTAACAAGACAAGGGGCGTCAGGTAAGCAGTAAAACATTCTGGCTCATCGCCCTTCACCTATTATTTTCAGTAAGAATACCAAACTACGTGAATGTATATTCTATCAATACCAATTAATAACATTCAAGCAAGATATTGGGTCTTGCAGAACTGGCTTTTACATCAGCCCTATACTCCTAGTTAACAGCAGTAATAAATCAGTTCAAAACCACATGGGCATGCAGTATTTAAACCAAGAATTAATTTATTTAAGTGTACTGAATATCACTTAACGATATTACTGCTTAGACAGCCATATATAATGACAGATAGTAGCCCTATTAGCCTAATAGATCTAACCCAAATAAATCCTGTCTACCAAAATATAGGGATTAAAGCACAATCATGTTTTTGGGTCAGCTCATTAACTAAATAGGTTCAGGAACCAAACATTTGTGCAAACAAGCCATCCATTCAGATCGCCTTTAGCTAGTTTCACCTCTTAATCTGTATTTTGGAAGCATGTTCATCCAATTTATGCCTCTGTATTATTTAATGTGGTCACAATGAACCATCATATAAGTATATGAGCGCTGTCGTACCTTGGAGCTTAATCCCATTCAGTATTACACTAGTAGTTAGACTAAACATTATAAGTTTGACCCACATAATCAAACAACCCCACCGTAGTTACAGGATAGCACTTTGGTAAGAGCCAGCATATTATAAAGTCAAGCAAATATCTTCACAAATTCATATAAGCTGTTTTTTGGGTATAACACCACAACAACTGAATGCATGGTTTAAAGCTATCCTATGGCCTGGTATCTCTATCTGTCTATGCATTTAAACCAGCAAACTAGCATCAGTAGCAAACGCCGGAGGCATCTAAGCAAATCAAAGAGCAACCGGTCGGCCAGCATATGTTTACCAAAGAATCCACAATAGCAAGTAGCATGCTGCATCTTAAACTGGAAAAAGAAAAAGAAAGGCACTATACTGTCATTACCTACCTGTCTATGGAAAAAGCCAGCAAGCCCAGACCTCTAGCACAAGCAAAAAGCATCTAGGCATATCAAAGAACAAGGCAAAAAAGCAGCACTTTTTCCATTCAACTCATACATGTTTTCATGTTCTATTTCATAGTATTCTAGATCTAACTTCTTAGACAGATCTATATCTCTGCAATATATCTCATTAACCTGTATTAACACCACCATTTTCACTGAAAAATGATGAAAACGAACCTGAGTATTGAAGCTGAGGTTTAAACTTCCAATCATGAGTCGTTCTGGCAGAGCAGTGATCAAAACACCACCAACTTGAGCAGTTCAAGCAGAGCAGATATATGCCTCTATCAGTTACGGCATCAACCATGTACAACTGTTGCATTTTTATGCAAAATAAACCTTTCAAGCATGCCGTTTGTTGCATCCACAGAGGTCCGCCCAGCATTTTGATCACCTGTGCAGTGTAGACAGAGAAGACATGTGCTACTATCAGTTACGGCACATCCAAACATAAGCACCAGCCTGTCGTTTTAAGCATAAATCACCAACAAGGGCATTTGCAAATGCCCCTTAGGGACGAAAAAACTTCAAAACATTACCTCCGAAACACCAAATCCCTTGACGTTTTTCTGGCAGCAAGCTTCGGATTCAAAGCCCTCAAAACGTACTTTTACGCCTTAGCAGCTCGAAGAAATCCATCCTCGGACCGTGGAAATCCATACATCCTGGGCGCCAAAACGTATGAGCGATCGCAGGTATACGTACTTTGTTTTTTCAAAAAAACCCCTTCTCCGTCCACGCACATGTATTCTACGGAATAGATGTGTGAACCCCCCGGGAGGGGCGGTTTCTCTCTCTCCCGTCCGCCCTAGCCGCAGACGTCAGCGCCAAGATGCATATTTCCCAACCACTCTGCAAACTCGCAATGATGCTAGCATTTGTTCGGACAATGGACAAAATTTAGCCATAATGAGATTGTAGATTGTATGAAGCGGATTGTATGAAGCAAAGACGAAATTTTAGGTGGACATTGGAAGCTCAAGAAGCATTTGAATTGTGTGGTCAACAGTTGAAAAAAAGGACTTGCTAAAATGAGTGAGCCATTTCGTTTACTTTTAACTGCTTAGGAGTAAGCTTTGGCTATTACATTATATCAAGAATCAATATAAGCGATAGAATGTTAATTATTATGCTAGCTGGAATTTTAACCCATAAGGGCAGAAGTGGATGCATGTGGAGCACCTTGGAGTAGAATTCTCTAGCTATCTCAAAATCAGACATCTTCCAACATTTTCCAAACAACAAAAGCATGCCCTTAGCACAAATATTATCCATGAGGCCATTCAAGGCAACACAAAGTGGATCCTAGCTCATCTAAATAGCGTAGACAACAGACCGCCCATGTTGAGCAGCGCCAGAACCTCAGAGACGCCCAACAACAACTGCAACCATTGCACGGAGGATATTGCAAAGCTGCTTAAGGAGCAACAAAAACAGAAATAGAAGTCACACTTTAGTGGTCTGAGGCCTCCTCAAGGAGGAAAAGGGGGACTTTAGAATGGTCCTCTCTAAGATAAGATTCCATGCTCCTGTGCACATTATCAGGGCATCCATCTTGGCATTCAACGCTACAACCGGCCATGTTTATGAAATTCATAGTGGAAGATGCAGTGATAAGAGTTGCTATATTCCGTCAAGGAGCGAAGTTGAAAAGCACCTCGTTGTATGTGGACTATGACCCCACCCCAATACAGCAGGAGTCAGGGAAGGTCTATTCCTCATGACAAGAAAACATTAGAACGTGGGGCATTTTATTTTATTTTATTACTCTAGAGGGAGAAATATCGTAAAATCCTAGAAATGATTTGAAAGGGCAATTCTAAGAGAATGAGCTTCTATTACAATGATTTCATGGCTTTTCGATGCTTTACAGCAGTCCATTTTTGTGCCAAAATAGAAAATAACTGATGTGTATTTTACTTGACTCTAGGAGAAGAAAATGTCGTATAATCATGAAAATTGAAAGGGCAATTCTAAGAGCATGAGCTTTTATTACAATCGTTTCATGGTTTTTTGAGGCTTTACAACAACCCATTTTTGTGCAAAAATAGAAAATAAAGATCTTGTGGAAACGTGAGATGTCCTATACAAAAAGGATGTGTCTCCATGATGCAAATCTGTCTTGAATTGTCATGAACCTAAGGTTCGTGATAGAATCCAACAAGCTATGTGCAGGTGAAGCAAAGTTTTGGAACTTCAATTTTGGCAATTCTATAGTTATTGAAGCTTCAAGAGCTTAACATTTCCAAGTTGTGGCAGATCTTCTGCAACTATTATTTGCAATTTGTTTGAGACCCTTTTTCCACGGTAGTCTTATCTCTAAAAGTCACATATTTTATCCAATGATGTTTGACCACCTATTGTCTTAAAAGTAAATCACTTTTCCACTATAAAAATAAAGGTCCGGAATAGGTTTGAATACCAAATGGAGTCTTATTTTATTCCGGGGGATTTCCCCCGTAAAATAAAACACCTAGTCTTATTTGAATATATAATTTTTTTCATGTTTTTCCACTAGTATTTTAGTGGTGTCATATTTTATGACTACTATGCGTGGAAAAGTAAGTTTTGTGTGTCTCATTTTTAACCTTGGTCACAAATAGTGTCGTATATTATATTTGTATATTGTATATGACAACCATATTTTGTGAAAAGGGCCTAAGTTTTAAAAGGTTACTTTTCTCTAAGGTCCATGTATGTAAATGGGCCATGTGGCGCCAAGGAAGGACTCAAAAGTTTATTTGCCATTTGTTTGAGTTTCAAAAGGTTACTTTTCTCGAAGGTCCATGTATGTAAATGGGCCATGTGGAGACTCGGCCCAAGGAACGATTCAAAGTTTATTTGCCACTTTAGGAGGCGGTTTTTTTCTCTAAGGTGCAATGTGTCCCTTACAGCTTGTCGCAAAGACTATTTCTGGGGTGTCAGAAGCGTAATTAAACAAAATGTTAGAGCGTAATTAGGCAGAAGTAAATATGTGCAAAAAAAGACCCTAACTGTTTGGGACCACGCTCATTGCATGAGAAAAACATTTTCACATTTGACCTTTATATTATAGACTTCTGAGGCCTCTTTTCTGCCCCAAGATTCTCGGAAACAATGAGGCACTAACTGTTGAAACGAAACAAGCTGGTTGCCCCTGATATTTAGCATTTATTCTTGTTAAATAACTTGTAGCATTCTTGAACTGCTTCTCCAACTGTTACAAACAAAAATTCTTGGCCTATTTTTTGAATAAACTTGACCTGATTAAGCTTCTCCAATACCACCGCTCCAGGATTTGCCAATGCAAGCTGCAGACCAATTATTAGTTCAAGTACAAAGCCCATTATAACGTACCTCAAGGCAAACCTAATATCTAACCTGTATGCCTCTTTTACTAATTGCACTGTGAAGCTCTTGCAAAGCATGGATGCCAGTGGTATCAATATCCATAACAGCTGAAACAAACAAATTTTAATGCCAACATGAGGACCTAAAAAATTGCTATATGTTAATTTGGCACATAGCACATAGAATTTCATTTTCATAAGTTACATGGACATTCTCATTATCAAACTGACTTCTATTTGATGATGATGTGGTCAGTTCCTGGCAGGCAAGATTCAAAAAAACATGGTTCATTTCAGTGTGGGGGTTGGATGGCAGATGACAGCTGAACTTTATCCAAGGGAAGGTGAATGCATAGATTAAGCGACAAACATTGGAAGCCAATGGCAAGATCCATTAGCTTTTATATTAGGAGCAGGATAGATTTTGATGTCAAGAATTGGCTTAGCTCAGAGAAATCTAGATTTAGCAGCTTTTAAGTTTTCATGCATATTCCATGTACAATAGCTAGTCATCATAGTTTATCAATTCTGCAAAAATGCTAAACTGTTCTTACGTGACATTTCAAGAATAAGGTACTGTAAGTGCATTCCTTTCAACGCAAGTAGGTTTTCTTCATTATCAGCCCATAGTAAAATCCTGCAAGTACCAACAAATTACTTAAATAAACCCTTCATGCAAAAGATCGGATTCACATAAGAAATGCTTGGAAAGGACATCAAAAACCTCGTCAAAATTAAGGCAACCTTTCACGAATATAATTAGCATTGCAAAAATAAATAGCAGCATCAATACGGATAATCAGTATTCCTGCCATCCTTGTTGCATCTGAATACTGCTCAACATTTCGATAAGTGTTGATGCCAGGGATATTTCCCAAAAGAACTGTACGGGGTCTTGCAATATAGAAAAGCAGTTTCACGAGTGAGATGCCAACCTGCATTACATGTGAATCAGACACAACTGTCATAGGATGTTGGCTTAAACAAAGCTTAATAAAGAAGGCAAAGGGTACGTACAGCAATTAGAAGACCATATTCGACAGAAATGAACAACACACCAAAGAAGGCTCCAATGCATGCCAAGAAGTCAGTCTTGTCAACTTTCCATAATGAAAATATGGCAGGAACATCGATCAAGTTTAATACAGCCGATATGACAATGGCTGCTAGAATACAATTGGGCGTATAATGAAAAAGCGGTGTCAGGACCAGCAGTGTCAACATGACAATTAGTGACATAATGATGTTAGAGAGAGCTGTTTCACATCCTGCACTGTAATTCACAGCCGACCTTGAGAATGAGCCTGTAACAACATGTAACAAGTTAAAGACTTGGACCCAATGACAATTTGACCAAACCTTTTATCAGCGCAAACAAACGCACACACCAGTTGCAACATAGCATGACGTACACGAACCCACAACATTCATGATTCCAAATGCAACCAATTCTTTATTTCCATCAATATGGTAATCCTTCAGTGCTGCAAAGGTTCTTCCTATGGCAATTGCTTCCTGAAATGTACATCAAATTTGAGGGATCAATATATAGTTTGGTTCTTGATTCCTGAAAGAAATACATCAACAATTAACAACTAACAATCATTCGCATTTGATGAATGCACCAGATTAAATAAAACTTTATAACATTCTTTAGCCTTCTTTTCTTTACATGGACTGAGGATTTTGAATGATAAAACTGTATTCTAGATTTGATTTTATTAATTCCATCATTATCATGTTTGTGCTCTAAAATAAAATTCTGACTCCAACAAAAGCACGCTTAGCATAATTCCTATTTGATATCTGCACGAAGTCTCTTAAGTTGCTTAGGAGCATTGTTATTTTCTGTCTCTGTCACCTCTGTCTATTTCAAGTACAATGTGAGGAAGACTGGATTCTTAGGTTGTCACACTGTAATGATACGCAATTTGACCAGTGGTAATACAAACCAATGGAAAAAAGGATGTCCAGAGTTACTTACAGTAAACCCAATCAATCCAGCAACTACACCAATTTTTGCGGCCTTAGCAACATAATCATGAGAAAGCAGGAGTAACCGCACAGACCCTGGATTTATGCCCTTCTTAATGTGATTGACCTACATTCAAAGAAGAGAATGAAGCTAAATCCAAAAGTTCGATAAAAGAGCAATAGTAATGGAGAAACTTCCTAAAACAAAAGCTAACTCACAGTTTGCACTCCATGTTTGTCTGCTCCTGAAAACTTGACAAACACTGTTGCTAGGATGACTGATAGCAATGGAGCTATAGCTGATACCCAAAAGAGCTGTTTCTTCTTCTTGCTCTGTAGAAATAATTAATGATATAATAACCTACCCAGAAAGCAAAACCATGCAACTGTGGGAGAAGATAATGTAAAGTAAATATAGAACTGCCAAGATTGCAGGAGGAAGAACTAACAATGAATTTTGCGATAAGCAAAAACGATAGAAAGAAGGCCCCGATCATGATTGTCTGCCAATTCCACTGAAACAAAGAGGATAGATCAGCACCTATACTGCTTACTATCATTAAAAAATAAAGAAGTAAAACTTTTAACAACCTCATCTATTCTTGTCCACACAGATTTCATGATTGCAACTATATCTGTTTTAGTAGTGAAGGTATGTAATCCCATGAAACCCTTGAGCTGCTGCATGGCAATTGTGATTGCAGCCCCAGCCATGAAACCAAGAATGGCAGCATGAGACAAGAAGTCAATTAGGAACCCAAGCCTGTTAAGACATGATACATGTTAAGTGAAGTGATTATACAAAAATGTTAAATCTAGGTTGATGCTAACCTCAACAAGCCAAGGCCTGCCTGAAAAATGCCCGCAAAAAATGTTGAAGTCAGTGCTAGCCTCAGGTACAATTCAGGTTGCTTCTTGTGGTCCACTTCCTTTTCAAGAAGCGTCCCCAGCAAGATTGAAACTACTGCAACTGGTCCAATAGCAATATGTTTCGAGCTCCCCAAAAGAGCATACAGGAGTGGGGGAACAAAACTTGTGTCTGCAGAACAAATTTAGTTATAAGAACATCTAGGGAAAAAGGCCCCCATTTGCCACCGTACACTGAAGCTTGACCAAAGCAAATAAGTTTGCTTTCCTGTACTTAACTATGTGGCTTTGTAAGATAGCCTTACAACTATAGGAGGTGCCATGATGACTCATAAAGCAGCATGTCACAAACTTTCTGTTGTTATACTAGCAGCCTTTTGATGACAATAATGCAAAAAAATCCATACTGAAATAGTAAACTACAGCAAACAAATACCCAATTATCTCAAATCACAGCCAAATTTGTGTTTTTGTGGTGTAGATTTTAATGCAATCAACACAAGTGCCATAAATTGTACATAAGGCATACTTTTAGCATCGTGTCTCTAACTTCGACTTACATAAGCCATATTGTGGCTGGAGGTGGGCAAGTTTCGCATAACCAATATCCTGCAGACATTGACGATTTTATGTTAATACTCCATAGTTCACACCTTCTAACAGTGATGGGTCTATACAGAATCATTCTTCCCGGCAAACAAATTCAAGCCAGTTACTCCTATCTTTAGATAATTCTCTTCTAGATCAAATTAAATGAACGTTTATGGGCGTTTCTTCTTTTCGGATACATTTGTGGCAGAGGTCCTGATATAATCGGGAAAGGCAGACAGGACAAAAGAAGATGGCTACTCATGGTGTTAGATCATGGCGAAGAAGTTTTATGGGGTTTATCCAACACAGCAAGATATACGAGTCTTCGGGAAATTCCAAAAAGAAATGCGAGTCATGAAGACTTGTGCATTGTCAAGAAAACTGAAGATCTTAAAGCTGATTTGATTCCCTAAAATCCGGGCCAAACCCCAATAAGACATAAGCTATGGGATTTGATAAAAAGTCAAAACGACACTATTGGATAGGTCGCCGTATGGAGAGCTTTCACTGACCTGCGGAATGCAGAGACTGGCTATGGTCAAGCCAGCTATGACATCTCGCCGAAAAAAACTGAGCTTATATTTGCTAGCCCAATCAACAATGGGAAACATATATTTGATGGCCAATTCGAATTTCCTTTTTACTGGCTCATTCTTGAAGTGCTTCAAATGATCTCCAGGGAAAAACGTTTCCTTGATAGCGTGCCCAATATCCCGAGCCAGTGGTTTCTGTAGTGGAATGCCTACTCTGCGTGGTGACTCTTCTTTCTCTGTTGTAGTTTCGGTTGCATTTTCGAGGTCCGCGTACACAGAATTTTTTCGCACGTCGTTTGAAGCCATGGCTGCAAAAAGAAACTGATTTTTATCCAGAATACCAATGAATACATCCACATTATGAATCTTTCGAATCTGTAACACGATTACGCAATGATCATATTCGATTTAAATGCCAAAGAAACAGCTGCATTGAAGTAAACTTACAAACCAATGATTTAGTTTAGAACAGCTCTATAATTCAAGAACATCAATCCGATTCAAAATCAGCTGCCAGGGACATTTCACGAGTACAATATGGGAAAACAAATTGTGGATGGTGGATATCTTATAAGAATACATGTAAAGATTGCAGGCCTTTAAAAGGGTGCAAAGGGAGCCAAATGAAACAGAGCTAAAACGAAACGAGTGTGGGAGAAGGGAACGCCAGAAACGAAATCGAATCAGATCAAAGCTACAAAAGCCAAGGCGGAATAAACGGTACAGGCAACAAATGTCAGAAAGTATGGAAACAACCTGATGACTTACCTTAACAAACGGGAAGGAAGAAAGCTATGGAGGAAAAACATTGAGCTCCGGCGGGACTTATAGGCGCCAGAAAAGCTTCATGCATAGAGGAGAGAGGAAGGCGACGTGACCTCGGCCCAGTGGTGATGGATGCATGGGGTCCGTTTTTTAGGGCAGATACAGAGCCCCTCCTCATGCAAAATACATTCCCCTTTAGACGCTTTTTCTCTTTGTCCGAGCCTTTTCTCTCTAGTCTTTATTCAGCTCCCCGACCATGGTCCCCCCCAACGAAAAAAACCGACCATTATATTAAATTATTTATCCATTACATTACTATAGCAAATTATTCTACACCATTATATTAAATTAATTTATACCGTTATTAAACTATTCTACACCATGCCCCCCTACAAAACACCACCAATAACTTAATCTATTATGTACCTAAATACCCCCTCGTTATTTTCTCTGCATGCATACAACTCTCCTCCTCTTATCGATCTCTGCCCTGTTGACTCTAACGTCCTTCCCACCCTCCTTCCGCAGAGGGATCCTTACAAGAGCTCGCCCTGCCTAATATACTTGTCACTGCCACACAATGTGTGGTCGATAAAGATATTGTTTTGAAAAGGAAGAGGAACCCTGACCACCAGTAATGCATGTGCCACTATTGAGCCCTGAATAAGAGAACCATTAAAAGAGGTACTCAAGCAATTTCAATGATTAAAGGTGCTATATAATCAGGGTACATGTCATCAATTGATAGAGTCCAGACATATGTCATGATATGCACCAATGGTGGGCAAAATTATGTATCTAAAAGCCCAAAGGTGAATGGCCCCTATAGAAAGATTTTATGCCTATATTGGTCATGGAATATACATCATCTTAGTTAAGATGCATTCCTTTAGTGGATTTCTTAACATATAATATCATGCCCATAGTGATTAACGGCTTCACTTCATTAAAGTGTTAAAGGTGTTAAGATGCCTTTTCTTAGGAAATATACAATATCTTCACTTCATTTCATTTCATGCCTATATTGATTTTGGAATATATAATATCTTCACTTGGTCCACTTCGTTGTTGTTAAAATGCATTCCCTTAAGGGATTTCTTAACATGCAAACACCTTTGGAGGGATATTAAAACTACCATATAAATACTTTTTGGGTTGCCCAAAGGGCAAACCCTTGGAGAGGCGGGTTCATCGAATATTATTGAGATATATTAATTGAACGGATGAGATTAGGAATTTCTCAAGCATCCAACGGTTGAGGTAAAAGTTTTCTCTTTTTTTACGTGAGTTAATAGATGCCAGACTAAGATTAGCATCATCTTATCCCTTAATCTCCTCTAGTCATAGATAACCAATAATAGAGTAGCTAATTTGATATGGTTTGGTGGCCCATGGGGAGCACTTGCCTAGACTGGCTCTGACTCCTGTAATACACCAGACTAAGACTAGCATCATCTTATCCCTTAATCTCCTCTACTCATAGATAACCAATAATAGAGTAGCTAATTTTATATGGTTTGGGGGCCCATGGGGACCACTCGTCTAGACATTGGGGTTTTGACCCTCTATGTGATAATTAGGTTGCCGCTTCTCCAACATCTACTCGAGTGGTTCCCAGGGCCCCCAAACCATATCAATTCCTTCCCTCTTTGGAATGCTCACCCTCAAGCATGTGGAACTTACATCATTCACCCATGACGCAAAAAGTTTATTTGGGACGCTCCATAGAGACTTTAGCTTGAGACTTGGCTCTGCTATCATTTGTTACGGCACCTTAACTATCATAAGATATTTTCATCACGAGCATGGAAGGTGTAAGATAGGTGAGGTGCGAATACTTGAAGATGAGGAACATGTACTTCTGCATTGTCCTGCTTACAGTGATATTCAAGAGTAAGTATGATGTGTGTGCTGTCGCATTGATGCCTTTCTTTGATTTTCCAGGATCGCATATTGGGAGATATCGTTGATATTTTAGAGTGTAAAGATGATGTTTTAAGAACCTTAAAGGCAGATGAGATAGAGATAGGAGAGACTAATGCATTACTATTAGAGGATGCATTAGATAATTTGTTATAATATTTAATGTACAAGTTGAACATATTATAGACCTAGCGGTCTCACAGACGTAATAATCAAATATTATTTCATTTCTCTTTCTCTTTTAGGGGCCCCCTCTCTCGTTTAATCTTTCATTGTGATGTTGCTCTTCACATCAATGTCCAAGTAGCACCACAAAGCAAACAAACTCTTGGAAACAACATGGCAAGGTTCAAACAATTATCATATGAAGTGAATGACATGGTGGATTTATAGAAATTTATCTTAAGAGTCATGGTAACCGTCCCTGATGACATAGATGGATGGCCCAAACTCATCGTGAAAGATTCCTAGATGGAGAAGAGGAGGTTAACCCTCCTCTTGAGGGGATTATGGGAAATAAACCCTCGAGGCCGAGAGGGTTGTTCTCCATGATCCCCGAGAGGAGAGGGTTGACCTCCCTTAAACCTAGGTCCGAGGAAATTCCTAAGCTATTAACTCCGACACAGCAAAATGAGGATGATCCGGCCGAGCTAATTTTTAAGTTGTTAACTATGACAGAGTGAAAAGAGGATGATCACGGAAAACAATATACAGTGTGAACTTTTCATGTGGATTTTCTTGTATGTCTCACTTCAAAAGATAGAAGAAAGAATGCTGGTATATGCAGTCCATCATCCCGCATTCTTTCACATAAACACTTACCATGTCATGTTGTCATCAGTGCCTCTGTTCTTAACACTGAACACGTACCTGCAAAATTTATCCGCAAAAACGAAACTTAAAATAGGAACATCTTCTGAATCTGATGTATAATATGCATAAATTCAGAATCTGATGTATAAGACAAAAAGATTGAAAATCCTAGTATATGAAGAGAACAGGGGATTCAAGACTCAAGATCGATGGATTTATACCTTGGGCTGCGGAAATAAGCATTTCAAGAGACACAGCCACAAGAACAAGATTCTGAGGCAGAGATTTGGATTTGTGCGAACAGTATTGCATGCTAGTTTTGCATGTGCCGGACTGAGTTTCCCTCCGATACAAGCACGGCTATGGCAAAGGCACACCTCATTCAAGCGCAGCTATGGTGAAAGGCATATTATGCTACAAGGAATATCCAAGAGATTATTGGGATAATCCATAGAATATTCGTTAGAAGAGGAATATTCGGGAGGTTACATGAAATAACCTGCTAGGATCCAACGGTCGTGAATGGTTTGATCCTTTAGGTTTAGGAGATAGTACTCCCTATATTTCACTTCTTAGCAATAATTGGAGGAACGACCCAGCTAAGGGATCAAGTGTTCATCATCACAGAAGAACCACGCGACAAGAACAAAGACAATGGGGCCAAGTATTTTTTTTTCAACTAGCAAACCCCATTAGATTGGAAATTCTATTTCCATGTCAGTAAAATCCAATTTCGAATTTGGAATAGGCGGCCGAAAGTTCCTCTTGAAACCTCTTTTCCCTTACCATTTGGCTCAATCATGACCCACACACATCTTATAGTCTCACCCCTGCTACAACCTTTGACAATTGCATCCCATAACATGTCTGGTTCATGTGGATGTAAAAAATCCATCTATATATTTATTGAAGCTGCTAGATGAAGTGTTGTAAGACAAACCCCACAACGAGAAGAAGAACTTGGAGCTTGATGAATAAGACATTGATGAAGAACACTGTAATCAGTTTCAGTTATGCTTATTCCATCTATATTTTCAAAGGAATTAAGGCTCCAAAGAGGTAATTGACAAGAATCAAATATAGATTACGGTATATTAGAACATGGTCAATTTATTGGTCGTATTTAATTTAATTCAATTTAATTTATGTCTATTACTCATTTGGGCCTCGAGAGTCCATGGAGCACATGAACAACAATCTTTACAACTTTTATAGTAAGGAACGATGTGCATCCACCGCCCTTATGTATGGTCCTAATGTTATTGGTGGCATAGATAACAATGAAAACATGTCAGTTACCTAAATACCAAAACTAAATCTGATATGTGCATATTCTGGACAATGTAGAAAAACATGATGTTCATCTTCGATATTTCCCAATTTGCATATCTTGCATAATCGGTCTTCTACCAGAGCCTTTGACCATCTTCTTGTCTCAATTTCCAGCTTATGGGAACCTGTCCTGTAACTTGCTATCAGCCATCTTTGTATTTTTTTGGTATGATCGCTTTTAAATAACTTTGGCATTCATAGGAGGTATCTATGTGATTGACACTGGTTTGGTATTGTACCATTCTTTTGCCAGGATTAACCCATAAGCAGTCTACTGCTAACTTCTCCAACAGCATTCTTGCTTCCTGTTTGTCCTTTGGCCAATTCGATTCATCCAAACCCCATCTACTCGCCCATGCCAATTCTTCCATCCTGTATCCAAGTTTTCCATGGCCCAATGAGACAAACGGCCTGGGTGTTGCTCCTTAACTCTGTTAAAGAAGTTAATTGCTTGATACAAGCCCAAAAATTTGAGTGGGAACATGCCCACTTCTTGCAACATGATAGCATATGGAATCTGGGATCTAATCCCAAGTTCTTCTTTCAAGAACATTTTCTGAACCGCCTCAATCTGCTTCCACATGCGAGGTGAGATTCCTAGCCTCCAAATGCGGACACCATATACTGCCATGGTTTGAACCAAAGTTTTGAATAGGATTCTTTTCAATCCCCATTCTGTAAGAGAAGCACGGCTGCATTTTGCCAGCATGCTATATAAAGCAGCTTTTCCTCCTGATGATCTTCTATTCACACAATTTTTCCAACTATAGTTGGAAGCAATATCTATCCCCAGATAATTGTATCTTTCTACATTTTTCAAAACTTGCTCTTTGTACGTAAACTCCGGCCTATCTCTGGTGCCAAATATCATGATCTTGGACTTAGCCAGATTCACACTCATCTTTTTTGTTTCATACGAATCCTCCAAACTATTTAAATGATCTTGTAAAACTTGGTCTGCTTGCTAGTAATACCACATCGTCTACATATAGAAGAAGCTGGATAACATATGCGTCCACTCTGGTGCTTGCTAATCACTAGCTCTCAACCAATCGTCTTATTCGTCCATGAAAATCTCGAACAAGGCCAGAGGGCGTACCTTGATGGTGCTCCTGATTTGTGTGTCAGTTCCCCAGGAAACTTTGATCAAGACTTCTGCATATAATTGTGACACTGGCTCTCTGATTTCTTGTGGAACTCCCAGCTGTATCATTCTATCACTTAGCTCTTTGTGTGGAATTGTATCAAATGCTTCCGTAAAGTCTATAAATGCCATATACAATGCTGCATTTGGGGCTTTAGCATTTTCTATCAGAGTTTTGAGGGTAAGCACATGATCCAGTGTATTATGATTACCCCTAAGACCTGCTCGACATGGTGAACGCACTTTTGTCTGTTCTGCCCAAGAGTTCAGTTTGCTTTCCAGAAGGCTGCCTAGAAGCTTGGCAAACACACTGCGTATTAATATTGTTCTATAGTTGCTCACTACCTTTTTGTCCCCTCCGTTGTGAATAGAATGAACACGATTGGTTCTCCAATTGGCTGGCATTCCTAGCATGAGGCTTTTGTTTAACAAGTATGCTAGAATAGATAAGGCTTTTTCTCCACCCCATTTAAGTAGCTCCACACAAAGGCCATCTGCATCATGCGCCTTATTGTTGGCTGTTTTGGATAAGCATTTTTGAACATCTGATTCAGTGAAAAGTTCTGTCTTAGGAGCTATTATTGACATGCAATCAACGCCTTGCTTTCCATATAAGGCCTTGACTAAATTTGATAAAGTATCAATGTCTAAAGTAGCTTGTCCAACCTGCCTTGCAACGTGTTCCAAAAACATTTTAGGTGTTCTCTGAACTGTTCAGTCAATTGCGCTTGCCTCTGTGCATAATATGCACATTTTTTATCCCTGGTTATTTGCTTGTACTATTTTGGTTTACAGATGCAGTTTTGTGACAGTTTGCTCCTAATCTCTTAGCATTTGGAATCCCACCATGAATTGCAAGGCCAACCTGGCATATATTTCTTGGAGAGACTGAAGACATCTTTTGCAGCAGCAAGTATAAGTTTTTGGAACTGCTTTGAGAATCTCTGCAAACGAGGTGCCTAGCATATTTGAATCACTGTGGCCATTTGGTTGAGATCTAGGTTGAAATGATCAAAGGTACCTAAGGTTAAGGAAGATATATGATTAAAGGTTTTAAACCTAGGTTGAATGATGGTGAATACATTAAAAGGGGGAACATCATTAGCACGACCATTGAATATGGGATATATCATTATGGAGGGAGTTAGCCCTTTTGAAATAAGAAACTTGCTTGTTTGAGCAAGAGAGGATCGTTCGGCTCGCCATAGCGGCCGGAACTCAACCTGAATAAATAACAAGAAGTATCTAATACGAGATATGCTGTAGTTGATGAATTTGCAGGGTTCCCAAGTTGATTCGGGAATTGCTTGGGCTCTTCAAGGGTGGTCAACGTTGCTACAGTAGCTAAGTCAATACCTTAGCTACAGTGCCAGATTTACTGTAGCAAACAATGGTTCGGGATTTATCTCTTAATATTTAATCTAAGACCATTGTTTTATTGTTTGTGTTGAAGGTCTTTGTATGATTGTTTGAAAGTAAATTTGTGGCTTCTATAGACATTCAATTTTATCTTTGAATTGTCTAGACAAGATTGATATAAAGTTTATTATATTTGAATTACTGTGACCTATTTGGTTGAGATCTAGGTTGAAATGATCAAAGGTACCTAAGGTTAAGGAAGATATATGATTAATGGTTTTAAACCTAGGTTGAATGATGGTGAATACATTAAAAGGGGGAACATCATTAGCACAACCATTGAATATGGGATATATCATTATGGAGGGAATTAGCCCTTTTGAAATAAGAAACTTGCTTGTTTGAGCAAGAGAGGATCGTTCGGCTCGCCATAGCGGCCGGAACTCAACCTGAATAAATAACAAGAAGTATCTAATGCGAGATATGCTGTGGTTGATGAATTTGCAGGGTTCCCAAGTTGATTCGGGAATTGCTTGGGATCTTCAAGGGTGGTCAGCGTTGCTACAGTAGCTAAGTCAATACCTTAGCTACAGTGCCAGATTTACTGTAGCAAACAATGGTTCGGGATTTATCTCTTAATATTTAATCTAAGACCATTGTTTTATTGTTTGTGTTGAAGGTCTTTGTATGATTGTTTGAAAGTAAATTTGTGGCTTCTATAGACATTCAATTTTATCTTTGAATTGTCTAGACAAGATTGATATAAAGTTTATTTTCTTCATTGGTATCAGAGCTGTAGATCCAATTGAAGGCAAATAACTATGTCAAGCAGGTTTGGTGCTAACTTGCTCAATGCTATAGAGGTTTTCAAAGGAGAAAGTGGTTTTAAAATTTGGAAACAGAGTATTCAGGAGGTTCTAGAGTTTGAGAACCTATGGTATTTGGTTGATCCTCATTCTGAATGGAGTTCAAGCCTACCTGGAGGCATCGGAAGCTGTTCACAGGGATCTTCAAGCTGCCACCACGCAGGTTCAGACCCTGAAAGACAAACTTCAAGAAAAACACGAGGCTCTTTTACATACCCATGAGGATCTCAAGAATGCACAAGATCAGTCCAGCCTGCTTGTTGATCAACAGGCTCCGTTACAAACCATAATTCAGGAATTGCTGGAGCAGGTCAAGGCCAAGGATAACCTCCTGGGCGACAAGGACAAAGACCTTGCCAAACTTAACACCTTGTATACAGAGCTTTCTCAGAGTTACAGCACTCAAGTCCATGACCTTACTGAATGTGATGCTCGAATCACCTCCTTAGAAGCTCAGCTTTCCACGCTGACCAATCAGCTCACGCCTCTCCAGGATCAGCTTACGGAGGCTAAGAAACAGAAGATCATTGATGACGCCGAGATTGCCACGCTTCGACTCCATACTCCTGGGCCATCCTCTTCACATGGCACGCTCTCTCATAAACGGGTCCGTGATCAGTCACGTCTTCTGCTAGAAAAGGAGAACCGGATCCGCGACCTCGAACATCAGCTCCAGCAAGCTGTTCAATCTGCCGAAGAGGCCCAAAATAAACAGGAGGGCTATATTGATATTGCTACCCACATCCCTGGGGATTTCTCTACTCCTTCCAGTTATCTGGACTATGTGGTTGCCCGACGCCACCTTTTCCTTCTGAAGTGGTACGCGGTAGACGGCCAGATTAATCAACAGCCACTCCGCAGTGCGAATTTTCTAAGGATCTGGCCGGATCTTTCTGTCAAAGACAAAGGTTTACTTTGTTGTGACGTTCCAGGATAATATACGGTATGAATACGTATATTATACTGACACGTCACTAGTACATGTCGACTTGCACGACATGTACACATCGACCATAAAGGGGTAGTACCCTAGGGTACAACCTTGTGACCCATTATATTGCACATGCTAAGACCACATGTGAATATAATATTCTTTTGCCATGTGGCAATAGCCCATTGACCAATCAGGGCCCAGCCCTAAAGTCGTGGGGATAAAGTGGCATAAACCCTAAAAGGGAAACCCTTTCAGTTCCCAACCCCCATAAGTCGGATTGGAGCAGCGGTGGGGCCTTCTCGGCGTGAGCGATGTGAGGAAGGAACGGTATTCCTTAGTAGCATTTCGAGCCAAGCCGGCAATCTCGAGATTCAAAGAAGATGGGCGCTTTAGAGGAGTGGGAGCCAGCCAAGAAGCGGTTAGTGGTTGATCCGATAGTTAGATCCAAGTTTTCAGCCCTCATTCCATAGGATTAGTATTCATTCTTAGCTATAGGAGCAACCCCTCTGACCTAAGAATGATAGATACTAACAAAGGAACCTAACCATGTATGATTAGGTAGATTAGAATAGATGTATTCTATTGTTTCAGGATTATGTTGTGATGATATTGTGACATTCTATCGCCACTCTTGTGTATTGGGAAGGGGGTAGAGACCCGAGCCCAAGTAGTTGTATGATCATAGTTTTAGCCCATTAATTCCCAATTAATGCGGCACTCGGCATAAGAGCCCCCTTTGGTGGGTGGCGGAGACTAGACCCGGTGACAAGGGAGGGCTTGTCTAATCCACGGTTGATCCTTTGGCGTAAAGGCGGTAGGAACGCCTGTGAGCTAGGCCTAATACCACGGCTAGCGTGTGAGGCGGGGTATGGGCTCGACACTTTCGTGGGGTGATGCGTCATCTTCCGGTGAGTTCAAAGTCGAGATTATCTGGCGGTGGCTCTCTAGCTCGCCCCGTGATTAGCATGAACCTTCGGGGGAGAGTGATCTCCTCCGCCTCATCGGGGTTGGGGGAGATGCAACCCGGTAGTAGTAGCCCCTCGGCTATTCACCCGGCAGGCTACGGTCGGGCTCAATACTTTTCGACCTATCACGCAAAGTATGCATGGGAGGGGCGGATGGAGTGGACTACCCAGCGACCATGTTCCTATACCAGCCAAATCCAATTGCCATGAATTACATGCGCATTGCTATCACGGAGACCCCAAAATTTTTGGTCGATCCCCATGAGTCTGAGCCTGGGTAGGATCTCCCCTTTATCATGTTGATGTACTGATGTGTGATGCAGCTACTGTGATATGGTGGACCACCCTTCGAGGTGGGTATGTTATTATTGCTTGATGTCATGTGCTCATGTTTTGTTTACGCTTCCGTTGCTAGGTCGATCCCGAGGGAGACGGGATGAATGACACGTCCATTCTTCCCCGTCGGGTTCTTGGCCACCATCGAGAGCCCGATGTTAGGTGGACGGCCTCACATCAGCGGGCAGATGCTGGTTTGAGGGATGATCTCCAGTTTGTATACGATCGGGGCATCGTATATGAGCCGGGGCCGTCACAATGGTATCAGAGCTCTGATCTTGGCAGACCAGGATCAAGCACTGACCGAAACCCTATAGGAACTAACTCATCTAGACATTCAGTCTTGGAGGTAAAAGCCCAAGCACAAACCTCGAGTAGCGGAAAATTTTCTTTCCGGGGTTAGTAATTATCTAAGATTAGGATAATTAGAGAACATAGGCACCTAAGAGAACCTACTAAAATTCAAGCACATGTGACCAACGACTCCAAGAGTGCGCCAGGAGCACGTTAGGACCCGACCTAATGGGTCTCTCGCGCACCCTTAGAGTAGTCACCCCATACGAACCCTAGAACTTGGCCTTAGGAACTCCAAATGGTAAAATATGACTCCAAGAGTGCACCAGAGTATAGTTAGGTCCCAACCTAACACCCTCCCCGCGCACTCTTAGAGTCGTCCCTAAAAGTGACCTCAAAAATTGATCATAACTTACTCAAAGGGTAAAAGTAATAATAGAATCTTGCTTAGAATGCTCAAATTAGTGGGAAACGACATGTAAATTGTGTAAATTAGATGTGTTGGAGCAGAGAAGGCCAACGACTCCAAGAGTGCGCCAGAGTGTAGTTAGGCCCCAACCTAACCTCTCCTCGCGCACTCTTAGAGCCGTTAGAAGAAGCAGGACCAAACAAGACCCCAATTTCATCCAAGATGGGCAGACTTTCGCCAGCAAACCAACCAGACGACTAATTCGACCAAACCCTAAAAATTAAACCCGATAAATTACGGGACATAGGCTCATTTTTTAGGGTTTCTCACGTGCTTCCACGAGCTCCTTCTGATTAGCCGATCTTTTGGCGCCCTGCTCCAAATCGAACACTGTCATACAATGGCTAGGACCAAACAAACCGCCCGCAAGCCAAAGAAGGACGATAGGCCCAGCGCCCAAGTGCTCGCCGCTGAACAGAAGCTCAAAGATGCTGACGAGAAACTGAAGGCTGACATGGAAAGGCGGCCTAGGTATTACAGGAACTTGGAAAAGAGGCGCAGGAAAGAAGAAAAGGCCAGGAAGAAAGAAGAAAAGGCAAGGAGAAGGGAAGAAAGAGCCAAGAGAAAGGAGGAGAAGGGTCAAAGCATAGAGTGCATTTTTGCGCCAGTCAAGCACCCCCGAAGCACCTAATGCTGAAAACTTTACTTATGTTTATCTTTTTTTCCGTAACTCCGATGAAGCTGAAATTTTGTATTCCAAGGCATAATGTGAATGTGTTTCAGAGAAAAATATCAAAAAAATAAAAGAAAAATATTTTTCAAAAATACAAAGAAAATAGCCCCAGAAAGCATCCACTAAGCACCATGTGTCGCTGACACAAAAAGTGTCCCCCACCTCCATGCTTTGACCCAGAAGGCGAGAAGAAAAGCAGATGAAGAGGTTGCAGAAGCAGAGGACGACCAATGGCGAGAGCAAAGGACCAAGAATAGGGAGGAACCCGACCCGAAAGGGAAAAGAGTAATGATGAGAAGAACCCAGGCCTAAGAAGCGGAAAACCTCGACCGCCGTGAGTCATAAACGAGCCAACAGGTGGGCTTAACAACCTCCAGCCTCGAGGGAAGAGATCGATGATATAGCCGACTTCTTGAGGAGGCGAGGCAGGAGAATCCTCACAAAGAGAAACCTAACCCTCGTCCGGACACAGATGAAACCCGGGAGGAAGAACCACTCCCAGCTCAGGAACTGGCTGAGACGCAGGTTGACCTACCACCGCCATTGCCCCCACCATTTTCAGAATGGCAAGAAGCAAAGAAGCTGGATGCAGACAAAGCAGCTGGAAAGAAAGCAACCAAAACCGCCCGGGACTCGTACACCTTGGGGCCCGAGAGGAGATACAAGAAGGAATTATCCGATTATATGATATACAAGAAGATGCACGACGAGTATGCGGCTTATTACGAAGCACACAGGGTCAAGTTTGTCGAAGGAGGGCGGCCAACTCGAGAAGCATTCCAGCTCAAACCTCCACCAGAACTGCCGGAACCGCCCAAGAAACCTATGAAGAGATCCCAAGACTCCCCTTTTGCAAGAGCCCTGAGAGAAATCCGCCACTTCCAAAGGAGCTACGGATTTCTGATCCCGAGAGCAGCATTCCAGAGGTTCGCCCGAGAGATCTTGTGGGAATTCGACCCCGACAAGCGAGTAACTAACGACATGTTACTCGCTTTACAAGAAGCAGCAGAGATGGAAGTCGTGCAACACTTCGAGGATTCACTGGCGTGCACGCTCCATGCAAAAAGGGTCACCCTTCAACCAAAGGATATGAGACTGGCTAAATCCATCAAGAGGAGAGACTAATAGAAGAGAACTTACCTTTTTGTAACTAACAGGTTTATATGTGATATATGAAAATTATGAATAATAAAGATATATAGTCGTTTAAAAATGTGCATCCAGTAGGTACAGTATTAGTTTTGGAGCAATTGGGGTAATTTGACCAACGACTCCAAGAGTGCGCCAGAGCATAGTTAGGTCCCAACCTAACCCCCTCCTCGCGCACTCTTAGAGTCATCCAGCCAATTGGGGGCCTTAATTAGCCCTACTTGCCCCAAACATGGTAAATAAACAAAGAAACTCGCATTTAAGAAGTAAACTAATAGGAATTACCCCTTCCAGCGGAATTTCGGCATCCAGTTGATGGAAATAGGTTAACGACTCTTAGAGTGCGCCAGAGCATACTTAGGTCCCAACCTAACACTCCCCTCGCGCACTCTTAGAGGCATCCGACCTTTCCAGGTTCATAAGTCGAGCTACACCTACCTAAATCGGCCAAAATTTGTTGCATTAGAACCCTAAGACTGTAGACAAGCCACTTCTAGCTTCAAATTAACCTAGAAACATTACCCTTCATCCCAAATATCAAGAGTTTTAGAAACCCTAAAAATTTTAGGGTACAAATTTCCTATATATACCCTCATAACCCCTAAACCTCGACCACAGAATTGCTCCTGCGATCGAGGCGATCTCCCAGCTTCCTCAGGCGCTCCCAGTTCCGTTTGATATCGGCAGCAAGTTCCTCGTCATGGCTACAGAATCCTTCATCAGTTGGTATAGCGCCTCACCCCACATTGCTGAAGTAGATGTCAATATAGTATTCCAAGTCTTTCAAAAAGAATTTGACCTCTCGGCAACCCTGAACTCCAATCCCTTCTACCAGCAAGTCTTGCAAGAGTTCCAAGAGAAAGTAGTCCCTAGCTTGCAAGAGATACCGCCATGCATAGGGTACTTTGTACCAAGGACCGCATTGCAAACAGCCCTTAGTCATGTACCCAACATCGCCAAAGTATTGCGAATAAAGAACCAACCGCTTACCGAGCCTACATGATCCTAACCAAAGAATAGAAAAGTTTTTTTTCTCCTACAACACGACTTTAGCGCTATATATCTAGCCTATAGGGCCGAAACCATAATAGGCTTAACCATCAATTCAGCCACCGGAGGTCACACCCTTGGACGCAAAGAAGTTGCATTTAACGGCTTGCTTGAGTATGAAGAGACCATAGCAGAAGCATCCGAAGAAAGTGAAGACTCAGATCAAGAAAGCGAGGATGACATGGAGGTGGACCCAGAGGAGGGAACGCCGCGGAAGCGGAACAAGACATCACCCGCTTAATTTGCCGACAGACCACCCCGAGGATTGCACAACCAATCGGGCCGGGAATAACAAGTCTAGCACCAATCATAGTCAAGGCCAAGAATACTTGCTGCTTAACGACATCAAAAACCTCCTGAACGCAGGGGCCTGAGAGGCTACTGCGTTTAACTCCTTCACCTTCTAATGCAACAGCCCGATTTAGAAGACTTCATCGACCAAGAAACTCAAGATTTTCCAAGTCAGATACGAGAAGCTGACTACTTACACAGGGACACACCATATCGGATATTGAAGCCCTACGGCGCTTATCGAGGAGGTATGATGACGGAAGAACTTCCTACCGAGGGAGGAGTTTGTAGCGGTTCAAGAGCAGATGGGAATAAGGGGAAGACAACAAGAGTACTTCAAGGGGAGTCTTCTTCCTCGCAAGAACGGTATCAAAATACCAAGGGAGAGCCACAAACCCGACAAGTGTCTAACGCTTCTTCCAGGATTATAAGGAATTGGTTCAAGTTCCCGTCGATCAAGATGCATCAAGGCATGTGGGTACCTCAGAGCACGTGGAGGAGTACAGGGATAAAGACTCAAATATTATCTTCCGCTCCTAACGGACGGTAGAATAATAATATTTTCAAGCGTTCAGCCCACGCCGAGAGGAAGCATGCAGATGCTAGTAGCACTTTCGGATTTGGTATGCACGCACGCCTATCGAAAAAAGTCGACCATGTTATTTTGGTGAAGCGGAAAACAGCTTTGGGCATTTTCGACTTTGCAAGGTACCCACCTTCGACAAGGTAGGTTGGTAAAGGACAAAGAGCTCATACCTCCCAGACGGGTGGAAGAGCTAGCATCCGCCATCCGAGGGGATCAGCAAGGGATATACTCGTGAACTTGGGAAGTACAGAGGTAGAGGTACAGCCCAAGTAAAGAAGTTCCCGAGGATCACCCCGACTATCAAGAAATCAATGTAATCATGACTCTTCAGATAAGATATATCGGCTACATATATTAATATAAGATCTTTTGAATTGCATTTTAAATGTCTTTTGATATCCTTGTCTTAACAATCATATCATTCAAACACTTAATGCAACCAACAAAAGAACTCATGATAAATGGTGCTAATGTAATATGTGCAAATGAAAGCCAGAAATGTCGACCTTTGAGTTCCAAGCCCTCAAGGCATCGCATAATCGCCGACAATTCCAACCTCAGAATCTATTCGAGGAGTATTATGCACCCACGGAGGAAGAGATTTCGCAGATGAGGTCGATCCGCAAGAGATAAAAGCCATGTTGGCGAAAGGTGGGGAAGAGACAAAAGCAGAAACGTAATAGGCAGGACTGAATGTGCAGCCCCTGCAGGCCCGCTCTCAAAGACAAGGGAAAGGAGAAAAAGAGGAGCCGACGCAGATCTTCTAGCTCCAGCTCTTCAGACAGCTCGGACTCAAGCTCTGAGTCTGAGGAAGAAACAAGAACCATCCGAAGGGAAGAAAGAGTAGCGAAGCGCTACCAGCCAATCCGACTACCAAGAAGGTCGACTCGCCTTGAGTAATGTTTGAAGGCATGCAAGCTGGAACAGTTTTCCGGCGAAAACAGATCAGGGATGGAAGCCGAAGCATGGCTAGACGAGATGAGTGAGTACGGAAATGCTTACGGCATGAAAGATAAAGATAAGGGCAGGGTAGCCACCGCTAACTTGAAAGGGGCAGCCCGTATTTGGTGGAGGGGCTATGCTAAAGCCCATGGAATGAGCAGAGATAAGTGTAGGTTCACAAAGTTCGCAAAGGCCTTCAAAAAGCACTATGTCCCAAGAGAACACAAGTGCCACCAGATGCAAGCGTTCCCACGTGTTGCAACAGGGAAATAAACCGCATACAAAAAATATACGGAAGAGTTCATGAGGTTAAGGTCAGATGTGCCAAGCTCACGAGAGAGGAGAGCGGTGGAAGGCTATGTGGAGGGCCTGAATGAGGACCTCACGAAAAATAGTCGAGCCCCGAACCCACGCCAAGATCGGCGTAAGCAAAGGCCCCGAGCCTACAAGGGACGGGACCCCAGAAAAGTGAACCCAAGCAGTGGTATGACAAGGGAAAACCATATGGAGGCCTGAGCCCAAGAGCAAGCAAATCCGTCACCGCAAAGACACCATACACCGGAAATCAATGGAAACGGCCCGGAGAAAAAGGTGTCAGCTTCAAAGATAAAGGACAAGGGGAGGCTCAAATTATTCAAAGACGGTCAAGGGGTTCCTCAACTCCATCCCCGAAAAGAAAAGCGGCAGGAATGTATAGAAAACGGTTGTGCTTAAGGTGTTTCCAACCGGGCATAGAACACACAATTGCCCCGCTCGTGATCAATGCAAAGACTTGCGGAGATGGGAGGTTGGGAGACCCCACGTAAGAAGAGGAGGAGGGCGAAGGACGCGATTATATCCATGGTGAGTGTCACATCTTTGCCGCCATAGATACACAAAGCGCAGAGAGCCAGTACCAAGTAATTTCAACGATTGGCAAAATAGCCGCCAAATCTTTTATAGTCCTCATAGATCGTGGCGGTTCCCACAATTTTCGATCACCAAGGATGGCACAAATGCTAAAGTTGAAAACACTAAAGTCTAAGCCCGCACAAGGTAGTGTTAGCCACCGGAGCCATCACACTACGCAAGAAGAGAGTGAATTTCAATATAGACTTACCGGGTATCAATATTGAAATGGGAGCAGAGATCATGAGCATAGGAAAATATGACCTCATCATGGGTATGGAATACCTCAACCCGGCAAAAGCACAAATAGATTGTGGAGAGCGGAAGGTGAAGCTCACACGGCCTAACGGGAAAAAAATCATAGAAATCTCGGGTAAGCAAGTGACACCTATAATGCAATGCATGTCGAGTAAGAAATTACTTAGATGCATCAAAAGGGAGCAAGGTGCATACATCTTCAAATTAGAACTTGCCGAAGAAGAGGCACCATAAGACAAAGAAGATAAATCAGTAAGCAAACTACCCAAGCAGGTAGCCAAGCTAATAGAAGAGTTCCATGACTTGTTCCCCGACGAAATCAAGGAGCTTCCGCCATATAGGGGAGTAGAGTGCGAAATTGCACTCGAACCAGGGACTAAGCCCACAAGTAAGGCACCATATAGGATGACAGCTCATGAGCTATCGGAGTTGAAGAAGCAATTGCAAGAGCTGTTAGACCTAGGGTTCATAAGGCCTAGTGTCTCTCCGTTCGGAGCCCCCATCTTATTCGTCAAAAAGAAAGATGGAAGCTTGAGGATGTGTATTGACTATCGTCAATTAAACAAACACACAATCAAGAACAAGTATGCCTTACCCAGAGCAGATGACCTAATGGATCAGTTGCAAAGTGCCAGGGTCTTCTCCAAAATAGACTTAAGGTCTGGATATCATCAAATCAGAATCAAAGAGGAAGATATTCACAAAACGGCCTTCCGAACAAGATACGGCCACTATGAATTCACAGTCATGCCATTTGGCCTATCAAATGCCCTAGCAACGTTCATGAGACTCATGAACGATATCTTTCGGGAATTCCTTGACACATTTGTTATTGTGTTCTTCGATGACATTTTGGTGTATAGCAAGTCCCTAGAGGAGCATATTCAGCATTTGAGAAGGGTACTTGAGAAGCCGAGAAGACACCAAACTTTATGCTTTAAATTGTCGAAATGTCATTTCGCCACCGAAAGAGTGGAATACTTGGGGCACATCATATCAGCAGACGGCATCTCCACCGATCCGGCAAAGATCCAAGCAGTGATTGAATGGCCAGCACCAAAGAACATACACGAGGTGAGAAGCTTTTTGGGCTTAGCAGGATATTATAGAAAGTTCGTCAAGAACTTTGCTAAGATAGCAGCACCTTTAACGGACCTCACCAAGGCAGAAAGGATAAAAGACTGGGTGGCACATTGGCAAAAGAAGGCTCAAGCAGGATTTGAGAAGTTAAAGGAGGCCTTAACAACCGCCCCTGTCTTAACATTGCCTGATCCAGAGAAGGACAAGCTAGTCGCAACTGATGCGAGCAAGATTGCGACGGGAGCAGTCTTAATGCAAGAGGAAAGAGTCGTAGCATACGATTCACGAAAGATGAATGACGCAGAGACTCGCTACCCGACACATGATCAGGAGCTATTGGCAGTGGTAAGAGCTTTAAAAATCTGGAGACACTATCTATTGGGAAGGAAGTTCCAATTAGATACCGACCACCAGAGTCTGCAGTACATCTTCACGCAACCATTGTTGAATTTAAGACAAAGAAGATGGAAGGAGTTCCTGGAAGAGTACGACTTGAAATTGTGTACGCTTCTGGGGGAAACTCAATGTGGTCGCAGACGCCTCATCAAGGCACCCCTTAACAACAAGGGTGCATTGCAATGCCATATCAACACTTACCAGTGAGTTTGGCAAGAAAATAGAAGAAACGCTACCAACAGACAAGGACTTCCAGGAAGTATGGGCAAGCCTTTCTAAAGAGGCAAGAACGGACAAGGAGAGAGAAGCCTTCAAACATTTTAAGAAGGAAGGAAACCTCTTGTACCATAAAAATAAGTTGTGTGTGCCGGAATCATCAGGAGTCAGAAGGTTGATTCTCCATGACACCCACAACAGCCCAATAGCCGGCCACGCAGGTTTTACAAAAACCTACTTCAAGATAAGAAGTAGTTACTATTGGCCAGGCATGAAGAAGCAGATAGCAAGGTATATACGCGAGTGTCAGCTATGCCAGCAGACCAAAGGCGAACAACTCCTTTAATTCGGGAGCATTAGAGCCATTTCCAGTACCAAACTCCAAGTGGGAGATAATAAGCATGGACTTCATTACAGGGCTCCCTAGAACCATAAGGGGCAAAGACGCCTTAATGGTCGTAGTCGACAAATTGTCGAAGATGGCACACTTTGTGCCTTGTAGGAGCACCGACACGGCATTAGATACGGCGGTGCTATTCACAAAGGAAATTTTTAGACTCCATGGGATGCCAAGAGAAATAATCTCTGATAGAGATTCGAAGTTCATGAGTGCATTCTGGCAGGATCTCTTTAGCACCATCGGGATGAAATTATCGATGAGCACGGCTTATCACCCCGCATAGATGGGCGCATCGGAGCGCACCAATCGGATAATCAAGATATGTTGTGGAATTATGTCCGAACAAGCAATCAAAGTGGGATGACTACATCTACTTGGTTGAGTTTGCATACAATAGCACCAAGCAAGAGTCATCCCAAATGTCACCGTTTATGATCAACTACGGCTATCAGTGCTTGACACCAGACACTTGGCACAACCCCCGTGTCCAAGGTAGAAGTATCCCGCCAGATGCTCACGAAATGCAACAATTGGTTGAAGAGGTGCGAGGATACCTCCTAGCAAAGAAGAAGCCGCAAAGAGCATAGCTGATCTAAGACCTAACAAAGAAGGGAGTTCCAAGTAGGGGACAATGTTTGGCTAAAGATAAAAGTCAAACGTTTAAGCTCCGGATCGGCAATTGCAAGAAGCTTGCTCCAAGGTGGGCTGGTCCATTTAAAATTGTCAAAAGAGTAGGTAACCAAGCCTACAAATTGGACTTACCAGCACACCTCAAGATCCATAGAGTCTTTCACGTAAGTCTCCTAAAGAAACACACTCCCAATCCAGAGGAAGTATTGGAGACACCGAGTTTACCGGAATTAACGGACGATCAACTTGAGATTGTTCCCCGAGTTCCTTCTCGACCGATCCTATAAGAAGACGAGAAGATCTCAATTTCTCCCAAGACCTTGTGAAATGGACGACTTTACGGGTGGAGGACGCTTACGTGGGTATTACAATCAGATCTTGAGAAGCAAGTACCCACAATTCATGGAGCAATGCAAGGGTCAGCTCGTCACCGAAGTGAATGGGGGAGTGAGGTAAAGTAGGAGTCTACTTCCGATGCCACGGAAGTAGTCAGCTTGAGAGAAAAGAGGTCATTCAGGGATGCATTCATAGGAAAAGCACCTCTAGTCCCATATATGTTTTGATAGGAGGAATCGGTCCTTCACGCCCATATATGGGAAGGACCCCATCCTCCACGATGGGCAACTAAAGGTGTAGGCATGCGGCATATAGGCATGATAGGATGTTTGTCTCCGTGGCACGCGATGGAAGAATCATCCTCTTCCAAACGGGAGATTAGCCATGCATTCATGTAGATAGGTGGGTGGTCACCATATAACCAAAAATTTTATTAATAATTAAATGATACTAATGTAGTGTTGAACCCGCAGCCAATAGAACGACAAACAAAAGGGAGGTTGCACTACAAGACCTTGTAGCATATGTAGTGAATGAATGCTACAAGGGACGAGAACCTTAAGAACACCTTTCGTTATGTTCAATCTTGATATTTTAATGTTGATATTTTAACTAATGTTGACTTAAGGCATAAATTAAATGCCTTACCATGTGGTGATTATAAACATGCAATTATAATTTTAACTATTATCTCATAATAATTCTGTTAATTACATGTGTCGGAAGAGTCCGATAAGTCGTAATGCGGGTTTCAAGGTGGGAGATTCGTGATGTCCGGACAAAGATCAATCCAAGGTGGGGAGAATGTGACGTTCCGGGGATAATATACGGTATGAATACGATATTATAATCGACATGTCACTAGTACATCGACTTACTCTGCGACATGTACACATCGACCATAAAGGGGTAGTACCCTAGGGTACAACCTTGTGACCCATTATATTGCACATGCTAAGACCACATGTGAATATAATATTCTTTTGCCATGTGGCAATAGCCCATTGACCAATCAGGGCCCAGCCCTAAAGTCGTGGGGATAAAGTGGCATAAACCCTAAAAGGGAAACCCTTTGGGTTCCCAACCCCATAAGTCGGATTGGAGCAAAGAAGTGGATGCCTTCTCGCGGCGTGAACGAAAGAGGAAGGAACGGTATTCCTTAGTAGCGGCTCGAGCCAAGCCGCCAATCTCGAGATTCAGCAACATGGGCCTTCAGAGGGTGGGAGCCAGCCAAGAAGCCGGTTAGTGGTTGATCCGATAGTTAGATCCGAAGTTTTCAGCCCTCATTCCATAGGATTAGTATTCATTCTTAGCTATAGGCGACCCCTACGACCTAAGAATGATAGATACTAACAAAGGAACCTAACCATGTATGATTAGGTAGATTAGAATAGATGTATTCTATTGTTTCAGTTCTCATTTGTGATGATATTGTGACATTCTATGCGCCACTCTTGTGTATTGGGAAGGGGGTAGAGACCCGAGCCCAAGTAGTTGTATGATCATAGTTTTAGCCCATTAATTCCCACCATGCGGCTCAGGCATAAGAGCCCTTTCGGCCGTGGGTGGCGGAGCTAGACCGGAATTGACAAGGGAGGGCTTGTCTAATCACAGTTGATCGGCCGGGCGCCGTAAAGACGGTACGGAACGCTGTGAGCTAGGCCTAATACCGCACCGCGTGAGGGGGGGTGGTATGGGCTCGACACTCGTGGGGTGATGCGCCATCTTCCGGTGAGTTCAAGTCGTATGAATGCGGTGGCTCTCTAGCTCGCCCGCGATTAGCATGAACCTTCTGAGGGGAGAGTGATCTCCTCCCCGCCTCATCCGGACCGGGAGATGCAACCCAAGAGTAGTAGCCCCTCCGCTATTCACCGGCAGTTACTTGCCAGCTCCAATACTTTTCAGCCTATCCGCAAAGTATGCATGGAGGGGGCGGATGGAGTGGACTACCCAAACGACCATGTTCCTATACCAAAGCCAAATCCAATTGCCATGAATTTCGTCTCAGATTGCTATCCGAGACCCCAAGTCAGTTTTGGCCGGTCCCCATGAGTCGAGCGGGTAGGATCTCCCCTTTATCATGTTGATGTATTGATGTGTGATGCGTACCATCGTGGATATGGTGGACCACCCTTCGAGGTGGGTATGTTATTATTGCTTGATGTCATGTGCTCATGTTTTGTTTACGCTGGATTTGCTAGGTCGATCGAGGGAGACGGATGAATGACACGCCCATTCTTCCCTCGTCGGGTTCTTGGCCACCATCGAGAGCCCGATGTTAGGTGGATCTGACCTCACATCCACGCGATGAATCTTTGGTTTGAGGGATGATCTCCGCTTTTGTATCTGATGGGCATCGTATATGAGCCGGGGCCGTCACATTTGTGCCCTCTTGGTTTTTGATCAGATCAATTGTGAAGATCCGGATTTGGTCATCTTCCGAATTGTTCAGCCAATTGCCTATGTTTTTCATGACTTCTATCTGGCTGACATACACGATAAATTCCAAGATGAGGCCCATCGTGTTTTTCGAGGCAACTCCCATGCTGCTTGGTTGTTATTGGACACCAACCAGTATTTACAGAATAATAATCAGTCTCTCACTTTTGGATAGGAGTACATGCCTGAACTTGCTCATCACTTACCTCTGTGGCAGGCTGAAACACTGGAACAGGTACGGAGAAATTTAGCGATCGATGTGGTTTGCCCAAATTTATATCAAAGACTTGGGAGGCTACAATCAATTGCGTGGCCTTCTGGACAGCAAGACCATACCCACGGGTTGGGTTAATCCTTTTGTCTATACTCAGCTCTCTGCTTCAGAATGGGATCAGTGGTGCCGTGCTCTTGATCCAGATCTTGTTCGTGAATTCAGGGAGCAAGCGCAGCAGCCCACGCCCACGGGCATGGCTCACTCTCCATATGCTTCATTGGGAGTCCCTCCACGCCTACGGTTTCTCACCTCTGACTGGCGTCTTCCGTTTTGGACAAAGGTACTGGAAGGCCATGCTGGGTGGACTCCCCCTCAGATCTCGACGGATCTCCGGTGGGATCCACGTTTTGTCAGACGCTCCAATTGGGAGGAGGGTGCCACCTTGGACCACACTGAAAATTGGATCTATATAGCCAATGAGCGTGGTTGGCAAAAGCCTGCTGATGCTGTTCATGGCCTTGATGCCTTCTTGCAGAATGCCGCCACCTCACCGGACCCTTCGGTTCACCAGTCAAGCCCGCCACATGGCTGCTCTCAAGTGCATCCCCGGGTAAAGCTCGTTAAATTGGCAGCGTCCATCTTTATTGCAACCCGAATGCGGTGTTAGTGCCTTGGTCTCGAGACCTACCTTCTCTCATGGAGTGCCGTTCGTTCCGCCGAGGCTGCCCTTGAAGACATGAATGCCTTCGAGGATTTCTCCTTGGCAGCTCATCCACGCACTTGGGCTAAACACTCGGGAAGCTCTTCAAATGCGTCCGGGATCTCATTGGCAATTATCACAATGGCGCCCGTCCTCATTCTATGAGGATCACTTTCAAAGCTACTTTGGATTCCCCCGCCGGAAACACTTCCTCCTTTTCTTCACTCGGTGTCGTTTGGTGGGGGGCAAGTGTTAGTCCAGACGCCCTAATGCGGGACTATTCATCATAATGACGGACCAAGTCAAGGCCAAGGATCCACGGCCCGAGCCGCAGTCGGTCGTCAAAGGCCATGAGAAGACCAAGCAGGCCCGCGATCAAAGGCCTTTGTCGTCAGAGGGAGGGCTTTCGGACAAGTACTGACCCGTCCTTTACTGCGTCGGCGTCGGCGTGATTCAGGAGCACTTCAAGAGGCACCGCCAACATTCCTGCAAAACAGCCTCCTTCCAGGAGTCGGCACTGAAATCAGTCAGAGTGTCTATATTGGGACAAAGGCCATTGTACTATATATATGAGTAGAGCTAGCACATGAGTTCTTAGATGAGTTTTGAGTCTTGTCTCACTTCAGTTTTCTCTCGATTTCGAGAGCTCATGTATCTTCATTGACATCAAGGAAGTTGCTTTCATTATCGTGATCTCATTGTTCTCTTTTGTTGTCTCTTCTCTTTTTCCTTGTTCTTTTTGCAAATCCCGCGTGACATAGCTCCCGGATTCTCCTGTTAGATCTAAGGGTCCTCACAGAGGGCTGTCTTGCAGGAGTTCCCGAACCCAGACCCCAAACAGATTACAATGTGAAGGGGGAATAATCCAGTCTTCATAAACTTGCATGAAGTAGAGCTGACAGAGTTAAGATTCTTAAAATGATTATAACATGAAGGGGGAATGTAAAAATAGATCATGTTATAATCATCACAGGTGTGAGAATCTCTGCAAACGAGGTGCCTAGCATATTTGAATCACTGTGACCTATTTGGTTGAGATCTAGGTTGAAATGATCAAAGGTACCTAAGGTTAAGGAAGATATATGATTAAAGGTTTTAAACCTAGGTTGAATGATGGTGAATACATTAAAAGGGGGAACATCATTAGCACGACCATTGAATATGGGCTATATCATTATGGAGAGAATTAGCCCTTTTGAAATAAGAAACTTGCTATTGTTTGGGCAAGAGAGGATCGTTCGGCTCGCCATAGCGGCCGGAACTCAACCTGAATAAATAACAAGAAGTATCTAATGCGAGATATGATGTGGTTGATGAATTTGCAGGGTTCCCAAGTTGATTCGGGAATTGCTTGGGCTCTTCAATGGTGGTCAGCGTTGCTACAGTAGCTAAGTCAATACCTTAGCTACAGTGCCAGATTTACTGTAGCAAACAATGGTTCGGGATTTATCTCTTAATATTTAATCTAAGACCATTGTTTTATTGTTTGTGTTGAAGGTCTTTGTATGATTGTTTGAAAGTAAATTTGTGGCTTCTATAGACATTCAATTTTATCTTTGAATTGTCTAGACAAGATTGATATAAAGTTTATTTTCTTCACTTTGCATCTTCTTCAAAGTGCCCTGACCAAGTTGCGTCTGCCAGAAGCTCCTCTATATATTTTTTGTATTCCAAATTATGCTCATAGTTCTCTTTTAGCCTTGGACGGAACCGTGAGGTTGATTTCTCTCAGTTTGCCTGTATTTTAAACACCACGTGCAATGGTGCATGATCTGACTCCGATAATTGATTGCTTACATAGAATTCCGCTATTAAATCTTTATCTCTTGCAATGAGATAGTCTATTGTGCTGGCACCTGCATGATTTTGATACGTGAGCTTCCCAAATTATGGAAATTTATTCCACTGATTATTTTCAGCTGGCATATTGTGCTTAGTGCAAGCAGCCTCTCACCCATTTCATTTGAGATATTATCATCCGAGGTTCTGTTATATGTTGGATCATCAATCTCATCTAAGTATATGTTCATCAAATATTTTAGCTTGCTAGCAGCCCGTGCACCCATGAAAATATCCTGCTATAACTATCTCACCTTGAGAGGAGTATTCTAGGATATCAGAACATAGATGACCAAAAGGGTTTTCTTTGTCTAATCCATGTCTATTGTATATGCTTGAGTTTTCTGGAGCAAAATAGCATACAACAAAAAACAACTGATGCATATTCCCTTTTATTTGCAACCAAATATATTGGTCGTTTATATCATTTTTGAGGACTTGAATCTCATGCCCTGAACCTACTAGCCTCGTCCTGCTTCTGTCATTTTCTCGTTCCATACTTGGCCGAGTAGCACGAAACGAGGTATATCAGAAGGAAGATGAAATTGGTGTGTCCAAGTTTCCGTAAAACATAATAAGTTCTGGTTTTGCCAAATCTTAAGAGTGGCATTTACCTTTTCTTGAGTTAATCCATGTGCATTCCATTTACCTTTGCTTGAGTTAATCCATGTGCATTCCATAGACTGACTCCCAAAGCCCATGCTTCCTATTTGTGTTTCCTGTTTGTAACTATTGCCTTGCCACCCTGATCTAAGTGAGCTACAAATCCTGATGGCCCATTCTTTTTTCCGAAATTCCAGATGGCATGGCATTAAATCCAAATCTAACCAGATCTTCTCTCTTTTAAATGCACTTCTGTTATGCAGCACATGGTCTCTTGCTTCTTTGGTATGGAATTTCACTAAGATAGAGCGGGTATGGTAGCCCGGTTTCTCCAATCTCCTTGATGATACATGAAGTGGATCATGTAAATGCACAGTTTCTGAGAAAAAGTGCCTCACTGTGTCTTGTGATATCCTCACCCTCTATCTCATGAAGGCCAGATATTTTCAAATTTTTAGCCCGAACTTCTTGTTCCATTTGTTCTGAAGAGTCTGCATGATGGATTTTCATTTGTTCCTTGGTAGTATCTGCTACCAGGGAAGCTAGCTTGCTTTTTAATGCTAGAATTTGTGCCCTAAAGTCTGTTGATGGTTTTGCCAGATTGGAAGACAATTCGACAATCTGATTTTTCAAGCTGGTGTTTTGAGCCACCAGCTCATCCAAAGTTCCTCGCATCCCTTCAACCTCGGACCTTAGGTTTATGATTTCATTTCTCAAATCATGCAAGACTGCCAAGATATTTATTGTGTCGCCCTCATACTCACTGGACATCCCTCTACGAAAATCTGGCAGATGCTCAATTTTGCTCAATGTATCAATTGAAGTACGAGATTTGAAGATTATGTTATGAAAGTTGATGCTGCTATATTCAATTAACTTTTTAGAATATCATAAAATAGATTCCATTATATTTACAAAATGGTTGCACTTGATCTAGAGATTTGTGCACTCGCATCCTTCTCTTCTATTCAAAATCATGACATACTAATATTTTTTATCTTTATCAAAATTCTGTGTTGAAATGTGCTCAACAGGAGGGGCAAGAATCGATTGGCTAAGTGGAATGTCATTATTATGGAATTGCTCTCTTTTAGGTGGCAGAGAACCCGGCACAGGTCCCGCTTAAGCCACATTGTTGCCAGGGCCTTGGGATAAATTTGCTCGTGATCGCAGGTGCTACAGAACCTCAACGGATGAGGAGGAAAGGAAGAAGGTTTTCAGGTTCATGAGGTGCAAAGGATCCTCCAAGCATTACATGAGATCCATGGAGGTTGGGGAACAAGCATTTTTGACCCGACGATTGAAGATGTTCGCTTGGTTGTTCCTATTAGGTGGCACGCATGTGATGAGGATGTTATCGTTGTGACGGCACGGTCGCCATGGTCTCTTCGTCCACTATAATATACATTGTGACCATCTCATTTATGAGTAAAAAATTCTTTCAAATACTATCATTATGTTTTGAATGTGTAAGCAGTTTCCTTGGTTTTTATTGTTCTTTTGGTATTCTTGACTCGCCGTGTCGAAATGTATTCAGGAGGGACAGAACCTCACATGAAAAAAGTCATATGTACAACAATTAATTGGGCCAAAAAGGACCTGCACATCCTTTTCATTTTAAATAAGTGGGTAAAAGGGGGATCTCATATGACCCACTTTAATTAAATGCGACTTTACTAGAGGATTTACAAAAGCAAGTGAAATTGGAAGGAATTTTTCTTGTGTTTTTGAAGGGGTCCTTGCAGATGGGCGAGTTGTTGTAGCGAAGAGGGCTAGTCTGAGCTCCAGATAGTAGTATAATGTCAAGCAACATGCTGCATCTTTTATCTCGTTTGAATCATACTTATTTGCGTAATCTGCTTGGGTATTGTGATGAAAGAGCAGCACAATGGTTGTCTTAGCTAGATTAGAAGGGTTAAGACTAGAGTTCAAGCAGCTAGAGGTCTTGAATATTTACATGGATATACTTGCCCTCTCATTATTTACTGCCATATTAAGTCTTCCGATATTCTCCTCGATGATGAATGGAATGCTCGTGTGGCAGATTTTGGCTTGCCTTTTTTTGTTTCTCTCTCTCTCTATAGCTTTGGTGTTCTCTTGCTTGGTTTCTCAGTGGTAGAAAAGCAATTGACCTTCAATTTGATGAAGGCAATATTGTGGAGCAAGCAGTGGGCAATTCCTCTCATTAAAGAAGGTAAAACTTCTATAATTTTAGTTCCAAGACTTGCAAACTGTTATGCACTAGTACCTCTAGTGATAACCAACACACCAAAAGGGCGGATCCTTCAAGGAAATCGTTATCCAATGGGCCCCAACCTATAGACCATATCAATTCCTCCCCCTCCTCGAGATGCTTGCCCTAAAGCATGTGGAACACACCAATGTTGCCACGAGGAATTGAACCTTGGCTCTGATACCAAATGTTATGCACTAGTACCTCTAGTGATAACCAACACACCAAAAGGGCGGACCCTTCAAGGAAATCGTTATCCAATGGGCCCCAACCTTTCTAGGCTTTATGCCATACCCCATAGACCATATCACAAACCCTTGAAGCTTTAATCCTAAGCCTTCTGCCTGGCCTGTTCCTTTAGGATGCATTTGCTTCTTTGATATTAGCTTCTATGTCTTGCAACATATATTGCTCTACTTATGTCTTTGATACTCATTGTTGGGGGGAGGCATTGATAGCCGTATGTGAGAACAAAGGGCAACATTCTTGTCGTTGAGTGTTTTGCTAAGTACAACTAACTCTCCCATTAATCCTGCTTATCCCACAGATATATGCTTAATACTCCAATACTCTATTTAGCTTCTCCGTCTAGTGAGGATAATAGACCGTACGAACTTATTAATGTGCATTGGGCTAGTTATCCAGTGTGGAGATAATTTGACAAGTCTGGGAAAAGTGCATAAGAAAATAGAAGAATAGGTCGAGGTAAGATTTACCAACTAAAGTCAAGGTTTCTCTACTAGTCAAATTGTGATTGAGGCCACCTTTATACAAATTTTAACTTCTTTCAATTATTGGCATTTAATGTTGATGCATTGCATAAAATTGCCGTTGCTGCTAGATGTGTCCGAATTGGGGGGAAAGATAAGCCTTTCATGGATAAGGTGACAACATCTTTGGAAAGAGCCTTGCACTTTTAGTGGGAACTCCCTGGACTCAACTGATCTTGCTTACTAAGGTTGTGCTAGGTAGTAGTAGATAGTATAAAAAGGGATCGTGCAAGAGCTCAACTAGGAACTTGGCATTCATTCATAGGGTGAAGGAGGATTGTGTAATGAGGAACTTCGGCTTGATAATCCCGTGCTTGCAACTCTCACATTTTCCAATGTAAGTTCCTCCCAGGATATGAGTTCATCACGACTCAGAGATAACCCCAATGTGGTCAAATTTGCAGGCCATAAGTTGGACAAGTCTCTCCAATGCAGGAATGAAGCAGGGAAGAAAAAGAGACCCCTAAAACACATATTTTTTAGTAATTCAAGAATATTCTCATCACTTAAAAAGCAGGTAGCTAAGGTGACAAACTTCTCAACACATAGCACTCAGCTTGGACATGTTCTTGTGTTGTCATTATGAGCAAGACAACTGCAGCTCACACAGATCCTTCAAGAATGGGATGTATTATTGTATTGAAAGGAGATTTGTGAATGGATAGAAATTGTAAGGAATTATATTGACTAATTTATTTTGGCGCCATACTTTTTAAGTTGATTACCCAAGAGAAAAGGATGTGCAGAAAACACAGCTGTCATTTTTTCCAGCTTCCAAAGACCATTTGCGAAGAAGTTATTTGCAACCGACTAGAATGGGCAATATGCCTCATTAAACTGAATTTACTTATGATGTATCAGTTTTTTGCCACAGTTCTTTATTTATTAACTAAAAGAAGCTTAAGTGCAATTGATCACCTTTGGCATGCCGTTTTTGTCTAAGTGCTCCCTATGGTCTTTTTGGCATTGAATGCATATGCTAGAAATCTTTCTTTGAGACCCATAGGAGAAATTATTTCTATGAATTGCATGTGCCCACGGCCCACAAGTAGTGGAATGTCATCAAAAGAGGGCACTTTGTAGGGGTTGCAGCAGTTGGAGCGGATACAACAGTGTGGCTTGCACTTCTATCTTCTCCTCAATTAACACTTGGGAACGTTTTTGTGAAGAGAAATGAAGTTGATTTTTGCTAAGTTTTTAAAGTTATATGCAACCCATCAATTGTTCTATAGTTTAAGGGACATGCAAAATTCTGTGAGCAATAAGCCAGGTTTCTTGTTGTTGAGCTGAAGCCAACTGACCCTCTTATATGTTTCTTGTGGTACATGTCAAATGATGATCATTTTTATCTATATTCCTATAGCAACTGTTAAATGCTGATGCTTCGAAAATTATTGTTTGCTTCTGCTTTGCGTTTTTTTTCATAGGTCAGATTAGAAGTGCTTCATAGGCACATCTTGAAATCCAGTCCCCTCTGCTTAAGCTCCTTGGTTCTAAAGATGGACCTCTTTCAGGATTAAACTCAAAGATGGCAGTTATCTGGTTTACAAAGAAGAAGGGGCCAAAAAGGCCAATGCAACCTATAAAGTCATCAATGCTTATAGATATGACCACTCTCTGCATAGCCGTCTCCCAATTTCACAGGTGATTACACTTACACTGTAAAAGCTATTTATTCTAAAAAGGAACATTATTTTTCATGCAGGTTTTCTTGATTTGGTTCTTAAGCACATATTGTTTAACGTGATTGGTGTTAGAGGTATAGGGATATCAAGTGGGTCTACTAGCTAATGGCTAACGGCTATGGCTATAATGCTTCTAATGTCTTAAAGGTTAAGTAGGTAAGCAAAGGAAAATGATCTGCAAAGCAAAAACTTTAGGGAAAATTCCAAAATATGCCCCTACAGGTTGCCATATTTCCAATATGCCCCTAGAATTAAAACAATATCCAAAGATACCTTTTGTAATTGGATATGGTAGTGCAAAACTGAGGCAGTTACAAAATATTTTGTTACGAGATTAGCAGCCCTAGATCTTTGATTCAAGCATTGCATGATTGAAATTCATGACGATTTATCTAAATGGATCGTTGTGGATCATCATTTTGTTGTGGATCATCATTTTGCTTTCAAAATCACCATTGAATCACTGGTTGAACATGGTCAAAGATGAGACTCATACATTCTTATATTGCCCAGCCTATGAGGAGATTCGGGTTAGGTTCAGCATAACAGAAACTGAAACTGTGAACACAAATGTATGCTTTCGCTCCATGACCTTTCAAGGCCCAAGGTGGGCATGATTAATTCATATTATTATTATTATATATGTCCATGTTAGGCTACGGTTCTACAACTGTGGAATTTATATGCTGGAAGATAGACTATATGTGTATTATTCCCCATGGAATTCATTTAAAATAAGTAACCCAGAAGGATCGAACATCTTTCAAACTTCTTTAATCAGGAGGTATGATTTCCGGCCTGATGGTTCTCCTACACTTAGTAACCAGGATCCAAATATATGGTATTCTAATTTTTCGGAAAAAATAAGAGGTTTAAAGTTTTTCTTAACTTTTAAGTTCGTATGACCACCAAATATATGATTTCTACAACTCTCTGAACAATATAATAGAATCGCACAACCTTGACAGGGCAAGAAATCTGTTGGAAGGAAAAGAGACAATGTGCATCCTGGAATTCTTTTGATACAACCTATCTAGCTCAAAAGATTTTTGTACTATAAGCATTCTGAGGTGAGTTGTTTCTTGCTTCAGTTAACTAGGATATGTAGCAGATAAGGAAGAAATTTCAGAAAATGATTGCACATGTAGAGATGACAAACAATAAGGACATCCAATAGACTAACTAGCCAAACAGTTTGTAAAACCAGAACAAGAAATCTTGTATCACAGAATACAAACAATCGTGACTCAAGGAAGAAAGGGATCAAATACCTTAGCAGATTATACTTGACGGATTATAGAGTAACCAGTTTGCTTCAACATCAACAGGATCAGGATCTGTGTAAAATATATGAGACTATGGCTGTAACAACTTCATCTGCATATATCAACTGTTTCCTGTAAATTAACACATATTCTTTAAGTCTTTTAATCTTTGCTCATTTCGTTGAAACGGCTTGCATCCCTAAAATGAATTTGGAACTGTTCTAGATTTTAACTTAAATTGGATGGACTCACAAAGCAAACACCGACTTTGATCATAAGATATGCATTGGATAGACTCCAAGAGTCGTGGAGAGCAAGTCACCTTTGACATTCTTTATCAAATGATGAATCTTTGGGCATCAGAAAATCCTAGAATCTGCAAGAATGGCAAATTGTTATAACCCTAAACCAAAGCATTTCGTCCTAATTACTGGCGAACATTTTAGCATTACAATAAGCAAGATCGAATAAGAGGCAAATCCAGTGGGAAGGGAAAGAAATTCAACTCCATGTTACCTGGCAATCCACTATGGAAGTCGATAAGAATCACAAGAGAGGCCTATTGATATTGACATGGGAATCACCTTGGCGCACCATCACCCCTCTCCTGTATCCTTATGACAATTAAACCAGAAATGCTTATTTTTCTGGTAAGTATATGGTACGATTAAAAAGCCAAAAAAAAAACCTTTTCATACAGCAGATGTCTAATACGACATGTACTTTGTGAAACCCCCTTGGCTGGAGCAGACTATGAAAGATCAATCCATCGTGCTGACCAGAATACTGCTCTAACATCTAACGTGATTGTGATTCATGGTGTACAAGGTCCTTTTGTCAACAGTGTCATTCATATTAACCCCCAAAACATGTCTTTCTTGATCATGCTTTGCAAATAGGTCTACCAGTGCTCCAAAGATATGTAGCTTCAACAAATGTTAATTCTCGTATAAACAGTTCCTTTCAGGTCTTCGCAAATCTGCATAGATGTTTGACATAAGGACATATCCAGCAGCACATTGGGAATCGAAAACGACCAGTTCCCCAAAGCAGTGCTTCCCTAGCTCAACATTCCCATGCATTCTGCATGCACTAAGCAAAGATAGCCATCCATTAACATCAGACTGGAGAGTGTGAATTATGTTTTCTGCTTCACTAAGATATCCAGAGCGACCTAGAAGATCAACCATGCAGGTAAGATGAGAAGCACTGTGTATAATTCTATGATGTTCTTCCATCAATCTAAAAAGAAAATGGCCCTCCTCAACAAGACCCGCGTGACTGCATGCCACGAGCATACTAATGAACAAAGCTGGATCTGGCTTTATAAATTCCTTTTGCATCTTCTCATACAGATCTGCAACACATAGTGCTTTCCCATGGTAGGCATATCCTGCAATCATTGCACCCCATGAGATTATGTCACGGTCCAATTTGTCAAATATTGCTTGTGCTGCCTCCAAGCTTCCACATCTGGCATACATATCAATAAGCGCATTTCCCATCACAATATCCAACTGAAGTCCATTTCTTATCATTTCATAATAAATTGACCTGCCTTGTTCCAGAACACCCATGCAAGCACATGCCTTGAAGGCGGTCAAGAATGTGACCTGATTTGGTGTTGTGCCTCCTTGTTGCATTTTCTCATAACATTGTAGAGCATGAAGGCCTTCTTCATTGTAAACATAACACTCTATCATTGCACTCCACAACACCACATCTCGTTCCCCCACTTTTTCAAAGACTGACCACGCCTCCTCTGGGCTCCAGCATTTAGCGTACATATCAATGAGGGCACTACCTACAACAGTAGACCCCAGTTCATATTGAATTATCTGGCTGTGAATGAACCTTCCCTGCTCTATACTTGGAATGCTGCTGCAAGCTTGCAACACACTTAGGAACGTTATATCATTTGGCTTTACGTCCTCACGTTGCATCATCTCAAAACACTCTAGAGCCAAAAACTCTTCTCCATACTCAGCATATACTCCAATCACAATGCTCCAGGATACCACATTCCTACTTGAAAAATTGTGAAAACATTTAAAGGCCTCCTCTATGCTACCACATTTGCAATACATATCCATGAGAGTATTTCCAAGTGAAACATCCAAATGAAGGCCAATGTTTAAAGCCATCTGATGGATAAACCTGCCCTGTTCTATGGTTGTGCATGCCTTTAGGATGCTTAGAAAGGTAACATTGTTTGGCTGTATGCATTCTTCATGCATTTTCTCAAAGCAGTCAAAAGCAAGAAGACCTTGATTCTGGTGGGCATATCCTGAGATCATGGAAGTCCAGGATAATACATCTTTATTTATTAGCTTGACAAAAGCTCGGTATGCCTCATGCGAACTCCCAGATTTACCATACATATCAACAAGAATGTTGCCCAATGCAGTGTCCAACACCAACCCTTTGGCAATAATCTGGTAATGGATAAGTCGACCATGTGTTAAGGCCGGTATGCTGCCACATGCTTTCAAAATGCTGACAAATGTGATTCTATCTGGATCAATGCCTTCCTGTTGCATCTTCTCAAAAGTGTCTAAAGCAAAACAGCCTGCACCATATTGAGCATATCCTGCAATCATTGCATTCCAAGACACTCTATTTCTGGACGGCAAATTCTTAAAGACATGGAATGCCTCCTCCAGGCTTCCACATTTTGCATACACGTCCACCAGGGTGCTACCCACAACCAGGTTCTCTTGGGACTTATCTTTCAGGATTTGGCCATGCATAAATCTACCCTGAAAAAGAGCTGATGTGGGTATGCATGCCTGGAGGACCGAAACCTGAACATAGTTGTCGCTTTTTGAACCTAACGTTTGCATTCTCTCATACAATTCAATGGCCAATGCCCCGTGCCTTAGCTTGGCATTTGCAGAAATAATTGCACTCCAAGTATATGCACTTGGATTTACAATATTTATGAATGCTTCATTTGCTTCAGATAAATTACCATGGTAAGCAAACAGACGAATAAGGTGGTCACCTAAAACAGCTGTTGAATCTAGGCCATTGTGGGCAAGAAGAGACTGCACCCTTTTTCCGTTTTGCAGATCCTTTGTCCTATAGCATTCCTGCAAAATTACGTACGCATTATTTCTCGTTATAGAATTTCCTGCCAGTCCCATTTCTGATCAGAAATCTCATCTGATCTGCTATAGTCCCTTGTTCTGTATCTGGAATCCAATATAAGGCAAGATATGGGCACAGAAAAAAAGAGAAGAGACTCTCTTCTCTTCTGTGCAGGCATAGGAGTTTGATTCATCGATTAGGTGTTTCGATATTGGCTTCATCTGGCTCAAAAATTCGGCGCTCTTCAAAGGCTCTTCAAAGTGAGGAGGGAAAATTTTCGTGAGACGCCGTGATTTTTCCAAAGCTTTCCAGGAACTTCTCCATTTCTGCAAAATAAATTGCAGTCTTCACTTCTTCCTCCAAAAGATTGTTTTGAAGTCTACTTAAGTCTTGCTTGGTTGGCATTCTGATTTTTAGCGCACCCCAACTTCAGTGTCACCTTATTTTGAAGCCTAGCCTATTCAGGTGTAATGAAAAAGCCTATTCAGTTTGTTGGAGTTTTCAAAATGAAACATAACAAGAAGTTACTGTTGGTTGGTATGATTTCTGCTGATTTTTATTCTTAGGGTTCCTTAAGTTAAAGGAGCTAAGTTTGGAGCTACCATGGCGGCAGTATTGCCTATTTCTGGAACCGCCTTTCGTTGTACAAAAAGGGTCTTCCTTTTCAATACAAAGTGCTTCAGATTGTGCTCATCTGTAATCTCTATTATGGTATCAGAGCAGCACGATTAGGCTGGGTGACCAGATCTCAGAAGAAGAGAGCAAATGGGATCCCATTTGAATGCCTTCTACTGGGTCAACATTTGCCTCCGCGCTCCGCACGTCGGCAAATGTTTCCCCCACGGAATTTAAGCCGTGGGGGCATTCCTAAAACGTGAATGACAAGGTGGCAGTTTTTCTGCCGACGTGGCGAAAACCTTCTTGTTTGTCTTCTCTGTCATTTTCTTTCCCTCCCTCCACCCGGCCAAGTTCTTTCGGCCAGACTATGGCGGCGTGAGGCTCTGCGGCATTTTTGCGACTAAAGGCGAGTGTTGCATCTTAATCTAAAAAGTAGGTTACGAACTATGATTTACGTGTTTTTTTTTGTAACTCATGATTCAAGCTGAAGTAATTGGATCAAATCTTTGGAATTTGAATCTTGTACGCACTTGAGCTATTATTTGTTGTGTGATGTTTGTAATTTATTGTGTTTAAGCGTAAATCTATGCTTAGTTTGCCTTATTATCTACGTAATGCCTTAAAATTACGGATTTAATTCCGACATATGAGAATGTAGGGTAAAAAGTTGAATATCAATTGAAGTTAAGAATGTAGGGTAAAAACTTGAGAAGCTGGAAGCAAAAAAAAAAATGACTTTGAAGCTTCACTACGTAAAAAGAATGATGTCCGCATTGGCATCACCACGATTGGACTAGGGGCAGAAAAAGCGCCACGACATTTCACGTTATTACAAAAAGGGTCTTCCTTTTCAATACAAAGTGCTTGATTGTGCTCATCGTAATCTCTATTATGATATCGAGGAAGCGTACGATTAAAGGCGAGGCGACCGGATCTCATAAGAAGAGAGCAAATGGGAAAGGCGAGAAGCTATCCCATTTGAATGCCTTCTCTTGGTTTATAAAGGTTAGAGGCAAATTGGCGCAAAGGGGCTTTGGCATATTGTCTACGGTGATGAGCCAAAGCCAGCGGCTACAATCTTGAGGCCTTCCCTAACATCAGCCCAGATAGTAAAGGGAGCAAAGGAATCAAGTACCTCTGATGAATCCTTGGCAACAAAATGAAAACGAAGCGAGGCCACGCTTAAGTGGTTGCAAAGGGACTGGGAGGCTAGAAATAAAATGATGAGGTATCTAGATGATACCATGATTGCCCAAGTTGAGGCAGCAGATAGTGCAAAGGATGCATGGGAACAGCTCTCAATAATTTATAGGAAGAAGCACTTCTCCCAGTAGGCAAACCTTTATGCTGTAATCTTCACTACCAAACTGAAAGAATATTCTTCTGCAGAGGAGATTATCTCCAAGATAAAGGTTGCAGGGAATGGAAAAGGGAATAGATGATGATCTTCTTGTAGGAGCATTGTTGATTGGTCTGCCTTCAACACATAACAATGTGAAGAATCTTATAGGCTCAGTAGAACATGTGCAACTTGAATGGGCACATAGCAGTTCGATGGAAGAGATCAACCAAATTTGGTAGCAAGAAGACAAGCGACAAAAGAAGGACAAGCCTTGGTTATGAGGCAAGAAGGAGGAGAGACCGCACCAAGTGCTTCAATTGCAATAGACATGGGCATCGGCAAATTTATCGAGCAGGATAAGAGGAAAAGGAAACATAAAGCCCCAAGCAAAGGTGAGACTAAGAAAAAGCCAGAAAGTGATTCAGATTCAGATGACAGTTCGTCCAGTGATCATTTGTGTCTGTAGCATGAGCCTTTGTAACACAGAGAGAAGAGAATATAAATGGAGTTTTGAAGACACAAAAGCAGGAGCACATGGATACAACAGTTAGTGTTCAGTTGTGGCAAATGATGCAACTGACCATGGGGATATAACTTGCTGCAGCTATTTGGTATTGTTTTGGGGAGAGTCGTGTGGTCGATGCACATTGTGCTCTTTAAGTGTCCATGGGTGCAGCTTTGTATTTCATACTTTAATGAATGCAAGCAGCTGATCCATGGTGCAGCCTCAGAGATGTACAGGCTTTTAGCCTTATAGCGGAAGTGGCTCAAGGCACTTGGCTCCTCGACTCCGGAGCAAGTGACCACATGACAGGTCAAAGAGAATTGTTCAAAGAATTCAAGCAAATGCTCAATGGCAGTAAAGTAAAGATTGGAAAGGGCAAACTCCCAATCAAAGAGAATGGAGACGTCATAATCAGAATCCCCACGGGGAATATACAATTGCAGAATACTCTCTATGTTCCAGACTTGGAGGTGAATCTGATCTCCATTTCAAAAATGGATGACGCAGGGTTGTATGTCACCTTTGGAGGAGGACAGTGTCTAATCAAGGAGAAGGCCAATGTGATTGTAGGTAAAGGGGAAAGAACTGGCTGCCTGTATAAACTCAATTGGAGTCAAGAAAAGAAAACAACTTTAAATGCATCTACAATGGATGCAAACCAGATATGGCACGAGAGGTTGGGCCATGACAACTTCAAGTCTATGAAGCAGATGAGGGAGAAAAACTATGTAGTGGGAATGCCAAAGATAAAAGTGCCCTCGGGCATCTGTGAGGGATGTGCTTTAGGGAAATTGGCTCGAAAATCATATCCCAAACTAGCAGCCACAAGAGCAAGCTACCCACTTGAGCTGGTACACATGGACGTTTGGGGGCCATCTCGTGTAAGATCCTTAGGAGGATCAAGGTACTTCCTGCTCATTATTGATGATTGCACGCACAAAAATTGGATTTACTTTATGACGTATAAATCTGATGTATTTGAGTTGTTCAAGCAATGGAAAGCAATGGCTGAAATTTTTGCTGAGAAAAGAATCAAAACAATACGTAGTGATCAAGGGGGAGAATTCAACAATGATGAGTTTTCTGAGTTTTGGACCACCTTTGGTATTGCTCATGAGAGTTTTGTAGCACATGAGCATCAGCAGAATGGGATTGTCGAACGCAAAAATAGAATTGTCCTTGAATGTGCCCGTGCCATGCTTCTGTCTAAGAACATTGAGCACAAGTTTTGGGCTGAGGCAACACACACCGCAGTACATATCATCAATCGTGTACCCACTAAAGCCTTGAATGGGTGCGTTCCAAAAGAAGCGTGGACTGGACACAAACCTGCTGTAAATGACTGGAAAATTTTTGGGTGCACTGCATATGTCTATTTGTCCAAAGGTGAAAGGAAATCTGGTAAACTTGGTCATAGAGTTGTTCCTTGCATGTTTGTTGTGTATGATGGTACCACAAAGGAGTACAAACTCTACGTTCCCTCCACTAGAAAAATGATAATTCATCGAAGTATGGTCTTTAATAAGCAAGATTACAGCATAGGGCAGAATCTCAAGCCACCAAAATCTGATCCCTTAACACTTGACCACACAAATGAAGCTAGCAGCTCTAGTGACTCTGAATCAGAAGTGGATGCAACCACACATGATGTGCTAGTAAGTGAGGCTGAAATTCCATCTGAACCAGAGTCAGGAGGGGATGAAAGTGATCATGATGAGCACCCTGCTGCAGATGAACAGTTGACAATTGACGAAGCTCTACCTAGAAGATCAGCTAGACATACAAAGCCTACTGATAGAATGTTGGACTATCTTAGTAGCCGAAAACCCCGTGGATCAGCCTACATAGCTCTCCATAGCACAACTTTTGTGGACCTACCTTCTACTTCCAGGCAATGAACAGTCCTGAACACAAGCAGTGGCAGCAGGCCATGGATGACGAGTACAACTCTCTCATGGAAAATGAAACATGGGTCCTCGCTGATCCACCCAAAGGGCGCAAGGCAATCACCTGTAAGTGGCTTTTTAAACTAAAATATGATGAGAACAATCAAATTTCCCATTTTAAAGCTAGGCTAGTAGCACGCGGATGCTCCCAAACTCCTGGCATTGACTTCCATGAAACTTATGCTCTTGTAGCGAGGTTGTCCTTTGTTCGCACTGTTCTGGCTTTAGCAGCAGCACTTGACCTTGATCTTCAACAAATGGAGGTGAAATCAGCATTTCTGCATGGCACAATTGATGAAGAGGTGTACCTTAGATAACCACCAGGGTACCAGTGCAAGGCAAAGAAACGCAGGTGTGCAAGCTCAAAAAGGCCATTCATGGCCTCAAGCAATCTCCACGCTTATGGTACAGAACCATCGATTCCTTCTTTTCCAGTCAAGGCTTTCGCCGGAGTGAGGCTGACAGGAATGTATATGTAAAGACCATTGATAACAAGCTCATCATCGTGGTCCTCTACGTTGATGATTTTATCTTAAACGCCAATTTCGGTTCCTCATGACCACGACTCAAGACTTCGTTGGAACAAAAATTTTGCATGGCGGATCTAGGTGCCTGAAAAATAATTCTTAGGCATGCGGTGCGGCGAGATCGAACCAACCAAATCCATCACGTTACACGAGCAAAAGGCTGTTGAACCTCTCCTACAAAAGCGCAACATCACGGACCTCACCGTATGTTGTAAGTACTCACCCCGCGTCCGGCCTTGACATTTGAAGAGAGTTCTCTATCGGAGTATTGTTGGATCCCTCATGCATTTAATGGTATGCAGCAGTGTAGTCACGTCCGTAGTGTATTGTACTCGTACAGTACGGCTTCTAACGTACTGTACCTTTTTCGTACCTTCCAGGTTTTACGTACTTTGTGTATGTTTTTCATGAGTTGCTATATTTGGTATTATGTGCGTGTAATGCGTAAAGTACGTTGTTAATGCATTACATTACATAAAGTACTTTTCATTTCATTTGTATTTCCAGTTTTTTGTAGAACCACAATATTTGAAGAAAACAGACCATTATAAAAATCTAAGCCGAATAATTGGAGCTTAAAACAAAATTATTATAATGGGCAATTGAAAAATTTGAATAGTTAATAGTCATTGCAATAGTTTTTACTCAAAATTTCTGGTCAATCTATCAGTCTAATTAGAAACATTCGACACCTAATAGATTTGGCATCTAATGTTGCACATTTGATCTGCAAAAATTTCAAACATTAATATCAGAGATTTCAAAAATCAATAATAATAATTAATTTCAAGTTTTTCATTTCTTATACCAGGAGTATTCTCATTTTGCAACAGCTGCTGCTCACACGCTCGTAGAACCATTCTGTGCAAGAGGAAATGGTCTCTGAGTAAGTAAACATGAAACAAGACATTATATAAGAAACTTACAGATGTATAATAATCACAAGTCTGCTGCTGCATTATTACTATGCATTATTACTATCACAAGTCTGCTGCTACGCACGTTAAGCTGGCACACTATCAGCAGCAAGTCAATCCTAGGCTCACAAGAGGCCCACACCAGTACTTGTACACCCAGCTGCTCATAAAGAAGCGCAGACTTATAGCTTCCATTCGCACCGGTGCACATCGCCTCCGCATTGAAACAGGGCGTTGGGCCGGAAGCCACGAGCAAAGGCTTTGCGGTGTTGCCACCCGGCGATTGAGGATGAATGTCATGCCCTCGGATCTGCCCGGCATTTGCCCATATCAGAGAGTGATATGTTCGATTACTAGTGCACGGCGGCCGTTGCATCGGTTATTGACTCACGGCGTCGGTGGGTTTGTTGGGGTCATAGCTCGGGGAGGTTATGGATGCGGACTTCGTTTGTGTCCTATGGGGCGGTATTGAACTGTCCTATGCAATTGTATGCGGTGTGCGGCATGCTTATTACTTGCTAAGGTTTTCCCTCGAAAACCCGCCAGGCGGGGTTTTTAATCAATGTCGGTTTTGTTTGGGTCCCATAGGCCAATTGGTCTCCGTGGACACTAAAAACCTATTCTATTCTATTCTATTCTATTAAAATGAGAATTAACATCAAAAAATCGTGCAACGAAGACTTATAGTTCCAGTCTATAATCATGCAAGAATCAGAGCTAAATGCTCTCTATTTATAGTAAGACAAATGCCTGTTTAACTTGAGCATAACATCTAATATGTACGTTGCCTTAGCAAAACCTTTAAACATGCATTTTGCTTTTTTAGCATATAGCTACTAGAAGAGTACCAGTAAGAGGACCTTTGGAGCATAGCAATTACCAGTTTGAGAAGTTGCAGCCATCGCCTCTTCCTATTATCTGAGCTGGTGTTGTAGAAGCACAAAACAAATCATGTAGAGCTGTTGGTACTCTGCAACAGACAAACTTTGTAAGTGGGCCATACTTTAGTTCAAGACAATGAAAGCAAAAACTCCAAGTATTATTACTCTTACTTGCTTAAAGAGTCTGATCGAACTGTGTACCAAGCTGCAAACATCTTGTGAATGGCCGAAATTGATATTAGATCCAAAATGAAAGAAAAAAGCAGGTTCAAACACTCTTACCTGCTAATATGGCATGCTGAAAACATCTAGGAGGTATACAAGGATGATTTCAGTTTCAAAAGATAACTGCCTGGAAGAAAAGATCGAAAATATTACTTTTACATCTTCCTTAAACTCTTACAGGTCACTAAATCCGTCCAAAGAGCAAGGAAGGAGAAGCCCTAAGATGCCTTTTTGACCCTAAACTTCTTCGCGATCCCTGTAAGTATACCTAAGCTGCTCTTCGACCCCAAAGCTGCTCCGATCTGTAAGAGCATGAACGGCTTCGACTTGGCGGCTATTAGGTCACGAGACAATATGAGAAAGGGGAAAAACTTCTTAGGGTTTCTAACCATTTACAAATATACACAATTTTCTTTTACCTTATTTTCTTAAAGTACGAGACGTACAGTACGGAATACAAGGTACGGTACATCCATATATGTTACGTACGCATACGAAAACAACCTTGGTATGCAGTCCGCCAAATATATCAGCAAGTATTATCAGTGTCAGCCAATTCATGGAATGTCTCGGTGCAAGCCACTAGCAGGCTTTAAAACGCATCCTAAGGTATCTGTAACATGCCCCGCGACTAGGACTTTGCTACCAAGGTGATACTGGCACTCAGATCTGATATGGTCTATGGGGTATGGGATAAAGCCTAGAAAGGTTGGGGCCCATTGGATAACGATTTCCTTGAAGGATCCGCCCTTTTGGTGTGTTGGTTACCACTAGAGGTGCTAGTGCGTAACATTTGGTATCAGAGCCAAGGTTCAATTCCTCGTGGCAACATTGGTGTGTTCCACATGCTTGAGGGCAAGCATCTCGAGGAGGGGGGGGAGGGGAATTGATATGTTCTGTGGGGTATGGGTTAAAGCCTTGGGGTCCATTGGATAACGATTTCCTTGAAGGATCCGCCCTTTTGATGTGTTGGTTATCACTAGAGGTGCTAGTGCGTAACATTTAGGAATAGCCTGGCTTTGATACCAATTGTTATGGATCACACCAATGAACCATACCTTTTATATTCTTGAAACTTATTTAAGGCTTCTCAATCAATTCATGGTCTCTTAATCTGTAATCCATCCAGAATTGCTACATAATCCACAATCAAACTATTAGCAATGACAAAAGATCTCTATTTATAACAAACATACAATATGAGTTACATGGATAACTCAGATTTGCCAAGCTTTAGTTCACCAAAACCAGAGCTAGCTCAAGATGCAATAACCAATGTATGATAGTTCACCACCCAACCGGGTCATTCGGTGCTAAGAATTGGCAGAATTATGGCAAGGCCTGACAATCAGCTTCCACTGGTAGCTCCTCCCTCGAGCTAGCAGTCCTCAATATAAGACACCAAGAGTTAGGCTCTAGGATAGTAACAGGCTATTGAATAAGAACAGCAGAAGCTTTAGGAAAAAGTAATGGCTTTCTTAGAATCAAATTCAAGAGCGAATGTGTAGAGCAGTCTTCTTTGACCCCCTATCACTCTTCTGGCTATATCTCTCTTATTCGGATGACTCACGAAAAGTGCCACCCCAATTCGGAAACTAGACTCTGAGCCGGTTCCAAGGAAGTAAGAATCGCCTCCAGCAAAGCTCTGGTTGCCGAGGTATATGTAACTGAATTTCAGGGTCTATTTATAGGTCTCTGCTACGACTTTAGCCCTTTTTTTATTTGGCTAAACCTTTTTGGCATCATAAATATAGATCATAGATTGCTTTTATTGCCTTTCCTTGCCAATGCTTTGCCAAACTTAGACACCCACGCCAGTCCACCAAGACTAACATCCAAGACCATTCCCCCGAGCTACCATATTCATAACAAGATCACTCTTGAAGGCCTAGTGGATGCGGATCATGCGGGGGAAGTTGTTACTCGCAAGTACGTACTGGATACTATTTCAAACTGCAAGGGAGAGTGGTTAGTTGGTGCAGTAAAAAGCAAAAGGCAACTGCTATAAGCACGTGTGAATCAAAATACATGGCTATTTGCGCTGCCACCAAAGAGGCAATTTGGCTAAGAAGACTGCTCAGGGATCTAGACGCACCACAGGAATAGCCTACAATGATTTTGAATGACAATAAAGCAGTTGTAAGCTTGGTCAAGAACCCTAGCAATTTTTATAAAGCTAAACACATTGAAACACAATATCATTTCACTCGGGAAAAGGTGGAAGAGGGCAGGGTGACAATTCAGTATTTACCTACTCATCTTATGATAGCAGATATACTCATGAGGCCACTTGGAAGGATAAGGCATGTTGAGTACATCAATGAGATGGGCATGGTGCAGGTTTGAACCAGTAACAGACCCCATATCGTTTGAGGGGGAGCTTCTCAAGAGTACCCTGAGCTGTCAGTTCTGCAAATATTTTTCCATTGTCTTTTATGTTTTGTTTTCCATTAGTTCTGCATTGTTTGTAACAGATAACTTCTTGAGGGGGAGTGTTGGAGTTTCCAAAATGAGATGTAACAAGAAGTTACTGTTGGTTGGTATGTTTTCTACTGATTTCTATTCTTAGGGTTCCGTAAGTTAAGGAGCTAAGTTTGGAGCTACCATGGCGGGCAATATTGCCTATTTCTGGAACCGCCTTTCGTTGTACAAAAAGGGTCTTCCTTTTCAATACAAAGTGCTTCAAATTGTGCTCATCTGTAATCTCCATTACAGGTGTAATGAAAAATGACTTGGCCTCTTGTTGTACCATTAGATTCCAATCTATGCAAAAGAACGGCTTAGAAAATTAATTACACATGAGCTGTTGCGGAACGACGTCCTAAAAGCATCGCTCCTGTTTTGCGGGGCAGCGCCTCCGCTTGCCCTGTTAGCACCTCAGGCTTGATCATTGCCCTCGCCCGTAAGAACCGAGCAATTCTTTTCATTTTCTGAAGGCTGTTCTTTTTGCTCCCTTCCTCTCTGGTGGCCATACGTACCTGTTTTGTCTTGTTTTCTCTTGTTTTGTAGCTTTGAGCGATTGCACAAACACACGATCTTTATTTTTATTAACAGGGTTGCCCAACCCGAGGTTCACACTTTGTTGCAATTCTAGCCATGCCACGTGCCCAGCCACGTCACCTAAAATCATTTTCAGCCGTTCGATTCTCTAATTTCGAATCCTAAGGCCAGGAAAATTAGAAAACCCAAGTAATTCTCTGCCGCCCTCCTCATTCATCACTCCTTAGTCCGGCATCCACTTGGGTTGCTCTTCCAACGCAGGTTACCGGCGCAAGCTCCATGATTTTCTTTCTTTCACAGTTTCAGGGCCTTTTTCTAATCTATAAGCATCAAGTCTTTTCATCTCGTCCGACAAGTCAAGTCTTTTTGTTGCCTAGAACCATAACGTTATGTACCTGCTGCCTTTCACAGCTTTGAGTTCTTGGAGTAATTTTTCTGCTTGCAATGCTTCTGTACTGGTTGTCTATGGGCTGAAGGATTCGTGGATTCTGGTGCTCGTGGGTATTGACCTGAAGCTGGAACCATCGTATTCTTCAAGGTTGGTACCTTTCTGAACTAGAACAAGTCTTTTATGGAAAAGTTAAGAAAAAAATTGGAATCATAGCATTTGCTTTGACAGTGTATCTATTATTTGTCTTCTTAATGCATGTGGAAACTGTGTGTGTACAGCTTAGGGAAAACTTGTTCATGCTTACAGTTTGAGAAAAGTATTTGAGCGTGTTGTCTAATATGTCTTTGGTATCTATCCATTCATCCACTCTAACATCATCCTATCATGCTGGCTTAATCAAACTGTTGAATTGAAAGAGCTTAATTTCTATAATTTAGCAATGTAATTTCAAGAGTATTCAATTCCCAAATAAGTGCATGCTAAGACAGTTCCCAGGAAGAATCAAGGTTGCCAGTTGTTAAAACTAGCCTTGAACGTTTCTTGGGTGATTAAGTGCCCATGCTAAGCATTTACACAAATGCATAAGGATGCATTTATCCTGTTAATGAAGATGACTTGGGCCTCACTTGAGTCGAATCGTTATGTTTTTGAGAATGAGAAGTTGATTGATTCTGTCAAGGAAACTCCTTAAATCAACATTGTCTATGATTATTTCTAGCTTTAGGTTTACGATCAAAGCAAAAAGAGCTTCCATATCAGTGTTCTTATATTTTGAAGAACTATGTCAACCAGGCAAGATATATTTGAGAAACACATATAGCTTGTTTGTTCTAAATTGTAGATGATGGTTGATATATATTTAATATAATGCCTAAGCAATGCAGATTGACTTTGTCTATTGAAGCAATACAATGTATAAACCTGATAGAACAAATGGATATTCCTGATAGAACAAATGGATATTCCACTCTGTAGCAGACAGGTTTGGTCGGTGGGCAATAATTAAGTGGTTGGAGGGAGGGCAAGAGTGGGGGATTGTTAATGTTTATGCCCCTAATCAGCCTTCTCGGTTGGGGGTGCTTTATGGACCCACAGTCGAATAAGTCTGCGAGCCCTTGGTGGGTTGCGGGTGCTTGGTTGTTGTTAGGGGACTTCAATATGGTAGAAGCGAGTAGAAGATCGCTCACAGTTACGGAATTTCGAGGTTGTGCATGGGTTTGAGAGGGACCAGTGGTCTCGCTTGTTGCAGGATTTGGCATTGGTTGAGGTCCCTGGGGACTTGTCTTTCACCTATTGTAATAGGCGATTGATTAGTGCGGGGACAGTATGCTAGGCATGATCGGTGTTATGCTTCCCCATGTGCCTTTGGATGGTGTGCCCTCTTCTGCTTGGGAGTAACATTACTGTCTACCTCTATTTCGATCATTACCCTCGGGTTTTGTCGGTCGGTGCGATTGCCTCTCGGCCCTCTAGGGCGGTGTTAGTTTGAACACCCGGCTACGGCGTCGCTGGATTTCTCGGCCCGGTGCTGGGAGTTGTGGCTTGATACCTTTTCATCTCTGAAGGGTATGTCGGAATGGTGACTGCGTTGGCTAGGGTGAAGCGTTTTGCCAAGATCTTTGGTAGGCGGCATGTGCGGCGAGGAGCGGCGGGGAGTTGCATGGTCTCTATCGGGGAGTTGGAGAGGATTCGGCGCGACCTTCGATGGCATTAGGGAGAATGCGGTGTTGCGGCGTATTGTTGCTCTGGAGCAGGTTAAAGTGGGAGGCACGCGATGTGAAGGCGACCCTTACCTGGTTGAAGGAGGGGACACAAGTTCGTCGGTGTTCTTTAGAGCGGCTAGGCGTGGCGATATCACGGCATCTATGGCATCCCTTGCTTTGCGATGGGCGGACTTTGGAGGATCCCGCTGATTTGCAGAGGTATGTGCATGCCCATTTCGGGGTTTTTTGCACAAAAGCGCCTCTTCCCTATGGCGGGAGATCACGGGGAGCTTGTTTTGGGGGCTGTTAAGCCATCTATTGCCTCTCCGGCGTGAGAGCTTGGAGAAGGAGCTCCAGAGAGGATTTAGCGGCATGTATGTGCATGGCCAAGGATAAATGTCCTGGGCTGGATGGCATCCACGTGGAGTTCTTTTCGGACTTATTGGGAGTGGGCTGGTGAGTCGGTGTACCGGGTGTATCTTGAGTTCTTGCGGTCTTCTCAAATGGATAGGATCTTGAATCGCATGCATTTCCTTGATTCCTAAGGTTAAGCGACCTTCTAGTATTAATGATTGGAGACCTATCTCCTTGTTGTCCTCATTGTATAAGATTATTGCGAAAGCCACTGGCGAAGAAGTTGAAGCCGGTGTTGACTTCTTCCATTAGTAAGGTGCGATCACGGGTTTGTCCACGGGAGGAACATTTTGACTAATGTTGCCGCGAGCTTATGAGGGCCTTTATTGGGCGAGAAGAACAGGTCAAAGGCATTGCCTATCTTAAGCTTGACTTTGCCAAAGCTTACGATAGTGTCCATTAGGAGTTCTTATGCGCCATGATGTTAGCGTTGGGTTGTGGTCCACGCTTCTGAGAGACGATCATGAAGGCGCATAGGTCGGCCACGAGACTCACGGTGGTGTGCGGTGAACCCTCGCCTTCTTCTCCTTAGGCGAGGAGGGTGCGTCGGGGATGCCCTTTGGCCGTTTTTGTTTCACGATTGTGGCGGAGCCTTTGTCTCGATTGTTTTTTTTGCAATGGAGGAGGGAGTGGTGGATGGAGCCAGCAGATTATTAACCGGTTTCGATGACACTTTCCTCTTCTTGGTGGCAGAAGAGAGGAATTTGCGGAATGTGAAGGGTTTGTTGGATACTTTCTCCTTGGCCTCGGGCATTCTTGAATTGGGGTAAGTGCTCCGCATTATGGGCCCAGTGACTCGCCTCCCCTTGTCGGCTCTATTCCCTTGGAAGGTGCTTCCGGGTAATGTGTGTGTACTAAGTTGTTGGGTATTCCCTTTGGAGGGATGTTTCCATGGGGAGGGTGTGGGATGAGATTTTGCTAGGGGGTTGCGTAAAACACCTCAATTGGTGAAAGGGTAGCAAGTTGTCCATGGCGGGTAGGATCACTATTGCCAAGTCAGTACTTTGTAGCACTCATGTGTATACAGCATCTGCGATGCTAGCTCCTGAGGGTAAGATACAGGCTTTGGATAAGATTGTTCGAAATTTTGTGTGGGGCGGGGATGATGAAGGGCGGTTGTTAAAAGTGGCTTGGTGGAAGTGTCTCCATGGGGAGGATGGGGGCTTGGCCATTCTAGATTTGGTATTTTGCATAGTAAGGTGTTAAAGTTTGTTGGATCATTATTGCGGGAGGGTGCATCTTCTCTGGTCTTGGTATTTGTTCGATCTCTTAGCCATTGTGTGGCGTTTGGGAAGCCGTCACGTGCATGTGGAGTTGTCACGAGCCTTTGTTGTATGGTCTCAAGCTTTCCGCATGCATCCCCTTTTCTCCACCGAGTCTTTGCGGGCTTGGGATCATGTGCGTGTGCTCCTCCCGGCTAGACTATGCCTCGGTTTATCACCACTCTTCTCCTTTCTTGTGGGTTCCTCTACCCCCTGCGCACTTGCCCTTGGCGCCATGTGCATGCTCGGATCGGAGCACTGTTGGAGGCGAGCTGTTGTGCTCACCTTGGAGGATTGGTATTGGGGTGGTCATTTAGCTTCATGGGAGTTCTTTCGAGCTTCGCTTTACCGCTGGCGATGGCCAGGGCTATCGGGAACACGTGGTGGGAGTGATACGCTACACATACCTATAGTCCCTGGGATGATGTGGTGATCCGGATGTTGTGTCTTCTTGCTTTTAATGCGGTCTTCTTCCCGGTCGCGGCTATTCATGACACTTTGCCCCTTCAGGCAAATGGTCTCTGCGGCTTAGGGTTCTCGATGGCTTCGGTTTGGGCGTGGACATGGAGCTCACTTCCCCACCAAAGGTTAGGGTGCTTACGTGGCGGTGGTGGTGCACCGTTGTATCGTGGTGAATGCCCTTGTGAGTCGGTTTAGGCGGTGTGAGCCCCTCTCGCCCTTGTTGTGGCCTTCATCGTGAGGCTGTGGAGCATTGTTTGGTTTTATGCCCTCACTTGCGGGCTGCTGGGATTGGGTTAGGCTCTGTTTGGGGTGAGATTGACTAGCCGGCGGTGATTCTTTGCTTCATGTGTATCGGTGCTTGGCGCTCTTGCGGCGACAAAGCCTTGCATCGTGCGTGGCTTGGTTGGTGTGGCTGATTTGGAAGAAGCGGCGGTTGTGGATCTTTTAGGGGGTTCGGCCCGACTGCTGACCTCTCGATTCCTCGACTTCGGATACAAGTTATTTCAAAGCTTCACGGTGTTCGAGAGTAGTAGAAGCGAAAGTTTGCCATTTGCCGAGACTTCTTGGGTGTTGTAGATGGTGATGGTCGGTTTGTGCAGTGATAGAGTTGCGGTTTTTACGTGAGTTTGTTGTGGAGTGTCGAGGTATCGCTGTCTCTTTGGGGCAGTTCTCCTTTCTCCTCACTTGCTTTGTAACATTACCATTCTTTTAATATATTGATGACACAGTTCTTCAAAAAAAACAAAAACAAATGGATATTCCATTGGCTTGCTTCCTAACCATTTCAACAAATTGATCCCGCAATTATATGGTGCATGTCTCCACGTTTTGAAGTTGAAAATATTTGCAGGCCAAATAATATCATGCATAAGCCACCTGAAGGTGCAGATTCAAGTGAGTCGTGTCGGAAAACAAGGGGCTAGCCATTGCTTTGAAATATGATTCATAGTGTTTTATTTTGTATCCTACATGAGTATTCTTTCTACTAGTTGCTAACACCTCCAGACAAACAACAAGAGTTAGAAATATCAAGTTCTATTTGAACTAGATGATGGACAAACTAAATATAGTTCTCGTACAAAGTAAAATTAAACATCAAAGGCAACAAAGCGAAAACAACAAAACATGCTACGGTGTTAGCTAGATCAAACAAATTTGGAGGGAAAGTTCTGGACCAGCCCGCAACAAAACAAAGATAACAAACATGCTACGGCATTGACTAGACCAAATAACTTTGAAGGGATAGTTCTTGTACTTTTCTTAAGAAAAGAAACCCATAATGATTATCTCTTGAAGTATTGCTATGGGGAAACATTCATCCATTTGTAGCATCCACATCAACAATGATTTCCAACCAACCAAAACCTTGCAATGTTGTAAACAACATGTAAATAAATGAGGTTTCAATGCCATCCTACACTAGACAACAATGCAAGAAGTCTAAATGTATAGGTGCCTTACATTTCAACAATCCTCACTTCAACATAAATCACAAAAATACCAATCAATATATAGATGGATGGATGGATGGATAGATGAATAGATAAAGAGTATTTTTTACATTATACCACATGGCAGCACCCCGTATAATAGAATAGAATAGAGACATATGAAAAACATTGAAAGACTAATTGGATTGACTACTACCTCCTCAAACTAACTCTTTAAGAACATAGACTTATGTTATGCCAGCAGGTGGAATCAAACCTAATTATTGTCACTAATTAAGTGAAGCTCCAAACTCAATGCTTTTTATTGCAATCTTTTAAATTTCATCCTTCAGCAGGTGACTTTTCTGCATGGTCCAGAGAGCACTAGTTTTCTTGGTGTTCTGATGTTCATTTTGTAGGAGGAGAAAACAATCCCCTTTTTTTATAAGATTTTGCATGTCGTCACAATTTGTTTTGCGGGAGAAGTGAATTCAAAATTGAGAAAGAAGCTACAGAAAACATGGCTACCTTCATAATTTCTTTCCAATGTATGGCAGATTTTGCCTCTTCAACAAAATGATGTTGGCTTAGTGAATGCGGATGTTGCTATTCTAACTCAAAATCCATCTCCCATAGAGTTACCAGTTACATTGTTGAGAGTAGAGTCAGAATAATAAGATATCCAAATTTAAGAGGAATTAAACTTTGTTGCCAAACATGCCAACCACTTTCTAGTTTGATGAAGTGTATGTTTTAGGAAAGCGAAGGCCTTATTGCAAAAGGTGTTACTGGTTTACAAAAGGATTTTGGAGGATTTGGAAAATGATTTGGTGGGCATTCTCACAATCATTCTATTGTTAGTTTGTGAAGTACTTTTGCCTTTGCTGCTGCTGAGAAAAGGTTGCAGATAGGGATGTTGATGCCCCAACTTTCATTGCCTTGGAGATGATCGCCATATTATGAAAGGATTGACACCCATTCAAGCAGCAGCTATGGCTGCTGAGAGGACAAGATGACATATGGTAACGCACAAGAGCATCTGAAAGAAGCAATATTTTGGCAGTTGTAGCAAAAAGAAAAGCTCATGGACGTGCTCCTTGTGAAGCACAGGAGGCATTGATGAAACACAAGCTGATGGTGGTACAATTAGACAAGCAAATGCAGGCAATGTTCGAGAAGTTGGGATGTGGGAATGCACCACCTGCACCCTTCTTATCCCGATTAGTAGCAACTGTCACCCTTATTTTACAAATCCTCAATAAGAGGGGGAAACTCCTCCTGCCCTGAGGAACCTCCAACATGTGTTGGACGTACCACTTGCCCTACGGGTACACCAGTTTGTGGAGGTTGCACCACCATCCGAGCACTACCTCTAGGAGTAGTCCGCGCCAAGGAACTTCCAACCTGTGTTGGAGGTGCCGCCTGTGCAACACTATTAGGTGCAGCCTGTCCAGAGGAACACTCTATATGCACATGAGGTCTGAACAGACATGAGGGACTTCCAACCTATGTTGGAGGAGCTAGTAGCCCAGCAACAACTTCAGCAGACAAAGAGGGTCTTGCCTGAACCCCAGAACCTCCAATGAGTGTTGGAGGCGCTAATTGGCCAGAGCCCACCACCTGACCTGAGGAACCTCCAACGTGCGTTGGAGTTGCGGCAACTACAATTGGAATTGAAACTGGAGCAAGTAACTTAGAAGAGGAAAGAGATTAAGCTATTGTCTCAATTGAGGCGGCCGCACTCGTACCATTCGAAGATATATTGGGCAATGCTAAAGGATTGAGGTGCACCGAAGAAACTAAACTCTCAGGAGCCAAAAGAGCACCCTCGCGAGCCATTTTGTGTGCATCAAATACACTTATTCTGGGAGAATCTGTAGCATATTCTTTTTCAGTTCCACCATGAACTATGGTAGAAACACCAGAAGCACGTTTTGGCAGGCTACGACTGGATCTTGTCATCTCCACCAAGAGAGGGGGCCGAAGTTTCAGAGCTGAACAATCTTTCCCAACAGACCAATCTTTGAAAAGATTAAGCACCACTAGATGGAGTGCTCAAAGAGCTTTCCAACAAGTCCAAACTGCCACCAGATGCAGAAGTTATGGCCAAAAGAAAACTGCAGCCAAATCCTAGCACCGCCAAAAAAGGGCGGGGATTGTCAGGCGGATTCCTTCGACTAAAACAGATACACCAACAAAAAGCTTGTTCGACAAGCTTTCCATAAGAACATCTGAATCTGACATCGAAATCCCGAGTTATGAGCAAAAAAGCAGGGCTAAAACCCTAAGCGCCATCATGAGCAGTTCGTAAATGATTAACTATTGGTAGCATAAACATAGTAGCTATATTTTCCGGCTCTAGAATATGTGGATTCCATTATTTTCTCTATGAGCTATTCTGAAATTTATAGATGCCAGCAGAGGGGCTTGGAACTCGATCCTTGGCTTCAGAGAGTTGCAATATCGAAGTGGGTGAAGCTATAGAAACTGGAATTGAGCTGTGTTGCAGCTCAAGAAGCTTGGGTGCAGCTTATTACTAAGATAAGCTCAAATCGAGCCGGAATATTTGTAAACAGGCCGAAAATGAAAAGAAACAAAGGACGAAGACCACAGGAATAGTCATAAAGGGCCGAGAGGGGAAGATGCTCCGCTCTCATCATCTGACACTGAGTCAGATGAGGGTCGGACTCTAGATGTTCTCCCAAGTGAAGGGTCGTCAAATCCTATAAAGATTATCCCCCATATTGCTGATAGAACGGAGCTGTCAGAAGCAGACGCCGCAAAGAAATGCGGCAGCACAGCCGATATCGACACTATTGCAATCCAACTTTCGAACGAGTCTGAGCCACCACCATCGCCGCCATTTCCCTACCTATGAAGAAAACGAGCGGTAAGAAGAGTATAGAGGTATAAACCCTCAATGCCGACAGGGTGTATTAGGAGAGAATGGCCCACTCTAAGATGTACAAGAAGATGTACGACGCCTACTATGAGCATTACCATGCTCATAAGGAGAAGTACGTGGAGCGGAGAGTGCCAAAGAAGTCTACATATTGAAGTTAAAGCTGCCATCGGATCCACGAAAGGTGCAGAAGAAGCTAACGCAGAAGAGACTCGATTTATGCCCAAGCCTTGAAGGAGATCCAACACTACTATCCAAGTGCCAACTTTCTGATCCTGGGGTGAGATTTTAGAGGCTTGTCCACGAAATAATGGTGGAAATGGACAAGATAAAGCGAGTATATGATGCTCACTGCAGAAAGCCATAGAGATGGAAGTGGTGCCACACTTTGAAGACTCCCAAGCATGCGCTCTCCATGCCAAGCGTGTCAAATGCATGCCCGAGGACATGCATCTTAGGTTTGACACATCATGTGGAGCTAGAATATGTCATCAAATTTTTATTTAACTTCATCTTAATCCCCAAGGGACCCAAGTACAGGAGTACAAAAGTACATGGCATGTGGAGCTAGAATATGTGTACAGGAGTTACCAAGAATACTTTGTACTCAAATCCTCCTTGCAAGTAGCCTTACAATAAATACCAAACATTTCCAAGGTCTTGTTAAATAAAAACCCTGTATATGCCGAACTATATGACAATGAATGTAAAAACAAATGGTACTTTTATTAGAATGCTTCGTTAGCCATCTTCTTGACCTGTAGAGGCCAGAATATGGAAGGAGAGCCATCTATCCAATCCTTCAACATTGAGACCTTAGATTCTAGGATAGACGAATGTATGCTTCCAGAATACTAGAGCCCAGTGATGGAAGACGAGGAAGCAACCAGAGACAAAGAAGAGGTGGTCAAAGACTTAATCAATGTGGACTCTAATCAAGAATAGGAGGAAGCAGAGAAAGAAGAACAGTTTGAAGCATATAAATGGGCACCTCGCCTAGCTGCTCCAATAGGGATGGGCATCACAAGCCTATCCCCAATCATCGTGGAGTGGCATGCATATATTTTCCTGAACAACATCAAGAACCTCCTAGAATGCAGAGACTGAAGATACAGAATTGGAGACTTTAGTAGATGTTGAGAAATCTCTCTCTCTTTTGGTGTGAATCGAACAATGGCGGGAGCGCAGGCGGGAGCGCAGGTGGGAGAGCAGCGTTCACTATACCCTAAACCATGAAATTCTTCACGGTCTTGATCCAAGGAGAAAGATTTTCTTGTGGATGGCTCGAGGGGGACAGTGCTAGTCTTTGGGAAAGCTTGGTGCACAACCGATTCTTTCCTGAAGAACTGTTTACCCCAATCTTCTCTGTGGTACCACAATCAGAGGTGCTTCTTCTTGAATCTTGGCTGGGGGAGTTTGTAGGTGATATGAACGCTACTGCAGCAGGAATTTTTCACACACATTGTTCTTGGGTTGACAGTAAGATAGTGGTGAGAGTTTACAGTTAGATCAGGGGTGGTAATAGTGACTGATTAGGAAAGATTAAAAGAAAGATTGGAAAATAATAAAAAAAATCAGCTTTTTTGTGGTAGGGCATAGGGGTTAAGAATGTCTGGGTGCAAGCAACAGTCGGGACAGTTAGGTCAGGTGGGACAGGCCTCGGAAAGTGTGCAAAAAGAGGTGAACTTAAAGGGAAAAGGGATAACAGTGACTGATGGGAATATTGACCAGAATACTGAAGAGCTGATAGATTTGATCCGTACCTTGAGTAAAAAAGGGCACGCCCAAATCCGTGAAATCACTAGTCATCTGGCTGCGATCGAAAAGGGCGAGAAAGTGAAAGAGTTTGTCGCATTTGGAGACTTTCTTACCTCGATCACGGACATGGTGAACACCAGGCGATCATCTGGAGTCGGGACATTGCAGAGGCAGAAGGAAACAGTCAACCAAATACTGGAGTACGCGAATCAGGTGCAGGAAGATGTGCGGAAAGAGCTTCTGACAGAGAAAGAGCCAGTTTTCGTTGGTAAGCCACTTAGAAATGCAGCTGTTGAAAGTAAGCTTAGATTCCTTAAGTCTCGAGGTCTGATAGGTTGCATCCGTCATGAAGGAGTCAGGTTACAATATATTAAAGGGGAAATAGAGAGGATGGAACAGGGGGTTGTAATTAACAGTATATATTGGATAGACTTCCCTTTCTTTATGATTGAATGTGGAAACAGTCAAACAGCTACCCTCCTCCTAAAACAGGGGGCCATTTCCAAGGCCAACACCCAATTTTTCTTCCAGAAATGGTACCCTTCTTTCGACCCCCAAAATTTCTCTGAACTCTTTCATCGGGCATGGACCTCACTGCAGGGTCTCAATCCAATGTACTGGAATGAGCAATCTTTGCTTACTTTATTCCAGCAGACCGGAAACATCATAAGCTGGAAAATTTCTCAAGATAAGGCACCTAAAGTTTGGGCACAAATTGATCTCCTCAAGCCAATCCCAGATGCCATCAATTTTGTGGACTACTTCGGTAATCCCAAAACCCTGAAACTTACCTGGCAGGGTCTTCCCCAGCCGTGTTCAGCATGTGGCATTAGACTGCATGGTGGGAAAGTATGTCAAGGAGGGAAGAAAATCCAAGAGCAAAATGCTGGGAAACAGAAAGAGGGAATTTGGATCACGTCGAACAAGGGAAAAACAGACAGGCAGAATAGGAATAGGCAGTGAGAAAAGGAAAAGAAGAAAACAAAGAATTAGAGAGGAAAAGGAGAAAGAAAAAGCAAGATTGGAGAAGTGAATGGAAGAAGAAAGTTCAGTTTCTGGAAGACTCTTCGAAGGTTAAAGTGCTAAACAACCCCGACTCCAAAGGGAAAGGGATTTTGGAGGACAAAGTACCTGAGGAAGGCAGATCCTTATCCATCAGGATAAGAGAGTCAATTTCTCCCCGAGATTATTCCTCCTCTGAGGAGTTGTCTGATTATAAGGAGAAAGGTGAACCTAGTTCGCCTAAGGTCTCCTCTCTGGAGCCTCAAATAGGTGATAGCCCTCTTCCTGTTATGGAACTTTTTCCTAAAAAGGCTGGGGAATTGGTGACAGAGACTGCTTCAATGGGTTCCTTACCTCATGAAGGGGGAGAGGCAATAACAAAGGATCCACTTCAACTGCTACCTCAACCAGAAACTAATGGCCCAGACAATGATCATGACCAATGGCCTGTAATTCCAGAAGGCCAAGCAACTGATACTGCTCACACAGGTAGACCTATAAGTCCAGTTGGCCAAGAATTGGGGAATCAGCCCCAAAGGCTTGTAACTCCAGTAGGCCAGGGAACCTGTTGTGAGCAGGTTAGTAGACTTCTAAGCCCTTCTGGCCAAGAGTTGGTAGAAAAAACTGGGGGAGAAATTGAAGTGTTTAAGACACCAGCTGCACAGTTAAAAGAATTAAAGGATCCCACATCTAGACTGTCAGGAAGATTTTGGGATGATGAAGAAGACAGTGAGGGTGAAGGAAAAAATGGTGAACAATCCTTTGTCACTCCTTTGCCACTAACTGGTAAAAGAAAAAAGAAGGTCTATACCCCAAGGGAAAATGGGCCTGTTACCAGAAGTGCTAAACTCCAATGAGGATAGTTTCCTGGAATTTGAGGGGTATTAAGGGTCCTCTGAAGAGAAAGAGGGCTCTAATTGCCATCAAAGAGGTCAAAGCAGATATAATTCTTCTACAGGAACACAGACTCCCAACATTTGAGGCATCAAACTTGGGAAACTAGATCTATCCCAATGGGGACTCTATCTGGGCCCCAGCTGATGGCACTAAAGGTGGTATATGCATTGCATGGAATGGGGTGACTGGAATTAAAAAACTTAATTCTTTTGTGCATCCCTCGGGTAGATGGCAGGTGGCATTCCTGGAGATAGAGAAGGAGCAAGTGGGCATCATTAATGTTTATGCCTCGACCTCCCCTGATGAAAGAGAAAAACAATGGAAAGACATGTCAGAGTGGTTACAGGTGCAGAATATCAACAATTGGATTTTAGGTGCCTTCCTGGGAACAGAAGGCAGGTAAAAAGCTAAACATGTCAAGGGGAGAAAGAAGCAAATGGGAGGAATTGACACATAATTTTGTGTATCACGCCCCATCCTCTTCATATGCCTATTCATGGTGCAACAAGAGGAAAGGATTGGATAGGGTATATTGTCTTCTTGATAGATTTTATACCAATATATCCACATTGGTTGGATGGGATAACTTGACTATAAACAGTGATTGTAGCAATTCTATCTCAGACCACTACCCCCAAGTTCTGAACACGGGTAATATACCTCAGAACAGACCTGTTGACACACCATTCAAGTTCAATAACAGCTTATTGAACAACAAGCATTTCTGTGAAGATTTCACGAGGTATTATGGCTCTTTGAGAGCTTTAAATGCAAGTGGTTCAATGAAGGAGTTTGTCAACAGAAACAAACAGATCAAAAATTGGATCAAACAATGGGATAAAGAATGGAACAGAAAAAAGAAACAAGAAAAAACAGAGATCTACCTGGAGATGAAGCAGGTTAGACAAGATCTTTTCTTGGACAAAACTAATTTGGTTTTACAACAAAGAGAGGAAGTCTTGGAGAGAAAGGTCAAACTAATAGAGGAACATGAGGCAAGAAGCTTGGCAATTAAAAGTAGAGGGTTATACATCAATCTAATGGATGACTGCAGCTCCAAGTTTTTCTTCAGAGCTGCCAAAAACAGGATGATGAATAATGGGATAGTTTCAGTCTTGGCAGATAATCAGCAAGAGTTCTCCAAACAAGAAGATATCCAGAAGTTGTTCTTCAGTAAATACAAAGAACTTTTCACAGCCAAGCCTACTGATAATGAAAGCATGGATGAGTTCTTTGATTTCCTTGGCCCCAAGGATCTGCCAATAGAAGAGGATCAGTTATTGGCAATCCCTTTGGAGAATGAAATCCTTGGAGTAATTAGGAGCATGGCACATGGGAAAAGCCCAGGGCCGGATGGTTTACCTCCAGAATTCTTTGAACACTTCTGGAATATAATGGGCAAAGACCTCACGACATTTGTGCAAGGGGCATGGCAAGCTGAAAAAGGCGCACCGCTATAAATCTTTGGATTAATTGCCTTGGTTCCAAAAGTTGACAAGCCTGCTACCTTCTCGGACTGGAGACCTATTTCATTAACCAATGCTACATATAAAATTATACTTAAGATCTTTGCAAATAGACTCAAGAAAATTTTACAGGCAAAGATCAACCCAGTCCAATCAGGATTTCTACCTGGTAGAGGTATTCTAGATAATTTCATTGGTGCCTATGAAGGTTTACACTGGAATAGTTCACAGGTCAAGAATGTGTGCTGCTAAAACTTGACTTTAAAAGAGCCTATGACACTATTGACTGGGGCTTTTTATACAGAGCTATGTCCCAACTGGGATTCTCTGAGGCCGTAATAAAAAAGATTACAGGACTAAATGTTACAGGATGTTCAGCTGTATTGGTCAATGGTACACCATCCCAATTTTTTGAATGTAAGAGGGGGGTTAGACAGGGTTGCCCCCTAGCTCCCTATCTTTTTTTTATAGTAGCTGAGATGGTTACTAGGGTCATAATGAAATTACAACAAGATGACAAAATCAGCTGTCTTAAGCTTCCTGATACAAGCCAGATTCTATCAGCCATGCAGTATGCAGACGACACATTTGTGTTTTTGAAAAGGCATGGAGATCATATCAGAAACTTCCTGATGGCAATGGACAAGTTTGGAAAAGCATCTGGAGTGTTACTGAATAAGGAAAAATGTGCCATAATTTCTTATAGCCAGGAGGACCTTATTGAGGGGATCAAGGTATGTGGATATCAGTCTGCTACAAAATTGTTAGGATTACCTTTGGCTCTTAACATGAGTTTACATGGGCTGTGGGAACCAATAATTACCAAAATCAAGAAGAAGTTGCAGATGTACCCCAAAACTCTCTCCTTGGCTGGAAGGGTGGAGATTATTAACAGTGTCATTGCAAGCTCCCATGTTTACTTCTCCTCAGCAATAGTTGCAGATAAAAAAACTTACAAAGATTTGGAGATAATCATGAAGGAATTCATCTGGCAGGGTTCACATATGGTAGGTTGGCAACATCTAGCTCTGCCCAGGAAAAAAGGAGGTTTAGGATGCAAGGATCTCTTCCTGCAGGCACAGGTATTGGCAGCAAAACAGGTCTGGAGATGTTTAACCTCACCAACAAAGTCCCCAGCACTTGAGTTGGTCAGGTATTGGATAGGGAAAACTTCATTGGTTGGGAGCCCTTCTACTCCTCATCAATTACCTGATTTTGCTTTTTACCAGCTTAATCCTAGTGCAGGTACTTCAACTATCATGAGGAGGATCATACAAGCTTCGAATAAAGTCTCGGTATGCTTCAACAATTGAGAATGTTTCAAAAGAATTCAATTTCTTCTGGCATCAGGGATTGGCAGATGAGGAGGATGGGTGTCTTGCTCTGAAACACCCTAGAAAGTACAAAGAGTGGACTCTCAAAGGTCTGAACACAGTTGGCAGCATGGTTAGGGAAGGTAGATGGAGAACATGGCAGGAAATCTCCACACTTGTGCAGGATTCAAGTTCTAATAGAAGTATCTATAATGCACTAACCCGACCCCATAGGTGGCCAAGTACTGAAATAAAAGACCAAAATTGGACTTTGGATGGAAATGGCTATAAAGTAGCCAAACTCTACTCTATTCTGCTGGATTCACAGGAGACAAAAGTTGCTACTCAGTGGAATTGTCCGGAGGCAGAAGCTGTTCGAGCTATCAAAAAAGGCTGGAAACTACAATGTGCAAAAAAGGTTATCCTTTTCAGATGGCTAGGCTAGTGTTGAATAGGAGTCTCAAATCCAATGCATTCCGAGCCAGGTACAATGATCAAATAGTGGACACATGCCCGCTAGGATGTGGTCAGCCAGAAACATCAAGTCATATTTTTATCTGCCCCTGGCTGTCTTCTTTCTGGAATTGGATTGGCCCCCATATAGGTGCAACCCCTACTCTTGAGTCTGATCTTTTTGAATTTCTTGCAAATGGCTCTCCTTTTCTGGATATAATTAGAACCCTCTGTCTATGGTCGATCTGGAAGCATAGAAACAATGTAGCTATCAATCACTCTCCTCCAGATCTGAACTTCCTTAAAACAACTCTACAATTAGAGTTAGCAGAGGCAGCTATGGCGCACAGAATGAAAAAGGGTTCCAACTATGATAAAGGATGGGATACTTTGGGCTCGTTCCAAGGGTTCTATTCATACTTTACTGCTTATTTTAACAATTTGTCTGATGCCCATAACAGATTATCTGGTGAAGAAACATCATGAAGGAGGACATGCCCGAGAGGTTCCGGAAGGCACGCAGCCAATGACGCATAAGGAGATTCTTGAGGCCCTTCTTTGGGTTAAACCTGAGACCATAATGATCCAGACTTTGAGGCGAGTGCTGAATGACGAAGACATATGGCAGTTTAAGCAAGAGCTTAAACCATATTTTGAAGAAAAGCTTGGCATATGTGAGGGAGCCCGTGAGTCCTGGATTCTCTACATTACGGATGCCACAAAGATGGGAGCGATTGAATTGGATGAGCTGCTCCATAAGCACACAGATCAGGCCTTTGCGATAATCACTTTGGATGGAGTGCATGAAGATTGAAATTACAGCAGTAGGCTCCCTGGAAGACTAGAAAATACATATTTATTATGATCTGCAAGTAACTTTATCTACTATATTTCTTGTTTTCCTTAAAGTTTAAAACAGTGTTCAGCCTTAGTTGAATTTTCCTCCTTTGGAGTGTCGGGGCCATTTTGCGGTGGCCTTATAGCAGAGTTTCACTCTGCCCTTTTGTATTATCATGTATTACATGTAATATAATACTGCCGTTTCTACAAAAAAAAAAAAGATACAGAATTGACGAGCTCTTGGCATTTCTTCAAAGCAGGAAGACTTAGGCAGTTACTTTGACTGCACAGGATTTTTCAAGAAAGGTTCAAGAATCTGAGTCATATGGGCTATACCTTATCAGAGAGGCCTACAGCAGGATCAAATGCCAGATGTCAGAGAAAGATATTTATTTTGAGGAAGAATTTTTAGCACGTCAAGTGCGGATGAGACTCACGGACAAAACAACGAGTGTAGTACAATACTCCAATCTAGCTCATCTGCATTGGCAACCAGCCACTAAAGTGCACTCGGCTTGGCAACTTTTGGATCCCTCCGAAGAGACCACAATGAGCTCTTGACCATGTACTTGGATGAGCCTTGAGGCACAAAAGCGACACTTCTTTATGAAGAGATCCACAAACAGAAGGAGCCCTCATGTATTGCCTCTCTCTTCTTACTGACAGCCAGGTGATAATATTTTACCAAAACTGTAGTCCAAGTGGAGAAGCACAACCTACTTGCTCATAGCACTCTCGAGCTTCAGGAGACATGCGAGACTAGTTGATTAGACAGACTATATCATCCTTGTGAAGCGGTCTATGGCCTTGAGCATCTTCAATTTTGTGGTTCCACGTCTTTGCTGGGGACGACTAGTAGTTTCTGTGGCACTTACGTCAGATAGAGCGGTTGAAGATCTAGCAGTCGCTATCAGAGGAGGCTCATCCAGGGACATCCTCAAGAACTTGGGATGAAGAGTTGGAACAGCTCAAGCAGAGAATTTTTTGCAAGACAATTCAAATTATTGGTGAAAGAAATTGTATTAACCATAATATTGTATTAATATGTGATATATCTATCTACTCTATATATGTTCTTATGTTTGTCGCGCTTATCCGACCGTCCGTTCGAGATCCGACGGCTCACGTGGCTTTGGGACGTATCCTACGGCCGATATGGCTTGGGAGTTTACATATAATATGTGTACCGCGATGCTACGGTCCAGATTGAACTGATCCTGACCGTCGGTCCGAGATCCGACGGCTCATGTTGCTTTAGATATATCCTACATGATCCTACGGTCCAGATTGATCATAATCCTTGGTCCAAGATCGTACGGCTCACATTACATGCTCGGGCCTTGGTATTTTCAACAAATTTTAAGGAAAGGCTTTTAAAATGTTTTATATTATTGGGGGGGATTCGAACCCTGGTCATTAACCCCCCAGCCCCCCATTCTAACCACTAGACCAAGCATTAATTCTATGAACAATTTATGTTTCAAATATACTTAAGGGTAATGTCCTAATTAAGACAAAATCCCAAATTGTTCTAATAAGTTCTAGAATGTAGGGGAATCTTCGAGAATGTAAGGAAATAGGGAAATACTTTCAAAAAGTTCTAGGATGTTTTGAAAGTTTCAGAATGTTCCAGAAAGTTCTAGAATGTTCTAGAAATTTCTAGAATGTAAGGGAATCCAGGAGAATTAAAGGGAATCTAAGGAAATCTCATAAATTGTAAGGGAATCTAGGAAGATATTTACAAGTCTAAGGGAATCTCTTAAAATCTAGTTGAATCTAAGGGAATCTTCATACTATCTAAAGGAATCTAAGAAAATCTTGATGAAATCTTAGAGTTTTTTTAAGATTTTGCAAAGAGCCACAATAGAATGTTCTAAATGTTTCATAATAAAGGTGTACAATATAAATCTTAGAAAGTGTGTTCTAAATGCTCATGGGTAAGCACCTCAATCAAAATAGAAAATTCTAAGAGAATCTAGAGGAATCTTCATGAATGCTAAATATAATACATAGAATGTTGAAGAATATAGAGGAATCACAAGAGAATCTCAGTAGAATCGTTGGTTACCCAGAGCACGACAGGGCCTTGCACCGTAAGAACATGCTAAAACTGGAACAATGCGCCGTAGGACGCATTAAATTTCTTGTATATATATATAGAATATAATATGATCCATTTTGCATTATAATTGTTTTTAGCACACCAACCCAACCAAGCCTACAATCTTTCTTGCGATTCTAGCCTATCCACATAGCAGCTCCACCTCACCAAAATCTGAAGTGGCATAGCTTCTTACTCTTAGATCCCTATTTTCGCATCCAAGGGCCAATAAAATTAGAAATTGAGTAAAAATTCACACGGAGATGCAGGACGACATCTCTAGATTGGCCATTGCAGGTTTCTTTCTCCCTTCTTAGCAAAATTTCTTAAAAAATTGCCAGGAGGACGTCTCAGATCTAGCCTTTATATATTGCTTTCTCCCTCCTAAGTAGCCACGATTCTTTGATCAGGGATATTCTTCTTCTTCTTCCCAAACGGTTGCTTGGATCGAGCATGTGGTTTGTAATTGCTTGTTTTGTTGATTTCAAAAAAGACCCACGGAGATCGATCCTTTAGATAAAAAGCTCCTCCTCTCTTTCATTTTATTTGTCAAGTTCTAAATGTGTGCTGGCTATACTAGAACATAGGTGTATTTACTTATGCAGAAGAATATATGGCAAAGATGGCAATGCTAGGTTTTTTTTAACTTCCATGCCTTGGACTGTTTACAGAAAGCTTCTCACCATATGCTTGCAAATGGTTGGAATGTACAAACCTCTGCTTCGACATTCGCACAATGCTTTCATTATCTTATGGGATCCTCAAAGCTCTATACAAGCAGAGGCAAGTTTTACTCTTACATGGTTTATTCTTCTTTTTTTTGTCTTGTTTGAGTCAGTGACTTAGAAGATGGATACATTGGCGTGTGCAAATGACCTTGTAGGCATACTTCTGGTAATAAAGTAATTAAGCCCAAGAGCAGAGTCTCTGCATGTCAATATATTCCTGGTTTTTTAATTTTGATCCTTACCTTTAATAGAACCGAGGTGATTTATGCTTCATTTCTGCCGGATGTCTGAACTGCATTATCTATTGTTTAGGTGTCATGTGGGTTCGTGCAAGATCTCTTTGGAACAGGTTATCTATGCTTAGGAGCTGCTTTTATCCAATGCTCTTTTTTTATTCAGGAACTGGAAGTGAGCCTTAGTTAATTTTGATTTTCTTGAAAATGTTACTCCTTCATAAAATGGTACATGCAGGTAGTAACCTCCATGTTTGTACTGTGCTGTAGAATTAGAACAACAAGTGTATTTTGCCATATTTGACATATATACAATTGGAATTTGAAAGATGTGTACCTAGACTTATTTTTAGAGCTTCCCTTAAGCTTTTCAATGGATATTCTTACCTGAGAAATGGATCTTGCATTTGCAAGTTATGCCCAAATATCTGCTAGCTGGTGGACATGCCACAGTGAACATGATCGTCTCAGTTCTTGGAGATTTTAAAAAGGAGGTAATGAACTATTTGCCATTATTTTTAATAAATATCCCTGTATACCCTAGTGTTATGTGTTTAGACTAGTTACTCAGACAGTAAAGCTTTCTTTTTGGAGTTACCTCCATGTTTGTTTGTACTTTGCTGTATAAATGGAACAACAAATGTATTTTGCCATATTTGACATTTATACAATAGGAATTTAAAAGATGTGCACTTAGACTTATATTTAAAACTTCTCTTTTGCTTTCCAGTGGATACATTTGCTCGAGAAATGGATCTTGCATTTGGAAGTTATGCCCAATTATCTGCTAGCTGCTAGCTGATGGGCATGCCACATGGTGAACATGGCCATCTCAGTTCTTGATTTTAAAAAGAGGTAACGAACCATTTGCCAATTCATATTAATTTATATCCCTGTATATCTTGTGCTATGTGTTTAGAGTAGTTAGTTGGACAATAGAGCTTTATTTTTAGAGTTACCTCCATGTTTATACTCTGCTATAGAACTAGAACAGCAAATGTATTTTGCCATATTTGACATATATACAATAGGAAGTTGAAAGATGTGTATCTAGACTTATTTTTAGAGCTTCCCTTAAGCTTTCCAATGGATACTCTTTCTTGAGAAATAGATCTTGCATTTGCAAGTTATGTCCAAATATCTGCTAGGTGGTGGACATGCCACATCGTGAACATGGTCGTCTCAATTCTTGGAGATTTAAAAAATAAATAAAAATAATGAACTATTTTCAATTCTTTTTAACGTATATCGTCGTGTTATGTATTTAGGATAGTTACATTTTATTTGATTATTTTGTGTTACGTCAAAATAAGCATTTGTCAATATATGATCTCAGGTTGACATGTCTTTCATGCTGATATGTCTTTCTCCATTTGGTCAAGATGAGGAGGAAAGGGGGTTTAACTTTTTCAGAGGCTTTTTGCCAATATTTCAGAGGCTTTTTACCATGTATTCAAAGGAAAATGTAGCATTATCTTCGGAAAAGCACTTGGCTTTCAGACAATACCATTGTATTGGTTGTCAAATTATATTTCCATGGAATTAGAGATGAGGCATGTAATGGTGCTAAATAAATTTAGTGTTGTTGTCTCATGTGTTAGTTCAAAAGATATCAACTTTTCTATGCTTAGTTCTTAACAGTTCTGCGATGCTAGATATTGTAGCTGGGAAACATATTACTTTTTGGTTTAAAAGTAAATTTGTTGCTATTTGATACCATATGCCGGACTGATGGAATATTCTTGCATAGCATGTTGCACAGAGACTCATTTCTTGCCCATCTTGGTGCTACATTATCAGCATCCATGAAGCACACTATAACTCCATCAACTGCACATGGATCATTTGTCTATTTTGAGAGAGTAACCATTCAATCGTATATAGTGACTCCAGAGATATGGTTTAGAAGTAAGTATTAGTGCAAATTTGTTGATTTCGTCTTTGCGTCTAAGTGCAGAAACTATCTCGGATATGGCATCTATAGAGAAGTTTCTTATGCACTATAAAGGCATGTTATTGAGTGCACAATCTATTTTTCCACACAGACCTCCTCCCTGTTGATATGTCTGAAATCAAAGAGGCGTTCTATATCACCATCTCGGAAACTTTAGTATAGTATCCACATGTAATGTGCTTTTTGTAACTTGTTTTCCTCCTGGGAATGGGAGTTAAAAGTTTTACATGCTGTGTTGTTTTGCTTAAGATTACCCTTATCAGAAGATCCAGCTCTATCTAGGGCTTCTTCTGTTGCACACGGGGCTGCTGTTGTGCTTACCCTCTTGGTAAATGGGACATACAAGTTATCAACCAGAGTTTACATAGACTCTGTGATTCTACAACATCAGTTGCAACAACTCACAAGCTGGAAACCCAAGGATAATTTGACAATTTGTGTATTCATCTTATTGTATTTAGTAATGTAATGTTTATGAACTAAATAACAATGAAAATTCAATTTTACGACATTGTAACTATATGTGAGTCAAAAATCTTAGCTGATATTGTTGACTTTCAACATTGACAAATAGATGCTGCAACTTTTATCTACTGTAGATGGAAAATAGTATAAATGCTTAATAAGTAGAATGCTTGAATGTGGTTGCATATTCCATCTTCTTGTGATCCACGTGATTTACATTAACGACCTTGGTATGTCCTGTCGATTTCCACAATTATTGTTATGTTCGATCTTGTTGAAAAGAGAGATTCTAGAATGGGACTCGCAAGAAACCAACAAACCGCCCGAGATAGATAGGCTTCTCATTCATCTCAGCAGATTTTCTACAATGGTGGACAGTGGGTAGCCACACACATGCGAACTACCCACGAAAAATAAAGGGAAAATCAATTATATCACTTGGACCCCAAAAAATACAATGCTAATAGATGAGTGGCTGATGTAACTGCCGAAAGCTTATCACCGGGATTAAAAAACCCCGCCCTTTCGGGTTTTCGAGGAAAAACCCTAGTGATAAGCCTTCGGCAAGGGGCTTAGACAAACGTAAGGCATAGACATCGCTCCCAAAACCCCCGCGTGGAGAAGTCGAAGCAGATGCCGCCGCCAACCACAGACCGCGCACATCACCAACACAACAAACGTAAAACAACACAAACATACGGAGAATAGCATCACCCGCCGGTGAAAAAAGCATCACCCGCGGGTGGAAAAACATGATAAACGTAAAATTGAGCACAATACAATAAACAAAGAAGGGGGAGGGAGGGTTCAAAGAGAATAAGGTACTCACCGAGAGAAGAGGAAGCGCCGATGAGACGCGTGGATGCGTAAACGCTTGGCCGGAAATAGCGAACTCCCAACCCAAAACGGGCATGCGGCTGCCGCATGCATGCAAGACATGCATGCTTTCGTCCTATTTAGAATGGCGATCCGATGTCCGGATCGATGCGATTCTAGAATGGGACTCAGAAGAAACCAACAAACCGCCCACTACCAGAGAACTTCCTTACAAACTAGGATCGAGGACCTAAGGTCACAGGATCGAAGGTCGAACGGGAAAAAGGATAGCATGAAAGAAACGCCAAATTGGCTAAACCCGGCGGGAAGAAGCCCCTCCCCTGCCGGAAACAATTCAAAGAGAATAAGGTGCTGGCTGAGAGAAGAGGAAGCCGCCCATGAGACGTGGATGCAAACGGCACTGAAATAGCTTAACTCCCAACCCAAAACGGGCATGCGCCACCCGCATGCATGCAAGACATGCATGCTCGTCCCATTCTAGAATGGCGATCCGATGTCTCGGATCGATGCGATCCTAAGTACTGCTTACAACAATAGTGTTACAACAGGGAACTATATGTTTTGTTTGCGCATTGTTGTTCTATGAGGGAGCTAACGTTCCTCCTTACGTTTCTTATAGGAAATGATTTAACATGCCCTCAAATAGTGGACACTTCATTAAAACTAATAATAACCTTGAGTAATCAATTATACCTTTGAAGCACTATGAGATACCCTTTACAATTTACTACGTAATAAACAATCACTTCTTCAAAACACTCTCATCATTAAATAATTGGTTCAATGAAGCCATCGGAGAAGAGAATCAACCTCTATACACTTTTACATGTTTGAATTCAACGACTTATGCATCCATCCATTAATGTCTACAACCAACCCGCTAATGTCATAAGATTTATTTTGCAACAAATACTTCAATTCAAGAATGTATATTGTGATTCTGCAATTCAATTTGTAACAAGCTTTTGTAATCAAAAAAATGAAGGAACGTCAAGCAAAACCAAGAAATATTGCTTTCTCAGATGAAATACAAAGAAAAAATCACCAAATACAAGTTAGTCTTCAAGTACAATAACTTACCACAAATACATACCAAAATCACTTTGCCAATTACTATTGTCTAATGACACCAACCCTAAATTCCTGATACTCACATGTTGCTAAAGCCTAATGCTTCAAAACATATTTTTATCTTGTTTATATGTGCAGCCTAAATCTACTACCAAGCCTTGACCAGTTTGGCCTTGCTAAAGCCTCTGGTGTGCCTTTTTCTAGTTTTTTATATGATTGTTTTATAATAATTAAACATTCATAAAAAGTCGGCTAATGAAATATGTGCAGCAAGGACTCACGGGCATAACAGCATGCATCAAGATAACAAATCTTAAGGAGCAAATTGGCACCTAAGAGTACTATTTTTAGAGTCCAAGCTATGGACTCTCGAACAGGAAATGACCCAAATAATGTCAGAGATCCAAAGGCTACGACACTTTCTAGCAGGGGGTTCCACCAGTGGTGAATGTTAATGTCGAGGGTGCATAAGGACGAGTACCCATTGCCACTAGCAGTAGCTGCTATTGCAAAACGAAAAGAGAAAGCAAAGAAGCGGAGGTGCCATAGGTCATCTAGCTCAGGGTCAAGCTCTGAGTCATTAGAATCAGAAATTGAAACTGGATGAACCTGTCAACATAACCACCAGAGATAGAGCTAAAGCCAAGGCTTGTAGAAGCACAAACTATAGCTTAAAGATGGACTCTGCGATAATGTATAGAAGGCTAGGAAGCTAGAACAGTTTGCGGGCATAAAAAGATCTGAAATGGAGGTAGAAGCCTGGTTGGATGAGATGGGAGAGAGTTTGCAAATGTTTATGGGATGAAGGACAAGAACAAAGGAAAGGTGCCCACATTAAACCTTAAGGATTCCACCCTGCATCTGGAAGGGATACTCTTACACTCACGGCTTAAGCCATACTAAATACCGATTTAAGAAGTTTGCACCGAAGCTCTTAAAGTGACATTACGTGCCAAAGTACCACAGGTGCCAGATGGTACAAGCCTTTTAGCATTTGAAGAAGGGTCAAAGGACAATCACCTCATATATAGAGAAGTTTCCTCTACTTGCAATAAATCTTCCAATAATACCATGGACCTTGGAGGTGACTTTTTTTAGAGCAAGGAGGATAGCCGACTGATAATAACCATAGGAAGAAGAAATTACAGAGTTAGCAACTATAGCCTTTCTATTCTTGGAAGCTACTGATTATTGAGAAGATCTGCCTTCTTACTACATTATGTCATTCCACAACTCACTAATATTAGTCCTAAGAGCAAAAGAAATGCCAAGAATCTTAGATTTAGTGCTAAGAAGAAGATACTCACAACCCAGAGCCAAAGCTGTATAGTCCCCTTTTGCCTGATCTCGAGCAATAAGCAGTTGGATAATTATTTCTTAATGCCCACTTTGCAGGTGATACTTTCCTCTTTGTGCGACAGGTCACCAATCTATCATGAATACACAACTAATTTTGCAAAGCTTTGGTAATTGCTCGGGGTGCAAAATCAATTGCTTTGGTAATTGCTCGAGATCGGCTATACAGCTTTGGCACTGGCCCGAGCAATTACCAAAGCTTTGCAAAATTAGTTGTGTATTCATGATAGATTGGTGACCTGTCGCACAAAGAGGAAAGTATCACCTGCAAAGTGGGCATTAAGAAATAATTAATTACCTTGATTTTGAGGGAGTTTGAAACCTGCGATCATACTTCTTTAGCTAGTAAATTTGAAGGCACCATTTAAGGCTTACATGACTATGAGAAAGAGGAAGGGAGCAAGGGGACACCCTTGTTTAACCCCTCTCTTGATCTCAAAGAAAGGATTACACTCACCATTTATAAGGACAGAAGATCTAGAATTCCTTAGAATGGCAAGAAAGATATTGCTTACCTCTCTTGAGAAACCAACCTTCTTACGACATTTGAGAAAGGATCTCCAACTAACCGTGTCGAAGGCTTTGGTGATGTCCAGCTTAAGGCAATATCTTGCTTGCTGTCAATACACTATCATGATTCTAGTCCTTCGAAAAAACTAAAAAAGAACATGATCGCCACTAAGCAAGCCATATGGCGCCAAGGGGACGTCATAACTGGAGCTCTGCAAAGAGAGAAAAAGAAACAACCGAAGACAAATTTGGTCATAAATATGCCACGCCAGCAAAACACTTTCTAACTTATTCTCATGTTACACCATGCTCGTGTGTTGAATTCAAGCCAGAAAATTGGCCTTGTGTCGAAATTCAGGCCATAAAATTGGCCTTCCCGCGACGAACGCTCATCGGCCAATTTTCTAGGTCAGAACCCCTACCACATGAACATTCCGGTATACAGAAGGACATATTATCTGACATGCATATGAGATTTGCCCTTCATTCTGGACCTTAAAATTGTTATAAAATGGCTTCCCACTAGTTGGCAAATGCTTTTTAAAAAAGTGCGACCATACCTGTTTGCAAACATAGGATACATTGGGTTGTGCCTTCTTCCATCTTTGCTATATTATTTTAAGCACTTTTTAATTTCCCTAGCTCTTTGATTTGTACATGAAAGGATACTGCTCTATGCGGCATTTAATATTTGAGTTTTATCTGCATGTCCTTACTTATGCATAAGTGGTTTGTTGCACTCCATGGGTTGTGTGATTATCCTTTGCGAATGTATCTATATCTATTATGATGTTTTCCCCTTTGTGAATGGATCTGTATCTATTATGATATTTTGTCATCCAGAAGGGGGAGGGGGGGACGACGCATGCTGTCTCGAATTGACACCCATGAGGGGGGAAAGCGGGCGTACCTGTCAACATCTCGGCAACATAAGAGAGGGAATGTGGTTGAAGGAATTTTTGTGGTATTCCCTAATTTTCCAGACCCTTGATGCACAAATTTGTTAATCTAGTGGCTCACATTCAATTTGAACGAGGTAGCTATACACATAGATAGGTTAGAATTTAAGGCATTGTTATAGGGGGAAATAGGCAAGCTTGCTCATAGCTACCAGGAACCAAGTTCCGAATTTGGTTCCCGTTCCCAACTCCGTTCCCGAGGGTCCAGAGTTCCGGGAACTCCTAGCCAAGTTCCCACTACATGTGCTACCGGGAACTAAGTTTCGGACGAAGTTCGCATAAATGGGAACTTGAGTTCCCGATAGCAATTTTTTTTTAGCATTAAATCTACAAAGAAACAACAAAAAAAATTGTCAAAATACCAAAAAAAAGAGCTATTTTTTCTCTTGTTCATGGCTTTTGGCGGCTTGGTGTCGGATCTGTGGCTTGATGTCGGATCAGGACTACTGCTGCTAAAGTGTTGAAGGAGTCTACTATATCTTTTGGACTAGAGGAGCCTGCTGCCCTGCTATCGAACTCTGAACTCGGAAGGTAAATTCATATTTAGCAATCTAGAGAGTACTCCTCATTCTCTTATCTCTCATTCTCGAACGAAACACCTCTGCTGCGGGCAGAGCTCGCTCGACCTTTGCAATAGAGGCGCCATATCCGCCCCTCGTTATCCGGGCCGAGCAATTGGAGACTACTAGAGCCTGCCATCTATGCCATCAAAATCTTTGAAAGGAGAGCATAAAACTTGTAAGCTTTTTGATGCAAACTTGTAAGCATAGATTTGTAAGTAAGTGATACGTGAACCTTTTTGGTCATGTCATTTCATCCTTTTATTTGCTTTTATCCTACTCGGAGAAATATCGTGATCATATTGATATGTAGATCAAATACATGATAACCAGATTAAGGGAACAATACAAGGCAATCATGTCTTTTTCTGTCTCTTTTATCTGAATGTTTGGATGCTCACAAGATCAAGAATTCTAAATGATGCCAAAGTATGGCATGAAAGAATCAACAGAATGATCTTACAATAAAGGGATTTTTTTTTAGGACAATTGATGCTTAGAAATATATGCTAATGAGAAAGCTTCTGAATGCCCTTTGAAAGCTCATACTAAAACTATATGCTTCTTTGCAATAACAAGTATTTATAGTGACTGTGTAGCAGGTTTTCATTTTAGTCACAAATCTCACAACATTATGAGGATCAATACACACAAGTTGGCCATTATGATGTGTAAACATATCTGAGATTCAAAAGCGAAGAGAAAGAGAACCAAACTCTTGATGAACGTTAAAGAATGGTTTTATCTATTACTTTCACCCATCACTGTGTATTTCACATTTTTTTGTTCTAAGTGTTACATGGTAATCTATATGCAACGGGAACTCCAAAACCGTTTCCACTTTTAGAAAATTCGAAAGTTGGACATTCCCGTTCCCGTTCCCAAATTTGGGTCCAAGTTCCCGTTCCAGTTCCCATTCCAGGTAGCTATATATATACTCTCAATTATATGTTTTCAGATAAAGTCCTTGAACGGTGCACTTTAGTTGTTGTGTTCCACCATTCTGAATTTGGCATGTTTGTAAAAATCGTAGAATGTGAAGACAAATAAATCACTTTCAAACTCATTAAGACAAGCAACCATTAATGGTTTTGACCCATGAGGGCCTATTCCAATATAATAATGCCACATGATCTAACAAAATCTATTAATCTCACGATTTGTTACGGGGCCCTTTGGTGGCCCACATTTCTTAGCATCTTATTTGGCGTCAAGTATTTAAGCTACAAATGTTAAATACTCCATAGAGAATTTCTTAATGCACTAAGACCTTGTGCTAGATCTTGTTCTTTTCTTCTAATGATAGCATGTAGAAGGATTAATAAGATTATTTTGTATAAAAGACATCAGACTTATCCACCTTTAACATCTTGCAAATGTCTCTTTCTCTTTCCTTCCAATGACGACATACGAAGGAGAAACAATAAGCATCTAGCTTCTTTATTTGACTGCCCTAGGTGCTGAGAAAGAGCAAGCATCTAGCTTCTTTATTTGACTGCCCTAGGTGCTGAGAAAGAGCAAGCATATAGCTTCTTTATTTGATTGCCCTAGGTTGAGAAAGAGCAAGCATCTAGCTTCTTTATTTGACTGCCCTAGGTGCTTAGAAAGAACAAGCATATGGCTTCTTTATTTGATTGCCATAGGTGCTAACAAACGTTCCGATATATACCTCACATATCAATAAGTCCTTGGACCCACGAATCCGTGTTGAAAGGGATGTACAATTTGTATTCTAAGATACTGAATTTGTTTGCAATATAACATGCTCATGATAGACTGAAGCATGTTGCAAGGAGCTTCAATTTACAATATCGTTACTATGGATCAAGACAAGACAATCCTAGTCATCAATTGGCTATTTACAATGTTGTTGAAGTGAATCCATCAAGAAGACAAACATTCCTAGCCAGCAAGTGCAACCACATGTGACATCACCTTGGAGGCATTTCGCGCAAAGAATAGAATTGAATTAAATTTTCCCAATAATTGAAGGTGGGCTATGCAATTGGCATGCAAGTGCTAAAATGTAGCACGAAAGTCTACAAAGATGGCTGTTTAACAGATAGATGGGCCCCCAAAAAACAAATGCAATGATAATGATCAAATTGTAGCGGTATTAAAGACATGCATAGGACTAGTTTTTGTCAACCTATTTCTGACTAAAAAACAAGTGTTAGGTTTATGCTACTTAATTTGCTCATATGTGTCACCTTAGTGTGTTGGTTGGTAAGTCAGGTGGGCAAGATTTTGCGGCTTTGAAGAATATCTTGGATTAGACGGCCTACCACAAGCTAATGGATACATTTCGTTTCGTTTCATACTGCAGCACTTTTGTATTCTCAATCATAGAAAGATTTTGCCAACATTCTGCGCCTACATTTCCAGCTTCCTATAGTAAAATTCAGGGTAATTTTTTATTAAAGGCTGTTCCAGCTTGTACACAAGTTTGCATTGATCCCAAAGACTGTAACCTGAAACCATGGAAGATAATAATTATGCTGCTTCATTTAAGGACCAGGTTTACTGCCCCAGTTTCTACACCGGATGCTTTAATCTTCAATGTTCATAGCTTGGAACCATCTAAAATAGGACTCTGTAAGTCCAACTCATTCTGGAGGAATTTCTTTGCTTGATCCTGCCAGTTATCTTGCCAACCAGATGGCCCTTGCAGGATCAACAAAAGAAATAGAGTCAATTATAAGATGTTTCGCTTGAGTAAATTGCCTTCGCAGATCATGTTTTAATCAAATCTTGCACAAGTTCCTGAACCATAACCTTGAATATTGTACACTCTATATCTAAACCTAATTCGACGACCTCTTGTCTGAAGTCCATCCATGTAGTCATTCCCTGATCGACATGGTCTTCTATAGACAAAGCAGATGATGACTTCCAGTCACTTAATTGCTTGAGAACCTCTTCCATCATCTGTTTCCTAGAGGGCAACCACAACAATTGAGAATGTCCAACAAGGGAAACCACCTTGTTGCAACACCATGGCTTTTCATTAAGAATTTCATTGACGCAGTCAAACAGCAACTTGGAGTTCTGTTTTGCTACTCTTTGCGACTTCCGCGATAGCAACCATGAATTGCTTTCCTTGCAGATGTTGGTCCTTTCCAAAATCAACGGGTCAATTGGCAGCTCCTCTGAGTACCACTCTACATTACCTCCAAAGGAACAAGCCCTTGAAAATATCTCTTCTATGAAACTTTCATCTTCATCATGAGACCATTCTGAAAACTTCTCATCTATACCAACCGACACTGGGTCTAGATGCCGCATTCTAGTGATATCAATGATAACATCCATGATTTGCTCAGTTTGAATGGATCCAGATGGAGTTGCTGTTGTGGGAATGTCCTCCATTTGCATAGATAAAATATCTTGTAAGCGGGTACTGGGAAAATCATCTGTAAACACAGAAATTCAAATCACTCATACACAGAGTCACAATGAAACAATGCATCTAATATTGATCACGACCAAGGCGTGATAAATGTAAATTAACTAACAATCAGCTAGACAACATGAAATATGCTTGCACAATTCTTAATTTAAACATGGAAGAAATGAAGCACTCACCTTGATCGTCCATAATTTCTAATGATTCATTTGAATCGTCTTCAAACGGTGGTTCCAAAACAGACACAGGGCTAGGCTGCCCTTCTTCTTTACGATGGAAGCTGAGCCTGAGATCCGTGTCAGTTTTTGAGAATTTGATTTCCTCATAATCCCATGTATCAAAAGGCTGAAAAGGGAAGATTACATTTAGCAAGCTACAACATGGGTAAACAACATGGGTAGTATAGAAAGTTGTGCACACCTGAGGCTGATCAGAACTTAAACTTATATCATCTGTAGAAGGCTGGTTCTCTGGGTCTTCTATATCTGATCCTCTGCATATAAAAGATATGAACTTTTCCTGCAGATCCTCATCGCAGAATGATGTGTCCTTGTAAAGATATGAATCTTTGGCCTTTTCCCCAATATTATCATTCACAAAATTCTGCCTTGCAGCACAATTGTCCAAGTTATTTGGAGTGTCCAATATGGCAATCTGGAGCTTTGATAAGTCTCTTAATTTGATGGTCTCTCCATGCTTCTCAGAAAAGAATTCAATAGCTAACCCATCAAAAGGATCCAGCTCTCCTTTCCTCAATTTACAGCACACATTGGCCTGTTCAACATCTACTTTTTCTTTTCCCAACTCTCTTTTCTGTTCAAGTGGTTTTTTCAAACTGACTTGATCCTTCTGAACCATAGAACCTTTGCTAGAAAGATCTAATGCTCCTCTCTTCCGTTTCAAAAATGATTTCACAACTGAAGTTTCCCCTTGCTTGGAGTGATCAGGCTTATTCTCTTTACCTATACTCTTGCCATCATTTCTGTTCCCAAATAATCTATTATAAACTTGAGCACCACCAATTTTAGTAGATGCAGGAGCAGACTGTTTAATCCTAGATGTAGTGTTGCCATCTGCAGGAAAGATTTTGTTTCCTTGAAGCCCTTTATCTTTGTCACCCCTTTTTCTTTCTCGTGGACCAACTTCATTCTCATTTTTGCAATGTTTAGCAGAGTCAGCTTGAACCAAAGGCATCTTACTTCCTGCGCTTCGTTTGGAGCTCCTGCTCTGGACACCTTTGCCAATGCTATGTTCTGAGTTACTAGATGTACTGTCCTTGCTGCTACTTAACCTCATTGAAGCATCTGATGAAACATCTCCAACCAATGAATTGGCATGGCTGCGAGTTTTCGGACCGAGGGCCTTTTTAGGCTGCTTGATCAACTCTGAAACATTAACCTGAGGACCCTTTCTGGAATGTGAAGAGTGAGGCAGAACTCTTCTTGATGAAGCAGGTTTACTGCTTTGAGCCTTTTTGTTAGCTCTGTCTTGCTGAGTATCCTGTGGACATGGACTCTGTAATTCATGCTCCACTGCTTCATCATTTTTAGGCAATGCCAAGCTCTGGTCCTCACATGAATTGCCTTCATATTCTGCTTTCTTAAAGGCAATGAGTTGAGGTCCAGGACAGACCCTACACCTGCTATTTTGAAGTCCAGGTTCAAGAATCTTGACAGCAGCTTCAAGCAGCAATGACCTCTTACATTTACTTGGACTCTTAATGGGAGAAGAAGACAACTTACCGTTTGGAGATAAAAGAGCTTCGATCCGGCATGGTGATATCTGTAGTTTATTTAGTAAACCAGGTTTCGGATCATCCACAGGGATTTTCTGGAGCTGCTGGTTAGGCCTGGACTTGGAAGCATCCTGGGAGGAGTCTTTGAAGAAGGGTTTTCTGAAGGAGTCTAAGGAAGGAATGGCTTTTAATTCAAGAGGCTTTTTAACAAGGCTAGCAAGTTTTTGTCTAAGGGATCGTCTTCTGATGTCTTCAGAAGATGTTTCTTGAAGAAGTTCTTGAAGAAAATAGGGTTCTTGTTTGATCAGAAGAAGCTCGTGAAGAGGCCGAGGCGCAGATGTGGGTTTTTTTTGCTCGTCAGATTGATCAGAAGGATCTTTAGGCATGTCTTCGAGGCCCATTAATCGGGCCATCAAGGGTGCCCTCTTTTGGGACCCATTCTTTTGCAGAAATCCTTGATCGGGATTGCCGCTAAAGGAGCTTCGAGGGCTGGCTATGGCGATTTCGTCTTGTTTCTCATCAGAAGCCTGACCCAAATCAGAATTCCACTATTAGTACATAACCCACATGAATGAAGCATAAATGCTTAATAGCTTACAGCGAAAAGCTTCCTCCTACTAGGCAACCTTTCGTCCCTGTACTCTTTTCTTGATGGCGATGAATACTCTGCAGAGAATAAACAGAAGAAATGAAGCTCTTGACAATCAAAATTCCCTCCGATCAGAGGTTGAATTCTCAGAAGCTTAAAAATTGGGCTCACCTGGCTGGATTGGAGCTGTTGGAACATGCATTTTATTCAAATGCTTAGAGGGAATGGATCTGCTATTCCATTCAAATAAATGGAAGAGGGCACCCATGTAACCTCCAACTTTTGAACCTGAGTGTTTGGCTCCATTCCGATGGTTTTTCTGTGAAGAATCATCCATTTCAAAACGCAGCTATAAACGGGGCAGTTTCTGAGCAGGTTACGGTGCCCTCATTGCCATACAGAATTCGTATGCCGCAGAATCCAAGGGGACAAGAAGAGCATTTGAATCGGAAACGGGAATACAAATTTAGGCGCGGGCATGAACATGGAGCAATATTGAATCTGGGTTTGTGTTGGTTTAGTCGACAGAATCGAATCCGCGGGGTATGAAGGACGGACCCTGTTGAAAGGCAGAATTGAGGAATTCCAGAGGCCCAAAAGCCGAGGTCTGGCGATGGCTTTTAATCTTTTGCGTAAGGAAGTATTGGGTCCTTTTTTCTTTGGAGGGAAGCAACAAAAAATCAGACCTACTGCTTCAATGCTACCGGAAAAGAGGAAGCATGGCAAAAAACAAGTACAAAAGAGCTCTGCGCTCGTCTGAGCTCTCGGAAGAAGAGCCTAAACTGGAAGCAACAAAGGAGGGAGAAAAACAAACCCAAACGACAAGTGGGCGGCCTAATTTGTTTGCAAATTTTGCCATTCCGGCAGCGATGGCTAGTACTAGTGATTTGAAGAGCCCACCCGATCGGGCAGAGGAGCAGAAATTGAAGCAGAAAAAGGTACAAGGGTTGAAAAACCAAATGTACCGCTGCTATCTGTTGGTAGAATGGCTGTGTTACTTTGTATCAGAAAGTGGAAATGGTCAAGCATTTCTGGTGTCGGATCTGAAAAGGAGGGAGGAGCGGTTGGGCTCCAAGGAGGGAAAACCTAAAAAAAGGCAATTTTTTGAATTGGGTGCGGGTGATCCTCGAGGCAAGAATGCACTATGCTGCAGCGGCAGATTTTCCGAGCCCAAAAGAGCCCAAATCTGTGAGCAAAAAGCAGAATTTGAAAAACCCAAAACGGATTTGGCCCTCCTTTTTTTTCCTGTGATATGGCAGAGTACCGGCTATGCCGGATCTTGTGAATGGAGTAACAGCGGCAAGGTCAATTCTATCTCTTCCGGTGTATCTACAACATTAAACTCTGGCCCAAGTGGCCCATCCCTTCGGCTTCGGATTGTGACATAGCTCTGTTGCCTCCGGTGCTTTGGATTTGATTCACAGAATAAGCTATCAGGTCAACAGTTTTTCCTCTACACGCTTCGACAATCCTCCCTGCACAGACAGCAACAAAAACCCATTTTTTAATTCCTTCGAGACAGACACTCCGATAGTGATCTTAGCTCCACATTTTACTGCCGGATTCATCCCCTAACCACGCTTAGATTTGAAAAAAAAGATTAAAAACAGAGCATTTGTAACCCGGATTATGTCAAATACTAACGGATTTGTATATAATATTACCCTAGCTGACAGCTGTACAGAAATAGACCAATTTACGACAGTTCCTTATTCATAACCTCGGCGAGTAAAATAATCCCTTGCCGGACATGATATGAATGACATCAGGGCTGTTTTCGCATTCAATTCAATGCCAGGCTGCCTGCTTCATTTACCACGGCAATAGCTTTTGTTTGCTTGATTTGCTTGTTTATTAATTAGCCACAGCTTTATGCCGTAACAGAATGAACTGCATCAGGCGAGACCATTAAATTCAAGTCTGTCCAGCCGATCCGAGCTACCAAAGCCCAAAATTCCACCAGCCCAGATCGCCAAAATTGAAGATTTGGTTTTTTTAGTTGGAAATTGTGACAAAAAAGAGTAGCCATCGCTATAGCCAGACCTAATTCTGCCATGGAGGAGCTTTTTCCTCTGTGTAAAATCTAGTGTTTAAATGTGAAACTTGTGCTTATTTTTGCCGGTGAGCGTCTTATTTAACCATCAACGTGGCTTTAACATCGAAAAATTCGATGTCCACAAAAACCCCCTGTAATTTTTTTTTTCAAACATGACCGTAGGCCCGTGATTGGTTGATAAATAAGACGCTCGGAATAGGCATACTTTCCATTCCGGATTGTGGGGATATGCCATGTAGTAGCCTATGGCTCATTTCAGACAAAAATGTGACCCACTCTTGACAAGTATTGTCAACCTAATAGATTTTTTTTTTTAATGTTATGTACCATTAGGTACCCCGACATATTTAACCGTATGTATGTTGGTTAATGGTGTACTTTTTTTTTCGTTGTGCATATATGACAATATATATGCTATAAATCTTTGAGCTGCTCGTCCCTCACTATCCTATCTTCCCATATCCTTCAGTTGTTAGCCCCTCCCTATCTTCACATGGCCCCTCAGACCCCGTGCATTCTTTCGAAAAAAAAAAGTTCTACTGGAGTGTTTCGATATCGTCTCTCCAACCAATGATGTACGACGATTCGCCATTACCACCTTATAGACCCCATGCTTTCTTTTGAAAAAAAAAGGAGCTCTAGTGGAATGTTGTGATATACTTTCTCCAACCAATGATGCATGACGATGCGCCTTTGCTGCCTTACTCCGTATGATCCCCTCCCCTTATATGTTCTTCCGATTTGGCAGCTTCTACAAAAGTACTCCCTTGAGTATATTCAACAAAGAATGATACAGAAAGATGTGCTCCACCAGCTTTCTCCGCATCCTCTACCTTCTCTGCATGATCTCATCTGCCAATTGGCAGCTTCTACCCTAAAGCATTTTCTTGGTCGTATTGAGAAAGTGGAGCAGTGGATATCATCATTTTAATCAAAGGGACTATGCTTACCATCTCATTCTCTATGGACCTTTTACCCCATTCTATGGACATCTCACCTTAAATCATTCTCTGGCTTATATTCAGAACGTGAATTTTAAACTACCATCATTTTATCAATATATGTTATGCTTGCCATCTCATTCCTTATTGACACTCTACCTCATTCTGTATTGGCATCATAGGGTCCTATCTCTAAAGAATTTAGACTTGTACACTTAAAGAGAGGTAGAGAATAAACTTGAATAGCTTAATAATGGATTCTTTTACCAAAAAAAAGAAGAGGGAATATGCAACTTTAAATCACCCTTTTGGTTAACGAATATAATAAAATTGATAAGTTTGCTATTTTCACCCTATCTTGCCAAATACAAACATAAATACAATGGTATTCTTGTTTCTATCCAAGAGTAGAAAATGGCAATGTCCATGAGATTAGCATCATGTGATAGATTTAATTATTTTCTTTATGGAGCCCTAAACAAAAACTAAGTTTTTCACTATGAGCTTACGAGCTGATTTAAGAAAATATATGATTGGTTGGTTTATGAAGATAAGTTACTGCAGTTTGTTTGAATTACAATTTCAACATAACTTTGTAGATAAAACCTTTTTAGGTTGCCCAACGGGCATTCGGTTCTCAGAATGGTGTTTTTTGTACAAGTCATCTGCTAAGTTTTCTTTTCCATCATGAAGTGTCTGACCTTTGTGTTTTTTTTTTTTATTATTATTATTTTTTTTTTGTGTCATTTTTGCTACACGCATGTTTCAACCTTGCTTTGACCGGTGTTGTTTATTTATTGATCGGTGATCAAAGGGAATTTAATCATGCTTGAGATCCACCAATAAGGAGCTATCGATTATTGTCTTCTCATGTTGTTTTTGTTTGAGTGGTGGTGTAGCATATGCGGGTATTTGGAATATTTGGGGTATTTGAGAACGAGCTCATCCGAATAGCTTGCTTGAGTTTGGGTGCATATTCATAGGAGGGGTTCCTTGGGGCATCGAGAGTTGTAGGATGTGCGTATGTCTCATTTTGGGCCATAAATAGTGATCCTCATTTGTGGGGTAAACAACAACATTATCAAGATACCATAAGATTTGAAGTAAATATACCAAATGGTGCTAATGTGATACATGTAGTACAATTTGGAAGGGAGGTATCGATGGCCTATGTCAACCGTCGTAAGGGGTTTTAGGAGGAATCTAATTGTAAACATAAGAGGTAATGGTTTGTGCTATGTGGAAAACTTTTTGGGCCCTTTGGTATCTTGAAAAGGGTATTGTAGACAAATATGCAGTCTGAACGTAAGCATATCACAATAATAACAACGTTATGATATAGGGCTTGAACCCATTTTATCGTTGTAACACCATATAGCATATTAGCATCTATGTCTTTGCGAGCATATAAAGATGAAATACCACACGTATTGATACTCAACAATAGATGGTGAAGCTTCAAATATTAAACAATGTCCTTTGTTTGGAAAACAAAACCACAATCCATCAAATTTACTTGTAACATGATAGTATACTTATATTAGCAAGAAACTGTCCTATAAGGAATTTTTCATAGTACTAATATGCAAAAGTTGACACCAACTATTGAAGTTGTGCTACATAATCCTCGAACACATTGAATGGGTGAAATTATGAATACAAAGCATAATAATAAATAATAAACCTGATGATGAAAGTGTACTTGCATTAGGTTCTAACGTTGCAAATCGTCAAATGTTTAAGGAGTTTCAGCACATTGCAAGCTAGTAATCACATAGGCCCAACTGGTATTGCAGCAACTTACTATAACTTACTTGCCCAAGGTGAAAGATAAAATATATCCCATTATTAATTTTCCATATAATATTTCTGGAAGTAAAAGAATAGCATTGTGCGTCCTGGTGTAGATGTTTAGATAAAAAATATTGTAAATCTTACTTCTATTTAATATATAATCAGCATTTACTAGCAAGGATGTTTAAGCATCGATTGAAATCTGCTTATTTTGCTTACTACTGTATAAATTCTTCACTTAGTTGCCAAAAAACTCTGTTTAGTATAACCTATAAGGCTGCAACATCTCTTCCAATGGAAGTCTGTTAGGTATCAGGATAACAATAGTTCCTACAATCAAACCGAATGTGCATTTCATGCGAATCTTATACCCTATGTACTGGTTGTATAAGCTTTCAAGGTTTCTTATATGGTACGAGCTTGGAGGAATGGCTCTTTAAGCAAGAGACCTAAAGGTCTTAGATAATATTCCACAAGATAAGCCAAGTATTCTAATTAAGGCAGGGAGTTACCGTAAAGATATTATTTTGACGTCTACAAAGACCACCAAGGGCTAAAGTGTGGTGGTTGTGTGGGGCACTGGGACTTCCTGTGAGGTCATCCACCCCATTACTATTCCGGCCCAAGCATGCTTAACTTGAAGTTTTGATGGGATTCAGTGTGGTAGTGCTAGTGATAAAAGGCAAGGGCTTGCTAAAAAAATGACTCGTGGACATAGAAAAATAGAAGCTAAATTTCAATTGATGATATCTTTGCAACCAGAGCTCAAATTAAAGCAATTGTTACTTCCTGCAACCCTCTCAGATTCTATTTATCTATAGGGGTGGCACGTTCTATAATTCTTGTGTATGAGGAAGCAATGTCCGAAAGTATGACAAGGGGACAAGGATTACTGCTTTCTCTCTTAATTATAAAATATGATTCTAAAGAAAGCCATTATTTTTTCCAGAATTCTTTTGTTGATCATATTCAATATCTCATTGATAATCCTCAGTCCAAACTTGTCGCCAAAAAATCTACATCTTGTGACTGAGACATAAATTGTCAAAAGACCTCTTGTTTAAGCTCACAGGGAGCCAGATCGTGGAGATCTGAGAACCTGGTTTGGGTGGTGAGCTCTATCCATATAGGGTATTCATACTAAGTTTTTGGACTATTTCTGAGCGTGAAGGTAGTTGCTCAACGAAGAGCTCCTAGAGAGGTTCTGGTGACTTACATAGAAATGAGATGTTATAACAGTTGTTACCTCTGTTCTTTTGTGTATGATGCAGAGGAATTGGAGTAATTTAGAAATCACAATATCTGAAAACTTGAGACAATTCTGGATCCAGAATTCAAATATTAAAAATCAACAACAATCTTAGTACAAATTCAGTTCCGGCATTTTAGAAAGAGATTTCCATATACATTATTCATGATAAGTTCAATATCTAGCATAATAAAAGGTTTTTTTTTTTGTATTTTTATACATTTTTTCCCTTAGTTTTCATATGATTTGATGGCCGTATTGCACGAGCTCTATTAATCAGTATTTCTAGAGCGCGCACCATATTTTCTTGTTTAAAATGCATTTCCACAATGGTTTAGCTCCCTTTGTTTTCATTTTTCTGGTTTTATTAAGAAAGGCATATGTGCATGGTTCGAGACCTTTTCGTTTAGGGTTTTTAGGCATTTTCTATTTTGTATGATAGGTCTGCCGGAGCATGGACAAGCAGCAGTGGCGACTCTATTGCATATTCGATCGACCAGGAGTTCATCTTCTTGCAGTTGTTTCTGCATAGTTGCTTCTTTCGGCCCGTTGAGATGATAAAACAGTTCTATGAGGTAATTTCGTGCATTGAGCTTGCCTGAAAATCTTGCTGCATTATGCTGCTGGATCATTCTTAACAGGCGAAATGTTCACAATTGATCCCTTGCTTAGACATTAAAAGGATTCGAAAGCCCTGCTTCTTCACATGTTTCTTGCCGCTTCTCTATGTTTGGCAGAAAATATGATTGCGAATTATCTTACATAGTGATACTGGATTGTATTTGTATACCAATTTCTCAAACATAAACTTGGATATACTAGTTTTTCTTCACAATGGCCTAAAGGCGTATCTGTAACGTAACTATAATGGAATGAAGTGAAGGTGATTTACAAATTTGTCTCTTTATTTCTTTATAGTTCTTGGTCCATATTTAGATATCAGGCTAATGGCTAAGGCATCTTATATTGCCCTCAAAGTTTACCTATGTTTGCATTTATTAGGGCCCAAATTGTTTTTCTTAATATAACTACCATGAACATTAATTATTATAATATAATGTTTTTTGTTCGAGGCCCCAAAGGGGCCAAAAACATTTTAGCCCTGACATAAACCATTACATTACACACTTCAAAATTAAATTCCCCCTTAAACCCCCTTTGGTTCGGGTGCTTATTCACACGGGGGGTGATGTAGGGCAGCGAAAGCCCTAAAATTATGTTTCGCATGTACGAAATCAACACGATGTAGTATATTACCTCAAGTGTTACAGTATTTTGCTATACAATGTAGCTAATTTTGTACATGCATACCCCACAAACGAGAAACTTTATGTACAGTGTTGATTAAGGAATAAAAGGTGAATATGCCTACCCAACTGCTCTTGATGCCCGGAGTCACCCCTCGTGTGAATAAGCACCCAAACCAAAGGGGGTTTAGGGGAGCGGTCAGACCCTGAAGATATATACCAATAGAATTGGGATTGGAGAATGGAGAAAAGTTGATGGACGAAGGTGACAAATCCGATGCCCTTTGGCTTATTGTAACCTTTGTTCACTCGTGTATCTTTGCTCTTCTGGAACCACAGACCCAACATAATAGTTCAAAAGCCACTCATTTTCCTTCGCCTTGCCAAATCCTGAAACACACAAAAAAAGGGGAAAAAGAATAAAAAATCCTAAAGTCTTGAGAGGATTGTCTTACCATTCCTTACGGGAACTTAAAACCCAATTGGCAGTCTTAGAAATAACTAGATGTTGCTATTTCTAAGCCAAATACTTGGATATGATCATAATTAAGACAATCTAGCAACTTACTATATCACATTTGTACTTTGAATAAGAAAAACGAGAATAAATACATTACCAGTAAAGAAAAGTTATGTAAAATATATTGGACTGGAAGAACAGGTATACATCAATAAAATGTTAAACCCTTGTAATCATAATCCATAGCTGATAAGGTCGACTTCAGATATTACATGTCTTTGGCTAGCATAAAATTCTTAAATAGAAAAAACTCATGAATCACGAGACAAAATTGCTACTATGAAGCATGTTCAACTGATCAAACAAAAATCCAGTTTATAAGTTGTGTGCTAAGGTTTAATTCCTTGCTATGACCATGAGCAATATAATGCTTGCCTATACTATGTATAACAGAATTTAAAAACTCATTGTAGAGCCTTGCGGCTTTAAATGCTGCAGCTAATGTGGTAGTGCTTTCTCATTATCCATTTAGATTTGGATTTGGTGTAAAAATCGAGATGCACAAAGAGGATTTGCAGAGATATTTTGAGCAGAATGAAACTCTGTCTTTCAAGAATCACTCTGTCTCCAGCTCCAGTAAAGGGCTTATTGGTAACCGCATTACCTTGAAGTTTTTGCAGAAGCTTATAGATGAGATGAATGCCTACAACTTATAGATGGGATGAACCCCTACAGCTACAGCTTAAGAGAAAATGTTTGAAAACGGATTTTGGCAGCAAAAGATCACTTCGTAGCTTCTTGGACTTGTGCAGAAGCTTGATCAAATATAAAAACACGAAGGCCAATACGAGAAGCGTACAGAAGGAAAAAGGGATAGTAAAAGGTAATGATTCAATTGTTACTCCCACAAACAGAGGGGGCCATAATATTGCACAGTGGGAAGGAAAAACAAGGGGGAAGTGGCATTGGGAAAATTCAAAATTCAGAATGTTAGGAAAATGATGAGTGGCAGCGGGAAAAAATCCAGAATCCACAGAAGGGAAAAAGGATAAGTGGCTCCAGAAAGATGGAAGAAGAATCTGATAATAATAACATGCATTAGTGAGCCTATTATTATTAAGGGTTTTCCTCGAAAACCCTTTAGGGCGGGGTTTTTTAATCCTGATAGTAATCGGCTTCACTAATATAGTCCAGGTCAGTGCGACTTTGTTGCCGCTGGGCACCACTATTGAGCACCAAGGCTATGCACAATAATTGTAGAAGAAGGAAAGGAGCTAAGTGTCGAGACAGTGAGGGGACCTCCGACCGACCACCAGGATAAAGCGGGTACAACCCACCGGCTGATGCTCTATTTCCACATTCGAGTTTTGGTGCACCCAAAAATTGAGGGTTCATAATTTGACCCACTATTAAAGGTGGGACAGTGGAATCCACAATGTGTACAGCTCAAAGCTGGTAATAGCAAAGCACACTCGCATGGCCATGAAGCCAAATATAAGCGGGATGCGGGTATCAATAGAAAATAAGACAAGCCCTCCGAAAGGGCTACAATGAACTAGCATGATGCGCTAGTAGCAATCCCCTGGGGGAGCTCGCCCATTCTACATCAGTCCAGGGGCCTCAGTGCACTAGGGACAATAATTCTATTCTAATAAAATCCAGAACTAAACCTGGAAGTAAATAAGAGTAGAATGTACTTTTTAGAAGGATTTTTTATAGAGTAAAGTGAACCGTGTAGAGTAGCATATATCCCATGCTTGCAAATGACATAAATGTGAAAAAACCTGGAGAGATAGCACCGGTTCCATCTGGCTTAATGCCTTTTACCATAAAACAACTTGCAATATCAAAGTAGAATCAAATAAAAAACTAATATAGTCATATGGCATGCAAAAATCCTAGATCCATCTAGTTAGTGAAATATTCCCATGGTTTGTGCTAGGTGGAACTATAATAAATCCTGGAATTATGCAAAATTGAATATCATCCCTCAGATCTGTGTGGTTTTTGGCAGATTTGTGTAAAATCCATGGGATCTTTATAGATCTAGATCTATAAGCCAATTTACCCCATTCCTATTTCTATAACAATAAACAAATGTAACCAGAAAGATCCCTCTCTAATGTTGTATCATATTTTAAGTGGTGGATTCGTAAATAAATCTTGGAATTGAGATATCTAAAATAGCTAAGTCAAATGACCATGTGCTTTGTAAATTCACAAGCAATACTATACATCAAATTTGGTTCATATTATTAATCAGAATAGCTTCATCTTATGTAGATCTGATGGATTTCCCTTTCCTTGGGTTCCGTGGACGTTAAAAATTTTTCCTTCCTTCCTTCCTTCCTTCCTTTGCAATCTGGCCTTCTGTAGGATAATCTACTGCAGCAGCTTGTTCCACAGTCCTTTTAGTGGCTTGACTCACTATATTTTCAAAGGAAGTAGCAGGGCTTGTAAGTTTTGCTACTCCCTCCCTTTCTTTGGTAGTTTCGGCATTCTTAGTAGCCATGAAGTTAGATCCGCCAGCAAGTGTTAAGGCTTTGGCGGGGACATGATGATTTTGTAAAGTCACATCTTAAGGCACAAATCTATAATAAACATGGAAGACGAAATATAATTGATGCTATCTATTCTAGTACAATCCTCAAGATAATGAGCAACAAATATTTTTTGTGAACAAAGTGGTCCAGGAGCTACTCGTGTCCCAAAACTTAAACTTGAAATGGAATGATATAAGGATACTATCGATTTTTAAATGAACTACAGACCAGGAATGGGCAGGTACAGATCGTTTTTTATTTTTATTTTTTTTACCATATCTTTTGCTATTTTCACGAGCTTGTTTGCATTGGTCTCACATCCTTATAAACTTTCATAATGTGATTTTTTGGAGGACAATCTAGAGTTATTATGTAGCAATGTTATCCATTTATATAAATTCCCTGAAATTGAAAATAGAAGTAAAAGTCAAGACATCAAATTCAAACTCAAAATTCATTTCTCTACATTAAAATCATTCCTCTAAGATGGAGGACCTTATGAACTACTTACATGCCAAATTTGAACGCAAAATTGATCTTTTTCTGAAAGTTGTTGTTTTTATATCACAACTGCTTTCCGAGAACCAGTACTCATTCTCAGAAGGCAAAAGACTGTTTTGACCCTGTCATGTTTGAAGTGCTCTATCTTCCGTCACAACTTCGAATTGAGATGCATTTTTTTGTGCCTTACTCCAATCTCGTATAGAAAAATAACATTATAACCAAAAAAATAAAAAAAGTCCTTTCATCAAGACAGTTTTATTTTGTGTTAACATGAAGCTTTTGGTACTTGACCCCATTGGGTTTGCTAGAGCATAACACAAGAATGGGAGCTGATATGTTTTTGTATATTTTTCATGTGGAGCATCACTGCCACATATGAATTCCTAGAAAGGGTTTGGCTGGTTATTGTGCCCTTTATTTTATATGTTTTTTTTTTTTTTTTTTTTTTTTTTAAACCTTCAGAATGACATGTAGACCATTGGTTAGCAACTAGAGTTCACTTGTGAAATAAAGTTTAGAGGCACACTTTAAGTATGGCAAGGATGCATAAAATGGAAAGTATTAGTTTGGCCTAAATATTACTTACAAGTTCTGTGTTAAACTCTATAATGGGCCTTTGAAATATTTTTTACCACAAAAATAAAAAATGAAGTAGATCGAAACCCAAGCTTTAGGGTTTCTCCACACCATGTTTGATTTGCATTTATGTCTGGAGGCGATCTTGAAGCCTGTCACAACCTGTCACAGATATTCCTGGATAGTACCCAAAAATCCTTGCATACCATGCTTAATGGAAAAATCTACGTTGACTGGCTTTTCCGGGCAATGTTTGCCGTGGACACTTTTCTTTGAAGACTACTGCTGAACAATACTGCAGATCACTTCCTTTTTCTGATAATGGGATTGTTGTGGCGCTAGAAGCTATTATAGCATTTTGCATGCAAGAAAAGGTGTTGGACGGCACTACAGGATGGATAGCTATGGCAATCGTGGAAGGTTTGGGAGTGGTAGCCATCCACCCAATAAGAAATTTCGTGGCCCTTTCAGCCATGACCATGCAGATTCATCTCAATCTGTGCCAGAAACTCAAACTGAAGATAATATAGGGTCTGACACCGAAGATAATCAGGTATCGTTTTGCATTATTATGCTTTGATAAGATTAAAACACCAAATGGTAGGATTGCAGGAATTCTCATCTCAAAGCATGCTCTGATAGGATCGCAGAGCTCTGATAGGAGTAAAAAAGCATGTAAATTATGGATGCTCGCATTTTGATGCATGTAGTTTGATGCAAGATTCCTGCGAACAGTTAAGAGCCGAAGACTGTTATTAGCTGGCTGATTTTGAGTTTAAGAGAAAATATTTGAAGTCTATAGAGGTTGTTTTTGTAACTAAAGCCAAAGTATGGCAATGCATTAGCCAGAAAAAATGTTAACATCTACTTAAGGATTGTTGAATATTCTCGGATGGAACCAACTTCTCTATTGGCAGGAGTATGACCTTTCTTATGTGTGCAGAATCCCCTATTATAAACATAGGAACGTTTTCTTAGAGCTGGAGTGCACAAATTTTATCTAGCAGAAGGGGAACCTGCTACAAAGCACTTCAGCTTATGACACTAGAATGTGATCTAATATTTCTGCTACTGCCTAAACATAGTGACAAGGATAAGGATTTAAGGCTACAAACAGTAAGGTGCAGGGCAAATAATTTGGAAATACATTTATTCTTTCCTCTGTATGAGTTTATTCTGCATTTTATTATGTATTTCTTGCACATGGCTCTTTCTAACTTGGGACAAAAGGGTTACATTAGGCAAACGGTTGATAACCGAGAAGCCTAAGGTACCTTTTGGCCCTTGCATTTTTACCCAGTCTATGGCTAATTATGTATTGGTTGGCTGCAGGTACGGGCTTCTCTTCCTAATGTTCTCCTTCTGTCTTGTTTGTTATGTTGGAGCTTGGAAAAACGCAATGGAAGAGGACTCGAAGAGTGTAATGATGAAAGGGTGCTTAATACTATTTAAGCTTGAATGTATCTATGTTTCACACCTGCATGTCTACTGTTTTATACTTGAACAAGGTAATTTATCTGTCAGACTTCATTGGGATAAGAAACTCAGGCTTTTGGTAATGTACATGCTGAGCCATCCTGTTAGTTAGATGTCCATATTTCTGCTATTCAAATTTCAGGATTTTGAGAATGATTCTACTGAATTTGGGGCAGTGATATACGTAGATTTTGGATAAAAATTGGCTGGTAAACTGTCCATATTTTTTGTTATCTATAAGCTGAAACATTATATGCTGATGTATGACTGTGCATATATTTATAATAGCAGTTTTTTTTTTTTTTTTTAAAAAGGTCTATTATGGATGATTAGGACAGTAAAAACATGAAGGATTATTCAAGTGTTACTTGACTAAGCTTTCGCCTAGTTTGGCTTTGTAATTAGGACTGCTATAGCTAGTGTATGGCATGTGATAATACAGCAAAAAGTTAAGCATAAAAATTATATATTGGGGTTTAAATGTACCACCCTGCCTTGTGGTACAGGACAGGAAGGATAAGGGTAGAGTCATTAGAAGTAGTCGTTATAAGAAGTTCAACCACTATAATTAAAGGTCACAACTCTAACTTGGGCATGTGTTTTTCATAAGTTATAATGGGAAATAGTAAATACAAACCTCTAATACTGAAGAAGTATGCGAATAGCAGAACTAGATTGAAGAGAACACGTAGTGTCAATGTAAAATACATGCGCAGAAGCATAACATTTATTGGGTTATTCAGTGGTCTAAGCTTATAAGCATAAGCGGAGATATAAAAAGTATGTGATTTGAATAGCGTTGGCTTTAGTAGACCTTTAGGATCTGATCTAGCATGATGCGGCGGAATAGATGGAGTAGTTCATTTTTATGCAAATTATTGAGTGTCTAAAAAGATTCATTTGAACCAAATTAATGCCTTGATGGCCTGATATGGTTCTTTCGATGAACTAGTAACATACTGAATAAGTATGGTTCTTCTTCCATTAATCAAGGGCAGTTGAATTGGACTGCACTGGTAGCTTGGACCATAGGCTGTAAAGATATCTTGTTAGTTAACATGAGACCATCTACCAAGAAAGATTGGTACCATCTCGGATGTAACGATCCTTGTATGGCCAGATAAGACAGCAAAGGGATTGACCAATGCTGATGTTTGCACTAGTTTAGGTTAGTTCAAGCCCCCTTTTTTTTTTTTTTTTTTTTTTTGAACCTTCAGAATGACCTTTAATGGTCCATCACGGGACAGGTCTAGTGTTAAGTAGTATGAACTATAATATAATAGTTTTGGAGTCTGCAAGCCCATCTTGCAACTTAGCTTTGATGATTTCCTTACCATAAAGTAAGATCATGGGGTTTTGCTGCATAAAAGTTGAGATTGAACATTTTAGCAGTAGATGGCCTTGTCTTTCTAAGGAAAATAAGAGCAGCATCACGTTCCTCAATCTTAGGATGTCTTTCCTCAGTCTCAGACTATTGTTTGATAGAAAAGCTATGATGGGATGATCATGTAGAAGTATAAAACCAACAGCTCTCTTTGTGACAAATAATGTAGACTTCACACGGCTGCGAGAAACATGTGGTTTCAATATGACAGACTGGCAAATAGCATTGATCAAATCCACAAAGGCCGATTGACATTCATCAATCCGATGATTGTGAACTTTTTTGCTTGGGAATCCTGCCTACTCTAATAAGTCTAGAGATAAGACTAGTAATATAGGAGAAGTTTGTAACATACATTTTTTAAAAAAGCTTGTCATCCCAATTGGAACTTTTTACCTCTTTCAGGATCCTAGGTAGTTTCACCTCTTCAAAGCAATCATTTTATCTTCAATTACTTGAATCCCAGCAGTTGAGATCATGTGTTCAAGCAATTGTCCTTTGGAGAAAAAAGGACACACTTTTTTGGATTTAGATTGACTCCAAATTGTCTCCACAAGACATAAATTTTAGTCATTGAGTTCAAATGGTCATTAAGTCTAGTGCATTTTGCCATCTGCTTCAGCCAGAAGTATATTTCCTACTTAGTCTGTACTCTTCCTTATGAACCAAACTTATTTGATTTGCTGACCATTCAATGCTATATTGCAGCTGAACCATTAGGTGTTGGTTGGAGTTGGGTGATCACTATAAGAATCCTTGCATTGGTAGATATATGATAGCAATAGGATGCTTGAGGATGGCCTCAAGATCCTCTACCATCTGGATGCATTCTCCACAGCCATCTAATACTGTGCACATCCTTCCCAATCAAGTCCTCGTGCAAGGTAAACAATGCTATGGTTCTCTTCTTATATAGAAGAGAACCATCATTCTAAGGAAAGAGACGTCAGTTTTGGTGCCAGCTCTCCTTTCGAACCCATGCTTTCTTTAGCACAAGCCTGCTATAGTGGGGGCCTTCTTTGGCCCTTTCTCCCATAAAAGCCTTGTGTCTTCTTGCATTCCTCATCGGCATTTTCTCTGAGCTGAAGATACAGAGTTTTCCTATTGCTATTCTTCCATTCAGGTATTGTGTTTTCTAGTGTCATTCAGATGGATTAAGCTTAGGACATACCCATTCCCCATGGATCGTCGGTGTTCCTGGATATCCGATCCCCAAACAAAAATTGGATCTTGCTTGTCTTTGGCTTTTCTGTGCATCCTGGTTGCCATCAGCTGTCTCTGATCCTGGTCTCTGTTGTTTTCTTAAACCGATTCATCAATTCCTTTACTGGGTTGTGATGTTTCCAGACCTTGCCTTTTTCGTTTTTTCTTCTCTGTTAGACCTTCCTCAGCCTGCATCGGCCCTTGTCCACGCCCTGGCTTCACTGGATTGCCAGATTCGACTAGTTTGCAAACCGTTGAGGCGGTCCGACCTCAAAAATGATCATCGGATTTCATCGCAGGCCGTATCTGCGTTCATTTGTGACCTCGGGGGTTACTGAGTTACAGTTTCCCCAATAATTCTGCCATATTGTCTGGGGTTTCCAATTCTTGGTATCCATTATTTCGTTTTTTATCAAAAGTCTATTCTTTTATAATGGTTTGCTAGCTTCTAAGGCAATTTTTTGGTTTTGTCTTAGATATGGGGCTAGGGGGTTTGTGTGGGTTGTGTAGGATCTTAAATAGGATTGGTGATTTGTGTCGGTGTGCAGTATGTCGGTCTTATTCCCGCATTTTTGTTGGTGTTCACCCTGCTATATGGTTTGATAGGTTCTAGGGCATTATGTTTGTCTTAAGTGTGGGGTTGAGGGGCTTGTGTGGATTCATATGGAGGGAGAATATGGCGACAGAGTGATGAGCTCCAAAGCAACAACAAATAGCATCAAAATAAAAACTGCTATATGTATCTAAATCACCACTTGTTGTGAACGGACGAATTTGTTTCTTCATCGTGCATATAGTAGATACATAGATAGACAAAAAAATTTATAGATAGATAGAATAGTGAACTGCATCCAGCTTATGTAGCAAAAGATCAAGTACATTGTGTGGATCAACTGGGTTGAGTTTAGAGCTCAACTTGTTCTTTCCATTTGTAAATTTTAACTAAATTTTGAAAGGGTCAAATTTTCTATGAACTCTGTCTTCTTGAGTATTTCATCATCGCATGCATAAATCCCTTTTTTTTTTTTGAAGGACGAAAGCCAAAAAGTTTATTAATCAGATAAAAAGTACAAAATTTACATGTCTCATCTAATTGTGTAAGTACAAAAAGATGCCACAGGAGCACGAGCCTGGAGCACAATATACTTACTCCAGAATAGGAGACTAACGATAAGAGTCAATTCGAAGATACTGAATCTAGATGCGTTCCATCATTTCTGATTCAAGGGAGGAACACTCGTAGGCTGTCAATATCTTTTTCTGGGCCACCGTAATAACACCACTTGCAGATGAATTAATGCCCTGAAAGATGTGGTGTCTGCGACGCTCCCATATCGACCATAGGAGCCAACTGGAACCAAGATGGAATGCTCTTTGTTTAGCTGCGGGCCATGCGTTGGGATAGGACGTCAAGAGGATGCATCGGCAGTCCAGTGTACTGTTAAACAAACCTTGTAGCCAGGACCACGCTGGTTGAACCTCAGAACAATCAAAGAGACAATGCTCAAGAGTCTCAACATCTGAAAGACAGAGCGGACATACTGCAAATATGTGAGGATCATAATGTTGTCGGAGAGCATTAACTCGCAGATACTTGTGGATAACCTGCCACCATAGTACAGAGACTTTAGGGTGGAGCAACCTATTCCAAAGCCATCACCATGTACGACACAAAGTAGGTTGTGGAACCTGTAGATGCCACCCAAATGGCAACTGGAGGGGCTGTGGTGCTAAAAGAAGGCGATATGCTGATCTGACAAAGTGCTTGCCTTTGTGAATATCTTCATGATAGTCCCATGGCACCCTTTCAGCAACATCAACTTGCACTATAAGAGGCAAATTTTCTGCGACCTTCTCCCATAGAGATACATCCCATTTTGCCTGAAATTCAGGCCAAGATAGTAGGCGACCCGCTTCATACCATGCTTGAATAGAGACAACACCTGCAAGAACCCATCGTCTCTGTGTAAGGGGATGGACTAATGCTGCCAATGGAGGCGCTGAAGGGTCTGGAGGCAGTGGTGCCCACCACCATGGAGTCTTCAATAGGATGTGGATAGAGGGGCATGGCCAAAAAAGATGTTTGAATGCCTCTCATGCTGTCAACAAGCCACACAAAAATGGAGAAGCACTTGGAAAAGGCTGCAGAGTCTGAAATAAAGCCCAAGATAGGACTGGTTTGACAGCCTTCTTGCCTAGAGGGATACATTGACCAAGAGCTTGTCTAACAAGGCATAAACCAGGAGAGTTATCCTCACCATTCAGGAGTCTCCAAATGAACTTTGAAATAAGAACTTTTCTCTACAGTAAGAAGTCTATCATACCCAGACCACCTGCCCATTTTGGAAGGATGCACTTCGACCAAGCCACCTTAATCACAACACCTTCCTCAGTACCCGCCCATATAAAGTTCCGAACTATTGCAATGAGCTCACGCACTTTGATCTATGGGGCTAGCAGTAAGTATGCCATATAAACATGGGTACTACTAAGGACTGACTTGACCACTGTAATGCGACAAGCAAGAGACAACTTTGCGGTGGACCACCAAAACAAGTGCTTCTCCAAAACCTTAATGATCTCCTCCCATGCAGCTCCCATAGTAATATGGATGCCAACTCGAATCCCCAACAACTTGATGGTCTGTCCATGCGCAAGTAATTTCCATGGATAATCATGAACACACGCCGGGGCCAGAGTGTCCAATGTCCATTAAGCTGTACACTTCTGCCACCTCACAAGGACACCAGAAGCCAGTGAAAAGTGTCTCTTCTCAGTATTAGCGACTAGGAAGAGGAATGTGTCGTATGCATATTGATTGGAAACCTCTTGTGTGCCATCCTCCATTACAAGACCATGGAGAAGTCCCTCTGTGATTGCAACGGTGAATAACTGCGACAAAGCCTCTGCAACAATTGTGAAAAGCAATGGTGCTAAAAGGCATCCCTGGCGAATACCACAACCGAATGAGAACGCATCTGACGGCTCACCCTGGAACATAACAGTCGCCTGAGCAGAGACATGCAGCTCCATAATATCTGATGTGAATTGTTCTCCAAACCCAGTCTTAGCATATACGTCGACGCAGGAATTCCCAGCTTACACTTTCATAAGCCTTTGCAAAATCAAGCTTAAGGTATACAACTGGAAGGCCCAATAAATTCCTTCGTAAGTAGCAGCAACATTGTTCAGAATCTTTTTGCTAAGAATAATGACTTCAATGATCCAATAAGGAGCAAAGGCAATATTATGAACTAAAGTCCTCCATAGAATTATTGATGATGATCTCAAGCTCGTATTGAAAAGCAACAATGGCTTTTGGTTAGCATTTTGCATGTCTTTATCTTGCCCTTCCTCAAAATTGTAGGGAGCTTGATTCTTGTTCTGATCTCAACTTAACAATCAGTATGCACCTACAAAATTATAAACTCTTTACGGCTCCTAGAGCAAATAAGCTAAATGAAACAACTAACCATTAGAGATAAAACTGTAAGCCACATTTATCCGACCAAAGCGATACCCAATCTTTCTTTATCTTTGATATGGAACATAATTAGGAGCCATACATGCGCTCAATTCAAGTGAATCTAACAAGAAACACATCATGGTCTGAGCTTTTAAAGGTCGCGGCTGGTCACATCTAGGGCTTGTAGTCAGTTGACTGCTCCTTGTTGGTAGATTCCCCTGGCTGATAATGCACCGCTTTGCTTTACTATGTGTCCATTGACTCAAAGATAGTACAATTGTAGCGTGCTGATTATCTATAGCCTATTCTGCCACAATAAGAAGATATTTTGATGTGGATGTGTCATCAGAAGGTTAAAGAGTGCAGAATTGTGAACTTTATGTATAAGTTATTGCTTGATACCTCACTAGAGATGCCATGCGAAAAAAGACACCTTATATTTGTAAAGGACAAGAAGAAGACCAAAATCGTGCATAACACATTTTTCTCTAAATTATTAGAACATTTCAGCATTAGAAAAATATTTTTCGAGGTTTTACACAACACAATTCCAGAAATTACATTCACTTTATTGGATAACACCATTTTTTGCTTGGAGATACGGTGATCAGATTATAGACAAGATCTATAAACCATATAAAGTATTTGCAGATGGAAGAATGAACAAATGTACATATGTAAACCCCAAGCTTGTCAAATTCCTGGACTCAAGTATAGGCCATATTAGGACTACAAGTCTTGAGATAATCCATTGCACCAAGTTAAGACAAGCCTTTGCCAATGGACTTAATCACATTCCAGACTCTACTTTTTCCGTTAAAGAATCCATGAATGGTCTGTCCAAAATACGTGACCAATTCTTCATGGTACACCACTTCCAGATTTTGTATTTGGATGATCAAGCAAGGAACAATATTGAAAGCTTTATCTTAAATACAGTCCAGCAAAAGATTGTAGAACATAAATATTCACTTCCAAAGAAAAGTTTTTTCTGGAATGGAAGTGTCGAGAAGAACCTGACATGGCTTTTGCAAAACTTCTACATTTCTGATTTAGATAAAGCTACCAACAACGCATTATTCATCTGCCATGAACATATCAGAGCAAGGGCTATTTCCAGACCAAACAGTGAGAACTTCGAAAAAATGTTTATCTGTCCAGAACAGATAAAATTAAAATGCAAAGCAGAAGTACAAGGTCTGAACAACATGATGATATGTTCATCCGAGAAACTCCCTTATTTACTTGGAATATATAAAGCACACGTCTTAATACATATGGATAACCAATGCACATGACAATATATTTTCAGAAATTTCAGATTGTATTACTTCTATCCTCATCAACTTTGCTGATTTGTGGTCTAATGTGTGCATGTGGAACACAATAGAAATAAAATGGCTAGCTAGCAAACTCAACCCATGTTAAATGATCAACTCTACTTATGATTTGGTTTTAAATTTACCTAGCAAGATTTATAATGTTTTTTCAGCAGCCATCACTAAATGTTAAGAAAATATCCTTTTATCTGGGCCAAAAGATATCATTGAGATTATGAATGATGTTGTTGAACTAATATGGGATTACAAGATCAACACTACTCCGCTGTTACAACTTTTTGTTAAACAAAAAATGGGGAAGTTTACCACGAAATGGGAGAAATTTAATGCTGGTGATGCCAAGGTAAGATGCTTTTGTCAAAAGAGCAATTTAAACAGATGAATGATTGGTGCCTCACTCAACCATTGTTTTCTGCAAATGGGTAACATTGTTTGGAGATAGAGAAAAGGCATCCCCATGGGGTTCTCTTGCAGCCCTACATGGTGCAACATGTACTTAATGGTACGAACTAAGGTTTATTATGAAACTTGTAGATCTCAAAAGAATCAAGGACATTCCTAGATTCCAAGATTCCTATAGGTATATTGATGATCTTAATTTGATCAATGCTGGGCCAATACATGAATTTTTCTCTAAAGAATCAGGATGTACCATTTACAATATGATGCATCTGGGGATCAAAGATGAAACTGCATTACAAAATGGAATATCGGTACCCCTAAGCTACAAGGTGAACTTTATGAACATCACAATCTAGGTAAATGATCCAAATTCAGGGCTTTTTTCATTTAAAAGATATGACAAAAGAAGAAAGCTACCCTTTACCGTGAAGTACATTAAAGCAAATGGATGCAGACCATATGGACAAGCATGCAAGGTAATCATATCCCAGGTTTTACCATATCTCTATGCACATTCCAACCCAGAAGCTGCTGCCAAAGATCTGTTGGAACTCATGAACATCTTTTGTGGCAATGGTTTTACAAAAAGGATGTTATCAGAACAATATTCAACACTTTAAAGCACAATACCTTTCCACGACTGCCATACGAAATGGGAGACATGTCAAGAATCCTTAAACAGAATATGTAAGTTTCCTATTTTTACAAAAAAAAAAAAAAGTTGATTTTCTTTATAGGAAGGGTGGGACTCCTGTTTTACAACAAGGTTCTGCTCTCTCTGTTGTATATTCCTTTTTTGACAGGCATCCCACCTGAACTACAGTAGGTAGTAGGATTTTCTTTATTATGCTATCTTGTGGATGTTGCATTCTAGGAATTAACTGAAGCTTGATTTATGTGGAACAGATAACATGGGTAGAACCTAGGTTGGAACTTTATTCTTTGTTAAAATCAAAGACCTTATTTCTTGACCTTTACTTAATATCTATTTCTTGGCTTTTACTTAAAATCCTTCTCAGAATGATCCAACTTTAGGGTTTTCATAGCAAACTCTAACACCAGAATGAAGCTCGATCCTTCCAGATGGATATTTCACATACCATGGATCTACGAAATGGTATTTAACAGTCCATGCGTGCTTTGGATCATACTTCGTCTGTCAAGTTTTTCAACTGTCAGAATGAAGGCATAGCTACTTTTTCTTGCTTATGGGAAGAAAGAAAGGTTTTAACAAGGGAACCATCCTAAAGATGGAAGAAGAGAAAAGACAAACAATGCTTAAGGGCATTTGGGAAATTAATATAAATCTTAACACTAGAGTGGTCAGGTGATGGACCAGAAATGGTCCATTTGAAGTGTTCACTTTAAAATTCATATAAAATCAACGGTACAAAATCTATTTGAACTCTTCTTAGAAGTTCATATATGGCAGTCACGGTCCACTAAAAAAATACCTAAAAATATATATACCTCCATTCTTGTAAGTTATGCTCTAGCAAACTCAGGGGGGTCAAAATGTCCCAAAATGCTCTCAAAATGTCCCATGTCATGAAATCAATGCAAAAAAATTCAAAAAAAAAAAAAAATAGAAGTTTATGACTATAAAAAGTCAAGTTAGAACTACTATGTGCAGTATCACTTGCAGACCATTATTGGTCCATAGGACTGAAAGTTTAAAAATTAATAGAGACAACATCTTAATCAATTTTGATCTCAATTTAGAATATAGTTTATGCATACAATTCTCTATAGGATAAAATTAATTGGTTAGACGAGCTTGCATAATTTGAGGGCAATGTTTAAGCACAAACAACTGTGAATTTATGGGGTACTTATTCGCCAATTGAATCTACATGGACTTCCACTCACACCTTTCAAAAATTATGTTATTAAAGGTAAGAAACCATGGTATCATTATGGGGACAAAATTGATAAGACTAGTGAGAGATATATGCTCTATACAATTGGTCTAGTTATGGACCATAAATGGTTCATGCTTAATTATATTCGTATCTTTCAAATAATACGTTATTTCAATATGAAAATAGAGAGTTATATTGCGAAGGAAGGCCCGCATTCATGAAAAATATAGTGTACATAAAAGATGACCTACTTGTAACATTATCCTACTAAAATTCTAATGATTTGTAGCAGCAACGGATATACCAGTTTTATACTAGTAAAAACTAACCATGTTTCTCTGTATCGTTTTACAAGAAAGCCACACAACCTACATAAGGGACCTATATATATGTCCCTTGTCATATTTTGAACCATTTGAAAGGCTTATTTGGAGAAATATAGCATGTTCTCTACAAAGCTGAGAAAGATGCATCAAAGGTAATATGATTTAATTTTTTATTCTTATATTTAAACTTCACGATCTTCACTTTCATTCATCAATAACATCACTAGCTAGCAAGTGATGAGTTTTTAGCCTATAATTTTAGAATAACTCAAATCTTTAACCTCTAATGTGTTAATCCTATGGATGTACATCATTTTTAAATCTAGTTAATTGCATGGTTAAACCCTAATTACACTATGTGCAAGTTGATAGAGTAATTTTCTATGTAGATATAAGTAGAATGCAATATTTGTTACCTCATGATACTTTCAGGTGGTGATTTTGGAGCATTTTAACATAAAATTTTGTCCTAAATTCTGTATGGGAAATTCTCTTTTAGATTTTGAAGTTGATATAACTTATGAACACTCCAAAAAAACATAAGATTGTACTTCATATAGGTAAGAAACCATGGCCACAAGAACTAAGCCAAAACTTGTAATAATAAGAGAGAAATAATTCATAAACCGCAAGCAGCATTTTTGAACAAAATAAGGTTTGCCGGCTTCCATGGATGTTAGATGATAGCAACCGAAACTGAAAACATACAAATCAATGTGTTCTATCATAAATAGACAAATACTTCCAATTTTAGCAAGATTTAGGCCTGTTTATGCTAGGAAAACCCAAGAATGCAGTTCTGGACTGTTGCAGAAACTGTTAAATTCTCTAATATTTGAACAATCACTACAACATATAGTGAAGTTCATTGGTCTTGAAATTCTCAAAAGTCATTAAGAATCAAGTAAAGATTAATATGGTGGCAATATATCGCAAAATTGAAACTTCTATTCTCAGATATACTAGTTTAAGTGACAGTGGGTCAACTGGACCAATTCTGGTTTATGGACCAGGAATGGATCCCGGGACCACTCTAGTATTAAGGGCATTTGAATAATTTTAAAGATACACAATACTTTGTATTTTGACCAAGGGCATCTCAGAAAATTATCAAAACTGAGGGGTATGTGGTAGAATTTGTTGAAACATAAGGGTATTTTGTAATTTTTCCCTAAAATTAATTGATTAGAAGTCGCGTTTAATTAAAATGGGTCATATACTGTTTCCATTTTTTTTTTAAAAACCTTGTTATTTTACATGAAAAGGATGTGCGAAAAGTTTTCCGCTTCTATAAGTATTAAAAAAATGAGTTTTTTTGTGCGACGGTCGGTCCGCATCTTCTCTCTTTTCTGCAATTTTCTCGAATCGCAAATCGAGAACACCAAGAACACAACCGCAATGAAGGAAATTGTTTACACATTCAAAACAAAGTTATGGTCCAAAAAGAATTTTTATTCATAAATGAGAAGGTTACAATCTATATTATATTGGACGAAGAGACCATGGCGGTCGTGCTGTCACTATAGTTACATCATCATGATTGGTGTTCCATCTTAAAGGAACAACCCGTCGGGCATCTTGTTGCCTTCTATAAGCTCTGGGAGCAACCTGAAGAACGTGGAATGCCTCACGAGGAGGTGCCTTATGAGCCACCCCTTGCCTGTCCAACCAATTTTCCCACTCTCCTTTCGCATCCTTTTTTCAATCGTCGAGTCAAATATGCTTGTTCCCCAACCTCCAATAAATCTCATGCAATGCTTGCAGGATCCTTTGCGGTTCCTGAAGCTGTGAAATCTTCTTCCTCTCCTCCTCATCTCTTGAGGTTTTGTAGTACCTGTGATCACGAGCAAACTTATCCTAAAGTCCTGATAAGAGTGTAGCTTGAGTGGGATCTGTGCCAGGTTCCCTACCACTAGAACAGAGGAAGGCTATAATTAACAATTACGGTGCCATTAGCCATGAGTAATGAAGAAAGAGTTGCAAAACTGAAAATAGTTTGGTGCATTCAATCATACACACACATGAAATTGGCTTTATCATTTGGACAAGGAGTGCCTTTCTCGCGAGTCGAGAAAGGGTCTCAGAACACAATATACAGGTATTCTCAGTACAAAATTATGTAAATTTTCACAAATTTTCACAAATTTTCACAACTTTTTGCAATTTTCTTTTCGCAACTCAGTATTCACTGATCTTGATCACCATAATAGTTTACATCCATAGCCCTCATAATCACGCTGCTCTCTGCATCAACCTCCTTCTGCTTTGGATAGTTCCTTAGTACATCAGCCACCAGAATCGAAAACAGGGACTCAACCAACACCCGGAAGGAGATCGTAAGACAATCACTTATCCGTTTCATACTCTTCTGCTCGATAACTTCTTGCAATAATGGCATTATCCAAGTTATGATAACACTTATAGGCGATGTAGTGTTGTGTTTATTGAAATCCTGGTAAGCTTCATAAACTCTTTCTAGCCTTTTCACCATACTAGGCTTCCCTTTTGTGATGGCCGGATCGAGGTCGTTCACGTGCTCGATCTTTTCATTCGCTCAAAGAAACTTGAACTTCAAAACGGACAGGCCGAGTACACTAAGGACATTGACAACATTTCTCTTTGCCATACAAGACCATACGACCACTTTGAATACCCAGTCCATGCACCAATCAATAATTTCTTTTGCTTGGGGCCGAGGATAGATGACCTTATTCTGCGTCTTTGACAGCTTTGAGCTCAGGTATCTTGGTAAACTGCAGGCAAGACTCTATTGACGTAAAAAAATTACAAGTTTTATAGGTTCCTCTGGATCCCAGTTCGAGTTTCAGTCTGACCAGATCCCTTGATCGGGATCTAGAGCTGGGATCTTGATTCTTTCAAGTCCTTTGTCTTGAATTGTAGCTGTTTTTGTAGCAATGTGTTCTTGTGGACTGTCTTTGTTTTTGGAAGTAGTGTTGTCTTTTGCAATAGAATCAATGCTCACGCCATTAGTGCAGAGCAGTCTGGTTTTATACCTCAGCGGAATATTCTTCATAATGTGGCTGCTGCTTTTGAGGGAGTGCATTGGGCTCGTGGGATGAGGCGACCCCTTGTTTTTCTTAAGCTGGATTTTGCCAAGGCTTATGGCGATTGTCGATTGGCGAGTTCTTGGCGGATATGATGCGTGCCTTTGGGTGCGGGGCCTAGTTTCGTGGAAAGCGGTTATGAAGTCTGCATAATCCGCTAGGGCTTAATAAATGAAGTGTCGTGGTGAGACCTCTTCAATCTTCGGTGGGCGAGGCATTAAGCGAGGATGTCCGATTTAGCCCCCCCTTCTTGTTCACTATAGTGGCGAAGCTCTCTCAGCTTTTCGGTGGCAATTGCCGACAATGTGGTGCAAGGTCTCGCATGGATGATGGGTCGCAGCGAGGTTTTGCAGTCAATTTGCGGATGATACATTTCCTCTTTCTTCATGCAGACGAAGTTCAATCTCGAGTGCAGCCAAGAATATTTTGGATGCCTTTTCTTTAGCCGGGATGCTTGCTTAATCCGGTGAAGTGCTCGGCCATGTGGGTACCTTGGAGGAACCTCCTCTGCGTGGTTGAGTCGGTTCCCCCGGGCTCTAACACCGCCACACTACGGCCAAACCTATAGGGCATACCATTTGGCTTGGACATTAATGCTAGGGCAATTTGGGCGAGAACATTACGAGAATCTTAAGCAAACATTTGAATTGGTGGAGGGGGAAGTAAACTCACCATGGCTGGTAGGATTACGGTAGCCAAGTCGGTGCTCAGAAGCACTCATGTTTACGTGACCTCCCGCATACTTGCGCCTTTAAAGTGTGGTTAAGGAGTTGGATGACACCATTCGCAATTTTGTTTGGGGAGGGAATGAGGAGGACTCTGATGAAGGTCGCATGGTGGAGGTGTGTGCGTCCCAGGAGGTGGGGTTTGGGTATGCTTGATGTGTCGTTGCACCACGAAGGTCTTTGGTGTCGAAATTCATCTGGCGGTTGTTTGTTGCGGTGATCCAGTTCCCCTCTGTTTGGCCAGCCGATCCGCCGTCACTCTATTGTGTTTAGGAAGCCGTATTATTCCGCTCGGTTGCCGTGGGCTCTGTTTGAGGATTTGCGGCCATTCCCTCATGCTTCGCCTTTTCTTAAGGGTCTCCTGAAGGCCTGGAAGGTGGTCAAGGTTCTCTTTTCATTGGACCCTAGCAGATGTATGGTAGCCTCATCGCCCTTTCTCTCGGGTACCCTTGGACTCTGCATCTCCCTTGGCCTCTTCCTTACACCAAGGTACTCAGCGCCGATGGATTGCTGCAGGGGTAACATCCATCCGTGACTGGTATTGGGAAGGTCATCTGGCGCCATGGGAGTTTTTTAGGGAGAGATTTGGCCTGCGGCGGTGGGACATACGGACTTGGGCCAGAATTGCCAATGCTATTCCATTGCGGTTGTCTTCTCAAGTCAATCGCGTTTGGAAGTCGCATAGTGGACTTGATGCATCTCGGTTTGTAGCATCGGCTTATGGGCTCTTAGCGGAGGGACACGTTGCCGCCTTCCGGATAAGTGGTCACTTAAGCTTCGGGGAATCTTGCACCGTAGCCTCGGGGTGAATGTCCGGAGTCCACGAGGTTCAAGCCTCGGTGTAGCTTTAAACATGCCCTTTATGTGGGAGGCGACGCGGAGACCATTGAGCACCGCTTTGTCCTATGCAACGAGGTAGGGGCAGCTTGGTCCCTGGGTGAGAGCCCTCTTTGGGACTTCATTATGCGTCGGAAGATTCTCTTGGGAGTCCTTCCTAGCGGTGGGCGTGGGCGTGTGGCTGCTTGAAGCGTTTCATTTATCAGAGCTTGGCTTTTGTGGCTGATTTGGAAAAGACGGAGAGAGCGAAGGTCTTTTCGGAATGCGATTTAGCCCTTCGGTTGGTTCGATCTTGAGGCATAAGTTGTGGCAGGCATTGCCAAGTCTCAAGCTTGTCCGGCACGTTAAGCGGGGAAATTTGGTCGACATTCCTACGATTGTGGATCATGATGGACGCTTCATTTCTTAGCACCACACTTATCATTGTACTTGATCGCATTCTAGTGGTTTAATATATTCTTATATTCTTCAAAAAAAAAAAAAATGCTCAGGTCCTTGTGACTGTGACATTGATATTGACTGATTTCAGCCGATGTCCCTAAAATCATAAAGGCCATCAGTTAATAATATCGAGGAGGGGTGGCTTTTTCGACTCGCGAGTTGAGAAATGCCCCATGCAAGAAAGCTTTCAAGTGCTTTTAGACTTGGGGTAAGCCCCCCCAAAAGCAAAAAACAATGGAAACTTGAGACATTCAAGGAGAAAGATTACTGACTCAGCCAAAGATTCTCCATTATTTGTTCTACTATTAGTTCATCCAAGCCTTCGACATCCACCTTGGTTGTCTTTCTCTTCTCCATCTCCATCATCTTCGTCCTTACTGTTTTCAACCGTCTTTCTATTTTGAAAATGGTAATGAAGCAAATCCAGGTACGATGTAATGGTCTCAACCAGATCCTTGTTCCCAACCACAGATATCGGCTTCATTCTATATAGCATAGCCTCTTGGGAGAACAGGCCATTCATATACCACTTGCTCATTATCTGATCTCCCTCGACCAAGCTTGTATAGAGTACTTGATAACTCTCAATTGTATAGGAATCTTGTGTATTGGACTTGTAGCACCATCAATGCTAATTTTGTCAAGTGAAGGCACATCCTCCATAAATCTGCCGCCCTTCTAGGTTCCATGTTTTCTTGAGAGATTAGGAACTTATCCATATAGTGATACTTGCTTGACCACCACTTGTCCAAGTCTGCAGTTGAACATGAAACCAAAACTAAAACCAAAATTATGTTGACAAAACTTGGTGCCTTTGGCAGGCGAAGTCTACACTCATGTTCCAGCTCATATATGAAATACAAGACTTTGTTGAAATTAATATTTGCTACCCACTGTGAGATTGCAGTTATTGATTGCCCGGCATGCAAAAGATCAGGAGACTGAAAGTATCCAGCTCGGTCATATCCAGTCACGAACCATGATTAGAAATATGCTTCGCGGCAGAGCTATCAGTGCCTGCGGCTAGGGAAATCGTAGGGGAGAGATCGCCCCTCTCTCTCTACATTTTTGGCACTTCTGCAGCAGATCTGAGGTCACAAAGAAGGTTTTTCAATCGCTAGCATAGGATCTGGCATGCTTTTGAAGTCTTTTCTTGGTATTTATGGGATGCTTTTCTTAAAGCAGCTTTGTGGTGGATCTTCCTAGATTTTGTCTCATGCCACTAACGTGGCTCTTCTACTCTTTGCTTCTAATAAAGCATAATGCTTTCTACTTCAAAAAAATAAAAAGCAAGCAATTCCAACAGCTCCTATAAATTCGTTCCTTCCGTTCATGTGGCTTTTGGAGATGCAAGTTTCATTCTTTTTATGTAGACGCACACCGAAATGGTGAATCATGGCCTATAAGGTGGAATAAATCAGATGCAAATCTGGCAAGAGAAGCAACTTTTGAGCATCAAAATTATCCAGGTTTTGTTCTATCAGGCTGCTATTTCCTTCTCATTCTTTCTTACTAGTAGAAATGTATAGATTTTACAAAACATGATCAGAAATTTTCTTTGAAATCAGAAGACTGTTGTGATAATTTTGATAGCATTTGGGTTTGAAATGAAGTGGCATAACATGTATGACAGGGCAAAAAGCTTGTTTTAATTTTTCAAGTATCATGGTGCTATCTCAAGCACATGCTTGAATAGCTGCTCAAGTACTGAGGCTTGAGTGAAATTTTGGTACTAATAAGCAAAACTATAGATTACCATTCTAAGTACTAATATGTTTGGAATTGGTTCACTCGATACTGCTATGTCATGTTACTTGGAATTTTATTCTATCTGGATGCAGTTGTACAGAATCCATGTAACTTCTTCCACTCTCATTACTTCTAGATTCTTTGCTATGGTTCTTCAGGAACTAAAAAGAATCTTTCGGGAACCTCTTTTCCTAGCATCTTTTGTCTACTCTAGTTACCATATGGGAGAATTTATGTGATATATGTCTATCAGCTTACGGAGCAGAATAAGTTTGGTGCACATGAAGGATGAAGATGTTGAGATTACTCTTATAGTAATCCTTGGCGTATTTCTAAAACATTGTATCTCCTATTTCATCTAATATAAAAATTCTCATTCTCACAAAAAGAGAAAAAAAAAAAAATCCAAACACGTCTTGTACCACTGTTCAAGATCTGTTTTTTTTCACAAAATAACGTAGGGTCTTCGATCATATTCATGCCAAATAAGGCCACAGGATCTAGCGCCAGTTTTAGACCACTGAAGCAATTGTGACCCAAGGTTATCAAGTAAGGAGGGGAGCTATCACCCGTTTTAAATGGCACTATCCCGAATCCAAGCGTGCGCTTCAAAAGTGCCATAGCACGTTCAAGAAAGGGGGCAGTTTTGGCATTTCGCTTAAGCTTGATATTGATGTAGGGCTGGCATAGTCAGTTCAATTCCTTCATGTCATCCTCATCAAGCGAGGCCTTCAGCTTATAGTAATCGAAATCTTGGCATGCGTTGGAGGCAACATTGTAGAATTCTATGATGACCTCTTCCAATGCACGTCGTCTCTTTAGGGCCATTGCATAGTCCTTTGCATCTTATAGTTTTGAGCTCCTTACAGCAAGATAGTTCCATCCAGTATTTTGCTTTGTAAATCCAACATTTTTTTTTTGTCTCTTAAGCCCTGTATCCTTTTCATGAATTGCTTGTCAAACAACTTTGGGTCTAGCCTTGTGGGCAATTCTCCATTGCTATCTTTAAGCTTACCTTTCGTCCAGAGGGCCTAGATCTTTGTCCATTTTTTCAAATAGTTTCACTACATAGGATGAGATCATACTGGCCTGATAAGGATTCTCCACCTTTTCTTGTTGTTTTCTTCTTTTTCAAATATTCATCATCGGCATCATCATCCTCGTGGCCTTCCAGAAGAACATATCTGCACAACTTCTCGAAGGTCTTTCACTTGTCTGAGGGAGCTTTGTTTCCTTTAGGGCGTTGAGGACAACCCAATCCCTTCTATTGTTGCCGAGTGTCTATGATCTGGTCAGGATACGGGCTGCAATAAATAAATAGAATCAAGTCAGCTCAGTCATTTTAAAGATCTAACAGGGGACGTGGGGGCTTTCTCGACTTGCGAGTTGAAAAAGTCCCTATGTGCAAGGAACCTGGATCTTTTTTTGGGCAAAACCCCCCCGAAAGGCAGTAACATAAGACTTGGGAACTTTCACCTTTTAAGGTGTTGGAACATATTGGCAAGGTAGCTTACAGGTTGAAATTACCTTCGCATGTTAGGGTGCATAATGTGTTCCATGTGAGCAACTTGAGGAAGTATGTTTTTGATCCGCATGTGCTTGCCGACGATGATTTGGTAAGCAGGGATGAATTTTTGTATCCCCGACCAGAGCATATCTTGCAAACGGAGACACGCAAGCTTCGAAAACGGACAATTACAATATTTTTGGTCCAATGATCGGGTTGTCCAATTGAAGATGCAATGTGGGAGGATTCAAAGTGGATTTCGCCAATTTCCTGAGCTTGCCCATGAGGACATGGGTTAAAAATTTGAAGGGGAGAAAGTAATGGGCTTGGCGGGTTAACAGACAATTGATGTAAGTAATTTAATACAATTTAGTATGATTATAAGAGACCATTTGGGAAAACATTTACATGGTATATATATGATGTTTATACAGGAGACTTATAAATACTAAATTATAGAGGAATTGAGGTTTTTGCTCTGAGGCAAACCTTCTAAGGAGATTTGGAGAGTGGACAGGATAATTACAAAGACAGCTTCACCAGGTGGGTGGTTTATAGCTTATACCAGGGATGCTAGAATAGTTAGATGTGATCTAATTAATCCAAGAAATAATTATGAGCCTAAAAGGATGTAAATTGTAAATAATATTTAATGGAAGAACAATTGTCTTATAATATTATTGAAGCTGAAGGATTTGTTCGTGTAAAGAATAGGTGAAGGATGGATGAGCCATCAGAGGCAAACTGAAGAATAAACCATGTAAAGGATGTTTAAAAGGATAAGGATTTGAGATCTCACAATTAAAGAATATTGTGATAAAGCAGATCCTGTATTGAGACACAGATAGTAAAATTTGGAAGTGTTTTTGCAGCAGGTCGGATTGGCCGATTTCAAGATATAAGGCCAAACAAGAACCTGAAAAGGGAGCCATATCTGTCATAATCCGAGCTTGTAATTGGCACTACCACAGCAAAATCTCCACCAAATCTGTTCGAAACTGGCATTAAGGAGTCGAAATCCAGACCCAAAGGGCCGATTTGCTTATTTAAGGCCCAACCAGGCCAGAAATCAGAGAATCGAAGCCCAATTTGGGTTGCTGGTCGTGAGTTCGTGATCCTAAAAGGGTCGTGCCCTAAATGTGAAAAAATATTATGTGGTTAGTAATTGAATAGTGAGTTTAAAATGTAAGTTATGAAATTAATTAAAGCTATTAAATAAGGTAAGTGGATTTGGCCCTAGGAATTTATATTCCTAAGGTTCTGAAGGCCGAGTTAGTCACTGCTAAAGGAGATGTTGGTAAACATTAAGTTAATATCCACACATTAAGTTAATATTTGCACATTAAATTACGTAACTTAACGCAGAACTATGGTCGTCTTCATTAAATTATCATTAATAAGGAGCTTGGGTAAGGAAACAAAATGTTAATGAAATAGGAAACCTATCGTATATTTAACAACATTAATAATATAACGTGGAAGTTACAATCTTAATCTATGGGGAGAAAGAGGTTGGAGAGCATGAATTTGCCAAGATGTGGCATGGGAAGTTGCTTAATAATGGAAGGTTAGAATGACCATAGGAAAAACTCATGACCTAGTGGTATTAGCACGAAAATGGCCCTAGCCACACTATTAGTAAACGTTAGAAATGTGATGGTCATGATTATTATATTGGTTATGTAGCATTACTGATGTGGTATCAAATGTTGGATGCATGGTATGTTTTATTTGGAATTGGCATTTCTATTAGGATATGTATTAATGAGAAATACATGTGAATTGCATCTGAATTGTTGATATTATATGGCCATATTGGATATTGCATTTAATTGCAAAGATAGTGATCTTGGAACATGTAGAATGTGACATATTGCATAAGTGTATAATCTCTGGGGCCGAAGTCCATGTGCGATGGCTTGGACTTACGATTGTGTTTGTGCGTGACATCGGGCATTGTTACCCTGGTTGGACTCTTTGTCGTGCAACATGGCAGAAGTGGTCCTTCAGTGCTGGGCGCATCGTGGATGGATGTGTACACATGAGGCAAACCCCGTCCGTATTGGCTGCAGGGCCTGATCAGCCCGGGTGGCATGTTAGAACTGGAGTAGGCACTGTATGCGGATGAGATTGCTAATGCATGAAATATGAGGTGTTATTGTAGTACATATATGCATACTCATCTGCTTGGTTGGTTGCAGTGGGACTATTGGTGGTAAGCTTGCATAGGTGCTATGTTATAAGTTATTATGCATGAAAAATTCCTAGAATGCTCCAAACCCCACCCCCAGATTGGTGTAAGCAGTACTTGATGGAGCCAAGTGCAGTAAGGCCGCAGAGACCCAGGGTTAGAGGCCCCGATAGGATCAGAGATTTGGAGGCAAGATTTCCCCTAGGAGCAGAGTTCTGGCGTTTGAGTAGATCTTGGTGTCGCGTTCTCGAGACACCGACATAAATGGGTAGAGGCGACTACTCATAAACGTCTAGATGGTTATCTAGATCCAACTCGATCCTATCGGGACTCTAACCCCGCGGTCTCTGGGTGTAAAATCGCTAGTGGGGTACAACTTTTTTTGGCGTTTAAAGCACTTTAAGTCTTTGCTGAAACTTCATGGACGCCGAAGCCCGCCACGCCCTTCTCCCTCCTTTCCCCCTTCTCCCTTTCTCACCGTTGATGATGGAGGCATGGAGCGCCGGATGATTTCCACAAGATCGAGGTTCAGGTAATTCGGGGTGAAGCCCCAATGAGGAAGAAACTTGGTTGGAAAATAATGTCACGGATCGAGATTGGGATTCGTTTGGACAAAGAAGTTGAACAAGGGAAAGATAAAAATGGCAGCGTGCAAAGGAGCATCTTCAAGAGAAGTTGGAAACACTCTGTAAAAATCTACAAGAATTGTCACAACAAAGAAGTAAGAAAGCAACCGCCCTTGCTTTTATGTTTGAAAATTGCACTAGATCAATAGTTGCACCCGAGGACACAAAGTAAACCTGGTCGCATTTGTCGCGGCAATGCCAAAGATACCACACAATAGACAAGTAAAACAGAGGCGATGTTAAAGCACATGTTAGGAAAAATCGAAATGAAGGCAAAGCCAAAGGTGGCAATTTGGATCAAATGATATCGGTGCATGTGATGAAAACATAAAACCTTAGAGAATGCAAAGATAGGAGATTGGAAAATCGGTTTTACTTATCACAAAGAATGGAAGCAAAAAGAGGGAAGTGAGCTGAAAAGGCAATGAGAAGGCCCCTCAATTACGTAAAATGATGTTGGAAGAGGCCGAGAACAGCTTTTTTAAGACAAAGCCACAAATGATTTGGCTACAAAACAGAGGAGTTCAAGCTTAATCCAAACTGTGAGTTGGAGGCGTAAATTAAAGATTTGGAGCAGACCGCCCAGATGGAAACTTGGCATGGGAACAAGGTACAAAAAGCAATGAACCCTACATCCATTAATGAGCAGGTCAAATGTAAACTCAAACTTGAGGAGGAGTTAAAAGTTCTCGAAGAAGAAAACAGAGCAATTGCATTTCTACATAAACAATTTGTGGAAGCTGAAAATGGATACTCACGAACATTTAGCATCTCTACTATTATACGAGATAAGTTGTTAGTGCAAGATCCATTTTATACATGTTCAAGATGTGGTGCGGAATTCACTAAAAGCTTCTGAGGTTAAGTTTAGCTTTGAATTGCCAACATGAGTATCATATAGCTTGTTGTTCATTGTTGAGAAGAGGACAATGTATTCATGGTTGCCCTAGAAAGGTGCCAAAGGGTGTATTTGACGAGCTAGGTTTTGGCCACGTTGCAGGTGCTTCAAATAGTACACCAAAAAAGGATGGTTAACCCGTCCCGCATTGAGGTCTCACCCTTCGGGGTTCAAAGAAGGACAATGGTGCCATTTGAAGATGCACTACCCCCGCAAAGTCCTATAGAGTATGCAGTCAATTGTGGTGATTTGAATGCAACATCGAACCACCACCACCAGTCAAGAAGCTGTCCAAGAAGCTATAGAAGAAGTAAACACAGCACCAGTTGTAAACATAGCACCAGTTGTGGAAAAAACAACAGACCCGATTGTACACACTGAAGCACCTAAGGAAGTTGAGGGAGTAATTCCATCGGATGAGGGCAACTTGGGTGAATATTTGCCAAAAGGAAAGGGCAAAAGAACAAAGAGGGGTAAGCTGGAGGATAGCAAAGAAGTTGTTCAGGCTACAAGAAAGAGAACAAGAAGTAGCTATGCTAAAGATGCAGGAAGCAGTCTCAATCATGACACCACACCTATCGAAGTGTGTTCTGAAGAAAATGTAGAATCAGGCCCTCAAGTTTCAGGTGAGCCTGAAAGTCGTATTTAATTAAAGTGGGACTCATTCCATTCCCACTTTTTTTCGGAACTATGTTATTTTACACAAAAAGGAGCACCCCGACCCGAAAACTGTCCTTAATTCGAATTTTTGTCTGTTACTGTGCATCCAAGCTTTCTCTCAGTTTTCTCAGATAACGAGTCGAGTCCCTGTTTTGGGGCTTATTTGTCATTCAAAATAAGAGTTTTTCGCGTGAGGGTGAATTCCTTTACCAAGACATTTTGGCTCTATTTTCTTAGGTGGTAGACAAAAGATCACAAATTCCAACAAAAATTAAGCAAATTGTTTACTTAATCACCAAAAAATACTAGTTTTGAGATACCTTATATTTATAAATGGGCTCATTACAATATATATTACAGTGGGTGAAGCGACCATAGTGGTGTGTATTATCACAATGATTACACCCTCTTCACACATGAACCACCTAGTGCAAGCGGTAATATGGAGCTCATCCCAAGTCACTGGAGCAACTTACAGACGATAGAAATTTGTATGAGGAGTTCCTTCATAGGCCACGTGCTTGTATGTCCAAGCGATGTCACCACCCTCTTCGGCATCTTTCTTCAATGAACCGGTCTTTCTTCAATGAACCGGTTTTAGGGCTGAAGGCCTTTCGACCGACTCGAGAAAGGCGAAAGGCGGCTTAAAAACACAAGTTTTAGGGGGTCAGAAGGCCTTTTCGACTCGCGAGTCGAAAGGCAACTCAAAGTGAAAATGCAGGTTTTTAGTCAGAAGGCCTTTTCGACTCGCGAGTCGAAAAACCAAAGCAAAAACGCAGGTTTAGGGGTCGAGAAGGCCTTTTCGACTCGCGAAGTCGAAAGGCGACCAAAGCAAAAAACGCAGGTTTTAGGGGTGAAGGCCTTTCTCAACTTGAAGTCGAGAAAGGCGGCCAAAAGCGAAAAACAGGTTTTAGGGGCCTTTCGACTCGCGAAGTCGAGAAAGGCAACTCAGAGTAAAAAAAGGCAATTTCAAGGGCCAGAGATTATTTTTGCGGAGCATCATTTTATCTATCTATCCATCTAATTTTCCACCATAGTTTATTATTCTATCACACCATAGTTTATTTAGCACATCATTAGTATTTAGCACACATTAGTATTTAACAATTGTTTTTATACTAGCACACATTAGTATTAGCACACATTAGCATTTTTATACTAGCACACCTTAATTAGCACACATTAGTACTTTATACTACCACAATTAGCACACAATTAGCACTTTATACTACCACAATTAGTATTAGCACACATTAGCATTTTTATACATTAGTACACATTAGTTTTAGCACACATTAGTATTAGCACACATTAGCATTTTACACTAGCACACATTAGTATTAGCACACACTATACTATACTATGTATTTTTTAATAAACACAATATTTTATGTATTTTCTATGAAAAATTACCCTCCCCATAAATTTCCTATGATAAATAGATCCTCCCCATGTATTTATCTAATGGACATCATATGCACCTATAATGCACATTATAACAACTGAAAAATAATTTAGCCTACTTACCCTTACAACTAATAATAATAATGCATTATACAAATATTATGACAACTTCAAAACTCACTCCACGTGACTTATTTTCAAGACTTATTTAATTGTTTCTTATACCCCGCCCTTTTTTCCCCCCAATATTTGAATTTTGAAATTTGGTACACACCTTTGTGCCGCAGATCCTGTTGTACCACTTGGAAAGGAGAAACCACTCTGGTTTCCGGCAGGTCTGCAACCACTTAATCCGTTAAAAGGAATGATGTGAAATGCGCAACAACTTAATCCGTCGAAAAGCTTTGCATGCTATGAATCATATGCAGACACCCGATTGATTCCAAAGCGAAGGAGCAGAAACGGGAGAAACATTTCTTGAAGATAAGCACTTTTGGAGATAAGCGCTCTGATATCGGCGCTTCAAGCGGACTTCCTTACAGTCTATTCTTGCAAATCTTGCAGGCCGATCATGTGGATCTCTGTTATCTCTGTGGATCTCTGCTGCAATCGACCTAAGCGGTGCAAAGAACTCTCGCATGGTGCTCCATCTCCGGCCGTCTCCATTACATTCATAGCCATGCCCCCGCCTGATCCGCCTCGCACCCCACGATATGCCCTCGAATCAAAATCCGCTCCCCGATCGATCCTCTGCACCCACGATATGCCCCAATGCGATCTCGCCAAATGCTAGGAAAAGGAGATTCGGGTTGCAGAATCCGACTTCTACAGCTTGATCTTCATCTCTGCTCCGTTTCACGAAGTTTGGCAATCGGGGGCGACTTCCTCCTTGCTCCCCTGTTTGGCGGTTTGGTACGATCAAAAGGCGGATTTGTTACAGAAGGTTACAGAAGAGGGGCTGTCGGCAGATCCCAGATCCCAGATCCTATCCTGTTTGCAGATGTCCGATCCCAGATCCTATCCTGTTTGCAGATGTCCGATCCTATTTGCAGGTGTTGGCAGTGACTGGAGTTCTTGCTTCCGGAGTTGTTTTGCCTCGCCTTTTCGAAGTAGCACAGCTCACCTTCTTCAGGAAAGACTCTTCAGGTAAGATATTGATCGGCCTCACGTTCTGGAAGTTTAGTTTCTAGGGTGCCGCCTGAATGTCATTATTCAACATGCCGCATTAGAATCCGCTGTAGCCGATGTGTTGCAAGCTGAGACCTCGCATGTCGCACCGGAGTTGGCCGGCTATCAAGATTTTGCCTCTGCTTTTTGCCTGAGTCTGTCAGGCAGAGTTGCAGAGTCTTCCTTTGCATTTGAGGGACGTTTTACCTCACTGACAGACATGAATGTTTGTATTGCCAACAAATAGAATTTGTGTAGGTTTTGGATAGGCTTTTGTATCACGTGGATATAGTCCTCTGGAAAGGATAGAGCGCTCGGAGTAACGGGCATATAACGCAAGGGGCAAACAGAGTGGAGCCTCAGACTAAATTCCTGGTTGCATAGGTCTTCAGGAAAGACTCTTCAATTCTCGACTCAGTAGTCGAGAACACGGGTTATATTTTTTTATTAAATCAATTAAATTGTTTTATATTTAATTAAATTAATTATTAATTATATTTTAATATTATCATTTTTAATCTCAAGGGGATATATTCCCCTTTAGTTATTTTGGTTTTCCCCTCTCCCCTTCCCCCTTCATCTCTTCCCCCAACTCTTCCCACTTGCCCCCTCTTCTCACCCCCCTTTCCGAACTCACCTCGCCTTGCCCCCTCTTCTCACCCCCCTTTCCGAACTCACCTCCCTTGCCCCCTCTTCCCTTTCGAACTCACCTCCCCTTGCCCCTTTTCAAACTTCCTCCCCCCCCTTCTTCTAACTTATCCCCTTCCATTACTTCTCTCAACTTGTCCCCCAACTTCTCCCCTTCCCTTCCCTTCCCCCCCTTATCTAACAACGATTCAATGTAAAAAAAATTTGTCCCATTTTCGGTTGAGTCCCAAAATTCGAGATTTGTCCACTTTAATTAAATCGACTTGATCTTCAACAAGTGATTGCTGCCCCTTAATAACCCCCGAAAGGGGTGTGGGCATTGCTGGCCAAGAAGGCCACAAACCGAGTGTTGCTTAAAACATTGAATATTATTGATTTTCTTTTTGTTGCATTTCTTGTAGGATTACCAGTTGATTCTGTTGGGTCGAGGAGAATCTGTTGTTGATCTGAGAAAAGGTTTCCACATTCAACCCATTTTTCATTTTCATCTTCATCTATTTATTCATGTAGTAATTCCTGTTGTGTAGGTATTCAGGATGTTCCAACGCACTAAATATTGATTTGGCAGCAAAAGATAAACTCATTGTCTTGGATTTAAATGGTGTGTTGGTAAAAACATTTGGTGCAAATGAACACATACGCTTGGAAGCAGGATTGACAATGATATACACTAGCAGAAAGAAAGTGATATTCAGACCAGAAGCAGTGTTCTTCTTGAAGACTTTGTTACAGAAGTGTTGTGTTGATATATGGTCATTAATGCAACTCTCTAATGTGGAAGATGTGCTGCAAGTACTATGTCCAGATTTGAGGGACGGATTTCAATTTGTATGGGGACAGGAAAAATGTGTGAAGACCAGTTTTCACCACCCTAACAAACCAGAATATCCAGTCATGATGAAGCCACTTGGGAAAATATATGAGTCATACCCAAGATTCAAAGGTAAGACTTTGCTTCTTGATGATTCATTATACAAGTCTTACCTTAGCAGTCCCTGGAAATTTCTGCGGGTACCTGCATTCAAGATGGATGTCTATGATGAAGTGCTAACAGTACTCACCCCAAAGATAGAAGAAATACTGCAGGCCAAGACTGAGGAAAAAATGAAGTTACTGGTGAAGAACACACACATATACAAGCCCTGGCCTAAGACAGATAGACAGATTATGAAGCTATGCTTGGAAAGACTTTCTGGAAAACAATTGCAGTTCTGCAGGTTTGTGAAGGAGGAATTGGATAAGGTTTATGGTGATGAACTTTGTCATTCTCCATGACTGTGATTAAGCCTGAGACATTTATGATTATTGGCCTGATTGTCATTTATTTAGGCCAAGGAATCCTACACTTTTCATGTACCATCTTTATCTTAATTTAAGAATGTTTTTGCTATATTGTTTATGTAGTTCAATGCAGACTTGTTTATAAGTTTTTGCTATATTGTTTATATCTACTTCAATGCTGACTGCAACGGATGCTTAAAACTTATCAAGTGCTTAAAAAAAAAATTGCCTGCAAGTGCTAGTCTGGTATGAGTCTTAATGGCAGATACTGCTTATTGTCATGCAGTGACAGTTACTAAGTATGTAGTTGCTTAACGCTAGCAGAAGTGTTAATGTCATCAAATGCTTACTGTCATGTTAAGGTATGGGCGTTGCTTACTTTGTTAAGCTATATAACTGTTCACACCTAGCTGTTTATTGCATAAGTGCTCGTGTGTTCCAGTGCTTACTCACAAGCACTGCTGAAACTAATTAAAATGCTTAGTGTTTGAAACTAATTAAAGAGCTAGAGCACTGTTACATTCAAGCAGAATCTGAATGGACTGTACAAGAATTCAAACTTCATATATTTGATAGATAGACAAAAATAACATTTGATAGAGAAACAAAAAACTTTGATAGAGACAAAAAAAACTATAGAGACAAAAAACTTTTTATAGAAACAAGATTTTTTACAAAAAAGGCCCTCAGGCCAGTGTCTTCAGGATATAAACAAAATTTTTTACAAAAAAATTGGTCCTCAGGCCAGTGTCTTCTTCAGGGTGTCTTCAGGGGGTGTCTTCTTCAGGGGGTGTCTTGAGGGGTGTCTTCAGGGGGTGTCTTCTTCAGGGGGTGTCTGCTGGAGGCAAGAACAATTAAAAAAACGCCGGAGGCAAGCTGGAGGCCCTTCATTCTCCATCTGCAACACCAATAACAAAAAATTGATTAAACAAATGAAAATGAAAAATTGATTAAAGAAAACAAATGAAACATGCATACCATTTATGAGCGACATGAAGTCTACAAAAGTCGGGCCGAAGTCGTCTTCAATTTTCGCTTCTTCTTCTTCTTCTTCTTCTTCATCGACTTCTTCATCAAACTCTAAAGTTTCTTCTTCCTCGACCCCTATCCACCCTTTGCGTAACCAAGCAGTTGACATATTCCAAGACATTTCCGATTCTCATTTTCATTCCTCATAGGAATGGGAAGAATCGAATCGGAATCTGGGATGGTACGTAAAAATTGAGAGGCGAGGAGTGGGCAGTGAGAGGAGGCAAGACCAGAGGAGGCAAGTACTTGAGGCAAAGGTGGGAAGAGTGGAGGGGAACCTCTTCGACGCTTTAGTGCTCTCTTGAGGTGACCTCCGGGCCCGCTATGTGCTCGCTTCATGCCGGATTGGGCGGATTGGGCGGAGTGCGGAGGAATTGGGAAGGAGTGCAGGAGGAATTGTATGGGAATGGGCAGAGTGAGTTTGTGAGAAGAGCTTGACGCTTTAGGCCTTAGTGTGCTTAAATCCTCGCTTAGGGCGTCGATTAATGTAAAAACCTCACACGCGCCAGAACAATTAATTCGTAACCAGGCTTAAATATTTCGTATGACCAGTCGAATTGACACATGTCACATCGAGGAAATGTCTTGACAATATAATTTTGCCAAGAATGTTGGGATAGTGATGGTACCAAAATAAATAATTGAATCTTATTCCAATGTCACAAATCTACATTCCTAAACAACAATTCAATCTTCATTTCGAAGTACGTGTCCATGCACACCACCCTTGTGCATCCTCACTATTATTAATATATATACAAATGTGTGCTTACGTGCTGGAACAATAAATCACTTGAAAAGAATAACATCAATTTGGTTAAGTGTCAAAGAATTACAATGTTATTGGGAGACTGGCCATAATTTTTTCATGGGTCTCCTGTGAAATTTTGTACATGTCTGTGCCTTCTATTTTGTCCATATCAATTTTAGGATATCTTACCACATGGCTGTGCACGGAGGCTTCAGGTTGTTTAATGAGCAACATGTACTTGAAATTACCCAAGAATTGATAATACAATCCACTTAACACTAGAGTTGTCCTGGGGACCAAATGGTCCACCATACCCCCTGCCACTTAAACCCATATATCTCACAAGAGGAATTTTAATTTTAAATTATACCACCACTATTTGAGTCTTCACTTGATTCTTAACGATCTGTGAAAATTTCATGACCACTGGATTCACCTTTATATTGGTATGATTGTTCAAACTTTGGAGAATTTGGCAGTTTTTACAGCACTCTAAAACTGCATTGTTCAATTTTCTAGCATAAAAGTGTCTAAACCTTGCTAAATATGAAATTAATTGATATATTATGATAAAACATATCGATTTGCATGTTTCCATGTTTGGCCGCTATAATTTGATATCAATTTAAGTCGCCAAACCCTATTTTTCTTAAAAATGCTGCATAAGGTTCAAGAATTATTTCTCTCTTATTATTACAAGTTTTGACTTAGTTTTTGCAACAATGAGTCCTTAACTAGACAAGATATAGTCCAAGGAATTTTTTAGATGTTTATATATTATATTAGTATCGTTATTAACTAAAGAAATTATCATACAGAATTCAAAATAAAAATATAGGTTAAAGTGCTCCAATAAACCCCATCTATAGGTCTCATAAGGATAGTAAATGATGCATTCTAATTAACTCTATATAGGAATTTACTTTATCAACATAATTATAGTATAACTAGGGTATAACCATGTATTATCTAGATCTAAACAAGATCTAATATAACAGGATGAACACAAAGAAAGGTTCCAAAGTGCGTTGATTATACCCTTATAGGTCTAAAACTCAACAATGATGTAGGTAGTGATGATTATTGATGAATGGAGGACAATATCACGAAGTTTAGCCATGACTATAAATAAATAGATCAAAAGACTTTCTGTACCTGTTTTTCTAGTTTATCTAAAATATTAACGTATTGCACTACATTTCTCCCATAAGCCTTTTAAATGACACAATATATGATAAAAATGGATATTGAGGTCCTTGGTATGGTCTTATTAGAAAAAAAAATGAAGAAACCTACTTACTTTCCACTATTATAAAGTTAGTCAATGTGTGGCTGCTCCAAAGTGTTGTAATCTAAGTAGGGCCATAGTACATGTAGATAAACTTTTATCATAGGCCATAACTTTTATAACATTTGAACCTTTGTTGGCAATATAAATCTCAAATTTCATGTTAGAATAATATATTATTATTATATACAAGATTTGAATATACATAAGCATGGACTATTTATAGGTCCAGAATTAAACCAACTGGATTGAGAAAATTTCTCTATTTATTTGCGCTCACTCTATATTTTGTCCCCTACAATGATATTATGATTTCTCATCGTCTATAAGATAATCTTTGAAAGGTGTACGTAGACATTCTCATACATTCAAAGTAGCCCTTAACTACTTAATTTTTGTGCTTCGATATTACCTTTTAGATATACAATCCTTCCTAATCAACTAATGTTATCATATATACTGTGGTAGACAATCAACCACTTTGCTTTACAGTGCACCCATTGACTCAAAGACGTTGGAAAAGTGCTGGAATCTTAACTATTGCAGCATGGTATGACTCAGGCCAGTTGCTGACATGGGAGGCTTTTCAGTTAAAGTTTCTATTGGGGCGATGGGATAGAGTTCTTTGGCAAAAAGTTGCTGATTTTCTACAGCCTATTCTGCCACACCAAGAAGATATTTTGGTATGGGTTTGTCATGAAGAAATTAAGGAGTGCAAACTTGTGAACTCTATGTATCAGTTGTTGCTTGATACTGATATTCTTCCTCCGTCTAATAAGTGGTCTCTTCAACTTCCTCCTCTTCAATGGCAGAAGGTGTGGTCTTGGGCATGGGACAAGCTACTTCATCCTAAAGTGGCAGTTCTTTGGTGGCAGATTCTTCATAGGTGTCTCAAGGGTTAATGTGCTTGTCCATAAGTTTAACCCTAGAATATCAAATCGGTCCAAGTATGCAAACGTGGATCCGAGACCATTGAGCATTGTTTTTCATGTGTGAACACCTTTAGATGTGTATGAGACTGGTTGTTTTCCTTTTTCGTGTTTCACTAACAAGTCAACAACCGCTTTTGGCAATTTACCCAAGTACCGGACAGAGTTACAAGGCCGGGCTTTTCATCTAGCAAGCGAGGATGGTTGCTTTGGACTATTCGGAAAAGACGTTAAGATTGGTAATCTTCAAAGGTCTGGATGTGGCAGATAATCGTGTTCTCCAAGAAGCTCAAGGTTACATTGTAAAGTCGTATCATTGTTCTTCACTTGCCCCTCGCAAGAGGCGATTGATTTTTGAGGAGTTTTTGGATGTGCACTCTTATGCTTAGGCAGATTGCTTCACTCGGTGGGTCTCCGCTTATCCGCTGAGATTTTATTCCTGTCTCTGCATTTATACTTGTATTTGACTCTTTGATTGAATAAAGTCTGACGTCCTTCAACAAAAAATATATACTGTGATATAAACTATATTCTAAAGAATTGATTAAGATGATGATGCTCTTGACTTTTAAATGAGAGGTCATGTGGACCAATAATTGGCATCGGCATAACAGTCTATCTTGATCTTCTTTAGTCATACCTTTTCATATTTTTTCCTTGGTTCATCTTGCATTGCTTTCTACCTTTGGGAAGCTTTAAAATATGGCGTTTGAAGTTCATTTTCAAGGTATAAATCTAGAGATCAAACATGGAAAACATTTGATGATAACTTGGAACTAATACTAAAAGTTTTAGCCCAAATCTAGCAATGGATATTTTTTATTGATAGAGGAGCTCATGAAATACTGATATCCTAAAATTCAGCTTGAGATCAACTAAGATAAAGAAGTTATTGATTTAAAATAAACCTGTGGACCAGTAATGGTCTTAGGTACAGAAATCTTTATTGATTTATCATGACCGTGCCTTTTTCTCTTTTTCTTTACTTGTTTTTTCATTGGTTTCATGTCCATACAAGCATTCATATATGATTTTTTCAATGACATACAATTTCAATAAATTTCCTTGAAATATAACAAAATAAACATCAATAAAAAGTCACTTAAAATTGTTACTATATGTCCAAGCTGAACCTTCAAATTACAGGCTAACAAATATTTTTTATGCATGAAGCAGTTAGTCAACTATTTATATACCAAATTTGAAGTAAGAAATCATTTTCATGCAAAAGTTGTAGAATTTTAATTGAAACAGCCTTCTGGGAACCATTATTGGTCCACAGAGGACAGAAAACTGTTTTGACCCTGTCATGTTTGACTGACTATATCTTCCTTTCTAGACTTCAGAATGGAACAAGGTTTTTTTGTGTATTCATCCTTATCTCGTATAGAAAAATATCATTATAATGAAAAAAATCAAAAAAATCCTTTTGTTGAGACAGTTTTACATTATGTAAACATGAAGCAAACTGGACCTGACCCCCCTTGATTCACCTAAGCATAACTTTCAATTTTAGGGGTATATACAATTTTAACTATTTTTCCTATGCAACATGACTGCCATATATTAACATGTAAAAAGGGTTTAACTGAATTTTATGCCATTGATTTTATATGAATTTTAAAGTGAACTGTACAAATGAACCATTTATGGTCCATCAAGGGACAACTCTAGTGTTTAGATTACCTCATGCACTCCAAATTTTTGCCCCCATCCATCTTTGTATGTGCACTTGAGGATGTAGAAGTCCACACCCTCTGAATTGTCTACCTCAGTATTCACTGCAAAATTGTCACCTACCTCTACCAAATTACTGATCCATTCATTGGCTTGTTCAAGAGTCTCCTTTTTCTTCTCAACTCCTGGTTTTAAGTCAGTTACCTCCCACTTTCCAAATCTACTGTATTGATGATGCAGAGTCCCAATTATGATCCATGCAAAACAAGCGTAAACATGCGGGGGCATCTATGAGCAAGCCACATTTGGTCTACTCCCCACGCGCTGTGTCCGATCATGATGAATCTTCTTTGTGCCTTTAAGTGTTTCAATTTCATATTCTTCCATGTTTGCCACAACAGCAGGTTCAATTTCCCAAAAATATCTTTTGATCTCATCTATTTCATCAACTAGTAGACTGCTGAAATATGTACGCAGAAATTTTACAATATCTTTAGCATGCCTCAGTTGCACACCATTGAGTTTGAGTTGTTCCTTACTTAGCGACCTTTTGATAAAGACTTTGCACCATCATGTTCGCCTTTACCATGGCGGTGACAAAGTAGTTCCACACTATTTCCTTGTCATTCATTGTGAAGTACCCGCCTAAAAAAAAAAAAAAGGTTTTCGACTTGAATTGTGATGAGCGACCATCACTCCAAACCCAATGCTTCTCATACTCTATTTCGTTCCTTAAGCCATGCAACATGCTTTTGTAGGCGGTGTTCCACAAATAATGAGTCATGCACTTTATCATCAGAAATGTAAAAGTGAGTCTGTTTTATTATCTTCCTACCATTGTTGAGTCTATTCCCGGTCCGCTCCAATCTTCGTTTCGTTTTTTTCTTCTTTGGGGATGGTCTTCTTACATGCCTTCCCGCACAGAACGGGAATATCAAGACTTTTGTCATGTCTATATGTTATGTGAACAAGTATAGAAACTTGGTCTGTATGCCGGTGCATTGACCGGGGCTCATTCGGGATCTTGATCTTTGTAATTTTTACGCAAAGTCAATAATGGATACAATTGTATCTTCCGAAATGATGACACACCTTTGTTTTAAACCGATTGGCTCCGCCAATGTGCTATGTAATTGTGTGGAACAAAATCGATATTACCTTCTTCACATCCTCTTGAAACTCTTTTGGGACTTCTCTCCTTCGTACTAATCTCAAGACGGGTTTGTACCTCAAAGCCTTTCTTGGATCCCCGAATTCTCTGGTCTCCGTCCACATGTTGCTTTTCAAATGTCTTCCAAGTAACTAGTAATTGAACCCGTGCCATCCATTTCCTGTGGACATTTTCTAATTCTATCCAACCCACATTTTACACACGCCAACATCAAGCGGTTATGATCAAACCACTCCTCATCATCACCTTGCTGCCGGACCACTTGTCTCCATAAATCACCTGGTGCACTTGATTGTATGCTCCTTTTGCACATTACGGGCGGGGCCACAAATCTCACGATGGCAGTTGCAATTGTCATGAACTCCACCCGATTTTCTCAAATTCGTTCAATCCCGCATGATGTATTCAAATTTCAAGTGGTAGATGCAACGGCATGTATGCCTCTCATGCATCCTCCTTACAAAACTTCGGTTTCAACCTCTCAAAAGTCGCAATGCAATTTTGATATGAGGATTCTCCTCTCTAAAACCTCGAGGTAGAATTGCAAATCAGCAGGAAATCGTGTGAATGCCAAATAGATGCTACATATAATGAACCCTACAATATAGGATGAATACTTACTTGGCTGACTTCAAGAAGGTGGAATGGATGTTCCATCTTTGTTTTCGTCCTCCGATACATACCTACCCTCACGTCTTTTCTTGTATGGAGAAACTCTTGTATTTTCGCGGGGACTTGATACTTGACTTCTCTATTGTAATCTAACATGCTATCCATCCGCTTCCTCCTCGACCAAGGTCCTTCCCTTTGTTAGCTTGCACCCTTCTTTGAAAAGCATTTGAAATTGTTTTTCCGGGGATCCGAGCAATCCGCCACTTGTTTGATTCAATGGCTTGACACCATTTGTACCTGGGCACGCCATTATCGGTGGACTTCCTTGCACTAAGCATGTCATGATTCCTCTCATACTTATGTTCTTGCATTGTTTCCTTCAAATTCTTCACCATTTGCTTTCTACCATAGTAACCCCGCTTAGTTCTTTATAGAAGCAATTGGTAAATCCCTTTGCCCTCCAAAGAAGACCTGTCAAGGATACGGCCTTTATCATTGTCATCAACATTTGTACTAATTTGGTTGAATACTTCATAAATTTCTCCTGAAATTTCTCTTATTCTGCGGTCACTCAGTCTCAATTTCTTATTCTTCTTTGAAGGCGAATCTTTAGAAGGGGAATTCTTCTTCATTGCTAGCTTCTTTGCATATAATCTCGCCTCGATCTCTCTCCCTGGCTTTGCATCAATGGCTCAGAACCGAGCGGGGAGAGGAATTGGGTTTCATCTATCCGGATTTTTATTTGTATTGCAAAATTGGTGAGGGCAAATTATTGAATTTCGGTTCAGGCAATTCTTGGAAATAATTAGTCCCTCCATTTTGCTTGAATTCAAGATGGGTTAGCCCGCCATCCACGAATATGGCGGGCTATAGGCATTCATGTTTCCGGCACCAAACAAGCTCATGATTCTCTCAGCCTGTCATTTGACGGGCGCGCACCGACCCTAAATGTCAATTGATCAATCACGCACGTCGTGTTTAAAACACGTCGATTTTAAGCACTTGTAAGCGGCGTCCGGACGGTGATTTCTGCTACCCAGTACCGATTTTGCACCCCTCTGCAGCCTTACTGCACTCGGCTTCATCAGGAACTGCTTATGAAAGAATCTACTATTGTTTTTCTTTTCAAATGTATTGATCCCTTTATTATATTTCACAACCAAGCAATAGATGCATTCATCAAGTCAATAATTTCAATCTAGAGTGCAAGAACAACAGGAGGCAAATTTATTACCCAATTTCCTAGAAAAACAAAGGAGCCAAATCCTTTGTTTTTCAATGACTTCCTATCACCTTCACAACCATTAGCACAAATCTTAGTCATTAATACACCAAATACTGTAGCAGAGTTAACGAGCACAACACTGTAGCACTTTAAGAACTGCCTGGCTTATGCTTAAACAATCGTATCCACCAGTGTCAATTTCGATCCATTCTTCTTGTTTATATTTTATCTCCCCCGATGGTTCCGGCAGGAGATTTGCAGCCACAGATAGAAAGACGTGTTATAACCATTATCCCACAGGCATAACTTTCGAATCGAGCTTATCTTCTCGACTTCAATTATCCCACATGCACAACTGCAATAATTGGCATACCCTTCGATCATTGGAATTTCAACTAATTTTCCTCCTTAACCATTGCATTGTTTTAGAACCTATAGACACTTAGGTTAACTTCTTTTGATCAAGTCGACCATTATGATTTATATCATCTGACATATCAACATTCAACATTCCCCCTTCAGATGTTATAAATCTGTTATTGTACTGTATAATATTTCTGAGTTCTTGAAACCTGCTGACTGATAGAGCTTTAGTTAGGATATCTGCATATTGATCCATTGTTTTAACATAAGTCAACTGTATCAGCCTTTTCTGCACCATATCTCTAATAAAGTGTACTTGCATCTCAATGTATTTAGATCTTTCATGCAGGATTGGGTTTTTCGTCATAGCAATGCAGCTTGTATTGTCACATAAAACTTGTGTTGGGCCTGTTTGTTCACAGTTTAATTCTTCCAACAGCCTTCTTTCCCATACTAGTTCTTTTGCTAGAAATTAAGCTGCATTATATTCTGCCTCAGCACTAGAAAGGGCTATGCTGCTTTGTTTTTTGCATTTCCATGCCACTCGAGCTCCACCTAGCAGTATAAGATAACCAGAAGTTAACTTCCTTTGATCCAAATCCCCAGCCCAATCAGAATCACAATAAGCTTCCAAGATTAGATTATTTGTACTGTACATAATCCCAACCTTTAATGTCCCTTTTAGATATCTCAGAATCCTCTTAGCTGCTATCCAATGTTCTTTGCCAGGATTGTTGTTGTACCTGCTGAGCAAATTAACACCAAATGCTATATCTGGCCTAGTGCAATTGGCCAAGTATGACAGACATCCTATTAAAGATCTATATGGTATTTTCTCCATTTGTTTCTTTTCTTCAAGAGTATCTGGGCACATTTGAGCTGATATTTTATGTCCTGGCACTAGAGGAGTATTTGCAATATTGCATTCACTCATAGAGATTTTTTTCAGCATATTAACAATTTGTGTTTCCTGACTCAAAATCAGCAACTTATTTGATCTATCTCTATGCACATCAATACCCAAAAATCTCTTCAATTCTCCCAGATCTGTCATCTGAAACCGGTTCTTCAACAATCATTTGCAATGACACAATATAGATGTATTGTTTGCAACCATAATATTATCATCTATATACAAGCCAATGATACACCAGTTCTCACCGTCAACAAACCTGTACAAGTTACCATCACATTGAAGTTTTTGAAAGCCCTGTTCCAAAAGATAACTATCCATACATCTATACCATTCCCTTGGAGCTTGCTTTAATCCATACACTGCCTTGTTTAACCTCCATACTTTTCCATTTCCTTCTTCAAAACCAGGTGCAGGTCTTAGATAGATTTCTTCCTTCAATTCTGCATTTAAAAAGGCTGTACTCACATCCATGTGATGAATTTCAAATCCATAAGCATTTGCAATTGATAAAAGTATCCTCAAACTATTAATTTTAACCAAAGGAGAGAACTTTAGTCTCATCAAAATCCAAACCTTTTTTCTGAGTAAAACCTTGTGCCACTAGCCTTGCCTTAAACTTGTTTAATTTGCCATCTATTCCTTGTTTGATCCTGAAAATCCACTTATTTCCAACTATATTCTTATTTTCAGGTTTATCTACCACAGTGTAAGTCCCTGTCCTTTGGAAAGCATGCATTTCCTCTTCCATTGCTCGAATCCAGTGAATTGAATTTTTTCCTTTTACAGCTTCTTCAAATGCGAGTGGCATATCATCTGTTTCTAGAATTAGAATATCAAACAGAGAATTTACTTCAAATGTTTCATACCTTTTGCTTTTCCCAGCCTCACTCCTTCCATACAATTCTGTATTAATTTTGGCTTCATCAGCCAATATTTGTGCTTCAGTTCTTCTCTTCATTCTTTGTTTTCTTTCTGGAACTACTATTGGTGCAGGTTCTACCAAATCCTCATGCTCAGCTTCAGATTGCTCCCCTTCAGATTCAGCTAGTTGCTGCTTTCCAACTTCAGATTCAATGTTCTTTGTTTGATCATGTTCTTCTTCATTATCACTATCTTCAATCAGATCCCCTTCTTCTGCAACTTGCGAAATCGGTTCGACAGCTTCTGCAATCACAGAATCATTAGTTTTTAAGGCTATGTCTTTGACTTTTTCATTCACATTTGGAATAGCTTTGTAGTATTTTTCTTCATCAAATACTACATCTCTACTGATCAATATTTTTCTGTGCATAGGATCATTTCCTTTAGAGTTAGGATCATATCCTACTAAGTAGGCAATACAAGCTCGATCATCAAGTTTTTTTCTTACCTCTTCAGGAACATGAACAAAGGCTAAACAACCATATGATCTTAAGTGTTCATAACTTGGTATTCTACCTGACCACAACATATTTGGTATTGTTCCTCTTGTGCTGACTGAAGGCAACATATTTTGAATATATACTGCAGTTCTCACAGCCTCATCCCACAAAAAGTTAGGCAATCCTGAATACTTTAACATGGACCTGACTGCATTTAACAATGTCCTATTTTTCCTTTCAGCCACACCATTCTGTTGTGGTGAATACCTGCAAGTCAATTGTCTTTTTATGCCTCGTGTTGCACAAAATGCTTTGAATTCATCTGACAAATATTCTCCTCCCCTGTCAGATCTTATACACTTAATTTTTCTTCCTGTTTCTAGTTCAACCTCAGCAACAAACAATTTTAATGCATCAAAGGCCTGATCCTTGATTTTAAGCACATAACATTTAGTTTTTCTGCTAAAATCGTCTATGAAAGTTATGAAGTATCTATTTTTCTTCAAACTTGTGACATTAATAGGACCACAAAGGCCTGCATGAATTAAATCCAACACTCCTTTGGCTCTCTTTGTAGATTTTTTTAAAAGGCAGCCTTGTTTGCTTGCCTAGTTGACAACCAGCACATATCTTTGTCTTATCTCCTTCCTTGACAGTTATGAATTTGTGTTTTTTCAGCAATTCTACATTTGTCATATTTGTATGATACAGTTTATTATGCCATATATCCTTAGTTGGTAATTCAACAATATTGATATTTGGATTTTTTTCACTTAGAAACCCAAACAGATTACCAACCCTCCTTCCAATAAATCTCAGAATATTATTCTGATAGATTTTGCATTGAAGTTTTTCAAATACAACCTTGAATCCAAGATCAACAAGCTGGCACACTGATATTAAATTCCTTACTAGGTTTGGAACACATAAAACCTCCTTAAGCAACACACTTTTTCCTTGTAAATCAAAGATTTCTAAAACTCCCGAATCTTTTATTTCTTGAACTCCACCATCACCAAGTTGAACATGACCCCATCTCCTTTTGCACTCTTTTAATAGTTTAAGATCATGTACTACACTCTTTTCTGCTCCAGAATCTATAACAAGAAATTTGTTGTTAAACTTATTCATCCTTTGAGCAACACTAAACAATTTTATTACCTCAATTGTATCATCCAAATTTTCTTCTTCGGCTTTGATATCTTCAACAATATTTACACTAGATGTTCCTCTAGATCTCCCACGACCTCTTGAGCTTGCAAAGCCTTTGCCTCGACCTCTTCCCTTACCACTTATGCCTTTTGAACTTGGGCAGTCAGCTGCAAGATGCCCTTTTCCATCACAATTAAAACATTTAAAACCTTTACTTGCATTTGGACATTCAGACTTCAAGTGTCCATATTGATTGCATGTGAAGCAAGGTCCTAGTTTATCTCCTCTTCCAAAACTTGTACTTCCTCCTCTTCTTTGTTTTCCTGCATACAACAACTCAGCAAATTGGTCATCATCATCTTGCAGACCTTTTGTCTGTTCAAACTCAGTTCGGATCATTCTTAAGGCATGCTCCTTCGAAGTTGCAATATTCCTTATCAAGGTTGCCAATTTCTGGATAAAGCCAAAATCTGATATTGATCACTCAAGACATTTCCAGCTCCTTCTAAGTCTGCAACAATTGAATCAAATTTTTCCAGAAAATCTGTCAAACTATCTTTCTCAAATAACTTTATCTTCCTTAACTGTTTCTCCAACAAATCAATTTGAGAAGAGCTTTTTACCTCATATTGGCTTACCAAATAGTGCCACATCTCATGTGGTTTCATTCCTCTTAACCTTAACTTGAGAGCAGTACCAACTTTACTCAATATGATTGCCTGTGCCTCCTTGACCTTTGCTGCATCAGACACCCTTTGGCAATGTGGATTCTGCAGCAGCCTCTCCACTTGATGCACTTGTGCTAACTCCAGGACTAGAACCTCCAGAACTTGTTGTGGTTACAATCTGTCCTCCATCTATTAAGTGCCACAAGTTTTCAAACTCAAGTACAGACTTAATACCTTCCTTCCATACTTGAAAGCCTGTATCTCCTTTAAACACTTCAATTTGATTCAACAAGTTAGCTGCAAATCTAGTAGACATCTTCAACAACCACATGTGCTCTGATACCAATGAAAGAATCTACTATTGTTTTTCTTTTCAAATGTATTGATCCCTTTATTATATTTCACAACCAAGCAATAGATGCATTCATCAAGTCAATAATTTCAATCTAGAGTGCAAGAACAACAGGAGGCTAGAAAAACAAAGGAGCCAAATTGTGGTCTCTTATCCTTTGTTTTTCAATGACTTCCTATCACCTTCACAACCATTAGCACAAATCTTAGTCATTAATACACCAAATACTGTAGCAGAGTTAACGAGCACAACACTGTAGCACTTTAGGAACTGCCTGGCTTATGCTTAAACAATCGTATCCACTAGTGTCAATTTCGATCCATTCTTCTTGTTTATATTTTATCTCCCCCGACGGTCCCGGCGGGAGATTTGCAGCCACAGATAGAAAGACGTGTTATAACCATTATCCCACAGGCATAACTTTCGAATCGGGCTTATCTTCTCGACTTCAATTATCCCACATGCACAACTGCAATAATTGGCATACCCTTCGATCATTGGAATTTCAACAAAATAATTAGTTTTCCTCCGTAACCATTGCATTGCATTGTTTTAGAACCTATAGACACTTAGGTTAACTTCTTTTGATCAAGTCGACCATTATGATTTATATCATCTGACATATCAACATTCAACAACTTACACCAACCTGGGGGTTAGTCCTAAAGACTAAGTGGGGGTTTGGAGCATTCTAGGAACTATTCATGCATAACAACTTATAACATAGCACCTATGCAAGCTTACCACCAATAGTCCCACTACAACCAACCAACCAAATTAATATAATATGTATACATATATCACAATAATACCTCATATTTCATGCATTAGCAATCTCATCCGTATACAGTGCCTACTCCGGTTCTAACATGCCACCCGTGTTGATCAGGCCCTGCAGCCAATACGAGTAGAGTTTGCCTCATGTGTACACACCCATCCAAGCTGCGTCCAGCACTGGAGGACTACTTCTGCCATGTAGTGCGACAAAGAATCCAGCCAGGATAACGATGCCCGATGCCACGCACAAACACAACCGTAAGTCCAAGCCATCGCACATGGACTTCGGCCCCGGAGATTATGCACTTATGCAATATGTCACATTCTACATGTTCCAAGATCACTATCCTTGCAATTAATACAATATCCAATATAGCCATCATGCCGATATTAACAATTCAGATGCAATTCACATGTATTTCTCATTAATATATACCCCAATGAAAATGCCAATTCCAGATAAAACATACCATGCATCCAACATTTGATACCACATCAATAATGCTACATAACCAATATAATAATCATGACCATCACATTTCCAATGTTTACTAATAGTGTAGCTAGGGCTATTTTCCTGCTAATATAGGTCATGAGTTTTTCCTATGGCCATTCTAACCTTCCATTATTAAGCAACTTCCAACCCCATGACACATATTGACAAGTTTATGCTCTCCAACCTCTTTCTTCCCATAGAGAAAGATTGTAACTTCCACGTTATATTATTGATGTTGTTAAATATACGATAGGTTTCCTTCTATTTCATTAAACATTCTATTTCCTTACCCAAACTCCTTATTAATAATAATTTAATGAAGAACGACCATGGTTTCGTATTAAGTTACGTAATTTAATGTGCAAATATTAACTTAATGTGCGGATATTAACCTAGTGTTTACCAGCATCTCCTTTACCAGTGATTAACTCGGCCTTCAGAACCTTAGGAATATAAATTCCTAGGGCCAAATCCACTTACCTTATTTAATAGCTTTAACTAATTTCATAACTTACATTTTAAACTCACTATTCAATTACTAAGCACAATATTTTTTCACATTTAAGGCATGACCCTTTTAGGGTCACGAACTCACGGCCAATAACCTAGATTGGGCTTCGTTTCTCTGATTTCTGGCCTGGTTAGGGCCTCAGACAAGCAAATCGGTCCTTTGGGCCTTGATTCCGACTTCTTAATGCCAGTTTCAAGCAGATTTGGTGGAGATTTTGATGTGGTAGTGCCAATTACAAGCTCGGATTATGGCAGATATGGCTCCCTTTTCATGTTCTTGTTTGGCCTTATATCCTAAAATCGGCCTTCCTAAATCCATTTCGGCCACTTCCCAGGCCAATCCGACCTGCTGTAAAACACTTCCAAATTTTACCATCTGTGTCTCAATACAGGTTCTGCTTTCACAGTATTCTTTAATTGTGAGATCTCAAACCCTTATCCTTTTAAACATCCTTTAGATGATTTATTCTTCATTTTGCCTTTGATGGCTCATCCATCCTTCACCTATTATTTACACGAACAAATCCTTCAGCTTCAATAATATTATAGCACAATTGTTCTTCCATTAAATATTACTTACAATTTACATCCTCTTAGCCTCATAATTATTTCTTAGATTAGATCACATCCAACCAGTCTAGCATCCCCGATGTAAGCTATAAACTACCCACTTGGTTAAGCTATCTTTGCAATTGTCCTGCTCACTCTTCAAATCTCCTTCACAGAAACAACTCCTCAGAAGGTTTGCCTCAGAGCAAAAACCTCAATTTCTCTTCAATTTAGTATTTATATATCTCCTGTATAAACATCATATATGTACCATATATGTATATTCGCAACTCCAGTATTAGCATAATGGTCTCTCATAATCATACTAAATTGTATTAAATCTGTTAACCCGCCAAGCTCGTTACAGTTAAGAGGTCTTTAATGTCATGGTCGATGAAGTGAACAAGGGATTTGACATCATCTAGTTTTTTAACTAGAATTAAAGCATTTTTATGGATGCAAATATCGAGGGTCTCTAGAGCCAACATTAGAAACTTTAATCCATCACGCATATCCTTATTTTGGTTGTGAACTTCGGGTTATGTTGAAGAGGTGGTGCGAGAAAGATGGATGTGTAACAGGTAAGATATAAATGACATGGGGACATCTGGAGTGGGTGCAACATCACCAGCAATGATATGGTCCCGTTGACATGCAAGGAAGGAAGGACGTGAGAAGGTAATCCATGAAAATAGAGTATTAGTTAATGTAAGTCAATATTGAAAATTCATAAAGTTACCTTGGGGTGGGTGGTCAACGTGGGCTAGCTTTGAGAGTTGGAGAGGGGCCTTTCTTTTTCAAATTGTAGCACTATCTACAGTGCCACTGGAGTGATCATGTCTAAGCTCACTAATAACGAATTTAGATTGCTGCCCAGCTACAAATGGGACAAGCGATTGGTTGAATAAGGGAAATGAAGCATCATGCATATGAGGATATATACCATCATATAACCATTCATCCTCACATATGATGCTTGACGCTGCTCTCGAAAGATTTCCCCCCTCAAGCGTTTTAAGCGTAGGGGGGCATGGTGATTTGGCTATGCAATGTACTTATAATTGATTGTAATATAAAACGGCAAGTATTAATTTTGAAAACACGTCTCTAAAAAGTAAGGCTCATGGATGTTTAGTTGGTTAGACGATGTACAAGCGTTGGCATGCTATGAATTGAGGATTATATATGGAAGGTGAATGAAAGCATCGATGGTGACATTAATCACGTAAGTTTAAGAAATATATAATTCTTTAGGTTGTGCTCAAATGAAAAGTCATTGTTATTCAAAAAGGTTAAAAAATATAGATGGAAGCATGGTAAACAATAATGTATCAAACCATATATAATCATACATCCAATTTTGAATTTTTATTTTTTTCATTATGACTAATTTTTCTGGGTTAACTTCTGCCTCAGGCGAGGCCGACACGTGTGTTTCATTTATTCTTTTTGCTTTTTTCTTCGTGGTTCTCCGCTGCAATTCAAGTGCACGCTCACGCTCTTATGCCACATTTTCTTTTATCATTCTCCTCCGTCGAGCAAGCTAATGGCGGGCACCTTGCTTGCCGACATCAAATTCAAAGGCCCAAGATGGATTTTGATTCTAAAAGACAGCGCTATGTTTCTCCGAGAAGAGAAGGCGGATTGAACGGAAGCGGTAGCGTCGTGTTCCAACCACCGCAAAACCGGGCCTCACGACCATAGCTAAGGTCCGCGATAGCTCCGGATGATGAATCCTCTCGCTCCGCGATTTTTATTGATGTAGACCATAGCTAAGGTCCATTTCTTATGCCGTTTTCTTTTCTCAAGGAATACTAAGACCTTAGCCATAGCTTCTTTGCCGACTCTAGGGTTCGGATGCATGCAGATTTTCGGCGGGACGGCTTCTTCTCTCACTCGAAGTCCGAGCTCCTCTTAGTCCTCTATTGCAAGGTGATCCGTCAAGTTCGGTAACTTCTATTGCAAATAGTCGCCATAAACTTCTGATTTCAATCTTCGAGGAAGCTTAGACCGTAGAAATCCAAATCGTGTTAATGGAGCAATAAATAAATTGAAATCGATGTAGTGGAGAGAAAAGCTAAGGCTTGAATTAATTCAACGGGGAAGCAGATTTGGCTCTATTTTTGCCGTCTATTTGTCTAATTTGAATGGCGGGATGATAAAATGATGAATCGGTGTACCCCCAATGCATTCATTTTGGTTCTCTGTTTTCTATTTTTCCTCGCTTTCGCTTTGGTTCACGTAATTTTTATTAAATCCACCGCTTCATAGATTGCCCTATTATTTCCCTGTTCTTAAGACCATTTTGATGCCATCTTTGAAACGCCCAAAAAAATCAATCAAGAGTGAGGATCTTTTTCATTTGCGGTGAAACATTACGCCATGTTGGAGCAATTTTCAAGAGTTCTTTACGCAAGGCGGTATATTAAACAAGTGTTTCAATTTCATGCGGATCTGGTCAATTCGAGGAAATTTGACATTATAGTGACATTCATATTTATAACTTACTTTTTGTATGAAATGTTTCGTTTTTTGCGGTGTATTATGTGTATGGATTCATGTTATTGGTCTTCTTGATACTCATGATTGTAAGTATACGTGTTACAATAGTCGCACATATTTTCTTTTGAGCGCAAGAACTATCATTGGTAGTGGACATCGTTCTTTACCGCCAACCATAAAGATATATTTATCTTTATTCGATATATTATTACTATATAAAAACAAAAATATCGAGGGTTCTTTCGGACAAGCTTCTATTTTGGCCATCTGTTGATGTTTTGCATGGGATTGGGCATTCTTTGTGGTAAGAAGAGTTCATATATGAGTTTTGTTATCCATGTAAAATTGACAAGTTTGGATTCATATCTTCTTTATTACGTTGTGGAATGTGTGTTATTGGATACTTGGGATCATCGTGTTTGTCCTGCGGATATATAGAAACATAAAATGTGATTAACAAGTCTGCATCTTGGTATTTCCTCCAGTTCTTTGTTATATTGATTTATTTCCGTGGTTTTACTTTTTAACACGGAACTTGAATATGGGCTAGCAACTTTGAAGTTTCGAGATGATCGGAGAGCAAATTCTTTAATTCTCTCCATTATGTGATCGGGGCACGACCAGTTATTTTGATACATTAGGCATCTTCAGATCTGACACTATTCCAACCCTTTGACAGTTAAATGGCAAGCTTCTGCTGCAATTCGCCATGTGCATAGGAATGTTATTGGAAATATTAACATGGAAATAAACTGATGCACAAGGCTTGAAAGCTGATCTAGTTTTTATTTTTGTTGCTTGCTTAGAGCGGCTGAGGCCTTAACTATTGTACTGGATATTCTTTAAACAATCATGCTCACCTTTTTTGACTCGTTCGTCAATGAGTGAGCAGAGTTTATGTCATATTTTGTAAGTTTGAATAGATCTTTAGGGTTTATGTGTTTTATTATGTTCAAGACAAAAAAAAGTGCCGACAGTAACTCAAAAATATATGGATCTCTGTACTATAGCCTTATGAATAATGGATTGGATAGGAAGACATGGCCGCAGCTGTCCCACTATGGTGTGCATTGCCTCAGCAGCCAAGGCCATCCTTCTTTGCCACACGATTTCGCTAGTTCACCAAGCCACAAAACAAGTGAACATTGCAAAAAACAAATAGCATAGTTAGGGCTGCTATTGAAAAGTTTTAATCAAGAATGAAGGATCAAAATACTTCATTGTCAGCGGCTTTTTATGTGCTTCACATCATGGTTTGTATTTTCAATATTTTATGAAATAAATCATTGGAACTCAAGGTTTACTTTCATGTGATGCCTTTCTTCATAACCTAGTGGCATGACACAAAATACTTAAAGAAGTGCTTAATAGGTCATACTACCCTATGTATAAAAAACATACTACCATAGATGATCCGAGCTCCCGCTATAATTGTTTTCGTTATTTTTGTAATTTCGCTATTTTTGCTAGATCCACATGCATGCTCTTAGGTTGGATACCCCATAGTCTACTCGTGCAATGCCTTCCCATATTATAAAAATATCAAGTATCACATTTTAAGAACTTTTGCACCATTCCAAAGTTACACAAATTTTCCCTGCATGAGTGAGTTGACGAAGAGAAATGTTCGCGGCGGCCTTGGCCGCCGCGATAAATTTCTTGTATTGATTAAGAAACAAAACAACTGGTGTGATATTCACATTGCCTTTAACATAAAACAAGTTCCTTCAAAAGATGTCAAGGTTGACGCAATAACAAACACATACTTTCACTGGATTGAATTTCGTCTAGTGAAGATCCTTGGATTGAGAGTGCAAGGCAATCCTTGGGGATAGACATGTAAATTGATTTGATCTTGGAGAGCATAGCAACAGTAATCCTAGTGTTGATAGGTATGGTGGTGGAATGAGGAACATTACTTTGTATGAAATCTCACAAAGTAAACATTCATTAGTAGATGCTAGAGTAAATATGAATGCAGTAAGTATGTCATGGCCCATCATGTGTAATCAATGATGCCTGATATTTAAGGGGTAGGATGAGTGACATGTGTCAATTATCCCTCCAAAATCAACATCCGCTTCAGGACCAGTTAACTCGAGAAGCAAACTCGCTTAACAAAGCAAAAGTTTCTAATATGGGATGAAATAGGAATGACCCATATTACAATAGTCAACGAGGAAATAAAGCAAAATGAGGAGCAGCAAAATGAGGAGCCATTTGGTGGCATCATAATGGCTGCTGCAGGTGACTTTAAGCAATTGCCACCTATTGTCAAGAGAGCAAGCAAAACACAGATAATTTTAAGTGTGTGAAGAAAAATTCTTTGTGGACACAATTTACTTTCCACAAGCTCATACAAAATATGCATGTACCACCACATGAAAGGAATTGGTCAGCTTACCTATTTGTGTCTAGGAAATGGCGAGATCATGAATGATGAGGATCTCCAAATAATGTAGTACATATTCCGTGTGGTTGTATCACACAGAATGATATCGTTGACGAGATATTTTAAAGTGGGAAGAAAAATCCTTTGTGGACATAATTTACTTTCCACAAGCTCATACAAAATATGAGTGTAGCACCATATGAAAGCAGCTGATTCACTTACCTATTGCATCTATAGATCAAGATCATGAATGATGAGGACCTCCAAATAATGTAGTACATATTCCATGTGGTTGTATGGCTCAGAATAATATCGTTGACAAGATATTTTTTGAGCAGCCCCATAGCAAGCATTGTTTCTTGATAACTTCCGACGTGTTTTCCATCAAAGAACTTCCATCCAATTCCTAGCACGCACATGCATTAACATGCATTAACGATTGGCAAAAATAATATCTCACCATTGTGTGGCAAAACCAATGGCAGCCGACATACAATTTCAGCTCAATAGAGAGGACACTTCAAGGTAATCACAGGCCCCCACAGCAGTACCTTCTTTGTATGATTTGAATATTTTTTTTTATTTATTTATTAACTAGCTCTCTTAGGGCCTTGAAGGCCATGGAGCCTGAAACCAACAATAGTAATCACAATGACAGCAAAAAAGTGCGGTGCATGTCCACCGCCTTAAAATATGTCCCTAATATATTTTTCATTATATTCAATGTAGTGAGGTCTGTAAATTCTGGGGCTACTGGCCTGAGGAAATATCGCTCCAATTTGGATGCAACCAACCTGCTTATGTAGCTTTCAGCATGGCCATTCTCTAGGTGTACCAGCAGGCATTGCACAGCAGGTTGTTTACTTGTGATGTGATAAGACAAGATTCACCATGCTGCCTCCGTTGCTGACACATACCGTGCATTTATATAATCATCAATTTCACCAAGCTCTTGCTTGCCTACATCGGCTCGATACTAAATCTTATCAAATCCTTTGTAGATGTATGCATACAAATACATGAAAATAACTGTTGCTGAAACATCAACATTTATGTGGCAGTCCAGTTGCGATAATAGGAACGGGCAATAGGAGATGACATTGAGATCACCATCTGTAGATCGTCAGTATTGAACATACAACAAATACCATTCTTTAAACATCTAAATGATTGTTCATGGACGATGTAATTTTTTATTTGTATTGCCAAATTGGGGGAACTTGGAAGTTCAGCACTAATAATCAAGTCAATTACTTCCATTGGTACTTCTGGCTCCAACTTTAATACAATACATGTATGCGGTAGGCAGCGTTTCTGAAATTCAATCACACGGATCATGTATAGCAATGATTTCAATCGAGCTAAGCGTGCATGAAAGGACCCCACAACAATGACTGGAATTTCAGCAGCTGTTTGAGTCCCAAGCAGCTTGCTTTTTATTTATGAAGAAACTAGGGTGGCCCTTTGCACGTGCAAGTGCAAGTGCGTCTGCACACTACACCATCGTTTACATCCTACGAAAGATGCAGGCAGGTGCATATTGTTGGTTTCGTCGCCATCCTCTGCATAATCAACATCACTGTTTGCACATTGTTTTTTGTACCCATGTGTGGCTATGGAATTCAAACATTATTCTTCTTCTCGTGAATATGTGCCAACTAAATATTCATTGCTCAAGCGCCCAAGTTCAAAAATCTGTCCTCTCGCGTTAACCGATATCTGTACTAATCTATTTAAGTGCATATCATGCCTGGGCTTCAGCCAGGCGTGCCTTATGGAAACAGCAATGTATATTGTAATGGTTCATACAGTGGGTCCAAGACACTCATATATACTGGTTCACTGTCATTATGAAGCCACAATGACAGTAGACCAGTAAGTGGCATTTGGCTACTGCAATGATGAATCGTTCAGCGCTATCATGGAGGTACAAATGCAAAGGCTGCGATGGTTTTGATGTTTAGAATATTTGATGGTATGTACGTCCCATAATAGCAACAGATGATGGAACTTTTAACGTCATGAACTGCTCCCTTACACCTAAGCCAGTAAAGCCAAATAATCAATTCACTCGCCCCAACAGGAAACTGAAGCTGGCTATGACATACAACGCGCTTCCTATTGCAACAGATGGATTTCCATCGTGCATTAGTTGTGTGCTGCAATGAGAGCAAATTTTTGACTAGGCAAAGCCATGGTAAGGGGCATATTTCTTATGAATGTCCATCGCTGTGGCTCTTGCTTTCCAAAATGTGGCTGCATCGCAACTAATGTTCAGACTACTGTTTCCAGCTTTAGCCTGGGTCCAGGATTTCATGTATGCGCACTTTTGCTTTTTCATAATACTCTTCATCTCATGCAGCCCATTATACCATTTACTCTGTCTGGCAGAACGTGGTGGATGCGCATTGCCAGAGGCGCCTCCAGCCACCTGGAGTGGGCAGTTACTGCCAATTTAATGTTCCGGAAAAGAAAAAAACCGAGTCTCCATAATCTAACTAGGGAATAGCTCATAGAAGGAAGCGGCCAGTGTATAGGCTACTTACATTATTGCCCGTAAGTCCCGACTGCATGGCTATCAGTAGCCTCATCAGTTTGTACATTTCTTGGCCTCCTCCATTCCAACGCCTTGCAATGGCATGCATGTGCTCAATGTATGCTCAATGACATTGTTGACTGAGGTTTCCCTGTTGTAGCATCAGAACTTGCACACGTATCACATGCTTGGTTAGCATGTTTAGCGTGCACCGCATTGTATGACTGCAGCAGTGGCTCGGGTGTCATGATCAAGTGCATTGCTTGTCTCATTCTTCAAAGGAAACAAAGCATTTCTGCGCCTCTCCGTGAGTTTGGTGGATTCTTGGGCATGCTATTGCTACGGTTTAACCTACAGTCACTGCCTGGATCTCTCACATGCCTTCGCTGCTTGTAATATTGGGCGAAATATTTCCCGCACTTCTTCCCCAATAATGCTTGTTTTGCGTCAACCTTTTTCTCTTCCGGAACTTCGGCACAACAACTGTCATTTGCAACAACAGCAATGGGCATTGGCGCATTACCACCCATGGGATTATCATGCTTTGTGTTCATTGCCTACGGAGGATGTTCAGTTCCAATTCAATGCCCTATTCAAAATATAGACCATGGTATATATGCATACAATAGCTTTCTAATTTCAATGAGGCTAAACCTTTACTTGAATATTCGTGGAATCCGCTACAAATGGGTACATCTAGGCAATAGATTACGGAAGAAAGCAGTTTGTACAAAATCTACTTACATTATTGTCTGTATTAGCCAAAATGGTACCTGCTTTCAAAACAAGGCAACTGCCCCGTAGCTTAACAGACTACGGCTTTCTCTACACAACATAGATGTCTACAGCATTTAAGATGACGAGAATAGCTCATCTCAAAACACTGAAAGTGCCTGCCCTCACCTCAACATTGCAGTCTGAAAACATGAATGTCTCATACATTCAAAAGGCTCCTTCAGGGTATGTATACTATATCAAATGATATAATCAAAGCTTCAAGTATGGATTGAAGCAAATCTTGCATCTCATTGCCTAGTCACTTTGCTAACAAAGCTCCATCACTTTTTCTACTGCTTTTTCTAGCTGTGAGGCAAGGTATAGTGTCTTTTATGTACTTGTCTCTTACCAGATGTTAAGTGTATGCAACTCCTAAATATGCTGAAGTTATTACAGACATTTCATAGAGTAGCAGTATAGGAAACATACCGTGAGTAGGTCATATCTCCGGGCTCCTAGTTAAAGCAGAGAGGTAAGCTATAGCATGCTTTATGTACTTGTGTGTTAAAAAATGCTGAATGTATGCAAGCTCTAAACATGCTTTAGTTAATACAGGCCTTTCATAAAGTAGCAAATACAGAAATACAGGAAGCACAAATAACAAGAGCCTTTCTAGTCATTCAGGCCCTTCATAAAGCAGCAGTATAGGAAACATACAGTGCGTAACATAGTGCTTTCAATCATGTACACGTATCTACTTGCTCACCTGCACCCGTCAGAGATGCACATTAAACGGAGTAGCCACCTGTCTAGCTCCACTTATTCTAAAATAGAAACCAGGTCTGCTGCTCTAGATCCCATGTAAAATTCAAGTACACTGTGTAAAAGCAGCCAACCATTAGAAGAAGACGCAAGGCGACACATGTCATATCTCGGGGCTCCTAGTTAACGCAGAAGGGAACAAAGCAACTGCCTGGTATGTGATCTTGCAGGCTTTTATGCAAATGCTTTAGGTCAACCATTTGATCTACAAGAAGCACAAATAACAAGAGCCTCTCTAGCTGGTCAAATTTTCTATTCAGTGCAGCTACAGGGCTAATGGATGTATCTGTCTTGCTTAATAGCATAGAAATCATACCGTGTGCAATGTAACACTCTCAATCTCCTACACGCCTATCCTCGTTCAACTCATGTCAAAGACGCAAATTAAACGGAATGGCCACCTGCCTAGCTTTAGATGTAAAAGGCCGGCATTAAACGGAATAGCATTTTGCTGTCAAAGAATATGTCATTCGCTATCAAAGTTGAGGCAGTCAAGCACTCAAAATGTAGGCAATAATTGAAACACGCATGGCAAAGACACTTTTCTGCCAATTTGATAGCTGTTCCTATTCAGTATAGCAACAGGGCTATTGCCACAGACATTCAATAGCATCCCTCAAGCCATGGCAGCAAGATTTCTGCCTCTTCCATGTGCCACATATTGGCAATCTAATTCATAATATCTATGGCAATTAATTAGGCAACTAACTCCGCATCAGGGTGCTTAATCTCCGGGCTCCTAATTAAAACAGAGAGGCAAGTTATTGCATGCTTTATGTACTTGCATGTTAACAAATGTTGAATGTATGCAAGCTCTAAACATGCAAAAGTGATTACAGGCCTTTCATAAAGCAGCAGTATAGTTAAGCAGACACTTAACGTACGGAAGAAGCCCTAAATTGTTACAGCCTTTCGTCAAGCAAGCCCTTATTCTTATCTGCGTTGCAAGAAATGCCTAGGAGTATTAATACCCCAGCTGATGCTCCGTGTAGACCACTACAGGGCGCCGTCTAACTTTCACATATCAAGAATATATTTCACAATATTTAGCCCTGGTTGATATTGAAAACATCATGGAATATCTATGCTGTAAATTACCTAATTTTGGTCAGTCACAGGCACTGGTCCAAGCGTTTGAAGAAATCCATGCTCGTTGCTGCCCTGCACATTGATTAAGTAAATTAGAATCTTATGCTATTGTTTCTCTGTTCTTGGTGTATGGCTGACTGTTTGTGATAAGGGTTTCATGTTGGCCTTTGTAGTGCCAGATTGCTTCAGCAGGCAGAGCCATCCCGATTCCAAACAAAGGCTTCTAGACTTGCTTTGGGCAGCCTCTTTGGCCAGATAAGAACTAGCAAGGAACGCTTACCTGGAGCTCCACAACGGCGCAACCTGGCTGTATCGCAATTGCATCCGCTCGTACTAATTCCCTGTCAAGCTCAATTGCCTGCTACTGCCAAACACAGCCACCGTTAGGACCACTGCAATAGCCGAATGTACACATATTAGCAGATAGAGGCGACGACACAGCGCCAGGGTCACGGCTGCGTGAAAAGGGCTCCCATGGATTTTCAACCACAGGATTGTCCAAGTGGACGGCACAGGAAGTCCCGTAGTAAATCAACATCCTAAAGCTGCACCTCAGCCGTCCATCTCTAATAGGTGGCACTTTTCACGGCTAACATCGCCCAGAATACTTCGTATTACAAAACCCTATTAAAAGGCCAGATTTCCACTAACGGCAGGTTTGAAAATGACGTGGTCTGGCACGAAGCGCCGTCGGACACCGTCATGTTATAGCCACGGGCATATTCGTGGTATATCCGTGTCTTTGACATGTTATAGCCACGCCAAAAAAATTTACACGGCGTTTTTGTGGACAGTGGATTTTTTGCCATTTAAGGCTGGCTATAACATGCCCATGTCCGACATTTACCGCGATGGGGTGGTAACAACCAAAAACTTGGAGTTGCCAATATTTTTTACTTTGAAGCCTTCCATTAACAGTAACAGCAGAAAGACTTTTAGCTATTTTTAGATAAAGTTCTTCCTATTGTCGTTGAATTTTCATTCTATCGAACAATATCCGGTAGAATGGAAATTCGATGGCAACAATAAAAACAATGCCACCTATACAGTTACCACAACTAATGGAAAGATGCAAGAACGGTATAAAGTGACGTGGGGATTTGTTGTTAGGCTACTATTTTTAAGGAATACTCCTCCCACTGCCGTTAATGGGAATCTGGCCTAAAGGCGAAATCACACTTTGCGGCTCAAGATATATTAGGGGTGGCTACATGCAATGTTTGCTGCCTCCGCCTCCGTATCTAAATCTGATACGAGAGCATCTATGAGAGAGGTGAAGAGAGGAAAAATGATGGGGGAAGAGCTGCAGAAGCAACAAATTAAACTAGTTTTTATGGATGCACCCCCTTGCAGTCCGATTTGAAACGGAGGCCTCCACCTCCGTTTTTACATCTCCACCTCCGTTTTTACATGAAAATCTACTGGTGGGAAGGAAAAAATAATCATATGGCCACCCTTATTTACCCTGATTTAGGTTATCCTGCCCTCTGGGATCCTTAAATGGGATCCCCTCTTCTGGGATCCCCACGCAGAAGGGTCTGGGGATCCCCTCCTCTGGGATCCCACAATCAACTGCGTAGTTTTGGGGCATTTTTTGCCCTGATTCGCGCAGGCCCATCGCAGCGGCGTTGTTTCCTCTCCGGCTGCTACCTGATCCTCTTCTCCAGTCGAGTGCGAGCACCCACGAACCGATCCCGCTCGATTGCATGGAGGATCGAGCCAGAAAGCTCGAGAAGTTTGGCTGGATTTCCCTTATAAGGGGAGTTTTTCTGCGCAGTAACTGCGCAGTTAGCAGTGCTTACTGTAAGATCCCGGTCTCTGGGAACACACCGCTTGGGGATGCCATCCTCTGAGATCCTCGAAACCAGGGTAAAGATATCAAACGCCAGACTTTGCGCCCAACCCCAAACAAATAAAAAATTGAAAAGGCGCCCATTGGCTCTGTCCAACACAACCATATCACACTAGGAGCCCGTCCAAACTAAAAAAAAAAATTGAATTAAATAGCAAAGATTTGAATTTAATGGGCAAGTGTCCACGTGGCAAAAAAATAATGCATGCCAAAAGTTTAGATAGACAATATTGCATATCACGATTAAGGGTTTTAACAAGACTTGAACCCACTACCTCTGGAGTGGCAGTTGTGCATCCTAACCGAAAAGGCCACGATGATTTGGATGAAATCGAATCATACGCTCCAAACCTGATGGTTAATCGCCACACTGGGGGGGACTTGAACCCACTACTTCTAGAGTGGTAGCTGTGCATCTTAACAGAAAAAACCACGATAATCAACGACCAGACGCAGCGTATCATCTTTCTACGAAGAAGATAGGCGCTCCAACAGGGGACTGAGAATGCCAAATGAAACCAGTGACTAGATTTTCTTCAATATAATCCTGCAAAACCTTCAACTCAGGGGGAGATAGACTATATATCAGACCATATGGCGGCATCGTCCCGGGCTGCAAATCAATAGAACAATCATATGGACGATGCTCTGGGAGCTGACTGGCCTTGACTTTGTCAAAAACATCAAAGAAGTCGTCATATTTATCTGGGAGCATTGAGGCAGACTTCACTGGTGCCGAGCTAGCCGACAGGTGAACCTGGATTGCAAATACTGAACTTGGATCTTGCCTTCCAGATTTAACAAACTCGCGAAAAGAAATCTTTGAGATACGAAACTGAGGGCATGAAGAAGCCTCTACGGAAGCAGGAGTAGGAACATGAGTAGGAGCTGGAGCAGGAGCAACTGGAACAGGAACTGGAGCAGGGACTGGAGCAAGAACTGTGATATATAGCATCTGCATTAGTTTGATGATTCTCTGTCAAATTTAAGGGTTACAGTTTGCACTGTAATGCAGCCAAGACAGAGATTTCCATTCATCAAGGTATGGCGCTATAACAACAAGGAAACATTTGAAGCATATCCCTGAGTTTGAAGCATAAGGAATGGATTTTTTGAACGTACTTCTTGACATCCCAGATGAAATGGAAAGGTCTGTGAATGTTCCTACCATGACATATTTGAAGATCTATTTGAGAACATGCATGTTATATTCTTCTTTCTCTTCTAAGAAGGTCCATTGCTTTTATAGTTTTGTTGGAATTGTAGTTATTTTGCTTAGCCTGGTTTTAGGGGTTTTGTCTGAATTGTTGTTTGTTTCAGGATTTTGAGATTGATTATGATGCAATGCAAGTGCAAATAAATAGAATAGAATAGAATATGATTTTATCGTCCACGGAGACCAACTGGCCTATGGGACCCAAGTACAAAGAGAGAGCAAAGCGCGATATTACTACCCGGGATTAAAAACCCCGTCCGAAGGGTTTAGAGGGAAAACCTTAGTAGCAATAAGGATCGACATACCGCACTGATTATATACATAATCACAAGTACAACTGAGGTTAATGCCGGACGGGGGCATAATCGAGTCAGCGTATCCATTACCTCCCGGAGGTACGATCCCAACAAGCCTACGAGGAGTGCTCATTAGCTCATCACGGGGCACGATGGGGCACAACTAGCCGAGCATACCGAGCCCGGATATGCTCGTCAAACACGGACATGCACGGAGGCGTGACTTTCATCCTCAATGGCTCGTTGCGGCGGCGGCGAGACTATGTCCTCACGCGGCTCCGAATCCACCTCCCTGTCTCAATGCGAGGTGGTGTGCACCTGCGCTTGAATGGAAGCAATCACCTGGCGCTTTTCATGGGTAGATGGGTGCGCGGTAGTGGTGTGGGCCCCTCGTGCGCATGGGATTAACCTCAGCGCCGATAATTTGCCACCTTGACATGTGACGGGGCCTCTGATCCCAAAGCTTGGCCATGAAGCAAGCATCAAATCTTTGCTTCAAGGCGGTGGCGTTCCACCGATGTATACCGGGTCCACATCGTGTGCCTGCACATTCCATCGCGAGAACTTTGGGCCTGCTTCTCTTTCGGCCCGGGCTTTGAGTCACTTCTTGGCGGGCCCATCGCCCTTGCCAAAGCAAGGTTGGGCGGCGGGGCTTCATCCATAGCCACCACCTTCGGGAAGTAAATAATGTGACGTTCAGCGCGGCCCTCAGAATGGAAGGAAGCCCGTCTCTGGAGCAAGATCTGATATGGAACCGCGGATTTCACTCCCGGTGCGGGCCAAGAAGGCCTTACGTACTGCTCTAGATCGTCCAAGTGGTGAGGGATATCGCCGGGCCCACATACGCCCCATAGAGGAGGACGGTTCAACCAAGGCCACGAACAAGTGTGCCTGGTGACCCCATGCATCTGACTACGCCTTGTGTTGTTGTTTTGCATTGCATCTGTGGCTTTCCGACTGCGGTGATCCGTAACGATGGATGCATCCGGTGTGTGGTAGTAGAAAACTCAATGCCCAAATACTTATAAGGCCGAGCCACCTCCACTACGCTTTGGTAAGTGAATGGGGGAAGGCGTGGGTGCGGGATGATGGGACCCGGGAAGCACACCTCGTCTTGGCCAAGTTAACTCTCATGCCGGTGAATTGGCGTAAAGTGTCCAAAGCATCCGGTGGCGTTGCATGTCCTCTGGGGTATATGCGAGCAGGTCAACATCATCCGCATATATGAGTTGCCGGATTATGTGGTGCATCAACTGAGCGCCTCCCCCCCGTGCTCAGCTAGCCATTCTTCTAGCTGGTCAATGTACAAGCCGAAGAGCGTCGGGGATAGAGGGCAGCTGAAAAAAATTGCGAAGAGGACGATGGGAAATTTTTGAGGATGGAGTGAAGAGTGGGATAATTCATGAGAAAAGTTACCTTGTCTGGTGATACAGATCTTGAGAAGGTGGCAGCTAGCTACGTGGAAGGAGTATGGACTGTGACAGTGCCAAAGATCCCACCCCCCGAACCTCAAAAGCCCAAAGTTATTATAGTTACTGCACAGAACCGTGCCCCTTTTTGCTAGAAGTTAATAGAGGAGTTCATCGCTCCATTTCTAGTTTGTTCCAATGTGATAAAATAGTTTGACCTACTTTCTCATGCTATGAGATGAAATCTAAGTATGTTTTTGCATACGGAATATGGAGTTTGATGAAAAATGAAATAAATGGTAATGTTTCTTCTTCTGTTATTCTCTATTATCCTTTCTGTCCACAAAAACGCAATAAAGAGCACAACGCCTTGAAGTCCTGTGGTATCCCATTTGCCTGTTCTTTCTTGGTGATGTTCATTTGATCTCATAAAAGAGATCTTTGGACCTTGCCAATCTTGTGCTATAGAAGTGTATATAAAACCTTCACGCCTCTTTAGCCATTGATGGCATGTTGGGATTCTTATTCATGAAATGGAGGAGAAGCAAAATAGCTCCTGTTAACCGTAGTCTTTGTAAAAATACTAAAGACTGCAAATGGAATCTACTTAGTTTCTTCTTCTACATAAAAGTTTTGCAATGAGGCTGTTGGTAGGGCGTGTATTCATGAAGTAATAAGATTCTATTGACGTATGAATGGTTTTATGAATAGTTTGCTTGCGTCCTAGAACTAAGATCATGATTTCGACCTAACACAAAAAACTCTTAGTAGAGGAATTTAGAAAAGAGAAATGTTCGCAGCAGCCTTGGCCGCCGCGATAAATTTCTTGTATTTCAAAATTTACATGGGCAATATAAAGCAATAATCACTTTGATCATGATCAGGTATTTTGTTACTTACCATTGTTTGTTGACATTACTAATAGGCTGAGACTAACTCAGAGCTGGTGGATGTCTGACTTGGTAGGAGTACATGTCCTTTATTTGCATGACATAGGCCATCAAGTCAAAATGGTCGCAACAGTTGACATAAAGCTTGAAGGTATGCCCAAAATGTGTTCTGATTTTCTTTTCTTTTTTTTCTAATGTGTAATCTTTGAACAGAGAGGTGTCATAGTGCAGGATTTCTGCTGGCTGGAGCATGCACATATATTGGTACTCTCCATACCATTGTTGGTTTCCAGCCTCACTCCCTTTTTTAAGTCATCTAGCCCTAAATTTAGAAGTCTGACTGCTTTGTAGTATAAGAGGGGCTAACATTTTAACCATGTTATCATAAGTGCACCCCATAAAGGAGCCAAGACCTACTGCGTCAACCCTTAGATATTTCACTACAAAGCTCTACTGAAGGGAAGGAATCCCATAAAAGAAAGGGAACACTTATTTTCAATAATACAGATTTGCATTGATTTGGTGTGTTGATGGATGTGTTATATTCTACAGCTACAAGTAGAATTTATAGATAGAATCATCTTTGTACATGAAATGGGCAAAAAGGCATATTGCAAGATTTGTGTTGAGTAGTTCAATAGGTATTTATATATATGTATATCCGCTTCTCCCGTGGATATGACTTACTCCCCCACCTTATGGACAATGGAAATAGAAAATGTACATCGGCATGAGGGATGAGAACAAACCTTATTTTAAAATCTAAACATGCTATGAACTAATCTTGTACAAAATATGTATGCCTTTACCACCCGAAAAAATGGTTTCTAAAAGCAATAAAGTTTATGAACATTTTAAAAATATTGATATGTGTGAGAGTGATTTGTTCCATGTCTATTTGTTATCAAAGTTGTCTTAGAGAAAATCATTGGATTAAATGGTTTGTTAAACAAATGGTTCATTAGCAAGTGTGAGAAAATGGTCATTTGACCAACATTGTCTGTAGTGAAGACATTGATGTGTGTTAATGTGACGCATTACTGTCTCTTTTATGTTGTCAATTTTGTGGCAACTTATCGTTTGGAGTTTAGGCATTTGGGTAAAAAACTATACCATGTGAAACCTAAACTACGTAAACCCTAAACTCTAAACCTGAAGAAACCCCTTAAACCATAAACTTCAAGTTGAAATCATTAAATCTTAAACTCTAAAACCTTTAACCTTGAATCCTAAATCATAAATCAATGCCATCCATTAGTTAATTTGACTCTAATCTCAAATCCTTTAACCCTAGAACTCATGTATCTAAGGATGCCAAGCATTTCTATCAAATGTAGTGGTACATGCGAAGGAAGACAATCAAATGTGTACATTTTATCAATACATATATAAAGCAGGTACAATTTCTGTTTGAGGGTAATATTTCCGTCCCAGGAAAAAACCTGGGCATGACACGTATACATGAAAAAATAACAAAAAATAAAAAGTCCAAAAATTTTCCTTTCTTGCTATTCAAGCAATCCGTCCGTGGCTCTTCAAGCAATCCGCCATCCTTGCCTGCAGGCCATCTCTTGGAGTCGGCCGCCGCCTTACGGATATCCACCTATCCGCCTTCAAGTCTCACCGGAGCAACGAGGTCAGAGCTTCCGGTGCCCCCAATGCTTCCTGGGGTTTCACCGTGGCAGAGATTTCGTTGGTATCCAATAAAAAAAAAAGAGAGAGAAATTATTATAAAACCATTTTCCTTTCAAATATTATACATGCTGTGATCTATTTGTGAATCCTGATTCAATTGCCTGGCTTCATGAGCAAAAAAAAATTCCTATCTACCACCCCCCTCCTATATGTTCTGCGCCGCCCTGTGCCCTCCAGCGCCGCCCTGTGCGCCTAAGCTCTGAAGCCCTTGAGGCCATGCTCATGTAACTCCGTACCAGAGAGTTAACATCAAGATCCAGAATCGGAGCTGGTCCAGCCAAGATTTCCATCCACAGCATCGGCCGTAGGTACCAAGTTTTGGATTGCTTTGAATTGTTTTGGACTGTTTTGGGTCCCACTATTGCTCTCGACATCGCGCCCTCGCTTTGCTTGCATAGACCCCTTGATTTGCCCCTTTCGGCTTTTCTCTCTCTAGGGTTTACAATCTCTCTCTAGCCCCGAAAACCCCAAAGCGCCCAAAAGGTGCTCGCCGCCTTTTACGAGTCCCCAAATTGGATTCTAAGCACCTTCTAGGCAGCCGAGACCCGATCCAATCTTGGCACCCTTTAACGTTGCCTTGTTCTCGGCATGGCGTGAAGATCAAGCGTATGGCCGGGAGACCCGTGGGAAAAGAATTTCATTCGGTTGCACGAGCCAGTCCAGATCCCGACCCCTATGACCCCCCGATTGTGCCCTACCCGGACGACCCCATCATTTTGGGCCCCGGCGCCCTCTTAAACCCACCGGTCCCGATGCCTCTTTAGGCTGCGACTTTGGACATCCTTGATGCTCAGCTCCGATTGCTTGCCTCGGGGGTACTTGATGGGATCCCCCGCGGTCCGTGCCACGGCCACTCTCTCCAGGGCGATGCGCCCGGTTGCCCAGCTGGCGGTGGGTCGATTACTAAATTCTTTGCTTCGATTGCGTGGGGGCCGCGGCGGGCGGTTCGGTGGTGGGTCACCGGCCCGTGACTCTGGGCCCTCCATGCCTGCCAGGCGGTGGTGCGCCTATGACCCGCCCGACCCGGTCTCCATATGCACAGCCTCCTCCTCGAGGAGGATTTACCGCCCCTATCCGGTACGCGGTAGAGGTCCGCTCCCCGTCTTTGAGAATGCGGCCCACGAGCTCACTCACCGGCCCTTTCTCTGCGCATTTGTGGGCCTTGCGGAGGCGGGTGATTTGACCCCCAGAGCAGGCGGCGGCCTCTTTTTTGCTCGGGGAGATGCACATCCATGCCGACGGCATCCTTTCGATCTGGCGGTGGGGAGCAAAGACGTCCAGGCCGCCCCGCCATCTCTTGGTTTGCTTTCAAAATGCTCTTTCCGGGCTGCGTCTTGCGACATGGCAATCATTTGAAGGGACCACCTTCCGGTCGCGGGAAGATTTGACTCGGTGTAGCTCTGCGGGCGGAAGAGGGTTGTGCCGGGTCCGTGAGGGCTGCTGCTGCGAAATGGGCGGTACGAGGCGGTCGAGCTATCATTAGGGATCAATGGCCGCCCGATCCACAGGCGGTCTTTAGTCTAGCCCCAGGTTTTGAGTGATAACGGGGCTTTGTCCCCATGTTTTGTTGTAGTGGGGCTTCGTCCCCATGTTTTGATTGGTTTTGCTTGGGCTTCGCCCACGGTTACAGTGGGGCTTCGCCCCTTTGTTTGTTACGGTCCCATAGTCCGATTGGGCTCGTGGGCGTTAAAAGTCTCTTCCTTCCTTGTTTTCTTGATTTGGTTATAATCAATGATTTTATCAATGTTACGTCGGTACGTTGCACTTCTACTTATTTAGGAGGAGGACAAGGGAACATCGGCCACACTCATCGATACGCGCCTTTGGGGAATAATTTTGGCAACATGCGGTTGTCTTTTCTCATGATATCGTGACAATGGTATGTCCCGATATTATATGTTGATGTTTGAGCATTTCATGGCGTTATTCTTAATGGGCCTCTCGCTCTTAGAAACAATGGCTAACTTATTATTTGATAGATCAATGTGTGAAATCCACGATAGGGCTTTATAGTGCTCTTGGCGGTGCTTCCTTGTGCTATGCCTTCTTCTATTAAAGGGTCTTTGGTAGAGTGTTTAAAACTCCCAATCCACCATGGGCGATTCTGAGGTTTCTACCCCTTCACAAGTTATAAAAAGTTATAATACGTTGGTAGTGAATCTGATCAAATCTCTTTGTTAAGTTATTGGAAATTTTTATATCCCAAGCTCATGCGGAAAATATTCTCGAGAATAAAAATAAAGATTGCTTAACATTCACAAGCATTTTGAAAACCCATTTAGGAGATGTTTAATGCGATTATGGTTGAACATTGTTCCCATTGGGTTCTTGATCAGTCTTGAATCTACTATCTAAGGTGCAGATTAGATTTTCTTGACAATGATAATGCGGAGAAAATTCACCTAGCTTCTGAGCGAAGATATACAACGCCTTGCGCATGTGTTTTAGCATGTGCCCATATAATTTATTTGACTTGGCGGGTCAAAGGAGCCTTCAAAAGCGACCGATGGTAATGTCTACCTTTTACGTCAATTAAGTTGTAATGCATCTATGCATTTTTGCTTGTTTTCGCACTCTTTGTCCATAATTATAGGCGGCGTTGGTGTCATTTATTCCTAGGAAATGGAAGGAATGACATTGTTGTTGACAGTTTGTATTAAGTGGAGAAAGTAAACATCTATTGAAGGTGTAGATTAATGTTCTCTGATTGTACAATTTGTGTTAGCCAATTTGAATGTCTTCATAATCTCCAATATTTTCATCAACAGATTCATTGGGCAAAGGAATATCAGGGAATATTTAGTTATGTTGCATTCCATCTTTGCTCTCGAAGAGCACATGACCGGTTATTCAAGATTTGACAAAGGAGAGCAAGGAGCTCTTGCGGCATCATCGACAATGCAGGCAGACAAGTCCTTATTCTCAGTTATGGAGCTATGAAGACAGAGGGCTCTTGACTGGATCCAGTTTAAATGTTACATAATTAAGTTGAGTTACATTATATCAGACCATGTTTTTAAATAAAAAGCATCCAGTTTGAGCATTGTGCTTTAGACCTTGTGTTCCAAACGTTTTGTCTCTCTCGTAAGTAAGAACAATGTCAAAGTAAGATTGTCTTATATAATAGTGAAACTTTCCGATCACAAAAACTCTGATTTTCATAACTTAATTCCTTTTTTGATGTTTCAGGCCTTTGATAGGCCTTAAAATTTACTCTAGCTTTTATGTTGAAGGGTCTCTATAACCAACCCTACCCAAATTGGTTACTTTTTGTAAACATATGTATATACATATGTCAATATGTATACCTATATCTATATTAATACAAACACTAAGCCTTCAATTAAAAAAAAAAATAATCACTAGATACAACCTCATATTTCTTAATTAAATAATGTTTCAAAGCATTTAAGTTTATTGTGCTAATATATTAAGGTTAAATACCATGCTACAATATCATATAAATAAATTTCACACAAGCCCTATTAGATATTATATAGTAGAAACTAGGTATAAATATACCGCTTAAAAATCGTATCGATCAACTATTTGAGATCATAGAAAAAAAATCATATCAACAAAGTTAAACCATGTCAATTTGCCACGTTATATGTTGACCATTAAATGCTACAAAATATATGAGTAATTTACCAAGTCAATTTACTAGAGAGGATAGATGCTATCAAAAACCATTCCATTAAACTTTATATACTAAGTATTAGTTCATATCATACATTTTAAATTGATGAGAAAACTAACTGAAATGATTACGTTTCAGTACCATGGAGAAAAATAGGGTAAAAAAACTCATATTAGTATATTTAAATCAAGTACATTTATCACATTGTGTATTGGTGATTAATCACTGTAAAGCATCATGATAAGTAACCAATATAAAGCATCATGATAATTATGCACTTAAAATTACCGTGTCAATATACTAAAGAAGATAGATGTGATCAAATACCAGTCTACCAAACTTGACATACTAAACGATAGTATGTATCATATAATTTAAGTTGTTATAGAGACCAATTAACATTGCCATGTTTCAATACCATGTCAGAAAACAATGTTGGATTATCACCTTAGAAAAATATATTGATGAACCATATTAGATAACTAGACATGGTTTGTAAACTTTTGAACCCACTAATATGTACTGATTTATGGATTTGGTTTTCACCAATGAACCATAAAAAAAAATCATATTGGTTCAATTTTGGGGGCCTTGTGATACAGAGATTTCATTGGTGCACCACAGCAGATCTGGCCTACAATTCTGTACTTCTTGAGCTCTAGCAACTCCGCCTCTTTCTTTCTTTCATCTTCATAATATCGCTGGAGCTAATTCTGTGACAGTAATTTTGGATAGCTATTATCCTAACAAAATGCTTTTCCAGAATGCAAGATGCGAGGTTTGCTACGGTCTAGATGAACGCGGGCCTGTTCATGACTGGAAGATGCCTATGTCGGCAATTTGAGAAGGGTATATGTCTTGAAGTTTTGTTTGTTCGAAGAGTCGATCTGAAAGGTCGAGATGATCGTCTCGCTTGCCAAGGAGTTGAGGCAGAAAGAAACTGATAAGCCTCCACATGATACATCGGATTGCTTCAAAAAAAATTTGATATCTTCTACAGGAATGGTGTGCCAGCGGTTGGGGACACTTTGTGTTTGTTGTTTTGAAAACAAAACGTCCAGAGAAGACTGTTGCAGCGGAAGCCTATAACTAGTTGTAGCCATATAGGACTAGCATTGCCTGAAGCGATGCATCAGGTTGAATTGCCCAAAAGGCCAAATAATGAGGACTGTAAGAAAGCCCCTTTCCCAAGAATAGAGCATAGAGAAGTTGAGATGATGTCCTTGAAGAAATCTGTTGCTCTGTTTGAAAATTTGGCAAAGGCTATTCTTGAAGTCTGCAACAAAAAAGGAGCCCTTTAATGGGAGCTCAGCTACGGAGGCCCAGTTCCAGATAGCTCCAAAGTAAGCACAGGGATTTACCAAAGGGCAAAATGGGAGCTCAGTTATGGAGGCCCAGTTCCGGCATAGCTCCAGGTTAAGCTCTGAACTTTCCCCTTTGCTTATTTATCTTAGACTGCCTAACAGGAAACTTAGCTCATCTATTAGATAATGCATGCTTTTGAACCTCTGGATTAAGAGCAATGATGGCTTGATAGGGGGCCTCCTTGATGTTGTGGCCATGCCCTCTGAAGTCCTGGTGTTATTGGTATGCAACATCTAATGCGCACAGTTTCTAAGGCCTGGAAGTCTAGTTTCACTAGCTAGGAGCTTTACTGAATAAGAAAACAATGTGGCTTGATACGAGAATGACTCTATATCTCCAGCTATAATATCGACATCATATGATTGTGCTTTGGATGCTTCTATTTTGAATTCACATGCAAATGTTGATGACTTCACTGTGAAGGCATGAAAGGCGCATAAATGATTTTTTAAAGGCATTTGAAGCTGAGGCCATGGAGAGATCTACAATGCTAGTTGCGGAACCAAAGTTGGCTTCTATAAAGGGGCCATACAAAGCATGTATTGGATGTCTGCATGGAAAAATCTGCTGTCGATATGGATAGAAAGGTATCAAGTTGTTGTGCTTTGAGCTGCCATGATTCTTCTTGACAACCCTGTATCATCACTTAACTTGATGAAAATACCCATCTTTTTCTTGGAGGAATTGAAAGGTCCAACCAGCACAATTTCAGATTTTGGAGCCATGCCTTAAAGTTACTGCAAAGCCATAGTCCAAAACCTAGCATTGCAATCTCTGTGGGGGATCCTATCAAAATAGGGTTCCCATCAGGAGCTCGAGAGCTCGAGAAATTTCACCACTCGTGTTCTGCAAAATCCCCTCCAAGAGAACATGGTGAGCAGCATCAAACTTTCTGTCAAGCTGATAAATGGCCCCAAAGAGCCATGACTTCACCACAACCATTTGGTTAGTTGTCAAAGTCCCCGTTTTATCACCACAAATGCAAGAAAAATGCAAGATGTAGAACCCATTGTTTCACAGGCTGAGAGATGTTTGACAAGGGCTTTTTGTGCCATCATCCTTCTCAAAACTATCTATCTATCTATCTATCTATCTATCTATCTATCTATCTATCTATCTATCTATCTATCTATCTATCTATCTATCTATCTATCTATCTATCTATCTATCTATCTATCTATCTATCTATCTATCTATCTATCTATCTATCTATCTATCTATCTATCTATCTATCTATCTATCTATCTATCTATCTATCTATCTATCTATCTATCTATCTATCTCATGGCATAAGCAAGGGAGAGCGCACTGCTAGAGGAAGACCTTCTGGAGCAGCCACCACTACGATGGTCACTGCAGTTGCAAAAAAGTTTATGATGGTCATAATGTCAAAACCAGACCAATATTCAAATCTGTCTTGTGAACAAAGAATTTAATGGCTAGAACAAGGTATGTACACATCCTAAAGAGCATTCCAATTTTGCCAATCAATGTGGCTAATTCCCCAAGCTTCACTTCCAATGGAGTTGCAGTTTCTTCCCCTTCCAAAACAGACATTACATGTCCCCATTCTGTTTGCATACCAACTCTAGTGACCAGCATTTTAGCGAATCCATCTTGAACTTTGGTACCTGACATAAGATAAGGCACATCCTTATTCTTAAGCTGAGGACCACACTCTCTAGTCATTGAGGATTCATCAATTACAAGAGAATACCCTGCAATGGAAAGACCATGAGTAGGAACTTGATCTCCAACTGACAAATGCACAACATCTCCCACAACAAGATCATAAATAGGAACCTTCTGTGCACAACTATCTCTAGTCACCTGGATTAAAATTTTCTTCTTTTCTTTGTCAAGTTCTCGAAATTGCAGAGACTATTGGTAGTCACTAGCAGAAGTGACAGTAAAGATGGTTAGAACAATACCTCCTCCATCACACAATCCAGACTTCCAGCCCTCTGTAATGGTTCCAACCATAATAGAGGCAAATGCACAGACCGCCAAAATTATAAGCATGAGATCTTGCATGGCATCCCATAAGTAGGACCAGAAGGATTTGAAAGGTGACTCCAAATATGTATTTGATCCATAAGCTATTGATGCCATATGTAAGAAACATGCATACAAAACTTCTGACCAATGATGTCCATGGAGAGATGTAAATGTTAATTGTCCATCAGAGGTGGTCGTAATAAATTTATTAATAACAGGCTAATCATTGGGTGGCATAGCCGAGTGGTTAAACCATTGGATATGGATGTGCCTCGCCCAGGTTCATAACCCACTAGTTATCATTGCATGACATGACATGGTTAAGAAAGTGAATAGGACTTCAAGGCCGAAATCATATAGTCGCTATGATCAGCATCTTTCTATTGTGCAGGTATTGGAACATGAGGTGAGACAACGCAGGTTCAACTCCTGCAGGTTCTAACACGTGGATATGAGATGATGATAAAACGCTATTTTTTCTGATATTTTTATGAAGAGAAATGCTCCCACCTGCCCAAAAGATAGGGAAATGTTATGGCCTGATATCCAACCATGGATGTCTTCCCAACCTCGAGTTGACTGGATTGTCTCTGGTGACTTTAACAATACTCCAAATTGGGACATGAAACTTGGGAACATGATTAACATGTCAAGAACTGAGAGAATTAATTGGGACTCCTTCATCTCTGATCTTAATTTGATTCATGTCCCTTCCTCTACTGCTATATATACCTGGTCAAACAAGCAAAAAAACTCTAATAAAGTCTACTGTGCCTTAGACAGATTTTATGTTACCAGCTCCTCTTGCTCCTTTTGGGATAACTGTTATGTGGTAAGTGATGAATCAATCTCCATTTCTGATCATCAACCACAATTCCTCCACACCAAACACCTCTTGCAACTTCCTAGAGATGGCAATATCCCCTTTAAACTGAATTGCTCTCTCCTTGATAATAAGCAGTTCTGCATGGACTTCAGAAATTTTTATCTCTCCTTGCAAGATAACCTTAACTCTGCAACTGGATTTAGGGATCACCTTTCTATGAAAACCTTCTATTCTAAGATTAAACATGTCAAGTCTTCGGTTAAGGAATGGTCTTCTAGAATTTGCAAAGAGAAGAATATGTTGAAAGAAACTTACATGGAACAAATGAGAGATATTAGAGGTCATCTCCAAAATCAACCCCATGATCTAAATCTCCAAATTGGTGAAGAGGTGTTGGAAAAAAAGATTAAATCCATTGAAGAAGTTGAAGCTAGAAGTTATGCCATTAAATGTAAGATGAAATTCAACAAAGAAATGGATCTTGGGAGCTCAATTTTTTTTTACAAAGCTGCAAGAAAAAGGCTCCTGAATAATTCTATTCTCCAAGTGAATAGTGAAAATGGTTCTATCATTGACTCTCCCAAGGACATTAAGCATTTTTCCAAGAGAAATATGCCTTCTTATTTAATGAAATTCCAAGAACTTTCATCCGAGCTCCCCCTCTAAAGAAGATGATTTTCTCTCCTTCATTAATCAAATCATTCCCAACTCTGATAATTTGATGAATGATTCCATTGCTGCCACCCCCTCTGAGCAGCAAATCTTCAAAGTCATTATGAGCTTCAATAAAGGCAAATCTCCTGGCCCAGATGGCCTACCTCCAGAATTTTACATCTGCTTTTGGGATATCTTCAAAGTTGACATTGTTAATTTGGTACATGGATTTTGGAAGGCAGGACATCTTCATTCTCTATTTCTGCTGGATTTATAACTCTTGTCCCCAAGGTTGACATGCCATCATCATTCTCGGATTGGAGGCCTATCTCTTTAACCAATTCTACATATAAGATATGTGCCAAAATAATTGCCAACAGGATTAAACCCTTTCTTCAAGAGCATATCAATATCAAACAATCTGCTTTCCTCCCAAACAGATTCATCTTAGACAATTACATTATAGCTATGGAGGGTCTCCACTGGAATAGTGTCTGGCCAAGATTGCATTCTTCTAAAGCTGGATTTCAAAAGGGCCTTTGACTCAGTAAACTGGGATTTTCTCGAATTTGCTATGCACAAAATTGGTTTCAATCCTAAAGTTATCTCCTTAATCATGGGCTTAAACTCTAAGGCTAATTCTGCTGTGCTCATAAATGGCTCCCCTTCAAATTTCTTTTATCTTTCTAGAGGGGTGAGACAGCTGCCCATTAGCTCCCTACCTTTTTCTTGTGGTTGCTGAAATCCTTACAAGAGCTATTGACTTCCATCAACAAAATGGCAACATTAAAGGTCTTTATCTTCCTGACAACAAAGGCAGTCTCACAATCTCACAATATGCTGATGACACCTTTGCCTTTCTGGATTCCAACCCTGATAACATTGCTAAATTCTTAGGCATCATAGAATTATTTTCTGAGGCCTCTGGAATTTTCCTTAATATTGCAAAAAGTGTGATCATTGGTGATACAAGTGAGAATTATATCCGTGACATAAAGGTCCTCAACACATTGCAAGCAACCAAGCTTTTAGGTATGCCCTTGTCTCTCAATCATAATATCAAAGGTTTGTGGGATCCAATCCTCCAGAGTATCAAAAAGAAATTAAATTCCTTCAGAAACTCCTTGTCTATGGCTGGTCGTACCATCATTGCAAACTCTGTTCTGGCAGCTTCTCACATCTACTTTTCCTCTGCTCTTGTGGCTCCTAGATCTATATATCATGAGTTAGAGAAAACCATCAGGAAATTCATTTGGTGTGGAAACCATTCTGTTAATTGGGATACTATTACAAGATCCAAATCTAATGGAGGTTTAGGATGTAAAAGTTTATATTTTCAAGCATGTGCCCTGACAGGTAAATTTGTGTGGAGAACTTTATCTGGTAATAATTCTATAGCATGTATTTTCATTAAATATTGGCTGGACTGCTCCTATCCTGAAGGTCACCCAAGTGTTAAGCATTCATTGCCTGAGTCAGCCCTATCTTACCTGCATCCTGGTAGAAACACATCCCCTCTGATGCAAAACATGTTCAAAGCTTGGAATATAGTTAAGGATTGTTTTGATACCCCTGCCATTCCTGATCTCAATTACAACTCTTCCCTTTTCTGGTCTTCTCAATTTCAAGATATTAATGGGAACATTCCAGCATTAAGGCATCCGAAAATTTATAGGAAATGGTTTGACTCTGGTATCACTCATGTTCACCACTTATACAGAAATGGTCAAATCATCTCCTGGACAAACCTTAGAAGACTTATCCATGGTACTTCGAGTGACAAGTTTATCTTCTCTCCTCAAAAGTATCTTGTCTCAGTCCACAAACTTGTCAGACAATCAAAGTGGTTTTCCTATCAAGCTGAATGGTCATGATAAGTATAAAGTTAAATTTGTGTATAACTTCCTGAACCAAAAAGATAATTCAGCTAAAGGTCAACTTAAATGGTCTATTTCAGATAGGGACAGCATGACTCTATACAAAAACATTTGGAACTCTTATTGTCCTCCTAAAGTTAATTTCTTCATATGGTTGATTGCGCATAAAAGTCTCCCTAATCTTGCTTCTCTTTCTATAAAGATGCCTAATGTTCTGGCTGCTTGCCATTTGAACTGCTCTCAAGAAGAAACTATGCAGCATATTTTCCAGTGTCCCAAAATTGCAGATTTCTGGGCATGGTTTTACAGTAAGTTCAGTGTTTTTTTCCCAGGACAAACTCATGGTAACTTGCTCCAGCATATCCAAAATAATGATGTTTTCTTGAATACTATTGTTTTCACTGCATTATGGAATGTTTGGAAATCCAGAAACAGAATTGTATATGGTAAGAAAAATTTATCTATATTTTGGATCAAGATGAATTTTCAGTTAGACCTTGAAGGGTTTGTAACAGCTTACAAAAGTAAATTAGGAGACAATTATGATAAGAGGTGGGATTTAGTTGGTAACTTCAATGGTGTTTTTAACTTGTTCTACTCGAATCTCAATGTTATAAATTCTAATGCTCCTTTTTCTGATACTCATGATAGAATATCTGGAATTCTTGATGGGGGAGGGCAGAACCAAGTTTGATACAGTGTTGACTTATCACGAGGCCACTCTCTACTGCAGTAATACAGGTGTACCAAATCTAGAGCCAGCAGGGCCACATGCAAGTTCAGATGAAATTCTGCTGTATAAGGTTAGAAGTACAAGCAATGAATCCACTTGGGCAAGGATATACTGCAGAGAAGTGGTGCAGATGTACTGCTTATTCAACTTTTTATTCATGTACCACTTTTCTCTAACAGAAAGGCAGCTCAACAGATACAGGGAGCTATATTATTCTCATAAAATGCGCCTGATCTTTATGGCACTCTACTCCTGCTAAGGAAGATATTCACCAACTACTCATGGAGAATCACAATAGCTACCAGTTTGGAACTGACAATGGCTTTTATTGGGTCTATAATTCCATCTTCGACCAAATCATGAATTCCCCATAAAAACCAGCCCAGTCACACTCCACCTTTTGCCCTGTCATCTGCCTTGCATCTTCACTCCATTCCAAATCATTGTTGCTCAGTTGTTTATCTTGCTTTTGACTAACACTTTAAACATGTACTTGGAGCTCGATTTTGTCCTTGCAGGAATGTGGATTTCTTTTGGTGTGGTAGTTTTGCTCCAGATTATTTTATCAGCTTCATCAAGTGATTCAAACTGAGTTCCTGATCACTTCATTTGATAGATATCCAGTTCCTTCTGGATTATATATTGCTTTTACTGTTTTGTCAGTACCTTTCATATTTCTAGTTGCTACATTAAAAAATACTCTTAGTATGTCTCTAATGAGGATGTATTTACCCTCATTAGTAACAATTATGTATGGCTTTTAATAATTAATGGAAAAAACAACTCTTAACTTCAAAAAAAAAAAAAAAAAAAAAAAAAAAAAAAAGAAATGTTCCGCCGCGATAAATTTCTTGTATATTTAATCATAGTTGGTAAATTACTGTACTTTAATAAATAGAAGTCAAAGCTAACAATGAAATGTGTAAAGGTGTGCCCCGCTATGTCAGGCAAGAAATGGGTTATATAACGTATTGCGTAGGATAGAATGGAATGGGATGGTTTGGGATGAAAGGATGACATGGATACTTATATTCCATGGGACTTTGGTTTTATGGAAGATTGTAGATGGAATGTGTAGTCAACTATAATTATAAGAGCGCAAAGAAAAGTTGGACATTTTCATTTATAGACACGTGTAATTGGTGTAGAGGGAGGGCGGGAGAGAGTGTCTTGTTAAAAATATTGAATGTCTAGAGTCTTTTATGGAAAATGGACCTTTGTGGACAATGAACCTGCAAAAGTTATAAACCAAATCATGTTGATGCAAAATATGTATAGTTCGAGAAATCACGTGTAAGAGTCTTGTGCATAATAGCAGAGTGTCGATTGCCGTCGCATATCATAAGGGGCTTCATTTATGTGCGGTCTAATAAATGAGAGCTAATCAATTTCTTATGGTTTGGTAATATCTTTATATCAATGGAAGGAGTGTGGATGGTTTATGGAACCACGAATAGTCTGCATGGAGCCTTTTAAATACATGTCATATCCATTGTGCAAAAACTTCATAAGTCAAAGTGCATGAAGCTAGATTACATATTAATCATTGACATGCTTACCATTTCTAATCATTTAAGTCGAGAAACTGAAGTCGCACAACATAAGTGAAGTTGCATAAAGTGGGTTTTACCAAATATTTCATAATTAAAGACTGAAATTCTAGACATGGCTATACATACCATGCATAGGAAGGCCCACAAAGGGTTCCATTCTAAAATTTGAGCTACAAAGGGTTCAAAGGCCCACCCGACTTCATATTTAGCTGGACTTGCAGATTTAAGCTAAATAATTAAAGGAATTATACACGAACGATAAAGCTGCAAAATAGAGTACATTCTTGCTATGCATATGCACATAAGATATGCTCATTATACTCTCTTTTATTTTACAGGTCAGCTCGTATATCTGAACATAACATTGTGTTCAATCCTATTGCTATTGAGGTCATCCATTAGGAGAAGCTAAAGACAATGGCGTCATGGTAGCAAACAGATTGTAGAGTTGCATGTGTGACCGCATTCAGGTACATCACCCTCTGATTATCCAACTGAAAAGTGTAAATCAGATATATTGTGGGCCTTTCTATGGCCCTTCCCGACCAACCAATGTTTGTTGTGCCCTTCTATAGGCGGCATGCATTTGCCAACTTTATCTTCAAGTTGATCAATTTCATCTTTCACGGCCAAGTTTACTGTAGGTGATGCTGGGGCACTTTACTCCAAACAAAATCACCATCTAGGGTTTAAAACGTAAATCTTCTCATTTCGCCAGGGGGACTTCATCTGCTAGACCAAGGACATTATCAGCACTTAAAAGAGTGAAATCTTAAAAAACTGAAAGGCCAAGTTCAAAATGTCAAAGTCTCGTCAATGTAATGTCAAATCAAACTCACCCTATAACATAGATGTCAATTGCTTCCCTCACTTTTAGCCATTCATTCAAATCAAGGTCTGCACTGGGAACTTTGGCTCCAACGTTCTTTCAACTTAGATTTACAACAGCTTAGGAATTATCTCAGCATAAATTCTAAGAAAGTAACTGCCAAGAGTATTACCAATAATCTTGTAGGTCCATATATTGTAAACAAAAAGTCTCTGATTGACCTTGCTCTAGTGTGCGCTTAAGTGGTTTAGACTGCAATTTATGATGGCCAATTCAAAATTAGAGCATGCTGCCTTAATTACAAAAACAATGAATGCTATAAACTGAAGCCTTCGAAGCAATGTAATACTGCCCCGCATCTTCTAAGCCATCATAGATACATGCCGCCAGAAGAAAGACTCTTGCATTTCTTTGACTTTATTTATGTCAAGATCCTTCACCTTCCCTGTCCCTGGTCCAACCCCTGTCTCTGTCATTGTTCACATATATATCTATTTACATATATATCTAGATCAGACAAATTATTTTGAACGACATTGAATCCCTTTCTATGCCCCATTGGTAATCCATACATAGCTCTGTATGAAAGTCCATCCAAATCTTGTTATTAATATCTTTACTCAGATAATTGAAAATATATCATCATATGCTAAAAACACTATTCTATTCTATTCTAAACCTATTCATGTGCTCAAGATCTGTAGTCCCAGTCTGCATAAATGCTTTTCAGAACCATTTTTCTAAGCAATATATGCTGGGGATTGATGCCTTTAAGAAGCATGATGATTGTTCACATATTAGGGACATAGTTATATGATGCCTTTGCAGCAGAGCTTCTGCAATGCGGATGCCAGAGTTACTTTTGCACTGCTAATTATTAGCTCATGAATCCAAAACTCACATACTCTCTTTATAATTTCTATACTGGATTATCTAAGCAGAGAAAGAAAAATTAAATCATAGCATGCGTTTCTTATACTTAAACCTGTCTTCGGCAACAATTCAACAAATTCTTCATAACAAAATATAGGGTTGATTAATACGAATAACTCGACCAAATCAATACCTTCCATCATATGCAAAATGGATGCGCATCATATTTCTAACCTCGTATGAGTGCAATTCTCATGAGAATATCTAGGCGAACATGGTGGCAAGGATCTGCTCTGTAAACTAAAACCCATGTTAGAAAAGCAGCCAAAATCGGTAAAACTAATCATAGAGATCAATTCTAGGGTTGCATCCATATTAAAATATTTGTTACTATCACCTCACATGCACATGCACGAAAAAAATAGAGCTTTCTTTTGTAAGTTACGGCCACCTTCCTAACTGGCTGTAAAACTATGACAGCAGACATAATATCCTTGATTAAATACATTTTATCATAAGTACTTCCAAAAATATGAACCTGCCACGAAGAACTTCTTTCTTTAAGTCTTCCAATGGATTCTCTTGCACAGTAACTAGGGCTTGTTTTGGGACTTCTGGAAAAGAAACGCAAAAAAAACATGTTTAATTTAACTTGTAGACAGAGAATAACTCTAAACTTTGCCATGGACAATATCAGCAACATCAAACAACTCAACCCGTAAGTAAGTCAAAAATTGAAAAGCAAGCTAAAATTTGAAAATAGTCTTAGAAACCTTTTGCAAGATTTGAAAGGAAATGAACCAATTTGCTCGTCCAGAAATTTTTGCTGAAGTCCAATGCATTTGCCAAGAGTTGAATGCCACTGAAGGAAATGTCTCCTTGATCATGAACAATATTATAATTTTGAAAAACATAGCTGCAAAATCAGATGCATAGAGTAAGCTGGACAAACTAAAGTCTGCTATTGGCTTATGCATGCCCAGATTCAAAATACTTATGCATGTATATTTGATACAAATAGAGCTGTAGAAAGAGTTGTAGATGAGCAAGCAAATAAGAACTGCAAAGACACACGAACCTGGCAACTAATTAGAAGCTTCTAAAGAGCTTGTGGGTAGCACAAAATCTCGAACTGGAACTCTGAAAATGGCATCGGATGGCAGTACCAAGAAACAAATTGAGACCTACGAACGTCAAAGCCTTGAAGATGGATTCGAAGGGCCTTCTCTGCTTTAGCATTTTGTTCTTAACTAAATTGAGATGCAAGATCAGAGTCGTCCGCCATAAGCAGGGTGCAACTTAAAACATCAAGGCACCAATGCTACTCAAGCCGAAGTCACATGTTGATCTTTGGCGGTGCTTTTGGCGGTGCTGAAAAGTATGGCGGGACAGCTGGCGGCCAGCTCATTCACATGAGGACTTCAAAACTTCCTGCAGCAGCGGTTACAGTGCAAGTTCCAGGCGCCCATTGAACAACAGCGGCATCACTTCGACCTTCAATAGCGGCATCAGGTACTTTTCTATCATCCAAGCATTCCATTTTCGAATTCATGTCTGTTTACAGAATCAATCACTGTAAACTATTGATTCTTTGTCTTCCAATTCAATCTAGAATTTCAAGATTCATAGTTTCTGTTTTAAATTTTTTTCTGCATGTTCAATTTCCCATTGTACAGATTTTCACAAATATGGAAGGGTATGATGAGGAGCTATGGAGTGACAGCGATCTTGAAATCGACAATCTGAACACAGGTTTGGAGGAGCTAATTGACATGTTGATGCAAGTGTGTGTTATGTTTATGCTGCTGTTGATCAATGAGCAGCTCCAGAGACATAGAATATGGTGGATGTACCCAAGACAGATATCTTTTTGGGCAGATTTAAGTAATACTCTTTGGCTCCACTCTGATATAGCTGGTGAGCATAACTTCAGATAATTTTGAGAAGTTGCTTAGGCTAGTAGTGCCACATATTATACAGGCTGATCTATCTCAAGGGGGGTTCACATAGTTTTGGCCGTACAAACCATGCGAGTGACCCGAAAGGGTTTGTTTTTCCCTTAAATCGTACATATACTCGTACCTAGGGGTAGCCTTTTGGGGTTTTTAGAGCGATTTTGGCATTGTATATGGCTGGAAAGGGGGTTTCTGGAAAAATTCAATCATGTATACAAGGGGGTTTTTGCCGACCCCTTGCACGCAGGTGGCATACCCCCTATACAATAGGTGCATCCCCCGGGATCTATCTATTGTGGTCCGTATATTAAAAAAGTAAAGGCTCTAGCAGTTGTAATTTTCAAATTGGCCCATAACGAGAAGGGTTTCATTTGCGCAGAAATGTATGGGATGTCATGGGAGCAAGTACAGTGCATAAGTATACCAAAATTGTTGTCAATATACTATCATAGAAACTTAGGCATGATTTCATTAGGACTCCATCTGGGAATAGACTGCAGAACATTATAAATGATTTTGAATCCATTTCAAGTGTGCCACAGATTGCTGGTGCAATTGATGGCACTCACATTCCCTTCAAAAAAGCACCAATAAGGAAATGGGGACCAGCAGATTATTGGAGTAGACATCATTTCTCCATTGTACTGCAAGCTGTCTGTGATCCTTCACTAATATTTTGGGACGTCTGCTGTGATGCTCCCAGTGGTGTGCATGACACAAATCATTTTTATAAATCCCCGTTATTTGCCAAGTTGTCAAGAAGGCATATTTTACGCGGACCTTCAAGAGTGTTGCATGATAGAAGAGTGCAACCCTCTTTAATTGCAGATTCTGGATATCCTGCATCAGAATATATGATGGTGATCAAGAAGAAAAGACTTAGTGATCCTACAAATGCTATTCGATTCTCCAAACACTTGTCACAAGTTAGGGTAGTGATAGAGAATTGCTTTGCTCTACTGAAGGGTCGCTAGAACATCTTATGCAATATGCCAATTAAAATGCCTTATGTGCCAAAGGTAGTTATTGCTTGTTGTGTTCTTCACAACATGTTATAAATTGAAAATGAGGATGAATACTTTGATACACTTGTGGTTTTGTATGAAGGGTTACCACTTAATCAAGGAGATACGACGCGAAGAAGAGACGGAAAACTGCTGAGGGACACTATTTTCAATCATATGCAAGCTCAGAATCTGAGTTAAACATGTGTGTTTGTATTGAATTTATGTGAACCATATGTGTATTTTTGAATTCATAATAGTGCATGTCTCCTTTTATCATTCTTAGATTGTATGTCTAACATGAGTTAGATACATATATTGGAAAACCATAGAAAATATCATATTGAATCCATGAGTTCTACTACATAAAACAAACTTCAATCCAAACATGACAATTTAATCTAAGAGCATAACTTATACATCAAAAAAATCGCTCAAGGAGCTTGATCCACCACTAAAGAAAGCATTGTCCATGTTGGAGGATGAGGTAGTGCTTGCCATCTCAGAATTGTTGCTCCGACCATGCAGTTGAATCTGAAGTTGCATCTTTAATTGCGATAGTTGCAACCGAAGTTCCTCCTTCCGTTTGGACGCCTCAAGTTCTAACAATTCTCTCCGTCTAGTAGCTTCCTCCCTTCGAGCCTCAGATTCTCTACGTGCCTCTTCTCGTCTATCCTCAGCCTCTGTCCGCTGCGCAAGTTCCAATCAACTTCAATTCCTTATGGACATTAGTGACATCTTTCATGGCTTGAGCCAAGATGGTGGCAGCTGCCTTGGTGCCTCCTCGTGGCGCCTGGCCTTCGTCTTCTTTCCACGAAGACTAGATGCACTTCTCTTCTGCTCCTTGCCAAGAGGCTTGCTGACAGGTTGCTTCGCAGGAGGAGAGTCTACCTCAATGCCTGGTTCTTCATCATCATGCTCCTCACTATTATCTACATAAACAGGGGTTGATCTGGATGTTTGTAGTTGTACCACGACATACTCAGGCACTAGGGCCTGAGAATTAGCAACGGAAATGGGACGAGAAAAGTTCTTGCTTTTGGCAATACCTTTTGCGATCTTAGGATTCATATCGTCCGCTTTTCACTTGGTGCCACTCCTGAACCCAGTCTCCGTTGATCCAACTAGTAGACCAACTACCTTTGACGATTCGCCAAGGACAGCATCAAATTACTCAACGAATTCCCACTCGCTTGGAGTGCAGCCAGTCCTAGATTCTTTTTCCTTCTCTTTTTTATATTTCTTCATGAGACATTCCACCTTGTTCTTCACTTGCTTGCCAGTGTATCTGGTGCTAATGGTCTCATTCAACTGTAAAGCTATTGCAGCATAATCCTTGCTCCTGAAGTTACCCATTTGAAGCTTATTGACTTTAATATCAGAATACTGCTCCACCATCATTTCAATTGCAGCTTCTGGCCATAGAACCCTCTTCCGGCTGGCATTGGATTGGCTAGAATAATAATCTCAATTTTAGCCTCCTCATATGCATCTTCAGGAATGGAATTCAAATCCATGGTTGAAGAGTTGAAGAGATAAAAAATTTATGCAAGGAAAGAGATAGGAAAGATAAGGAGAATCGTGAGAAAAGGATTTGTAACACTACGACTCTTGGGTAGATGGATCTCGAATCTGTCTGCCATCACTGTTATAAGCTACTCTTCATGCATGTGAATACAACGTGGCTGCACAGCCACGTGGGCAGCTGAGCACAAACCGGGACAGCTAAGGTCGCGTATGCACACCCCAAAAACGGCAAATGCTACTGCTGGAGGGCGCAGCAGCAGCTGCCACGATTTCTTCCTGCGCTGCTCCAAAATCATCCCATGTGACTCTGCCTTCAATGCTACTGTGTAGTAACCAAAACCCAGTTGCTGCATGCAATATTCCTGTCAGAAGGTCTCTAGAACCAAAGGTCTGGCTACAATTTAGAAGATAAGGAGTTCAGCTCTGGCTGCAAAAGCTTTAGAAGATAAGGAGTTCCGAATTGAAGCTTTTGTGTCCGACCTCAGCATCGCTCAGTAGGCTGAGGAAGGACAAAAAGGACGGATTAATCTGAACGAAAAAAAATCATAGGTAGAAGATGGGAGTGAAAAGAAGAATATTTGCATGGGAGCTCTGGAGATTCAAATATGGCAATCACTGCCGTCGGCGAGCTTCTCGCAAGGGGAAACACAAGAATGAAGGGAACGTCGCATGCGGCATAAGATGTGGCGTTCCTTGGCACGGAACCCAAAGCCATCCCAAAATACAAAAGAAGATAACGGGGGAATGTTGCCAAGAAGGGGTATGAACACTGATTGTGAGGAAAGGAGTATGAGAAAAGGGTTATTAACTGATTAAACTACAAGATCACAAAAAGGGGATGATGGAGAAGAGGGGTATGAACAGATTAAGGGAATATTAAACTACAAAATCATAAAGGGGGAATTGTTGAGAAAAGGGGTATGAACATTGGTTGCAAGAAATGGGGTACATATATATTGCATATGTCAAAATGGGGTACAAATGAAGAAAATTTCAAGTAGGGAATATCAAACAACAACAATCACAAAGGGGGAATTGTTGCTAGAAAGGGGTATGAACAGTAGTTGTGAGAGAAGGGGTATGAACATTGCATATGCAATGGGGGATAAATTCAAAGAAGGGGATATTAATCTAGAAAATCATAAAGGGCGGATTGTGGCCACCCCATTTCTTAAAATCATGTCCATTTCACGAAAAGGGGGATTTTGAGGGGCTTTTTATGGAGGATTTCAAGGAGGATATGGGCATCATTTTTGACGTGTAATGTACATGCCTCAAAATGCAAGGATCTGTCTTGATCTCCTTTTTGAACTAAGTCGAATTCCCAACTCATGCTCAAAATCTTGAAAAACAAAGAATACAACAAATAGATTCTGCTAAAACAGAGCTCTAAGAGCAACCCGACCATAGCGGCATAACAATTGGCCCACACAAGGGTTTACAAGGGAGGAGAACTGTCGTGTCCCCAATTTTACAAGTCAGGAGCAAATAAGGATGAGTCTTCAAACAAAAAGCTGCCGGATCCTCAAGCATAGAGAAGAAGCAACAAAACAATACAAGGAATCGATTTCAGAAAGATAAGACCACACATTTTATAAAGCCCAAGAATTAGGCTCGTCTACAACAATTTTTCATTAGGGCTTACAAGAAAGGGGAACTGTCATGTTATTGATTTTACAAGGCAAGAGCAAATAAGGACGAATCTTCAAACAAAAAGATGTCGGATCCTCGAGCATAGAGCAGAAACAACAAAACAATACAAGGAATCGATTTCAAAAAGATTAGACAATACCATTTTAGAAAGCCCAAGAATCAGGCTTTGTTTGCAACGATTTTTTCATTCCACGCTGCACCCGAAACAAAATTATCCCCAAAAGGATCGAAGCTTAATTCCAGAATACTTAACGTATGTGAAGAAAAAAACCCCTAAAAAAGAATATCTCATGATCCAACTGATAAAAAAAGCAAGTTCCATACAAATACATGCTCTTATCTTAAAGAATTTGCGCCTAACCTATTAATTTTCTGATTATTGATGATGATATTAGTGGACAATTTCAACAACAAAAACAATTGGTAAGGCAATTCACAACCACTCTAACAAAATAGAATAGAGTAGATTTCTTAACGTCCACGAAAACCAAGAGGCCACGTGACTACATCCTACAATGCGGAATAGAAGTTGGGTTGCCAAATTCTGGGTGACAGGTTCTCGTGGTTACAACTTACAACAATAGTTTAGTTTCTCTCTCCTGTTTTGCGTTGGCTATGGTGTCTGCTATGGCGTCTCTCTATCTCTGTTTCTTCCTATATGCTCTTCACGCCTACAAGTTTCTTTCTTTGATTTTTCACACGGGGGGTGACTCCGGGCAACGAGAGCTGTTGGATAGGCATATTCACCCCTTATTCCTTAATCTACACCGTACACAAAGTTCCTCATTTGTGGGGTATAGATGTACAGAATTTATTATACTGTATAACAAGATTTGCAAAATACTAAAAGATTTCAGGCAATATACTATATGGTGTTGATTTTGTACGTGCAAAACATAATTATAAGGGCTCTCGCTCACCCCCCGTGTGAATATGCACCCAAACCAAAGGGGGTTTAAAGGGGAATTTAATTTTAAAGTGGTTTGTGTTATAAAAAATTTTTTTTTGGCCCCTTCGGGGCCTCCAACAAAAAACTTTACATTATATTATACTTAAATGAATTGATGTTATGTAATTAATAATATGTTGTGTTATGAACGAAGTAGAAAACATGTGTGATAGTAGTATAGACATTTTGTAATCATTTTATTGAAACGTACAAAAGAACCCACTAGGAAATAAACAATGGCAAGTGATAAGGAAAATAAACGAGATTATAATTTAAGTTTGTATGCTAGATATTAGAAGCAGAAGAAGGAATGCATGGTCTTTGTCCCTTTATACATTAATAGCATATTATACTTGCATCTCTTCACAACCTAGCTTATTCAGTGATCTAAATATTGTATAGAGGAGCAAATTCAATGTCTCGTACATTCCACGATTCTAGAAATACAATCCACTAGTTTTGCATAAGGAATAAAAAAGTCAATGCACAACTGGAGATTCTCACTTCCATTGAGGTGAACATATAGAATTGGTAGCATAATCTCAAGAAACACTTCTAATTCTAGTCTCAATTCGCCGCATTGCCCCAAGGGCCGCAAACTAGAAGTCCTTGCAAACTACACAAAGCAAAAATAATGGTCACGTATCGATTTGCATCATATGAGTTTGCGAATTCAACAAAGCACATTACCTTCTTTTACATTACTAGAACTTTGAGCTGGAGCTTTATCTACATTCTGCAATGTGAAGGTAACATCATCACTATCTGAGTCTGAAACAGCTCCCTCACTTAAATTCTGCAAAAACTGCCTTAGGTTCACAATAATTCTCGAAGAGATGAATAATTTTGAGCTGTGTCGTCTGCTGATTGGGTTTTCAAACTTTTAACCTCTTTCTAAAGTGCTTCAATCGCTGCAGTCAAGACACCTTTTTGCAGTTACCAAGACACCCTTTCAGCATTCCATCTAGCCTCTTCTCGCTGCCATCTCTGCTCCTCGTGCAACCGCCTCTGTTCTTCACGAACCCATCCCCCTTCTTCCCTTTGCCAAGAATCTGCAGACGCCAAAACAACATAATGCCTAGGATTTGGGCCCAAATTTTTGCATGGACAAATCTGATTGTGGCCACGCCTGTGAGAGATGGATTGCTTGAAATCCTGTATTTGGCTCTGCCCAAGCAACGAGCCTATTCAACTCATGCCGGAATCACCCAATCTTCTGGAATCTATGCTTCCATGAGTCTATCCCATGGCCCAAAAAACGTTACAAGGTCTCAACTTGTTGTAGCAGATCCTCAAAGAACAACAAATCCGATAGAAGTAGCAGAAACAGCAAATCTGGCTCGCCGTTCCACTATCTGACGTCCTCCAATCGAACCCTAAAATGCTCCAGCCCTAAAATGTTGCTTCCTGCTTTTTTTTAGTCTAAAAAATAAAGAAGGGTCAGGAAAAAACACGAAACTAGAGCTCTGGACAGGCCCAATAGGCTGCAGCACCGTAGCTGCAATCTTTGCCGAGCTCTGATCTAGAATTCAGAATAAAAAAAACCCTAAAAAACAATGAACATCTCTTTCTAATCCCTGTTGTTGCAGATTTGCAAGCCCTGTTTCGCCCCCTAGAATGCTATGCACGAGGCTTGCATGCTCAGCCTCTAAAATAAAAAGAGGGCTTTTGTTGTGAGCCCTTGGATGTTGGACCATTGAAAAAAAAAAACTAAATCAACAACTAAGAAATGGTGCACTCTAGATGTATGCATTAGTACATCCATTCGAATACGCCATGAAATCTTAGGAAAACCTTTGTGAAAAGCATACAAAAACACAAAGGAAACCCCCTGTTATTATGCTACATATTCCATGGCCAAACCAGCATTAGAGCTCACCGACTGTTCGAGTTAAAATTTGTCGGAAGAATTCTTATGTCTACTGCTTAAGACAAGATCAAAGAAGCGAATAAGAAGGTGATGATAGCAAATCATTCAGATCTTGGAGGGACTGGTTACCTTACAACAAAAAATAATAAGGAAGGACATGCATCTCGACAAAAAAAAAGCGCAGTGGCTCTACTTGCCGGAAGGGGCTGCTAATTGCAACGTTGAGACAAATCTTCTTAAATTTACTCTTTTCTGCAACTAGATCTCTATAAAAATATTCTTTGTAGCATTCGCCCTTGGTTTTTGTGCTTAGATTTCTTCTGAGTAGGAAACTGAAGGGCATTTTGTGTCCAACGTATTCAGACAATAATGTGGCCCCGATCAAAAATGGTAGTTTTGTTACATATGATTTTCTAAGGTTAGGCCTGGTATTCGTATTCAAATACGTATTTTGATGATGTTGGCATCTGGGGTGCGTTTTGGAAACCTACGTGGATCTGTGGCAGGAGAGGCGTGTGTTTTCTTCTGAGATCTGGATTGGGTCGGGCGTGGAGGCAACTGCAGGTGTCCATGACTGAGGAGGATGCTAATTCGGGACACATTATCGGCTACATCAGGCGTCGATTCCCTTAATTCGGCTGCATCAGGTTCTGCCCTTCCTTGGTTTCCGGCTACGTTGAGGCCAAGCTGGGTGGAGGCATCGCTGGGTTTCTGGCGAACTGGAGTTCGATTCCGCAACCATCGGTCATGTAACTAGGTCTTGGAAGTATAAGGCCATAACAGTGTGTTTTTCCCTAAGTTGATTCTGTCTTGCTTTTGTCTGCTATTTGGGCCTGGCCGAAGGAAGAAGAGGTGAGCGGATCTTTGCAAGCAAGCAATATCCAGTGGACATATTTGTTTTTCCCTTTTCTTTTCTTGCCAGCACCGCCTTCGACTTTCTGTGTAAGCAACTATGAGATGTCTGAAGGTTTTCGAACGATTCTACTTTTTCCTTCAGGATTTTCTGTCGAATTCTAAGCAGGCATGCTACCCTTGCTTATTCTTCTGTTCTTATTTTGTTTGAAACATATTTTTTCTTATCTTTGCACATTTTGTTTGAAATATATTTTTTTCTTATCTTTGTACAATATCTGATGAACTCGACTCCATCCATACTGTAAGATATGATGTGTTTTTTCTATGTTCTTTGGTCTGCCCGTACTTGAGCATTGAGCATTGAGCATTAGATTGGAACTGGGATTCGATTCCCCAGGCTCTTGTCATTCTGTGGTGTTGTTCATCTTCTTCGCTCATGGAGTACTGCCATGCAATAATTAGCCATGTTCTTTTCATACTATACTATATTGCAGTAAAAATACTGTTTTATCTAATGGTCCCTGCCTTAATAATGCCCCCTTCAAAGTCGGGTCAACATGCGCCAGTTTGACCTGCAAAAGACTCAGTTTGGACGTCCTGGATTTATGGGGAGGGAATATGCTTCCATATGTTCTCTAATCCAATGGCCAAAAAGCCAAGGTTTAGCCATAATATGCGCTCATTACTTCAAGGGCATTTTGTGTCCAAATTATTCAGATAGTATGTGCTCATTACTTCAGCTTTGCTTGGCGTCAATCTAAAAAAGCATGCCAAATTGCCCCAACAAATCCAAGCGCCCTGCTGATGAGAAAACCCAAATGCTCAACAACCTAAGCACCTCCATCGCCAAAAAAAAGGAGAGCAAAAACAGAGTAAGATGCAACGGCCATCGCAAAAAAAAAAAAAAGACCCTCCCCAATTTCTATATTGTAGGGGAAAAGACAAGGGTCCCGATTCTCGGTCCAGCCAGCGACCCGCTCTTGGCTACCGCCGGTCGCAGGGCCCCACCGTCTAGACGGGAAAAATCGATCCCCTTGTTCCTTTCCCCTATACAATGGCCTAGTACAACTATTACTACATCAGGTTCTGCCAGTATGACAATGTCCAAAATCAAGTATAACTATAACACACTTACACTAAAGACAAGTAAAAACACAAAAGCTCCTACTTTAGCAAGCTAACATCAGCAAACACGTTTCCTAGTAGGTAGGTGTGATATAAGTGTTTGAGAGTGTTTAAGGTTTATGGGCCGTTCACATGGCTCCAAAAATATCCAGCGCTGATAACGCGCTGGCAAAAATTTCAGCGGCTTAGAATTTGGCAATCAGCATCGCGCCGTTCATGGCGCGCGAGCTGAGCCAGAAAATTTTGTGCGCTGATTCATGGCTTACTCAGCCGGGATGATTCAGCCAGGGAAAAAAAACCCATTCACATGACGATAATCAGGCTGATTAATTGAATCCTTGCAGCTGTAATTTTGGGAAGAACGAACTACAAATTATAATCGAAGAGGCAAATCATCACAATCTTGCTCTATATTTTCAGATCTGCTCCTGTAAACGGCCCATTCCTGGAGATCCATTCTTCAATCCAGTCTTGAATCCGGTCTCTATTCCACTCACATTAATCTGGTCTTCAATCCTTTCTTCAATCCGCTCCTATCCATCCCATTCCGATCCTATTCCTCCTATCCTTCCCATTCCGATCCCATTCCGTTCCTTTTCCCCTTATCCTTCCCATTCCGATCCTTTTTCATTGCCTGTTCAACCAAAAAAATCTGCTCGAGGCCGATTTGTGTTACAGTTTTTGTTACAGTTTTGTTTTATTTTTTTTCAATTCCCTAACCTTAAAGGTTTTTTACACCCTCGGATTTATTTTCATTGCCAAAGCCTCTAGCTTTTGTTACACTCTAGCTTTTTCTTTTTTGATTGGCTAAGCCTCAAAACTTTTTTGCTATCTCGATTTCTTTGTTCCATTTTCTAAGCCCCCTTTTATTGCCATGGACTTGAATAGCATCCCTCTAGAAGACACCCTTGATTTTGACATGTACGAGGATTCCCAAGAGATTGAGATGGTAGCTTCCACACAAATGGACACTCCATGCGTAGGTGACATGCCAATGGCTGAGGAATTGGAGGATCAAGCTGAAAAGAAAGGTAAGATATTGTGGCCTTCGAAGTGTGTTGATAGCTTGTTGGATGAGTTTGCGGACATAAAAGTGAACATTATTCGGAATGGTAATTTTGGTGCTAAGCATTATGAGCTCCTAGCCAGTCGTGTCAATAAGGATATGGGAACAAATTATACTTGGAAGCAAGTTAAGAATCGTATGGAGCATATGATTAGGCGTTACAAGCAAGAGAGGCAGAAGGAGTCTGGAACTGGTGGGACTCCAAGCACATGGCAGTATTTTGATCAGTTAGACCAAGTTCTAGGAAATTCCTCCAAATGTGGTGGGTTGCCAGGTGGTTCTACGGACGAAGGGTTCAGGTCCAATGATACGTCTAATTCCAAGAAGAGTGGGAAACGAAAGCGTCCCGTAGTTCAAAGTGAAGAAAATGTGGAGCACGGAAGTAGAAGAGCATCAAAAGCTTGCTCACTTAATGTCCCGGCTGTAACTTTGGAGTCTGGTGAAGCTTGCGTCACCATCATTGAGCCCGATAGTGAGGAAGAGGAGAAGGTGGATAATGAGAAGGATACTAGTGAGCACACTCCCAAGACTATTGAGAAGGAGAAGTGTGGCCAAAAGAATAGCACCTCCAGTTTACGTGGTCAAAAAACGAAGTCCAAACGTGGGGAGGACGGTGTGAGGGGTGCAGCTGCAATACTTGCGGAAGCAATGAAGGATATCACCGTAATACACAAGGACTTGAAGTTATTAGAAATACAGGCAAAGAAAGATGCACAAGAGAAAAGCGAGCAGATGCACATGCGTCTAGCGGAGATGCAAATGCGCTTGCAAATGGAGTTGAGTGCACGTTTTTCATCTCCACAGCCAAACAATGCAAGCCAGGCTCAATGGGATGGGGATCGCTTCAACTATGGAAGTCATGATTCCAACTACCAACAATGAATTATTCCTTTCGAAGTTTAGGATTTGGAGTGCTATGTTTCTATTTCATTGTGATTATCTTCTTCGTTGTAAACATTGTGTGGGATTAAAATAACTTATGATTTTAGAAAGTTAATGTTCTTTTTATTTCCTATGTAAATTATGCAAGTGATATAGTCTAGAACTATATTATAAAAAACCTAGAAGAAATAGAATCTCAAAATTATAAACTCAATATTTTCTCAATCCACAATAATACTCAAACACACAATTAAGCAATGTTTCATTGAACTATCTAACCATTGAACTTTCCTTTTTTTTTTCTCCTAACTTCTTACTTTCAAATGCAAGCAACCCATCAACACATTCAATGTAATAGGTTCTTGTCACGCATGTACTTGAAGATTGTTCTTCGAAGTAGGTTGCCTTCGTGGCGTCGCCTGCTTTCCCCTTGTTTAACTCTACCCCCCCCGTAAATCACAACATTGCCATGAATGCTCTCTTCCTCACCATTGAGCTGCAAGAAGTTGTGCAGAACGCAACAAGCAATTACAACACGAGGTGCATGTGGCAACCGAATGGGCATGGACTCCAGTATCTTCCAACGACCCTTAAGCAAAGCAAATGAATTTTCAATGACAACCCTGACCTGAGACAAGCGTTTTGAGAAAGCAATGTCATCAGCTGTATCACCATTCTTCCTCCTCTTCACGATCACCATAAACGAAGAGGCTGGATATCCAGAATCTCCCAGTATGAAAGGTTTAATTCTCACACCACGGAGTCTTCTTATAGGCATTGTTAAAATTTGTCTTGTCGCGAGCTTCCCATAAAGAGGTGATGTATAAAAATGCCGTGTGTCATGAGAGCCACCTGGGGCATCACAACACACATCCCAGAAAATTTTGCTAGCATCACAAACTGCTTGTAACAATATGGAATGAAAGTGGTGTCGGCACCAGTAATCAGCTGGAGTGTAATGTGTCTCAGGCTTAAAACGGAGGGGAATGTGAGATCCATCAATTACACCTGCTACCTGAGGCACTCCAGATATGGATTCAAAATCTTCTATGATTTCTTGAAGTCTAGGACCATCTGGGGGCTTAATGAAATCTCTTCTTAAACGCGTAGCCAGTATGTCAACAACAATCCTTGTGTACTTGTGGATTGTTGATGCACCGATACCAAATAGTTGAGAAATGACAATGCATTTGTCATTATGAGCCAACCTGAATATCACACATGCGAACGCAAGACTCTTATCAATTGGCTCGCGCACCATTTCCATGGGATCAGCCTCGGGGATGTGCGGGGCTACCAATCTTAGCAAATTCTCAAAGTTCGTTGGACACATCCTATAGAAGCACCTGAAGTTATAAGAACCCGAGATGCTACCTTCTAACCACAGTGAAGAGCTGAGATCCCTCCAGAATACCACTTGTCGTGGGAAAATCCAGTACTCGCGAGGTCTCCTCGGGTTCAACCCCAAAATAATAAGCCAGAAACACAGTATCTGCATAACGGATTGAAAGAATTGATCCATGGAGTCTTCATTTTCCTCCCATAGTTCGCGCACAAAATCCAAGATATTGGAGTTAGACAAATTTGGGTATGACATGGTAGAGATAAGGCACAGTATGAAATTGAAAATTATATTTTAGCATATAATTGAAGGTATGAAGAATCTTATGAAATTGGCCAGGAATGTAATATAAAATGCAACAGAAGAATAACAAAAGAATCGACCTTCCTGTAAATCGGCCTTCCTGTAACAGAGTAGTGCCGGAATCAGAAGATTGATAAACTGCCGGAATCCTTTTGTTAAAATCGGGCCAGAATTCCTTTTGTTAAAATCAGAAGAATGACGGAACGGCCTGTGAGCAATCGGACTCCAAATCCTTCCAGGAATGCGTGTCTGTGGGCATGTGAGCAATCGGACTCCAAATCCTTCCAGGAATGCGTGTCTTCCCCCGGCTGTGAGCAATCGATTCATCCCTTCCGGTATATGTCTGGCTGAAACGCGGTGCTAACATTGTTTCTAATCTAAGCTGCTGAGAAAAAAGTATGAAAAAATCGGTCAGCTGTATGTGAACGCCTACGGGGAAAGGGCTATCAGCGCGGGCCAGCTGGACTTCAGCCCCCGCAAAACTCACGGGCCATGTGAGTGGCCCATTAGACACATACATTAGGCAAGTAAAAACACAAAAGCCTCCTACTTTAGTAGAGTAAGATCAGGCACACGTTTACTAGTAGTGTTGTATAATTAGGAGCACATCACTTTAGGGAATGACACACGTGACCTCAAACATTCTAATCACAAATTTTTCTTATGTTACTTATGTAAATATTTGGAGGATGTGTATCATTTCCAAGCCTCTCATGCTTGGTGAATGATCTGCATCAAAAAAAGGTAATACAATCACCTACAGAATAGTTTGCTCATCCCACTACAGGGAAAAATAAATATGGCTTTTCTTGATACAAATTATCATACAACCAGTATTACTGCACCTTCTGGTCAAGGTAACAGCCACTCTTAATGCACAGATGTAATATATACAGTTTCTGAAGCTCCCATGCAGCAATGTAAATGTTACGTAAACCTGAAAATGGTATTTGTGCTGGATTGCTGTTGCAGAGAACCAGCTATCTAATTCTGAACATGTTAAGTTGGAAGAAAAATATTAAGAGAGGCGATATATGACATCTGGTTTGATTACAGATCGTGTTTCTGGACTCGTCGGCACCTGTTGCCTCCGCATCCAATCAAACAAAGCATGTCCGCGATAAAGAAATGCATGTTCTCTTCCATCAGACACATGTCTCTCAATTACTGCTACAACATCCATGGTAATCATGCCATTCTGTTGCAACAATGGCTCCAAGGAGATGCAGCAAATAGGGAGTCTAGCTTCCTCAAGCTGCTCCATTTTATCTGCTTCAGTTTTGAAAGCCCTGTATATTGCTTGCCTCACCTCACAAGGCATAACATCAATATACATTTTACTCATCCCATAATCATTCAGTAGCTTTTGGCTAACATCAATATCATCATAAAAACTTTCCTGTGGTGAGTCCAAGTGTAAATGCAACAACAGACCATTATAGGTAGATGCTAAACTAACTAGAGTCTCAATCAAGTAGCTCACGAAAAGATAGGTATTGTGATCAGGAGAGGCTAGGGCACCAATATCTTTAAGAACTTTCCCATCAAAGCAACCCTGGAAAAATATTTGTTCGACTGCTTTTATTGTGATCGGCATAAGCTTGTGCTTCTTTTCTATGCTCAATCTCGGATTCAGGAATGTGATACCATTAAAAAACATGTGACTAATCAAATCAATCGTCCATTGACGCATAGTTTTGCATAGTAAGGAGGACATCGTTCTCATTTTCTCTAGCCAGAATGATCACATATAGCAAACAGTGACCAGATCTCAGCGTATGTAGCTTATTGAGTGCCAGAGAGCAACTGCTAGTACATTAACAATCTGCGTTTCCCAGCAAAGTTCGATTTCAAACCTGGCTTATATTGAAAACATCATCCAGAAAGAATAGCAGCATCAGATGGAGCTGTTTAAATCAACACCATGTATATGATGGCTTAGTCACTAGAAAACCTGAAAATATATAACATGTTTTAATAAAGAGATATAATTGTGGTGAATTAATTGTAAAAACAGGACAGAATAACAAGGCTGGAAGATCAACGAGTTTCACATAGCACTAATGATACAACCAGTTTCTATCTAGATGAAACCAAGATCTTAAGACGCATCTTGACTTCACCTAGATGCGTCTTAAGATGTAAGCATTAAAGCGTTTCTGCTGTGGAATCAAACAATCAATAATATGTTTCAGGGAAGACATAAGCATTCTTCTTTAACCTAAAAATTCAGAAATTAATGTGTTTGTATGGAAGCAAATCCTACGCCATAAGAATTACTTCTAGAATGAAGAGTCAAATTAAGAAGTTCAATCTACGGCGTTCAACATACATTGAAGGCAAATTAGAGGACGCTTTTACACGAATCAAAAAAAAAAGAAAAAGAAAAAGAAAACCTGCGATCCAAAGACCATACCTTTCTCTGGATTTCGCATTGTCGCCTGCCATTGCAAATCTGCCAGAGCAGGGGTTAAACTTTGCGCTAAAGAGCTCCGGCAGATGGAAGAATTGGTCAGGAAGGAAAGTAAAGCAAATGCATCGAAGCATCGTTAGAATTTATAAAGGGAATCCAAAATGCGACCTGTTCGTCCTGTAAACTGTTAGGTGACCGTCTTTTGCCAGTAACGTTTCGTTATGTGGTCCGAAAGATCTCCTAATAATATTTTATTGTTTTACTGTTGGAACGGGGATTTGATCGAGTACCGTGCGATTGTTGTACACGTTATCTGGGCCGTTAAATGGATCCCAATGAGCACGACCCAATGTGGCTCCACGTCAGGAACCCTAAAGGATAAGGTTGCTTCTTTTGTAGATATTGACATGTCATCTTGTAAAGTGCATCCGTCCATGGCCAAATAAACCGATTTGCTGAGATTCTAGCTATGCCACGTGCCATGCCACGTCAGCTCTTTTCCATCTCAACTGTTAGATCTTCTAATTTATGAATCGACGGCTAGGAAAAATAGAAAACCCATGTAATTTCTTCGGCCGGTCGCGGCCCTAACCATTCCGACCCAGAGGTTTGTTCTTCTCTGTACTTTGGATTACTCTGCCGAAAATAGTATGGTTAATCTGCAACCTGAGCTTTGATCTCAGACATCCCCTTGTTTCTAATATGTGCATTTTTTGACCCAGCAGAATGCGCTGACACAATAGTAAGACCAGCGATGCAGAGCCGTATGCTTTCACAACAGGGCTTCTGAGGTTGCATTTCCACAACGGTTTTGTACAGATTTGACGACTATACATAGCTTAATATTCTTCTGTGCTAATATTAGAATGTGCAGGGGTGTGACAGATCTGTGCTGATGATGTATCAACAGCAGAGAAAACATCTGGAGCAAATGCAGGCGTGAGGGGTTTTGAAGTTATAGCTGATGCCAAGAGCAAGCTAGAAGCTGCAGTGTCCTGGGGTAGTGTCACGTGCTGATATACTTGCTCTTGCAGGGATGCTATTGATCTGGTAAACATAATGTTTGTCTTTGGAATTGCAATTTCTCGAGTTTAAGTTTCTTACTTTCAGTCATTGTAGCTCTCTTAGCATGGGCAACCATTTCTTGTAGAACGACAATAATTAAATGTATGTGACACAGGCAATGCTGCACTCCATCTATAGGGACTGCTTACCTAAGGCAGGGAATCAATTAGGTTCCGCGGCATCAGCTTCTACTGTGGTGGCACAACACTTGCTAGCAGCTGCAGACCATCATGGACTAGATCGTCTAAGGTTGTTTTGTGAATCAAACTCTGTGAAAACGTGAGGATACAGCTGCAACCACCCTTGCACTGGCAAAAACAGCATCATGCATCATTGCTAAAGTCAGTATGCCTTAGATATGATGCTATCAATCCTTGCAGGTCAGTTAAATTTTGCTACTTATCGTGTGGGTATTTTGTGATCTAATTTCAAAATCTCTTCTTTTCTGCTTTTTTTTTTGCTTGTAAGATTTTATGGTCAGAGTCCCCTGGTTGAGATATATGCTGTTAATATATCAAAAAGAGTTTAAAGGTGAAGAGCAGTACTGGATGTTATTGGGCCTATATTACCTTTTTGTGCTAAGAGTAATTTGAGATGGTTGTGATAGCATAAGCAATGTTCTATGTGTTCTCTAATTTGATCTTACTTTGTCTCCAGAAGCAGGATTCTTTGATTGTAAACCTTTAAATAATCCCTGGGAATGGTGGCATACGCATGCTGTGTGAGCATAATAGCCATCTATGGCACTTGATATCACATGTGGTGTTTGGTCTTTTGTTATATAGCTTACATTGAATTTCCCGGTCTTACATATGTTGTCATTCCAGGTCCTCACTGCCCTGTTTGAACTCCAACAACAATGGATTGGAGAACCCATAAAAGCAGGCATTTCTGACAAACAAACGTGGGTATCCTTTCCTTCCAAAATGCCTCCAGAACTTGACCACATTGCTTTTCGATTGGGAGCCGCTACCATTGCTTCGGCGAGAGCTGCTGACTCTGTATAGGTATTTACAATAGTTGTCCTCTTAGTGTTTTGCAAAAGGAGAGGAACTATATATTAAAAGCAAAGTTTTTTCTTGTTGCACATATCTAGTGAATTTGCCAAAGTGATGTACGGCTTGCTATAATTCTTTTCATTAAACAGTGCAGTGCTCAAGATGATAAACAAAGTTGGGAGGTACCTAATCTCTATGTGATGCAATGGTTTGCATGATGTTCTTCCAGCCGCTTATTGCTTTTCATTCAAGTCTGATTACAAAATATGCTATAGGTGGCTTCCGATGGAACGGAATATGTTGCGCCCTAACTAGGGCAGCGGCGGCAGCCGCCCGACCATAGCCAGAGATATAGGAGATCTGCTCGCTGGAAGAGCAGCTTAGCTGCTTCTGTCTTCCCAAAACCGTGGCAGATGGTAGGATGCTCTCTCTCCCTTTCGATTCTGCTTGCTGTAACAGATGACAGATTGGAGGTATGGCCGCTATCTCCAGCCTTGAATCCTCCTTGCATCAAGTTTTGATCCGGTTAGAGATCATTTTAAGCATTTGCTCTGTGTTTTTGGATCTAGATAGAGTTATGCTAGCAGATAGCCTGAACTCAATAGATTTTGGTGATTGAGAGCTCATGAGCTCACAACCTATCGAAATCTCATCTTTATGCTGATGCTAGGGCACATGGACAGTTATTTAGGCATGATCTTTCAGATTTGTAAAGTCATGTGATTTGTTTGTGCGTTGGAGATTGGACTTCATTCGGAAACCTTCAAAAAATTTGGCATTGAGCATTTTGTGTGGACTGTGATCAGCCTAATCATGTAATCAGTATTGAAGATCGCTTACAGCTGGCACTTTCAAGAGGTTCACTATGTTTCAGGACGTGTTCAAAGCTTGGAAGTCAATCTCGATCTTGGAGTTAATATTATTGGCAGATCCTGCTGCGGTATTGGAGTTTTGATCCTCTGCCATTTGGGTTGCCAAGTGGACTCAAGAGGCAAGAGCTGGCAGTCAAGTGGCCCATTTTTGCTCTTGTGGCAGATCCAGCTTTTGATGTGGAGCTTTGTCTCCTTTTGTGCCTTTTGGGTCGTCAAAAATGATGTAAGTCAAAAGGGGTATAGGACTAACAAAGGAAGCAGATGTAAGTTTCCAGTAATAAGTGATTTCAAGTGGCATGTAAGTTTCCAGTAATTAGTGATTTCAAGTGGCATTGTTCAGGATATTGTGTGTTTAAGATTGTCTTGGTTATTTGAAGATCACTGTGTGCTTGTGAACAATGTTTTGGTTATTTTGGAGTTGTATGTGTTGCATAACTGAACAAAGTGGGATTGTGATTAGCTATTGGGAATAGTAAGTTTGGACTTTTTTATTGCACTCATGCAATGAGGAGCCGCACTCACTGCGGTAAAGGCTGCACTCACTGCAGTCTTCAGTCATGGTTTCTGATCATTTCCTTGGGCATTAGGTAAATGGCTTTCAGATCTTCTGTGTTGTTGCTTGCCGTAATGCTGTTTGTGGGCATTTGCCCCTACTCTATCCCAGCTGGAGAGGATGACATGGTGATCCGTACAGGTCAGATTGGTAAAGCAAGATATCTGGGCCGGAGACACGCATCTCTTGTAGGCGCAACACATATACTGTTTAAATGTTAATGCCTTCAAATCTTTCGGGGGTGTGCTTCAGGAGGCGGATACTATTGAAACAGATATTTTGTTCACTGCAGCTCCTATTTGTCATGACGGGGCTGCCATGAGTCTGCGGGGCTGCAGCATCTTACTGGAGGCTTCTCTGAAAAATTTCCATTAGAATTGCGATTGGCTTTCTCCTGTAGTATTCAAAACTGTTGAATGTATGTTACTTTGCCTTGAAGCTCTACATGGAAAGAGTAGCCTAGTCTATAGTACCTTTATTATAGAGAAGAGGTTGAGGCGGTTACACAAGTGGAGTAGCGGGTTGCTCTAGTAGTGGAGGGAGCTCTTGTTGAAATGTCTATAGTACCTTGCTAGTGGGAAGACAGTTGGCAATCTTGCCTAGTACAGTTCTACTTCTGCTTAAAATCTTGCGGGTTGGGCTTCTTGGTAGCGGAGCGTATTTCTGGAAGAGCAAGGAAGCCTCGATAGTACTGCTAGTAGGAGAAGAAGGCAGGTCTTCAGGCGTTCTCATACAATCAAGAGCGACTCGCCTATCTTATTCTTCTAGGTATTCCTTCGGCTACCTTCTTCAAGATCTTGAGGAATAATTTTGATTGCACTCTACAAGTGCTACTACCTTCCCATAGTACCTACAATAGTTGGGAAGAAGGCCACGCCCTCTAGTACTGGAAGAACTAAAAGGCTGAGGAGTATCTCATTTTGCAGGGATGAAGAAGAGGTTGAGAACCTTGACCATAGTACATGGACGTGATCCTAGGGTAGTTTTACAGTTTGATGGCTGCATGTACTTTTTTGTTACAATTCTTTCTATCTGGTGACCAAGAGCATTGTATACTTCCTATCTGGCCTATTGTGGAGCCCACAAGAAGGTCGTGTACCTTGTTTTTATATTAATTTAAAAAAATCTTACCCTCAAAAAAAAAAAAAAAAAAAATGCTATAGGTGTTGCCTATAAACTTCTCCTCCGTATATCCTTTGAATCTCTCTGATGGTGGTGATTCTGACAAGGACAGTAAAATTTAACCTGAAGTGAAGGTGATACAGTACACCGAACCTGCTAATGCAGATTGATTTATGTTTTGTCCCTTAGCAATACTAGCAAACATGGCTCATCATACGCATCAGCTTAATTTGTATGCTGCACAAAGACTTATGAGCCTTTTCAACATGCTTGTACAAAAGTATGAGTGACAGTTTTTCCCTTGATGTCTATGCAGTATTTGCATCTATTAAATATGTTATTTATTGATTGGCTCTCATCTTTGACACCTGATTTCCTTTTAGCTTGTATATGCACTTTTACATATAGGCAGGAGTTGTTTCAACCATTTAGGAATCATGATCATCCAAAGTTTTATAATACGAGTTTGGTCTATTGTAGTGACACAAACTTATGGTTTCATGTGGTTGTACTACTACTAGGTTTGCGATTTATGACCAATATCTGGATGGAGAATGGTCCGTTGAGAAAGTCTTCGTAAGGAGCAAGTCTTTAGTGTGCTGACCAACATTCTAGGGCCTCATTTATGCGAAGTTATAACTAGCATGCTGCTTCAAATCCTGCGGCAATCCCCACTTCGTCGTGCGAGGGGGGACTGTACATCTCCAAAACGCCGCCACGACGCGCATTCTTCCTATCAGGGATCCAATAAGGGATGAACAATGTAAGATTCATATATCAATACAAATTCTCTTAGCATGCCGCCGAAATTCAAATTACTACAGTTAAAATACCAACCCAAATCCATCTGCCTAGCCTTCTTCCCAACCCTGTAGTTCTGCTTTTTTTTCTTTTTTTTCTTTTTTTTATATATATATACAAGTTTATTATTATTTAGGGCCTACACATTTCCCCTAGAATTTCAAAGATTATCCCAGGGTTTGCATATATTTTCGAAGATTCTATGTATATTCTCCTAGATTCCCTTAGATTGTATGAAAAATCCTTAAGATTCTCTAGGATTCCATTAAGATTCTTCCAGATTATGAGAGTTTATCCCAAGATTCCTCTAGATTTCCCAAGATTCTGTGTATATTCTTCTACATTCCTTTAGATTCTATGGTCAAGATCTCACTTTCAAGATTCGACGTTGCAAATTCAGTTGACCGATTTATGTGCACCACACATCAAAGTGTGTTTATCTCTACACAAGTATATTGTTATATAGGTATCCATGAAGTTGACTATATGAAAAGCACGCACTATAAATGATATAAATATCTTTAGCCCCCTTTTTGTTAAAATTCCATGAAGATCTAAATTGTGCCGATAAAAATAGCTGGTAGAAATAATAATATTCTTAAGTACAGGATCGTGATCAATTGGCAATCAAGTTCGCATGTTTTTATTTAGAATTCATTCGAAACTATGTTGTGGGTCTTTGGGTTTTAGTTGTGGCCATCACCTTAGTCTCATTATGTCGCTTATGTGCAAATAATTGACCAAGGAATAGATCTCATACTGGTTTGTCAGACCCATCTACGCAAGGTAAAGCCAGGCTTTCTCGATGTTGGCAGAATAGGCTAATTAAACATCTGGTATAGTTAATTGGGCAACGGGACCAGAGCGCCCTACAATGTTGGGTGGTAAAGGGGTAGATTTTTCCCCTTTGAAAAGTAAACCATCCAACCAAAATAGCTTTGGCCATGTTAAGGAATAATCATTGCATCTGTGCTTTACAAATGCTGATCCTCTGTCCTTTTCCACCAAGTGGAATGTTCTTTTTTACTAGTTTGTTTTTTGTAAACCTTCGAGTTTTTACAATAGAGGTCAACCAAATCTCTTCATTGTGCTTCATTCCTCAGAATTATATTCATACTTCTCCAACAAATATTTAGCTGTAGCATTGTTTGTAAGGTAGCCATTTATCGGTCGTGAAGCGCGGCCCGGTCCCGATGACTCGTGTGGCGCTCCCGAATATATATCGACCCTCGGACGTATACATGCGGGGACTTTCCCCTCCCATGGCAATCATCTCACCATGGCGGGGCCCTCCGTCTATTTCGGTCCATCTATGAAATGAGGCCGAAAAGAAGGACACGAAAGGGGTCATTCGCCCATTGCGCCCGATTGGGACTCCTCGTCATGAAGCATGAATACAAGGGTTAGCACCACAACATGAATATACATAAATAACCACCCACGAAGGGTGGCGCATCCATCTAATATACCAACGGCATAGAATATGCATCTAATCCTACGAAAACACCCGAACCGGGTTCTACCCGGCTCGGACTCGTGAGGATCGTGAGCGGTGAGCCTCAAGAGATCAGCAGACAGGAGTCTTGGCATGGCGTTGGGCGGCATAGAGCATTGGCTAGGGTTGTCCACTCCATCCGCCCCTCCAGGTGCACACTTTGCGGATGGGTCAATTCATGCTATGGCTTTGCTATAGCCTTCCAGGAGACGCATAAACTTCGGGGCATCACCCTCTGAGCCTACTCGAGGTTCATGGCGCCTGGTCCGATGAGGCGGTGGGGAGGTCCCCTTCCGAGAATCACAGTGGTTCCATGGGTGAGCTAGAGAATACGTGCCGCATCTCGGCGACCCCGCATCCGTGCAGGCTTACTCACCCTAAATCTACTCAAAGTGCATAGTGCTCCATACGGATCACACCACTACACCTGAGGGAGTGTCGGACCCATGCCGGCCCTCAAGCGTGACCGGGCTGTCGAGGCCTAGCCCTTTGTAGGAGTCTCGGAGCCTTGTATGCTCATGCAAGACCCCACCCCTCATGTCTGCTTGTGTTCCTTATGCGGTGCTAAGCCGGACCATAGCATCTAGGACCCGGTGGGTTCTTGTGCACGAGCCGCAATTAATGGGACTCTGGGTGGCTATCTAGGAGCATACTACAATACACGGTTCGAGAGGCCTCTACCCCCGTAATCCCCGTTTGAGTCAGATTAAACAAAGAACTAACAATCCATCCTTTCGAGTAAGAACCGAATTGAATATAAAGAGAACTTGTTTGTACAACCAAGGGTTAGTTTCTATGATTGATTCACAAAGAGAACAGAGAGAGATGGACACAACCAAGTGTTAACTAGAATTCACATAGCCACCTACGAATTACGGCTGGACTCGTTTCCATGGGCCTCCATCTTACGGGAGTTGAGAATTCATTTGTTACTTCCACCGAGGGGCGGCGTTATGGTGATCTTACGCAAGTGTCGATGGCCGACTCCGGCCTTCCTTGGTCGATCTTTGAGTCAATCCGGGGATAGGGGTCAAGTTGGCATCCAAACTTGGCAATCCCCATCTGCCTAATCGATTGGGGCGGTGGCACCTTCCCAAATGGTAATTAGCCTAATTTCCTAGGTTATAGGTTATTATTATTAATGTGTTAAATTAGCATAGCTAATTTAATCCTTTTTAAGGTAACCCCCTAGGTTGCAAGTAAGTTCCCATACCCCCATGGTAGCGTACCCTTAGGGAGTGGTCCCGTATAGTAGACTGTATAAATACGTGGAACGTCACATTCTCCCCTCCTTAAAAATAATGCTGTCCTCAGCATTGGGGTTAGCTAATTGAATACATATCGTAATTAAATCGAATTAGAAAATGAAGTTAAGAATATAACATTAATACGTTGAGATTATAGTAATTCTGACAGTAATACATTGAAGTTAAAATATCAAAGTACAAGCACCAAGGTGCCCGATACAAACTTATGATCAAGGGAGTTTAGGACCAAAGTCTCATTTAAAACATTCTGACAGCAAAAATCACACATGTAGACAAAACCAATACGGGAAAAGTTGGGTCATCAGCAACCCTCTATACAAGGCAGGTGACGACTTGTTCACTGGCCTGCACACAACCATATACCCGTAGGTTAATAATATGATTAAGTTGTGGTTGAAGGGACCACCCCCTACAAATAAAAGAAAAAAAAATATCTAGAAGGGAATCTATCATGTGTATGGCTTGCAATTCATTGTGGCATAAGGAATGGTGGAGTTCCCCGTATAGCCGGAATGAACGCAGTCTATTTACTAGATGTCTTCCTAGCAATTCGCGGTCATGTCAACATCAACAATACACCACGTCCTAGAGAACACGAAGGTGATCTCATCATCGGTTATTATTATCATATACGATGCGTCTACCCCTCTAAAACATGATTCTCGGTCAATCAAGCCTTCAAGCTTACCGCCGGGAGCGGGGTTGATAGCATCGTTGATGGTGCGGCCTTGAGATTCCCGCATGAAGTCCGGATAGTGCTTCTCAAGGTCTATCTTCATCACCCAGGTAGCATCTTCAACTGGTAAGTGCTTCCACTTGACCAAGTATTGCAACATTTGAGTCCTTCTGGTCTGTTTGTAAGCTCGATCAAGAAGAGCTTCGGGCACTATCTCCAGCTGCTCTTCAGTCATTTCTAGGAGGGTAGGGGTATCCAAAACCTCCTCTGGATCAGGGGTATGTTGCTCGGAAGACTCACGGAAAGACCTTGTGGATTTTCAAGCCGGGTGGCAAGTCCAAGCGATATGCCCTGTTCTCCCACACGCTTGGTAATCCCGAACGGCCCAAACCTATCGGGTGCCAACTTCTTACAGATTACCAATTTTAAGCTTGGCTTGTTTTACATTTTGATCTTAAGCCAAACCGATTCGCCCACTGAAGATTCGTGGGGTTCGTTGCTTATCCGCTAGACTCTTCGACGATTGCGTCGGCCAATAAGTAACCCCGAACTTCTTCCACCAAGGCCGTGCATTTCTAAAAGGAGTTGTTGAGAGACCTCCACTTTAGAAACAGGATTATGCCCGATGTGCGGAGTAAGACATTGATAGCCATAATTTATCATGAAGGGAGACATTCTAGAAGACTCCCGCTTTGGATGCTGTAGGCTTAATTCTACCAAGTAAATATAATCCGCCCATTGTGACCATTTTACTCCATACATAGCTTCTTAGCATATCTTCGATAATACGATTGACACGCTCGCTTTGACCATCCGTCCCGAGGATGGTAGGCAGTACTCATGGCAAGCTTGGTCGGATGGTGGCGAAGAAATCCTTCCTAATGCTGCCCGACAAACTTAGGATCCCTATCCGATACAATTACTCTCTAAGATCCCGTGCAACCTGAAAATTTCCTTTGCAAAGAGCAAGGCGATTGTCGGCTAGGCGGTGTCCGTGGTGGTGCGACATGGCGTGAAGTGAGCCATCTTTGATAATTTGTAATTACCGACCATTAAGGCATCATACCCACGAGAGTGCGTGGAAGCCCCACAATGAAATCCATGGTTATGACTTCCCACTTGGCGTTGGGCACATCCAAAGGTTGCAACTCCAGGGAACTCTTAATTGCTCAAAATCTTTGGTTTGTTGACAAACCCGATAATCGCTTTGATGTACCTAGCAATATCCTTCTTCATGGAAGGCCAAAAAATAGCCGGAGCGGATCTTAAAGTAAGTTTTCATAAAACCCGCATGTCCCCGCTATAGGGCTGTTGTGTGTGTCATGGAGAATCAGCTTTCGCACCCCTGAATTCGGGACGGGCTTCCTTACCCAAACTTTCCCAAATATTACAGAATTCGGGATCGTGGCCAAAGGTTTGTTCTATTTGCTTCCCAAACTCGCCGGTGAGTGTGGAAATGGCATTACAATGGGTGCGGGTTATGAAGGGATGACGTGACAAAGCATCCAAGAACCACATTGTGCTTCCCCGGTTTATATACAATCTCGAAGTCATATTCCTCGAGGAATTCCATCCATCTTATTTGGCGGAGATTCAGATTTGGTGGGTGGATAAATAGCGGAGACTCGATGGTCCGTATCCGGCTGAAATCTTCTACCAAGAAGGTAGTGTCTCCAAATACGAGAGCACGAACAACTGCCGACAATTCTGGTCATGGGTAGGATATGCTTGCATCGTTCATCTTCTTTGAATCGTAGCAACAACTCTCCCCTCGCATTAGAACTCCTCCAAGAGCTATTTTACTAGCGTCGGTGGCTCTTGATTTATCCTTTTCGTGATCGGGCAAGGTAAGGACTAGGTGCAGATGTTAAGGCATCCTTGAGCCGGAAAGCCGACTTGGACTTTTGTTTTCCAATGTTCCATCCAATCCTTTCTTGTCTCATGCCTTGTGAGATTAGTAAGAGGTGCGACAATTGTTGCAAAATCCTTAACAAATTTCCGATAATATCCTGCGAGTCCCAAGAAACTCCGGACCTCCTCAAACATTAGCTGGAATGGGCCAATCCTTTTATCGCTTCTATCTTAGCCGGGTCTCGTAGCAATTCCTTCTGGCTGAGATAATATGCCCCAAATAGTCTACTCTCTGAGTGGCTTAACTTGCATTTAGAGAACTTAGCAAAGAGTCGATGGCCTTTAGCTTTTGCAAAGCTAATCGAAGATGTTGTTCATGTTGCTGCGAGGGTTTTACTATAGATGAGAATGTCATCAAAGAAAATGACAACAAAGTCGCCCAAGTATTGGCGGAAGATGTCATTCATCGGCCCATAAACGTTGCGTGGGCGTTGGTCAATCCAAAAGGCATGACAAAGGAATAAGTAATGCCCATATCCGCAAATAAAAGCAGACTTATGGATGTCCTCTTCCTTAATCCTTATCCGATGGTACCCGGGAGTTTAAATCAATCTTTGAGAAATATTTTGCTCCTTGTAATCGGGTCCATAAGATCATCGCCCTAGGCAAAGCATAGCGATTCTTGATGGTATGCTTATTGAGTTGCCTATAATCAATACACATCCTTAAGGAGCCATCTTTCTTCTTGACAAAAGAATAGGAGCGCCAAAATGGTGAAACTCTTGGGCGAATAAACCCCTGATTCGGTAACTCTTGTAGTCGCTTCTTAAGCTCGCCTAACTCGGGAGGACTCATTGATGAGGGCTTTCTTTGGTAGGCTTAGTACCGGGTTCAAGAGTTATCTCACATTCCACCCTCTCAAAGGAGGAAGCTTGTGGATCTCATCCGGAAAAAAGATCGCTAAATTCTCGAAGAAGGGTAGCAATGTCCGATGGTAGGGCGTCGATTACTTGTTTTGCTTTGGAGTCCACTCAATGGAAGCAAGTTTAATAAGGCAAAGGAGTTCATTCCTGCAGTATAGCTTTTCCTAGCCGCTTTATTGACATTATTTGCATGGCTGAGTGTAATGAATCACCTTTTATCGTCACACGTGCTCCATTAGCGGCGTTGAAGGTGACCTCCGATTTCTCACAGCGATCTATGTGGGCCCGGCAGACGCTAAAAACTCCATTCCCACAATAAGATCATATTTGCCAATGTCCATTAATTCGCACCTAAGGCAACCGGTGCGTTTTGCAACCGTGATTTTAAGGTTAATCTGGCCATGAGTGTGTCCCGATCTTACAGCTAGCTAATGTGGACCGGCTTAGGCCGGGATCTCAACGTTTCCAAATGCAAAGATTGGCCATTCTAGGAGAAGCAAAATTATGCGTACTACCCGTGTCCATCAAAATTATGAAGGGCTTCTTGTCTACTTGGCCTATTGTAGAAATAAATGTAAGGCGACTTTCGGCGTTTACTGTTTCTATAGTGGCAAGAATATGAGACGCACCATGAATGTACTCGGGGAGCCTCATCCTCCGCAGCAAGATTGGACTCCAAATCTTCCCAATCCAGGTCGGCCATGGCCAGTTGAGCAGTCTGCGTGACGTACGGACAATTCTGCATGAAGTGTCCAGGCCTCATGCACCGTAGCATGCCTTATCCGTGGAGCTGTTCTCCCGCCTCTTTAGGAATGGACGTAAGAGGCCCCGAATTTCCTTACCAAAGATTGTTCTCGCTTATCCAAGTGCTAAAAGCAACTTTCTTCTCTGGCGCCCATAAGAATTGTCTTTGAGAGGGCCCGGACTTGGCGAACGGGGTTTGTAAGGTGTGGACGGCCGTGGCTGCGAGTAAGGAGCAGGTTGATGTTCGTGGTGTATTGTTGATGTTGACATGACCGCGAATTGCTAGGAAGACATCTAGTAAATAGACTGCGTTCATTCCGGCTATACGGGGAACTCCACCATTCCTTATGCCACAATGAATTGCAAGCCATACACATGATAGATTCCCTTCTAGATATTTTTTTTTTTTTATTTGTAGGGGTGGTCCTTCAACCACAACTTAATCATATTATTAACCTACGGGTATATGGTTGTGTAAAGCCAATTGAACAAGTCGTCACCGCCTTTGTATAGAGGGTTCTTTGATGACCCAACTTTTTCCCGTATTGGTTTTGTCTACATGTGTGATTTTTCTTTGTCGGAATGTTTTAAATGAGACTTTGGTCCTAAACTCCCTTGATCATAAGTTTGTATCGGGCACCTTGGTGCTTGTACTTTGATATTTTAACTTCAATGTATTCTTGTCGTAATTACTATAATCTCAACGTATTCTTGTTATAATCTTAACTTCATTTTCTAATTCGATTGCTTTTTACGATATGTATTCAATTAGCTAACCCCAATGCCGAGGACAACATTATTTTTAAGGAGGGGAGAATGTGACGTTCCACGATTTATACGGTCTACTATATCTGGGACCACTCCCTAAGGGTACGCTACCATGGGGTATGGGAACTTACTTGCAACCTAGGGGGTTACCTTAAAAGGATTAAATTAGCTATGCTAATTTAACACATTAATAATAATAACCTATAACCTAGGAAATTAGGCTAATTACAGTGCCACCGCCCCAATCGATTGGGCAAAGCATGGGGATTGCCAAGTTTGGATGCCAACTTGACCCCTATCCACGGGATTGACTCAAGATCGACCAAGGAAGGCCGTGAGCTGGGCGCCATCGAGACACTTGCGTAAGATCACCATAACATACGTCCTCACGTGAAGTAAATTGAATTCTCAACTCCCTAAGATGGAGGCCCCATGGAACGAGTCCGACCAAATGGTAATGGTAGGTGGCTATGTGAATTCTAGTTAACACTTGGTTGTGTCCATCTCTCTGTTCTCTTTGTGAATCAATCATAGAAACTAACCCTTGGTTGTACAAACAAGTTCTCTTTATATTCAATTTGGTTCTTACTGCGAAAGGATGGATTGTTAGTTCTTTGTTTAACTGACTTTCGAAGCGGGGGATTACGGGGGTAGAGGCCTACGAACCGTGTATTGTAGTATGCTCCTAGATAGCGCCCAGAGTCCCATTAATTATGACAGTGCACAAGAACCCAGGGTCCTAGATGCTATGGTCGGCTTAGCACCGCACAAGGAACACAGTGGTGACATGAGGGGTGGGGTCTTGCATGAGCATACAAGGCTCCCGAGACTCCTGGTGGGCTAGGGCGATAGCCTGGTCACGTTGAGGGCGGGTATGGGTCCGACACTCCCCGGGTGTAGTGGTGTGATCTCAGATGGAGCACTATGCACTTTGAGTAGATTTAGGGTGAGTAAGTCTGCACGGATGCGGGGCTGGATGCGGCACGTATTCTCTAGCTCACCCATGGAACCACCGTGTGATTGGAAGGGGACGCCCCCGACCTGCCTCATCGGACCAGGCGCCATGAACTGGAGTAGGCTCGGGAGGGTGATGCCCCGAAGTTTATGTCTCAGGGAAGGCTATAGCAAAGCCATAGCATGAATTGACCCATCCGCAAAAGTGTGCACTGTGAGGGGCGGATGGAGGGACAACCCCTAGCCAATGCTCTATGCCACCAACGCCATGCCAAGACCTGGGCCGCCGATCTCTTGAGGCTCACCACGCCGTCGATCCTCACCGAGTCCGAGGGTAGAACCCGGTTCCGGTGTTTTCAGAGGATTAGATGCATATTCTATGCCGTTGGTATATTAGATGGATGCGCCACCCTTCGTGGTGGTTATTTATGTATATTCATGCCGTGGTGCTAACCCTTGTATTCATGCTTCCATGACGTAGGAGTCCCATCAAGGCGTGGGTCGAATGACCCCTTCGTGTCCTTCTTCGGGCCTCATTTCATAGATGGACCGGAAATAGGCGGAGGGCCCCCGCGTAACCCTTCCACCAAATACGCAGCTCCGTAAGGTTCGTGGTGGCGACCTTCCCCGTATCTTTCTCAGATCATTCCATAGGACTTCCCGAATTCCTTCATTTACGTCAACCAAGACTCGCATTCAAGCCTCCTCTGGATTTCCCATCAAATTGAGCCAACTTAGGTTCTTCCATATACTAGTAATATTTGTATCAACGGTTTTTGGTATTCCTTATCCTTACGCCTTGAATGGTCACTGCCCCGATAGCGAGGACCCCTCAAGAACCTGAAGTGGTTGAATGTGAGGAAGCGGGCGCTATCCTTAGAGGAACCGTTGACGCTTAGCATGAGTCCTTCTCTCATGTGCGGGCACGGGGCTAGCTGGGAGGAGATGGCCGCATTGTGCAGTGGACTCAATGGTCGCGGAGGTAATTCCGGTCCGTCCTCCCGAGTATGTGGCGGTGGATTGGTATGCAACACATAAGCACGTGAATTTCGCCGAAGTTGCCTTTTCATTAACATCAATTTCTGTTCGGTGAGCCCTACTTGGCGTTGGAGGGTGTTTGCCAAGCGGGTTCGCATTATAACCGCCTATAGGAATCATTCATGAATATATAAGCAGATTTACATTAATGTACAATCCTTTTTAAGTTAATCGAAACAACGGTATATACAAAGCGAAGACAATATTTGTATTTCATTCAAGTTGATTATAACAACGGGTTGATTGATACATGGATTGAGACAAAAGTAGGTATGATACAATGGGAACTTTTAAAGTTCTACTGGCACACAGCGTAACCACAACAACGAAAACACAACGGAAGAGACCAAGCCTAGGGGTTGGCGAAGGGGTACAGGATCGCGTAGCGGGTACTCTCCCGTACAGCTCGGACGAGTTTATAGCGTGCCCAGGCTTGGACAATGATTGCTTGGTACTCCCATGTTGGGCTGATAATCGAAGGTTAAAGAGCCGCGATCGCATAAAAAGAGTTGCCAAAGATGGTCGTTGGCGTCCTCGAAGGCTTCGTGCCTGGTCATATTCCAATAGTCCCAGGTACGACACAGGGTCATCTTCAGATCCTCGAAAGCTCGATCCCTGAGAATGTTAACTATCTCTAGCCCTTTGTCAGGGTCGTAGAGTTCCCCTGGTGGCGGTGGTTCGGTTTCATAGCCTTCCTCCCACTCTGGATATTCACCATATCTCTGGCCATAGTCCTGGTCTGGCGGCCCGGGATCGTCCCTCCTAACCATATCGGTGATTCTCTCCTCATATTCCCAAATGTTTTCCTCTGCAACATAGTTGGAATAAATAGAGAACATTTTGTAATTCCATTATATTCTAAAGTTTTAATACTTTTGAAGAGGATGTCATAAAGAAAAACACACAATTCAATAATACTCCTCAAGAGAACTTTGTATTTAATAAGTAAATAAGGTACACCATTTGTCAATATGGTCCATTCAATTGCCAACCGAAAATCCCAGAACACACATATATAAATATATAAGAAAAAGAACTAGCAAAACATATATATATATATACATTTTTCATAGCAAAATTATACTAGGAACTAGGCCCTGCCTCCTGATCCTTAGCCCTAGGAGGTGGTGGAGGCGGTCGGTGTCGCAGCAGAGTTACCCCAGGGTCTACAGTGGCAGCCGCAACAGATGCAACCTCTGATGGATAGGCAACGGCCAATGGGGCTGCCGTGAGGAGCTTCATGCCCATCCAAGGCGCAATGTCCTGACCCAAGGCCGTCAGGGCAAGATCCCGTCGTACGAGTACATACGTAAACGTACGATAGGGAAGCTTCTTGTGGCCGGCCAGTGTAGAGAGTGCACGGAGGGCCCACCATGAAGCTTCAGCCTCTGGCCCTAGATCTCGGGCTATGAAGAGGACTTGTCCATGTCGGAAGGCCGACAAAAAGAAACGGGTAAGGTGGTTACCCAGCACTTTCCCTTGCGAAGTCTCAGTTGCTGCCACTTCCTTATCCAAGTCCATGGGGACTTCTTCCTCCTTGAGCTCCTGTTGCTCCTCCTTCTTGTGCGCAGGGTTATGGTATAAATCTTCACCCTCATCATCTGAGTCGGAGGGAACCTCAACCATATTAATGTTTGGGACGTGAGGTCCCATAGCCGTGAAGGCATCTGGTGCAGGTTGCGAAGCTGGTTCCTGCATCACGAAGTCGCGAAGACGTAATAGAGTCTCCGCCGGCTCTAGGGTCTCCTGACGGAACTGAAGCAGCTGGTGCACCTCCGGAGGAAGCTCGGTAGAAGTGAAGTCGATGAAATCATCCATACAATACTCCGCAAGCTCATAAAGTACATGGTCTTTGCGCTTGCGTCGAAATCCGGCCACCACGTGATACGTCCAGATAATATCATCCAAGAGAAGGTATTCCTGCCCCTGGTGATAAATAACTGGAAGGCCGTCTAACCCTGACAAGCCTATAGATTGGTCACGGCGCGGTGGTAGCTCCTCTGCTAGCTCTTTCCAACGGCCAAAGTCGCCCATTCCTATATGCTCGTCATCCCCCTCCTCGGAGGATTCTGGCAGCTTGCCCTTCTCTGCCGGCAAGGTTTCATCCTCAACGTATTGGTCCATGAGAGGATGGCTAGAGCGAAAGTAGCTTCCGAGATACGCTGCCCCCGATCTTTGGACCAGCTGGTAGGTGTTTACCCCATCGGAGTTTCCCCTTCAAGACGTCATAAGCATGTGTGTCCCCGCCTAGCATCTGCCGAACTATCTCCCGCTCCAAATATAGCTGGGGAGGATCCCCCAGAGGAATACACAGAGGAAGCATTTCCTCCATGTAAAAGTCAAGGAATCCGGCGTAGTCCGGATGCCGCTGCATATTGGCAAGGAGATCTATGCGTTGGCATAGCAAAGGCCGCAGCAGGTCGAAGGAAACTGTGGATCATTTCTCTCCATCAAGGTCGCAGGCAAAGAAGGGTGGCATGCGCTCATGGCGCTAGAAGGAAGGGAGAGGGAAGAAGCGTTTAAAATAACCTTCTGGGTCCCCTTTTAAACCCTTTTATTAAAGCCGACGTCAGCATTTTATTTTAAATTTAACATAAAAAAAACATTAAACTTTTAATTCAAAATAAAAGCTTCTTTATTAATTATCACAAAAAAATATGTACAAATGCGGATCCCCGCAAGTAGGCTAAGGTTGCTCCCCGTATCCTACAGGGCGAGGGCTAAATCCTTAGGCATTATGGTGACCCTCTTTGCGTGGATAGCGCAAAGGTTGGCATCACAAAAAAGTGCTACCAAGTAGGCTTCAACTGACCTCTTGGGCGCGTAAAATTGCAAAAGGTCCGGAAGCGGAGATCGGTCTTAAATTGCCAGGCGATCTCCGCACCAGACCCTCTGAAAAAGGCAACTTTTCGATCGGAAGGTCCGTGGACTTCTCGAAATTTGGCGGATCTCCCGCGAATGCCACGTCTTAATCGGGTCGGAACCGATGAGGCTTCCGGCCAGGTGGCCTGTGCCCCGACGATGTTGGCACTGTCTTAGCCCAAAGAATCCGTAGGGAGTTATCCACTCTCACGCCTCACGGAAGGCTGGTCTTCTTCCCAAAAGCCCAGTGCAGGTCTTTAACTTATCCTTGTATTGGATCTGCTGGCCTTATGAGCAACTCCCTTCCTTCCGGAGCTTAACGGTCTGGATCGTGGGTTTTGGGTTCGATTCACTCCGGATGCACCTCCTCCCCCGCTGGTCCCCTGATCTTGTCGGTCCCGCTCATCTTGCTCCAACTTCTCGCGCTCTTCCCGAGCTCTCCTTAGGTCTTCTTGGATCTGAGCAAAAAGCTGGGCTGCGCACACGGCCATTAAGGGCCATGGTACCGTTAGGTCATGAGACCCATATCTATCCGAATAGTTGTCGAGGATAGTCTACGCTAATGTCGGGAATTTCTCCCCGCAAAAGCCGTTGGAACCCTCATGCCGATGGTATGGGGGAACCTCAATGGCTCTTGCCATCAATGACGGCAAAGCCGCCCCGAGGTACCGGTACTCCCTACCCCAGAAGCAGCCGCGGTTACCGCTCAATCTCCTGGTGGTCGCCCTCCCCGGCAAAACCCCTAATACGGCCGGCCTCCGTCTCCGACATCTTCCTCCTCCATTATGGCCTTCCCCTGTTCGAGGATAAAATTTGATGAGCATCATTACCATATCGGGTTGCTCAACAAGGGTATATGGGAGTCGGGCGTAGGTTCAAATGGATGAGGAATGGCTCGAGAAGTGATAGGCGTGATATGGAATCCTATCGTTGTTCTCAAACCTATTGACCAGCTCATCCAACAAGATGTCGATGAGGGTCGAGTCAAGAGCCATGTGCTTAGCAATCATGGCGTAGATCTCCACGATGCTCATGGTGGGCCGGATCCGGGCGCTCTTGGTAATGGCCATAGCTGGGGTAGTCTTGCGGCCGGTGGCGAAGGGGATGGCAAAAGGGGGCGCTTAAGAGGCACAAAGCACAAGGGCGCAGGATCAAGGTCCGGTCCTGGTGGCGATGGCGAGGGCTTTCGGGTTGGAGGCACGGAAGCAAAAGCAAATGACGAGAAAATGGTTTGCTAAACGGCCAATTAACTTTTTAAAATTTCAAAATTTTTTTCTTATTAACTTCAAAATTTTATTATTAAAAAAATATACACGGAAATACGCGCCACATACGGATTCTAGCCGATGGCATTATCTGGGAGTTCGCCGACCGGTGTCGCCGAAATGCAAGCGGGGCCGAAGTTGACTGGCGGGGCCAGCGTTGACTCGAGTCTCGACGGGTCCGGCCGAAACGACATTTCGGCGCTTTCGATCTTGGATCGCAAAGTGACAAAAGGCAAGCGGCGCCCGAAGTTCATTTTTTGGGCACGCCTTGACCATTTTAAGCCTAGAGTTGATTGTTTTAGGGTAATTCGAGCACGCCCAATCCAATGGAGCCATCATCTTTGTCATTTGAGCTACCCATCGGCACCTGCTAGGCCTCCAATCTTGGCCCCTCCACTTCAAAGCTACAATTTCTTAACTTAACCTAACACCAAGCCAAACAACAAAGAGAACTAACGACACATTGACTTAGCCTCCTCCTAACTACCGTGCTACGAAAGTTAGTGTTTGGCGGTGCTATGATTTCGAACAACCGAAATCACGGCTCGATACCACTGCGGACGCTCGAATATATATCGACCCCTGACGTATACATCGGGGACTTTCCCTCCCATGGCAATCATCTCACCATGAGCGGGGCCCTCCGTCTATTTCGGGTCCATCTATGAAATGAGGCCCAAAGAAGGACACTGAAAGGGGTCATTCGCCCACCTTGATGGGACTCCTACGTCAGCGGAAGCATGAATACAAGGGTTAGCACACAGCATGAATATACATAAATAACCACCACGAAGGGTGGCGCATCCATCTAATGGGAGTTGAGAATTCAAATTGTTACTTCAGGGGACGCATCGTTATGGTGATCTTACGCAAGTGTCGATGGCGCCCGACTCTGCCTTCCTTGGTCGATCTTCAGGAGTCAATCCCAGGGATAGGGGTCAAGTTGGCATCCAAACTTGGCAATCCCCATGCTGCCCAATCGATTGGGGCAGGTGGCACCTTCCCAAATGGTAATTAGCCTAATTTCCTAGGTTATAGGTTATTATTATTAATGTGTTAAATTAGCATAGCTAATTTAATCCTTTTTAAGGTAACCCCCTAGGTTGCAAGTAAGTTCCCATACCCCCATGGTAGCGTACCCTTAGGGAGTGGTCCCGTATAGTAGACCGTATAAATACGTGGAACGTCACAACTCGTACCTCAACGATAGAAAAAGAACATTCACAAAAGCAGAAACTCAACAATCCGAACAAAGTGTGAATATATCAAAAGAAAGTGATATCCATCACCTTCACACCAATTGGGTTAAAAATGCCATGCAAAAATTAAACATGGACGCTATCCAGCTGTTGGAAATTGCAGACAGAGAACATTCACAAAAGCAAAAACTCAACAATCCAAACAAAGTCTGAATATATCAAAAGAAAGTGATACCCATGCTTTTTCTTTGTTGCATGCACTATTTCCAAATTAAAACCGTAAGCATGATGTAGATTACATGCTAATTACATGCATTTCACATTCTTTTCTTTCTTTTCATTGAATATCTAAAGACCCGGAAGCTATTATCTAACGGTTGATATGAAGAGGAATTTACAATCTTTACTACCTTTGGTCTAGCAGCTCCACCATAGCCGAAGCTACTATCTAACGATCAATCTAAGAGAAATTTACAATCTTTCTTGCACCAGTCTAGCGGTTCCACTATAAGCGCACACAATGAGCGTGAATAGAAGCAAGGTCTAAAACAAAAATCGGTTCTTCTAGAATTTTACGTAGGCCGAAGCGGACAATCAATTTACCTTTCCTTTGTTTTCAAGCTTTTTTGCCTCGTAGTAAAAATTTCAACATAACTTTCAAATGCAAGCTCTATCGTTACCGCAAGATCATCCGTTGAAAAGATCAAAGAATATGACCAGCAGCCCAGATGTGAAACCTCAAGGTGAACTTCAAGGTTAAATGTCTTGTCTGTCTACTTGGACGAAAAATCACTTGTTTCTCCGTTTCGATTCACTATAAAGAATAACTCCGGTCACTGTCAGACCATATCCAGCCATACCAACAATAGATACATGATTTTGGAAAAGCAATATTGAAACTACAACAGCAACCACACCCTTTGCGTTCCCTAAGACCTGTAATTCAAAAATATATTCATTAACTTGCTTGCATGCATCACTATGAAAACAGGATGAAACAAAAGGGAAGTGAATCCCAAGTTTAGAACTTCCATTAAGCTATCGTTAATCAATTATAATGTGCATATCCCAAAGGGGAGCACAACTCTGCAGCTAAAAGTGAGATTTCCTCTTTATAATGTTCAAATTGTTTATTGACTGAAATTTAAAGCACGATTCTGTTGTAACTCTAGCATTATATGCGCACTTACCGATAATATTTCTTAATCTTATAATGCAAAAGATTGTAATGCGAAGCATAAGTGGCAATTTTTGACTACAAAATATCGGAAATCAAAGCAAATAATGGATCTTTGCATCATTTGCCCATCTTCCTCATCGTATTCTCTTCCTTGTTCATGAACGCGAAATAAGGAAATGATACACCGAGATAAAGAAATTTATTTGGAAAGAAATGCAAAGAATTATATTAGATATGCTTCCTTCAACTATCACGATATGAACCATTCTATATTATAATGCTATTAAGAGCCAAGAACCATACCTCTAGAATATTCTCGACAACCACCCCACTGACACATTCTCCACGTCGATGCATAAAGGCTCCAGTGATCATTTGAAGCATGCAAGTTGTGCTTTGAACATATTCGGTAACCATCGACTCGCTTGCAATCAAAATCAAAGTAAGTGCCAACTTAAGGCATTTTGTCAAAACTCAAACCAATGGAAAGCTTGCAAAGATCTGCTATTACTGATCCGTTTTAAACACAGAAACACGAAGAGATTTATTACACTGTAACAAAAAGTTGCATGGCAAGCTGAGCGGCATCTGCGTGTACCAAATTATGATCGACAACACAACAACAGATTATCTGAGAACACAAAAGGGTCCCTTGATCCATAAATCCAGTTCTTTAGCAAGCCATTTGGTGACCTAGTTCTCGGATCCACATGCTCCTATGCACGTAGCTAAATTATTCTCGGACCAAAGGGATAACAAAAATTAAATCTGACACAAAGGAGATACAAAAGAATCAATTTTACCAAAACTCTAGCACGCATAAGGAAAGAACAAGTATTTCTTGGAGCGGAGGGAGCAAATGGAGTGGTAGGGGTAGAAGGGGAACAATTTTTGCTTTCTTCTAAAGGATTTGCCGGATGCTAACCTCGATTATACCTTGAACCGCTCATAAGGCTTAACTGGATCATTGAAAACACTTCCAGCGCCTAGCGGATTATAGGTAGTACCGAAGCCCCGGCCGTTCGCGTCTTGCCTGCTAAAACCCCGCCTTTTTGCGTGGTAAGAAGAGCGGATCAAATATGTTGTAAATGTCGCGCCTGGCGCGCTTTGCTGCTAATTCAACCGCGGAAGGTAGGGCGCAAATAGCTCGCTTTCGGCGGAAAATAAAAAATACATTGCCACTTCATTGGGGGCATTTAATGCCCTTTTCCCTTCCTCAAGGACTCGTAAGAAAGGTCGGCGGGAAAATAAAAAATAAAAAAGGACACATTGCCACGTCACTGAGGCATTTAATGCCCTAATATGTATCACCTTCTAGGCAAATTCCTAGGCACATTCAACGATCGAGATTATTGCTTCCCCATTTGATCCAACGGTATAAAGCCATGCTGCATTCATCATGCATGACCCATGCATGCCTATACACTTAAATGTGCGGCCAAGATTCAACCTCTCGGATTCGACGGCCTAGATGAAAAGGGCCCGGCCTGATTCTCTTGCTCCTTTCCTCGGCTCGGCCGGCCTCCGGCCGGCCTCGCCTCGGTTTGGGCCCACCCATGTGCCCTATCTCCTATCTCTTCCCTCTCTTCTCTCTCCTCTCTCTTCCCTCATCTCCCTCTCTCTCTCTCTCTCTCTCTCTCTCTCTCTCTCTCTCTCTCTCTCTCTCTCTCTCTCTCTTACATCTCCTCCTCCCTCTTTCTCTCTTCTCTCTTTTTTTGTCTCTTTCTCTCTTCTCTCTATTGTCTCTCTTCTCTCTCCTCTCTCTTCTTTCTCTCTCCTCTCTTCTCTCTCTGTCCTCTCTCCTCTCTTTCTCCCTCCTCTGTATTCTCTTCTCTTTGTCTTTACCCTCTCCCCCTCCCCCCCCTCTCTCTCTCTCTCTCTCTCTCTCTCTCCCCCCTCTTTCTCTCTCTTTTCTATTCCTCTCTTTCTCTCTTCTCTCTCCTCTCTCTCCTCTCTCTTCCCTCTCTCCTTTCTCTCTTCTCTCTCCTCTCTCTCCTCTCTCTTTCCCTCTCTCTTTCTCTCTCTCCTCTCTCTTCCCTCTCTCCTTTCTCTCTTCTCTCTCCTCTCTCTCCTCTTCGCTCTCTCTCTCTCTCTCTCTATTCATGAGGACCTTTACCATATCTATAACTTGACATCTATGCATCAGGAGTTTACTCACACCTATTACTATTTCTAAAGTATTATCCATGAGGAGCCTACTTACACCTACTACTATGTAAGTCCATATACACACATGCCTTACTGCCAATTCCAAAGTATTACTCATGAGGAGAACACTACCAATTCCAAAGTATCACCTATGAAGATCTTACTCACACCTACTGGACTTCAGGGCATTTCACAGTCTTATTCACACATACTACTCAACCCTCTATTCCATTACCAACAAAGTATCATTCATGAGTAACACACTCGCACATGCCCATGAGGCCACATCTACTACCTCTACTACCAATTCTAAAGTATGTCAATTCTTCTTTTCTATTCCTCTCTCTCTTTTCCCTCCTCTCTCTTGCCTCTCTCCTTTCTCTCTTCTCTCTCCTCTCTCTCTCCTCTCTCCTCTCTCTTCTCTCTCTACCCTCTTTCTCTCTCCTCTTCTTTCCCTCTCTCTCCTCTCTCTCTATTTCGCCCCTCTCTCATCCCTCTCTCTTCTCTCTCTTCTCCGTCCTCTCTTTTCTCTCTTCTCTCTCTCTCTTCTCTCTCTTCCCTCTCTCCTTTCTCTCTTCTCTCTCCTCTCTCCTCTCTCCCCTCTCTCCTCTTTTTTGTCTCTCTTCCCTCTCTCCTCTCTCTCTCCCCCTTTTTTTCCATCTCTCCCCTATCTCTCTCCTCTCTCTCTATTTTTCTCTCTCTCCCTCTCCTCTCTCTAACATTCCATCACATTCTATTTTGACCATTTGCACAGTTTAAAAAAAACTTTCTATTTTTAGACTGAAACTTTCTTTGTTTAGACTGAGGTGCTTACCCATGAGCATCTGGAACATTCCACCACATTCTATTTTGAACATTTGCAAAGTTTCAAAAAACTTTCTATTTTTAAACTGAAACTTTCTATTTTTAGACTGAGGTGCTTGCCCATGAGCATCTGGAACATTCCACAACATTCTATTTTGAAAACTTTCTATTTTTAAACTGACACTTCCTATTTTTAGACTGAGGTGCTTACCCTTGTGCATCTGGAACATTCAAGAACATTCTATTTTGAGCATTTGCAAAGTTTCAAAAAACTTTATATTTTTGGACTGAGGTGCTCACCCATGAGCATCTGTAACATTGCACCACATTCTATTTTGAGCATTTGCAAAGTTTAAAAAAAAACTTTCTATTTTTAGACTGAAACTTTCTATTTTTAGACTGAGATGCTTACCCATGAGCATCTGGAACATTCCACCACATTCTATTTTGAGCATTTGCAAAATTTCAAAAAACTTTCTATTTTTAGACTGAAACTTTCTATTTTTAGACTGAGGTGCTTTCCCATGAGCATCTGGAATATTCCACAACATTCTATTTTGAGCATTTGCAAAGTTTCAAAAAACTTCTATTCTTAGATTGAAACTTTCTATTTCTAGACTAAGGTCCTTACTCATGAGCATCTGGAACATTCTAGGATATTCTAGAAGATTCTAAGACATTCCAGGACATTCTAGAACATTCTAGAACATTCTAGAGCTATTCAGAACATCCTAGAGCATCCTTAAATTGTTTGCAAAGTTTCACAAAACTTTCTATTTTTAGACATTGTAGAAGATTCCAGGACATTCCATGACATTCTAGAAGTTTCTAGAAGATTCCACACCAACCTAGAACATTCTAGAACATCCTGGAACATCCTTGAATTATTTGGAACATCCTTGCAAAGTTTCAAAAAACTTTCTATTTTTAGACTGAAACTTTCTATTTTTAGACTGAGGTGCTTGCCCATGAGCATCTGGAACATTCCACAACATTCTATTTTGAAAACTTTCTATTTTTAAACTGACACTTTCTATTTTTAGACTGAGGTGCTTGCCCTTGTGCATCTGGAACATTCCAGAACATTCTATTTTGAGCATTTGCAAAGTTTCAAAATTCTTTCTATTTTTAGACATTCTAGAAGTTTCTAGAAGATTCTAGGACATTCTAGAAGGTTCTAGAGCCACCTAGAACATTCTAGAACATCCTAGAGCATCCTTGAATTATTTGATCCTCACCCTTAACTATGTGTGGACTTCTATTTTTTTTAAGAAACCAATGCTTGGTCTAGTGGTAAGGGTGGGGGGTTTGGGGGGCAATGTCCAGGGTTCAAGTCTGTGGTAAAGCAAAAAAATTTTGTCCACCAAACTTGGGAGCTTTTGAGAGGCCAAGGCCCACGGACGGCCGAGATCGCGCCACGTGGCGCCTCCTTATCCGTCGATGGGGCGTGGAATACTCACAGACTCACTCACTCACTCACAGACGGACACTATTCACTCACTCACAGACGGACACTATTTCTTTATAATATAATAATATAGGAGGATATAATGATATCCTTTTCCTTCTAAAGATACTTTCATTAATAACAATTTTGTGATTAAAGATACTTTCATTAATAACAATTTTGTGATTAGCATAGTTCTGATTATTGGGAAGTTTCCTTTGGCATCTTCATCTCTAGCTAAAGCACGTTAATCAAATATCATGAAACAGGTATGTATTAGAAATGAGACATGACAGATGCCATGAACTAGCTTGCCTATGCGTACATACATAATTCTCAGGCAAATTTTACCAATTACTAGCCCAACTTACCTTGCAAACGTTCTTTCCCCCTGAAACCTTGAAATCTCCTTGAAAGCTGATACCAGCTTGTGCCCCTGCACAAAATTGCCTCTTCCTATCACATTACGTAGGAAAATGCTTGGTTACAAGCCATTTTGAGGGGTTCGGGCATTGGCTTGCCATAAGGGGCTCGCCAGACCCTTATCCCACATCATGGCCTATGATCGAACATTATCCCTAATCATAAAGGTGGAATTGTATCAGTTTCAATAAAAAATTATCCCTATCATCAAGATGGAATTGCATCAATTTAGTAAAAGATTTCAACACGAAGAATAAGTGGCTGGTGAAGTTAATGACAAATGGCAAGACTTTTGGTTTTTAAATTTTCTTGAAATGTTGGTCTCAAAGCGTTATGTGATATTAAAAATACTCTAAGTCAATCAATGATGTTTCAATCCCACGCTCATGATGTGAGCTTGCAATCTACCAGTAAGATTTCGTGCAAGAGTAGTCTAAGTCATCAATGATATTTCAATCCCACCCTCGTGATGTGAGCTTGCAATCTCCCACTAACATTTTATGCAAGTCATATTCCCCATATCTTCACATAACTCCATGATGCTCCACTTTGAGTGGCACTTGTAGTCCATAATTTACACTATTGTTTGGACAACTTTAAAAAAATAATGATTGATTGGTCCTTGGTGACCCTATACATGGCGGTGTTGCCATCATACATGTGGCACTGAGATCTCCTAACAAGAAAACTTCCACTAGAAGCAGGGCAGTGGGGAATTGAACCGCCAGTGCAAAAGACCATGCACTAGCTCATCGTACAAAATGTAGAACAGAGGCACATACAAGCTTAGAAGAGATTGTGGAAATAACTAGATGAAATCCATTCAAGAAATCAAATCTCCTTCACTCAAGAAGAGCTTCTCAGCCAAACTGCGGCTAGATTGGATCGCCATCAACGTATGGAAGCTGCTCGAGATATGTATGATGCCGAGTATGACATTGAAGGAGGCCGTTTACGCTCGCATGCTCATTCCGTACCGAGTCGTTTCCAGGCTGGGGTCCCCTCCCAATTGCAAACATTGTTCTCAACCACAGTCAACGTATTACACTCCTGTGCATCACACTCCGCATTACTTCCAAACGCTAGAGAGTAATTATATTCATATCCCCTCTCAGTAGACGCCGTTGCCTTCGTAGCCATCTTCCGCGCCGCATGGTATGGGCTACACTCAGGTTTCTTTTGGTCTCAACCATGTCCAAGAATTTCAGTCTTCACTCTCTTTTCAATCTCCTGTTAATATCTACAATATTGGTGATCTCAAATTGAACGAGGATGGCACACAAGGGATACTGCCTACCGACCCACTCATTTCTAGACCCCCTGGGTTTATTGTTCCTCCGCAAATGTCTTGCTCACAGCCCTCGGTTGTGCCTCACAGACCTGCTTATTCTTATGTCCCTTCGCTTTCTAGCCAGGTCCCCGTGATTCCGTCCACTGCTCACAATCTCAAACTTACATATCCTGTTTTTGGGAATGCGAAAGGGAAATCTATCCTCGATCAGAGTGCTCAGGCGCACATGGAATAATTTGAAGCCCAGTTTTTGCATATGATACTTAAAGGCTTAAAAAATTCAGGCTTTTTATTGAGTGTGAATAGAACGTAAAGGTAGAAATATGGGGCTCCTATCTTTATCTACTCTAGGGCAGAAAAGAGAATAGTACAAGATGGGGCCATGTAGTTATCCTCATCTCATATTCGCAGATGTTGCACCCTACCATGTGGTTTTGTATCATTTTCTTAAAGTAAATAAAGTCTATTTTTTATCCCACAAAAAAAAAGGAAAATAAAATTCATCTAAGAATATTTGAATGAATTTATCTAGATAGTCTTGGAACACATTATGCATCAAATACATAATAGTTGCATGGGCATAGTCAATCTAAAGGGCATAAGTAAAATCCCTCCTTGATGGGTTCTAGAAGCCGTTTTGGGTGGATGTCCTTCCATAATGTTAATGCACATTGTTGGGTTCTTTATTACAAGAAGGACAGGCACTCCCAATGGTGACTTGCTAGACTTTACGGAACCTAAGAAAAAAACAACCACCTAGATTTGCATGTTTATGTTGGAGCATGTTGCCTAGGAATTAGCACGGTTTCCCTTGAAGGGTTCTAGAGCCCAAGACCTGAATGCTCAGATTTTTTGTGTTTCCATGAATCTAATAGACTTGAAGGCAATTTTTTCCAAATCTGGGCCGATCGATGCACGGAGCAAAAATCTGAGCCAATAGATAAATTCAGGTCTAAGGCTTGAGCGCTAAGAGATAGGGATCCATTACTTTTCGTCCAGGTTTGAAACCCGAGGAGTCCATTGGAATGGAGATCAGTGTCTGATAATCCTGCCCTAGTGAAAACCTGAAGATTCATACCCGAAAAGCTGAAAACGGAATGTGGCTTCGATACCATCTGAAGGATGAATACTCCAAAGATTGTGGCTGTGACGCCATCGAAAGGACGAGTTCATGGGAGACTCGGAAGACCAAGGTTTAAGGTTTAGTGGTATAAACCCTAATTAACAACATGATGAGACTAAACATGCTTGTTTGAGAGATTCACGAGAGTCAAGAGTGGTAGCCTAGACATGCAACACAATCATTAAGGTTACATATGAATACATGTGCTTCTATTCACAAGGTTTCCAGGTTGATAGCCAAACAAAAATGCCAGCCCAAAGGCGTCCCAATTTCCTCCCAACAGTCCAAAATTTGGGACACCCCAACCACGTTCAACCTATTCCTCTCTAATCACAAGATTCCACCCGCAATTCCCTTCCTCTTCAAAAATGCAGTCCAATCTGTCCCCGGCTATGCCCATCGATCTCAAGAAGGTACTCTCCCAGCTTCTTTTCTATCCTGGATTCATAGATTCGGCAGATAAATTATAAGAATCATCTTCTTGAAAGCAGAACAAACAGAGGAAAATTTTAGGTAAGCTTGTTTTTTCTTTCTTCGATGCAGAGCATGACGCAGGTTTACAGAAAAGGAAGCTCAAGAGAAGGATCGTTTGATTCTGTGCCGGATGGACAATCTGGACAAATTGTTCATGTCGGAAGTCCGGCGCCCAGTTTAACGACCGCTTCTTCATTGGGCAAATCCGGCAACCAAAGGGCCGAAGCAATTGCAGAAGCTCATCGCCTTCGTGTTGAAGCAGAGGCGCAATCTTACTTAGATTCTGCTACTCGAAAAGCTGAAGCTAAAGCTCTTCGCCAACAAGTGGGTCTGCCCTGTTTCTGCCTAATCTTGAATGATTCAATCCTTCTTTTCCAAGGTTCAATCCTTTGGTTTTTTTCTTCCTCGTCTTGAATGATCCAAACCCCCTGTTCTTCTTGTATTTGGATCATTTGGTGCCGTAGAAGATTTGAATGGATTTGTTTTTGTTCTTTTTTTCTTGCATCATTTGCTTCCGGTTTCTTGACCTTGAAGAAATTTTTTTCCTTTCAGGATAATGCAGAACGGGAAAGAATGCATGAAGAATCCAGAGCGATAGAAACCAGAAAGAGGGAAGTACAGCGAGCGGAATGCTTGCTCCATAATGCAGAGGTTCCCACTCTTTACCTCTTTGTCGGGTATTTTTTTTTAGCTCCTTCTGTGCCACATTCAAGAAACATGCTCCTAAAATCCTAACTTAAAATCTTTCTGTTTTTCTTTCCATGGTTTGCTGCCCAATAACTAAAAGGATATGCTAAGTCCGGTTATCTTTTTATGATGAACTAGGTGAAGGCAGATAAAATCTTGTCCAGAGCTAGGCAAGAAGCACAAAAGATAAGGTCCCGGGCAGCTGAAGAATCAGAAAAGGCCATAGCTGATGCATACACTAGAGCTGAAAGGGTAAAGACAGAAATCACAAACCAAAATCCGATGATTTTGTGCAGATTTAAGTAATGATTTTTGCCTGAATAACTGCTCAGACCAGATTCCTCACAATTAATGCACACCCAGTGGACTATTTTAACTGCTTGCATTGTTTGTGGCCTGTTTTCATCGAATTCTTGGACATAAAAGCTACTTTTAATGCTTTTTTCCGTCTGCTTTTGCATGAATTTTGTTACAGGTAAAAGCAGAGATTGAAGAGGCAAAGAAAAGAGAAATGGCTGAGATTGTTGACCGCGTTCAGCAGATGATAGTGATTGGAGAATTGCCTACTGCCATGGATCGAAGAGGACTTGTTTCTAGACAACTAAAACACCGGTTTCGCTGCTACTTCTGAACGCAAGAGTTCTTTTGGTTAGAATGTAGCTTATGCTTATTCGTACATAAATTCAATTTTCATTTTTAAGGCCACGTTCATGACAAATTTGTCCATTGTCTCCACGAGGACCTTGTCCCATATAATAAAACTTGTCATGTGATCTATCTTCTGTCATTAAACGCATTGGTTGTTAACTTTATCTATATCTAACATGGTTTATCACGTATTCTCATGGGCCATGACGAAGTTTTTTTCCAGCACTGAAATAGCGCTGGGCCGTTCATCAGCACTGGGCCGTTCATCAGCAGCTTAGAAAATTTTATCCAGCATCGTGCCACTCAAGGCACGAGAGCTGAGCAGAATTTTGTGCTCGGGTGAGGCAGTGCTTAGGGTGCTTTCCCAAGGGACTAAAACCCGGAGATTTTCTTGAGGTCAGGCGGAGAGCTCCGGTGTTCCCATGAGCGCCGTACTTGCTTGATTCAGGTTTAGGACCTGAGTCGCAAAGTATTCTCCACACAATTCTGAGCCTCAGGTTTTTGACCTTAGTACGGCTATTTCAGGTCTGCAAATTCATGGGAAAGCACCCTTAACAAGGCGGGTGAATTCAGCAGACTAGACAAAAAAAATTCCACACAAAAGAGGTCAGCCGCATGTGAACGGCTGTGGGGTTCGGGAGTTCAACGCAAGGTAGTAGGGCTTTAGCCCCCAGAAAAGCTTACCTATGTGATGGGAGTGAACCTCAAGGAAAAATTACAGCGACTAATTTCTGCTCAAATACATAAGCTCTTCATTCATCCCACCTGTTTCTTTGAACCATAGTTACCGAAAACGAAAACGGAATGAAAACGGCAAGTGGAAATTGAAAACGAAAACGAAAACGAAAACGGCCAAAAAAACGGCAAGTTCAAAAAAAATATATATACACATATGTACACTAACTCATAATATTAATATGGCATACTTAATACAATATCATCTGAAATATGCTTGTCCAAAATAGCATATTTGCTAATTAAACAACTAATATGATAAATTCCTCATACTTAGAGCAATAAACTTTCAGATTTACTTACTTATAACAAAGAACATGACATAATGTGAAACTAAATGATAACATGACATCAAAAGTTCATAATGTTCAAGGTTAGAGAGTACTAGTAACGCATGGAATATGGATTCGTGCCAGAGTCCCTGTAACGAACATTTGGTTGTGAAGAACGAATGTAATTCGGCGAGACGTAACAAGTTGCATCCGTATCTTCCTCATCTTCATAGTCACTATATTCTTGTCATCATCGCCATCGTCATCATTATCTCCTTCCTCTTCTTCTACATCAATCTCATTCTCATTGCCAAGGGCCAATCCCATGCCATCCACCTCTTGCACTAGTACTTGCTCATCTACCTCTTGCTCTTCCCCATCATCCTCATTCCATTCTTGTGGTTCTGGAAGAGATGCCTTATTTGCAAAGCCAATATAAGGCTCTCTTCTCACTTGCCAATGAGTTTGAATCAATTTCAAATTTGCACTTACAAATACCAAATCCGATGATCTTGATGGAAGAAGTCTATTCCTTTTCTTGCTTGCAACATGTGAAAAGACACTAAAAAGCCTCTCAAGTGGAGAGGAGGCCGCTCCTTGGCTAAGAATGCGAACCGCCATTGCTTGCAATTCAGGTGTATCCCCTCCATATTCCTCCCACCAAAGTGCGGATGCAAATTTAAAGCGAGCCGCTTGCGCATCCGAGGTTCCAAAACTCCCCTCTTTCTTCTTATAGATTGCATATTGCTCTCTTATTTTCAATCTCTTATCAGCATCATCAACCATCCTGTTAAGCACGTCATTAAAGTGCCTCGAGATAGCAGGATCCGTCCATTGCTTTTGTCCTTGGAACTCAGGATCCAAGTAAAATGCAGCAGCCTGAATTGGGGACTCATATTTATTCCATCTTCCATTGCACATTGCCACCAACTCCGCTGCTTTTGTTGCATCCTTCTCCAACTTCATAATATGTTCATTCATCAAGCCCTTCATAAACCTTTCCAAGGCATGGATCATTTCCATCAACAAGGCGCAACATCAAAACAATTGGCTCTACAACCTCCAAGTGATGTTTAACCCTTCCAAAATGCATCATCAAAAACAATAGCATTACATGCCCTTCCTGCAGCAGAGCGTCCAGGTGGACTCTTGCGAAAGACATCATCAACAAACAATGACCTCAACACCCAATGCAAATCATGTAATCTTTCAAGCATGATGAAATTGTAACCAAATCTAGTTTCACAATATTTTAGCAAGTGCGAGCCTTTGAAAGTGTGCACGAGTAGATGCGTGCCCATTCACAAATGTGACCAAAGACTTTCCTTTTTGCACAAATCCGCAACTTCAGGTAGGCTGCCAATATCTTTGAGCAAGTTATTGAGACAATGTGCAATGCATGGGCAAAAGAAGATATGAGGAAACTCTGCCTCAATAATACGTCCAGCTGCACGATTGGCATTCTCTCCATCACATACAATATGCACAACATTTTGTGCACCCACATATAAAATGCTTTCTTTCCATGTAGATGCTAAATTTGAGGCCCCTTTTCCTGAAGCAGATATGTCATGAGACATGAGGAAATATGCTTTGCCTCTACAATAGGCAACTGAACCTTCAATGTGACGCCCTTTCTTATCAGTCCATCCATCAAAAATGAGGGTGACTCCAAAATCAGCCCATTGGCTTCTAATATCCGACAAAAGTTCATGCATAGTTTGCTTTTCCCTCTCCAAGAATGTTGTGCGAATATCCTCATATTTAGGTGCCTCATAACCTGGCCCATAACTTGCAATAGCTTGCACCATAGCCTGGAAAAAATCAGACCTAGTAATACGAAACGGAATGTGGTCATGATAGAACCATCTAGCAACCTGTCTATCCACCACCTCTTTCTTTTTTGGATCAATTAGCCTCTTTATTTCCTGCTGGCCACACTTCTTAGGTTGAAGAAAGCGTCGTAGTCCACTACCAGAAGCGAGTGTGCTTTTCTCCATTGGACTTTCACGTCGTTCTTGATCATAATGTGTACCTGTATCACGTCTACAAGGTGTATCACGGCGATCATCAATGCCAAAAGTAGCGGCTTCCCTTGCACATTCTTGTGCTTGCTTCTTGGCGGCTTTCTTCTCATCCAATTGCCTTGCAAAATCTAGTAGTTGGTGTCGCTTCTCATCTGGAATACTTGGACAAAACTCAACATCTTGTCTCTCATGAATCAAATGGCCTCTTACTCTTATCACGGAAGAAATGCGTTGCTCTTTGCAATAAGGACATATCCATTCTCTAGCACCTCCTGGTAGTTTTTGGCCATTCAACACAATTTCTACCTCTTTCCACCAATCACTTGGATCTGGACCTGTATTATTGCGCTTTCTTTTCTTGTTGCTGCTCATTATGGTGATCACAATCTATGAAATAAAAAAACAAAGAACAAGTGAGCAAACAAATACATTAAATGAGCAAAGGAACATATCAAAAGAGAAAATATAACGCTATTTTTTTGTTATAGTTACAACAACAAAGAACAAGTAAGCAAAACAAAATCCATTAAAGTAAGAAAAAGGCTCAAAATAAGCTCACTGTTTTTTTTTTGTTACAGACTTACAGTTATGTCAAAATGTGACAGTCCAAATTCATCATCAAAATGTGCATCAGATTCATCAAAATGCATCAAATTCATCAATGATTTGGAATGGGAGAGAGAAAAAAGGGTCCAGATTCATTATTCATTGTGAAAGTCCAACCAAATAAGCACTGCAGCAGGTCGAATCAATGTGGAATGGTAAATCAAGGTCGAAATTGTGCAGTGGCTGGGCAGAGATTACAAGGTCTGGGCAGAGATTACAGATATGGCAGGTCGAAATTAGCCTCTTTGCTTGAGCAGCAGGTCGAAATGGACAATGGCTTGCTGCTAGAAGATTGAACTGACAGATTCATAAGCAATGTGCAAATAGAAGAAGGAAGCAGAAGAAGGCAATGGGCGCTTTTGCACAGGTCGATTCAAGAAGGAAGAAGAAGAAAATGAATTTTATGAATCTGGGTATTGATCCTACAAGGATAAATACAAGCAAAGGGGGCTTCATCAATTGAAATGGGCTGCTGAGAGGACCGACGGAAATAACTCATCCCATGTGCACGAAATCTGGAGAAAGAAGAACATAAAAGGTTAAAACGCACAGAGTTAGGATCGGAAGGCAGGTCGATGGCAATGGCAGGTCGATTCAAGGCCACGAAATCCGGATAAGGCAATGGGCGCTTGCTCTGCTTGAAGACTGAACTGATATGCATAATGCAAATAGAAATCGAAATGCAACAGCAAAATACCTGGCTTCTTCTTCTTCCTTCTTGAATCGAGCTTGTTGAGGAGTTATCTTGAATCGATTGGAGACAGGGGCGCAGTTCTTTGCCTCTATTTTTTCTTTTGCCTCCACAAAAAACCCAATAGGCAACAGGGCACGAACGAAAATTTTCCCCCAAAAAAATCTCTTACCAAAAATGGCCGTTTTTTAACGGCCCAACAAAACGCCACGTCAGCGTTTTTAACATGACGTTTTTTGAACGCACGTTTTCACCTTTGAAAACGGCACTTATGGAAAATTGTAAAAAACGGCAAAAATGGCAAAAAAAAAACGCCGTTTTTGGTAACTATGCTTTGAACATTATATTAGTCACACCTGTGAGCTCTATAAAATGAAAAAACAAGGGAATATCCAGTTATACCATCCTAGATCACTAAAAATAAAATAAATGGGTTCCAGACGCTAGATAATGTGCTTGTTTAAAGCTTATTATTGGGATTAAAGAATCTTGCCTTTTTGGGTTTTTGAGGATAAACCCTAGTGACAAGTCTTCAGTAAAGGCATAGACGAACACAATGTTGCCACAAACGCTCTTATAAAAACCCCAAGAGAAAGAACTGAAGCTGCGCATCCATCACTTGTACTTGTCATACCAACACTCAAAAGGCGAAAAACAACAACCATCTCAAATGGTCAAATGGGAGGGGGCTTATCACGCAAGCAATTTGATAAAATCTCTTCTATAAGCTAGGAATTTTTTTAGTTCGATCAAGTTTTCAATCGTTTTGGCATTATAGTGGGTTAGGGTTGCTATTTTAGGCAATATTTTGCCTAGAATTGTATGGTATATGAAGGCTTGTATTTAAGGGCATATACTACACTTGGTATCTTGGTTTTAAGGAAACTTGGCAGCAGGAATGATTGGTGGAGATGAACCAGGAAGTCCTGGTGCAATTTCTTTGGGGCATTGTGTGTCCTATGCTTTGCTATTCTTGGGGCAGGAGATCGTTGCATCAGCATAGAAAAACCTAGTTAAGTCTTGTCCTTGATTCCTTAGGTTGCATCCTACTTGCTTGGAGTTGGTCAAAATTTGCCAAATGTTGTTCCTACCACTTGGGAAGTGACTGAGAGATCCCTTTTTGTTTACCTCTGTGTGTTTGGATGTGGCTGAAATCTGTTGCATAGTTTTGGAGCTAGCCGAAAACCATCATTGCATCATTAGGGTTTTGAATCTGGCTGATTGTTCGTAACGTTTTTTTTTAATTGGAGCCATGCCAAGGCCTTTGTCTAAAATTTGGAGCTGTTTGATATGTTATTTGATTTTGTTTTTGTTTGTGCTTAGAAACATTTATAATACAGATGATATACCATCTAGTGTTCTAGAGAATATCATTAGTCCTCGCTCTCCTGATCATGAAATGCCAGAGGGCTCTGAGATATCCAGACTTTATGCCCCTTCTTCTAGATCTCCTGTGTATGCTTTAGTTTTTTTTTTTTGAAGAACTGTGTCATCAATATATTAAAAGAATGGGAATGTTACAAAGCAAGTGAGGAGGAAGGAGAACTGCCCCAATTTTGGAGAAGATACAACACGTGAATTAGAGCCCGAAATTGCCAATGCTAATGAATTTCATAACATTGTTTCGCAACTAGCAGAATTGCTTAGTAATACTAATGCACGTATTCATCCGTAGTTGACACTTAAGGATCATGGAATCGTAGACCGACAACAAGTCAAGCTATTATTACTCAATTTGCTATGGATAGAGTCATCGCATTGATGGCCAGGCATCAAAGAAGATATAAGTTCCTGTGATGAAACCGTATGAATGATCATTTGTATTAAGTTATTAGTCTTGAGATTTAATCTGTTTTAATATATTTTTGTTTTCAGTTTTGTTATGCTCCCTTCGGGGGCTATGCATTTTCTTATGCTGTGAGAATGGTGACGAGGAGATGGCGGTACCCTTTTTTTTGTTGCCCTCGTATTCTTGTGCTCTATGCTCTTGTACTTCTTGTGCATGTTATGATCTTCGAATATGATATTTGATTTTGAAGGGACATATATTATTATTATTTCTAATTTTCAGGTTCAATTCGACAAAGTGTGAGCCTCAGGTACATCATGCCTATTGGAATTATCCAGGTTCAATTGGTGGAGGGCACTTTACCTTAGTTGCAATCTACTGTATTATTGCATGCTCACATTGGTTGTTACACATTGATTGCAAGGTTGATTATATCAAGTTTTAATAACAAATTCCATGGCATATATTGTTTTTTTTTTAATGTGTTTTATTCAAAGTTAACCATTGCATATAATTCATCTGTATTTTTATCAACCATGAAGTATTTCTTTAACCATTAAGTATTTTTTGCAAATTCGCCTGTATTTGCCAATTACAGAGTATGTGTTGTTCTATAAAAGTTCTGATAGTGATTGACAGCCTTGGTTAATAGATCAGCCACAATTATGAACAGGTAGGGTGCTAAAGGGCAACCTTGTCGTAGATGTTCTCTTTCTGTTCCTCCTATGTGTGGGGATTAAGGGGGGTATAGACCTAAAGGCCATCTAGTAGTATATATGCTCCTAGCTAGAATCCCTTAAATCTCGATAAATGTGGCATGTGCACAAGAGCCCATCTGGCAGTGGAGGTTATGTTGTGATTGAGCACTAGATAACGGACACCATGGTGGAGCCTTGCTGGGCATGGCTATTGGGGCTCCTATATTGTGCTAGGCTTATAGTCGATCACTGTGCGTGGGCAAGGTATGGGTCTAACACCCCCGGGGTCGCAGGTACCATTCGGAAGGACGTCCTGGGCTCGCTAGGTGGCCGACCTATAGATTTAGGGGGGTAAGTCAGGTACGGATGCATGGGCACCAGTGGTGCCATGATCCTCTAGTGTACCCATGGAACCATTGTGCTCCGGGAAGGGACTTGTCTCATTCCTGCCTCATTGGACTGGAGAGATATAACCTGGAGTAGTCTCATAGGGTGATTCCATAGGATTACGTCTCCAAAAGGCTGTAATCATGTCATAGCATGTTTCAGCCTATCTGCAAAGTGTGCACAGGAGGGGCGGATGGAGTGGACTACCCTAGCCATTGTTATGATTTCATCTTTTGTTATCTGGAGGCCCTGACTATCAGTTGACCCCCTTGGAGTCTGAGTCTAGTGTAAAACCTTCATTCTTGATGCATTCTATACGTGTATTGTTATTATGTGATGTTGTCTTGATGATGGATGGACCACCCTTCATGGTGGTATATTATTTATTTGTATTGTTGCCAGGTGCTAACATGTATGTATGCTTCCGCTATAAATGATTCCCATAGAAGGCGTGGGATAAATAACACATCCGTGTCCTTCACCCTGACACTTGCCCATCACAAGTGGTCCGAGTCAGAGGGAAGGCCTTTTCGTGGTGATGGAGTCATCATGGAAGGGGAATTTCCCCTATTTATATGATGGGAGCATCATAAAGGTTCAGGGAGCATCACAATCATATCAGAGGCATGATCTTGGTAGACCAGGATCATAGCCCTGGCCATGTTCTAATCTCTTAGATCGATTAGGATTAGAGATTACTTAATGTAGAATAATCCTCCTAAATCCATAGGTATTGAGCCAATTACTTAGGATTTAGGAATTAGATTGTAGAATGTAAGGGTTGGATCTCATAAAGTTTGGAGGAGAAAGGTCCCCTGATCCCGAAGGCTATAACTTTTAGTAGAAAGATCGGATGGAGGCGATTCTTGCACTTTTGCAAAGAATAGAATAGAATAGAAAAGACTCAAATAGACAAAGACACCCTAGAAGCACCCTTGGGAGATGCTCGACTAAGAAAATATTTAACATTTTTATGAGTGCAGCACCGACCGGAAAATGGATGCTCCAAATCAAATTTTAAAATGCTAAAACCCCCTCAGCACTGCATACAATCGCCATATAAAAAAATTTTGCCATATAATTTTTTTTTTTAATACCTCAGAAATAATAGGGATTTATATATTATTTTTAGGATAACTTTTCCTCCCGGCCTCTTTGTGTCTTTTCCTACCTCCTCCAGTTGCCATAGCCAGACTCCCGACCTCGTACCTTGGCATCTCTCTCTTTTACCTCCATAAGCCATGGCTCGTACCATGCAAGCCTAGAATTATAACATGCTTGACATTACACAGCTATTTGTCGAGCTCAGAAATAACCTTGCAGGAGACTCCTAGAAGGTTGAGCTCCTTCTTGACCAATTGTCCAATGCTTCATAGTGGCAGGACGGATACGTTACCCGTCTTCCACCTGACCGAGAGATTCTTGCTCAAACTTAACACTGGCGGTGAGGCATACACCCTCGTGGAGTAGCCAGACCAAGTCCTGACCCTCATACGTACGATTCCCCTGAGTCGGCGACCATTAATGATGAGGAAGCCATGAGGGTGGAGGCATAGAGAGTTATGGATCTGGCCATAGGGGCAGATGCACAAGAAGCCGCCATTGGGATCTAGCAGACAGGGGTGCCTGGTATATATATTTGAAAAATGGGGAGGCTATCATTGAAGGATGTCCTCTTACCTTACTCTTGTACTATTATGATGAGGAGACTCAGAGTTTCTTATGGAATAATTTCTCCAACTTTATTACTTCTGAGCTCCAACAAATGATAGAGCCAGAAATGGTAGCCATAGTGAGATGCTCAGGAGGACTAAAGTTTGCCAAGTCCCGGAGAGACATGCCCAGAGGGAAGCAGAGCGAGCAATTGAGAATCAAGCTAAGCATAACACCAACCAATTTGAGCCATGCACGATTAAACGAAGGCAAAAAACGACAACGCACAAGTTAGAAGGTAACTATAAGGAACCACAGCAAGTAAAACCCTCCCTAAGATGCCAGCTGCCAAGATGAAGCCTCATAGGTGGAAACGTGGCACGGTAGCTCTGCGGGAGATTCAGAAGTATCAAAAGTCCACCGAGCTCCTGTTACGCAAGCTACCGTTCCAATGATAGGTTAGAAAAATTGCCCAGGAATTTAAGACCGATCTTAGATTCCAGACCCATGCCATCCTTGCCTTGCAGGAGGCCCCGAGGGACTATTTGGTGGTTCTTTTGAGTGACGCAAACCTTTGTGCTATTCATGCCAAGCACGTTACAATAGTGCCAAAGGATTTGCACCTTGAGCATCCAAAGGATTCGAGGGGATCACGATAGTACGAGCATCACACTTTTGTTTTGTACCTTGATCTTATTGTATTTGCTTTGCTATAAATGTAAATCTTTTCATCTTGTATATGTTATATGGGCATTTGTATAAATTTTTCCACTCTGTTCAAAAAAAAAAAAAGAGGAAGTACGAAGTTAGCCTATTTTAAACTCACTTTTGCTTTTAGGGTTCCTACTTCCTTTTTGTCTTCCTCAAGCGCTTTCTCTCCTTCTGTTCCTTGGTCCTGTTTCATGGATTTCTTTAAATGCCAACAATGGTATCTGGATGGGGAACATTGGGATCCGCAAGTTCCCTTTGAGCGTCTCCATCCCTATCTGCTCCAGGATATAGATCTCATTGGCAACATGCAAGCCCACCCCGACTATGCCGGGTTCTTTGAGTTCTATATCCAAGACATGGTTCCCCAGTGTATCCAACATGGCGATCCCCCACAGCTATATCTTAGCCAAGAAATCCTGCTGCAGATGATGGGGGGTGGCCGACATGCCTGTGTGGTCTTCTAGCCCTTACCGATGAGAAGGCACCTGAGTACATACAAGGTGAGTCCCATATTTTTGCTGCAATTGAAACAGGCAACACGGATATAGTCAAACTACTGTCATGTACATTGTGGGTCAGATTGGTAGTAAGCCTTTTGTTATTCTCATGGATACAGGTAGTATGCATAATTTTGCATCTCCTAGACTGGCAGAGATCTTACACCTCACCCTTTTGAAATCTAAGCCATGTCTAGTTACCTTGGCTAGTGAAGTTGTCCGGCACACACAGGGCCGTCATGTTAACCTGAACATTCAGTTGCCAGGAGCACCCATCGCTTTTATGAATATTGGTAAGTATGACCTTATCGTCAATATGGAGTTTTTGGCCGCCACGAAGGCCAATATAGTTTGTGAGAAACGAGAGGTCACTTTCAACGCATCTAGTGGGGCCCATGTCACCATAGCAGGTAACCCAGCAATTTTGATTATGCAATGCATTTCATTGCGTCAGTTGGATAAGGCCATCAAGAGGGATACAATTGCTTGTATTGTTAGACTTGCATCCATGGAGGCTGTTTCTAAGCAAGAAGAGGCTATTAGAGTTTATCCTGAGCCATTGTCAGCTTGATTTGGAAAGTTCAAGACTTTTTTCCAGATGAGATTCAGAAATTTCCATCTTTCAGAGGAGTAGAATGTGAGATTGCGCTTCAACCCGGCACCAAACCTACCAGTGAGGCTCTATACTGCATGAGCACCCCAAAAGTAGCCGAGCTCAAGAAGCAGTTGCAAGAACTTCTTCAACTAGGCTTCACTCGTCTAAGTGTCTCACCCTTTGGGGCACCCATTTTGTTTGTTAAAAAAAAGGACGGCACCTTGCGGATGTGTATTGATTATCGGCAACTAAACAAGCATACTATTAAGAATCGGTATGCTCTACCACAGGCTGATGTCCTTATGGACCAATTGCAAGGAGCTAGATACTTCTCTAAGATCGACCTTCGATCAAGGTATCACCAAATAAGAATCAAGAAAGAAGATACCCACAAGTCAGCTTTCAGGACTCATTATGGGCATTATGAATTCACGGTTATGCTCTTTGGGCTAACCAATGGCCCTGTCACGTTTATAAGGTTAATGAACGATGTCTCTCGTAACTATCATGATGAGGTTGTCATCATTTTCTTTGATGACATACTTATTTATAGTAAGCTTTTGGAGGACCATGAACGCCATCTTCGCTTAGCTTTACAGAAGTTGCGACGTTATCAGCTATTTGCTAACTTCTCCAAGTGCAAGTTTGACACCACTAAAGTGGAGTACTTGGTACACAATGTTCCTGCTAATGGTATTTCCATAGATCCAGCTAAGATTGAGATGTTTCAGAGGTCAGAAGTTTTCTGAGTTTGGCAGGATACTATATAAATTTTGTTAAGGATTTCGCTAAAATGGCTGCACCCCTTACTGATCTCACAAAAAATGAAAAAGTTAGGGGCTGGATGACACATTGGAAGGAGAAAGTCCCATCCGGATTCTAGGAATTGAATGCTCCAGTTCTTACCTAGCCCGATCCTCAAAAGGATAAGTGGGTTGCCATTGATGCCAGTAAGATAGCTACTGGAGGCATCTTAATGCAAGAGAGAAGGGTCATCGCCTATGACTCCATAAAAAATGAATGAAGCTGAGTAGCGATACCCAACACATGACCAAGAATTGCTTCCTGTTGTGCGGGCTTTACAAATTTGGAGACATTACCTTCTTGGAGGAGATTCCAGTTGGACATAGATCATCAAAATCTCCAATAACTTCAGGGGTTCGAAAGCTTATCCTCCATGACACACATAATAGTTCTATAGTTGGACATGCCAGGTTCATGAAAACCTATTTCAAGATCAGATCCAGCTATTTTTGGCAGGGAATGAATAAGCACATTGCCTGTTACATTAAGCAATGTCAGCTTTGCCAACAAACAAAGGAACAGATTCCAGGAGAGCTAGAGCCGTTGGGAGTTCCCCATGCCAAATCGGAAGTTGTAACCATAGGTTTCAGCGTCGGTCTCCCGAGAACCCTTAGGGGATTTGATGCATTAATGGCAGTCGTGGATAAGCTTTATAAGATGGCACATTTCTTGCCATGTTGCACTATAGATACCACCTTGGACACCATTATTGTTTTATTTTCTGCCTTGATGGTATGCCACATACCATCATTATTAATGGTCTTTCCACACGTTCTTTGCAAGAATAATGTCATTTGGATGGTTGTTGATTGTTTTATTAAGAACACATTTCATTACTTCCTCATATAGGTTGACAGTTTATGCTGCAACTACACTCTTTATCAGAAAGATATTTTAATGCTATATGGAGATTATTATATCCAACTGTGATACAACATTTACCAGTAAATCTTTGAAGTTATTGTCAATCCAATTCTGAATTGAATTGAGGTTCTCCACTGCTTTTCACCTAGAGACTGATAGACAATCTGAGTTGGTAAACACAGTTATTTCTTCCATTTTAGGAGGGTTTTTCAATGAACATCAAGGTCATTGGGAAGAGTATTTGCCTATTGCTAAATTTGTATACAACACCACCATTCAATCTACAATAAAAGTGACAACTTTCCAGGCAGTAGAGCGTCGGAGCATGTGTGAGCTACTCTTTGGAGTATGTGAGGATGTTCCGACTGCTGATGATTTAGTTATTAAGCATATCGATTTCATAGGCTTGCTTCATGCTCATATACAAGATGCTCGAGTTCTTTTGCCAGAAAATCATCTAAGTTGCGACAATCAATGGTTTTTGAGGAAGGAGGTTGGGTATGGATGAGGATCCATAAATGTCACTTTAAAAAAGATGCGCACAAGAAAGATGTCATTTTCGCTAAGAGGAATTGCGAACCCAACTTCCGTTCTATGATGTAGAGGGACGCCTGTCTAGTCATGAGTCCATGCCAGAAGAAAACATTGACCAAACTTCCATTTTATGATGTTACGCCTCAAAACACATCCCTTTTTTTGTTTGGCAGAGATGTTTCTTTTTACTATAAATTTGCAAGTGCAAGGAATATGTGGAGGCAATCTGAAGGAGTTTTTCTATAACTGTCGTCGTGTCATTTCATCAACCATAGCACAAACCTGCTTGTTAAGTTTGGATCTAAGAGATGGCAAGATCCTAGAAGAGTGACTATAATTTTGAGAGCAAACAAACATTCTACATCTCTTCCATGGTCTAAAGAAGCCAACTATTACATGAATGTAGTGCAAACCACCTCGAAGTATATAGTCCTAGCATAATATGTACAACTGGAGAAGAATCTCAAATACTTCTTTCCCACGATCACAAGTAGCTTGGATATCAATACAATCCATAAAGCAATGCTCAATTGTTTCATCTGCGTAATCACACATGGGACATGTGAGACTAAGCTGTGTATCAAATTTACTAACAAATGGTTGGTCCTTGGTGCCCCCTGAATGATTTGCCAAGTTAGAATTTATAGCTTATGGGGAAGCTGGTCCTTCCATATATGTGCCCAAATTCTCTTACAAGTCACTCTCACGCATTTGAAGAGACCATGTTTGGGTGGAGGAGTTTATAAGAATTGGAGATTCCAAGACCTCGTGAGTTACTAGAAATTTGCCCATCATAGGCCTTGTATAGTAGGGGATGTTCCTTACCACCAACTTTCGTATTTTTTTATTTTCTTAGTATAGATTGAACCTCCTTTTGAAGTCTAACCATGATAGAAGTGTGCCTTGAGAACATTAGTCACCAACATTGTATGTACCCAATAATGATCGTCTCCTCTGACTCCCTATGTCCACTACAGAAAAGGGTTTCAGGTCGTTATTGGTTTCTATGGCTAGCCACTAGACAGGCAATGCAACTAAGTGATAGTTTTGTGTGCTTAATCACCATAAGTCTTTAACTATCTCCCATGCGTTAAGTAAGCCTTTCAAGGATGGTGACGTGCTAGGAATAAGGCCTTTGTTGTAAACGAGCTCCCATGGCAAGGCAACTTGCATAGAAACTTTACCACACATAATACAACATTGTAATGATTGATTCAACAATTGCAATTGAAGACCTATCATTCAGTATCTGCCATACGGAGTTTCTTATCAAAACTTTTCTGTATAAAGAGATATCTAACATCCCCATATCACCGTGCTTTCTAGAAACACAACACTTATTCTATGCCACTTTGAAATCTACGCCCTCATCATTTCCTCTGTAGACAAAATTCCTAACTGAGCTGGCTAACTGCTGAGTGATACTTTCTAGTGCTAGTAATACTGAGCCTGCGTATGCATGAGTACTGCAAAGCATTGACTTTGCTACCACAATTTTGTCTGCCATGGACAGTTTGCAAAATTTCCACTTTCCAACCCCAACAAAATCTTGTCCCACATCTTGGCCGAAGAGCTGTTAATTCTAATTGGGATGCCCAACAATTTAGATGAGCTGCCTCTCGGTATTTTTTTCCAAAGATATTGATGAATAACAGTGGATAGACATTTTTCTAGTTGCCACAATGCAACACATTTGTTCCAATTCAAAAAACATATCAATGGCATCAAAAAAATATCAAGAAGTTTTCTTGCACTAGACAAACTTATTAGACTTTCTTCCATTGCCTTCAAGAAAAGAAAATTATCCCGAGTATATTGGCTACATACCTGCGAATTCCCTCACACATAGCAAGGCTGCTAATGATATAGTCTTCTATCACAGATAGAAGTAATTGGGAAAGGCCTTCTGCCACAATATTGAAGAGGAATGGTACCAAAGGGCAACCCTGACTGCTACCTCTACCAATTGGGAAGATAAGAGAGGTCTTTCCAAGAAAAACTACAAATGCATGACTGGTGTAAAGAAGCTTCATTATCACAAACATGAAGTCTATTCCACAGCCAAAGGCTAAAAGCATCTTGTCAAGAAAAGACCAGCTTACACTGTCAGATGCCTTTCAAAAAACCTTTTATTGTATCTTTCTTGCCCGATGAAATCCTCAAATGCTCTCAATATATTATTAAAGACTTCTTTTAGTTAGAAAACATGTTTGCTTATTAAAAATATGCTCCAAAGTATTGGCATCAGTTTTTTCATGTATCCTTTAGCAATACTTCTATAGAATGAGGATAACAAAGTGATTGGTCTCCATTCATTGGTTGACTTGGGTTCTTTCACCCTTGGTATCAAGAAAATGCAGAGTATTGAGTCCCTTGTCAAAATACCCGCTTTTCCAATACTTTATATTAAATTCCCCCTAAAACCCCCTTTGGTTTTGGTGCATATTCACACGAGGGGTGACTCCGGGCAACGAGAGCTGTTGGATAGGCATATTCACGACTTATTCTTTGATTTGGACCGTAGATAGGGATCCTCGTTTGTGGGGTATGCTTGTACAAGTTTTTTTGTACTGTATAATGAGAGTTGCGAAATACTATAAGGTTTGAGGCAATGTACTCAATTGTGTTGATTTCATGCATGTATTATACTGTTTTAGGGGGTATAAAAAGGGCCCTCGCTGCCCCGGAGTCACCCCCCGTGTGAATATGCACCAAAACCAAAGGGGGTTTTAGGGGGAATTTAATATAAAGTATTGGATGTAATGGTTTGTGTTAACTAACAAATTTTTTGGCCCCTTCGGGGCCTTGGGGATGGGTTAGAGATGGAGGAAGAAAGTTGATGTATCCAACCAATTATAATGACAACACATCAATAAGGTCTCCGCCATGTGCAGGTGGTGGTTGCGCTGATGGTGGCGGGACTAATTGAACTTGATCTTCATTTATAGGGTTCTCTGGTATAGTAATAATGTTTGGATCAACATCGTGTTGGCTTCAAGTGTCAGAGGAATGTCATGTGGAATTGATGGATTGAAGATTCTATAGTCTGCATTAACATAAAGGAAAGAAATTGGTTAGATTGATATTAATTTAGAAAATAGAACTTTAATAGCGAAATAAAATTGAATCAAATAAAAGCTTTTGACACTGATATGCTCTACAATAATGTTTTATTCACAAACCATTGCATGAACATCAACGTTACTCTGCAGTAACAATTGGTGAGGTTCATAAAGAATCAGTGACACTTTCTCATGGGTTGCCTGACTTTGGTTTAACAGGTGAAGAGAATCAGCCAATTTGGTGATGTGGATTAGGTTTCCTATAATGGTCGGTGAAGCGAGATCAAGGGTAGAGGTTTTGAAGCAAGCTTGCTCTGTTAGCGTTCCACGTGTTGTTACTCCCATATGATTTGGGATGCTCTATCTCTAGCTTAAAGGTAATGCATGATTCACCTGCTGGTTCGATTCAAGTTCCAAACCTACAACATAAATGCATTCTTATAGCCACTGTTTGACTGATCTGCATGATTCAGAAAAGGGCGTGGAATAATTCGCCTGTTGTGTGCACAAGAATCTGTTTGTTGATTGAAGCTAAAGGCTGGCTGCTATAAACAATCCGGCAGGCCAGGAATATCCAAGAGTTGGAAGCAAACAGAGGGCCTAAACTCTAGACTATTTTTAAATCTGCAGCAAATCTTAGAACAGATAAAGGGAAGGAAACAAAGGCGGGTTTTGCAGCACTACATTATAGAACCAGGAAACCAATACCTTGTAGAAAAAACCAATATGCTAACTGAAGAAACATTAAAAAACAAATACCTTTGTAAGTGTGAGCAAAAAATCCATCTTGTGGTAGTAAAAATCCACTCCGGCAACAAGAATCCAAGAGGGCAAGTAACGTGCATATGCACACATGCACACACATGCACATGCACTTGCACTTGCACATGCACAGTACACATGCACATGCATACACATGTATATACATGCACATGCACGTGCACATGCACACACATGCACATGCACATACATACACATGCGCAGTGTTCATGCGCAAACATATGCAGAGAAAGACAACCACCCTCGGATTGTTCCAACCAACGAAAATCAACGGCCCATAAAGGGTGCACTCTAGAAATACTATTTGGTACACCTAAACGAATACAACAACGAAATCATAGAAAAACCATGTGAAAAAACGTATAAAAATCTAAAAGTAACCCCCTGTTATTATGCTAGATATTCAAAAAATCAGAATATGCTATATACAAAAAGGTTCTATCCAATCCCAGAAAGAACCCGATAGGGATTCCATCAAGGCCTGAACACTTACCTTTTGCCAATGAAAAAGCCACTTCCTTTATCTCTTTCCTAGATAATGGTGCTCCAGTAACTCTCTTTGAAACTGTAATATTTTAGATTGTACTTTAGCAAATACCATGTCTGCAAAGCAACCCTGCAAATCCAATTTTTTCTGCTCAAAAAAACCTCTAACATAGTTATGCAGATACTCTGTGATATTTTAGTGTTCTTTCATTGTTGACCTATCCACAATCTACACAGATAAATGTAGTTAAATTCTTTCTTTGTCTTGCATTTCTAAAAAAAACTTTGAATACCTACATCCTTCTTTTATTCATGTAAGACGAGCTTTTGCTTTGGCCTCCGTGATTTTAATTTCTTCCATGTTTTTAATTTCCTTAAGAGTCCCTCTCTCGCCCTTCTAGAGTCACTCTACCCCTTCTAACATGAGAGTGCTCTTGATATAGTGAATCTAATCTTTCCCTCTCCTGCCTTACTTTATTTTTTCCCCACTTCTTCACAAACTTCTTAATAGCAACAAGGGATTAAACCATGGTCTTCATACCTGTTTTATTTAAGCTCTACTTGGACCATATGTCTTTGTATTGGAACTAATACTCAGGATCCTTTAGGTAGCGAGTATTCAGTTTGAAAATTGACCTGAGAGATTTAAGATTGTTTAAAAGACAAGTGCTTACCAACTGTGAATTATGATCTGAACTAGAATTGTCTAGTAGATTCTGCAGGAATAAAGCGTGGCAGCCCGTTGATGTCACATGATCTATGTAATACCTGTCATGATGGGGAGTACCCCCTGCCTTTACCCACATGTCCATTACAACATGTAAATCCACCATCTCCTTGTAATTATGATAATTGCAATTTTGCTAACAAATTGACTCATTGCTCCTTGAAACCAGCCACAATCTCCGAAGCATTGCCAAATCACCTTTGCATTCAAACATGTTAAAGTCCCCAATCATGATCCATGCTACATTATTATTGCCAAAGCATTTGACCTTATTCTTAATTGAGGCCCACAGTGCACCTCTCTTCCTTATGGCATTATGCACATAGACATTGATTAGGCCCCATTGATGCCCATCTACATTCCACGTTATTACACTACATCTACATTTGTTTGGGCTTGGGCGCAAGTTGATTTTGCCCTTAGGTTTAGGCTGAAATCACACTACAGCTCGAGCTAAAAAAAAAAGTATCATCAAACATCAATGAGAAATAGACATATGGAGGTTTTTGGCATGCACCCTATCACACCTAAGGTGCCAAAGTCCAATCAGCATTTCGGCATCCTGCGGAGTTTCGATGGGCAATACTGCCTGTCTAATATTTTGGCAGGCAACACGTTAGTAGAGTTTTCCAAGTCATCGTTGTTCTTCTTGCAAATTTTGGTGCCAGTGAAAGAGAAATGAAATGAAATGAAATGAAATGAAATGTATTATTTTATTATGTCCACTGAGACCATCAGGTCTATGTGATATTCATATCTCGAATACATCATCAAAATATACATCAACTGAAGTGCTCCCAGAGTATGGAGCATCTCCATGCTCAGACTCTCAATCTCCATGTCCATATCTCCTAACAACTTCTTTAATTCATTTATATGTGATTCTCTCTGCTGCAACATTTCAATTAAGTAATTGCCAATATTTCTAGTTGGCAATTCAAAGAATGTAACTAGTGAATCTGCAGAAATCCCATACGTATGTCTAATGCTTTGATAAGCTGGACATACCAGGACTGCATGTTTCTCGTCTTCTATTTCATCCTCTCCACAAACTTTACAGTGTCTCTGTTCCCTTGGGATATTTTCCCATATGCCTGTTTCTACCCCCAAACGATGTGACCTTAACCTCATCTTACATATGGTGTGTCTCATTTTCATTGGAATGTTTTCAAGCAGATAGCTCGCTTCTATTAATCTTGGATTCATATTATCCCGATAGTCTTCCATTTTTTTTCCTGCTTGTGCCCACATCTTTTGCATCATGTTCGTAGACACCCATTCCAAATTCTTATGTGGATCGAAGTCAGCTAGCGTCATGTTCCATTTCCCAAGGCACTTTTGTAAATCCGCATACCATCCTTTGCAAGAGCTTTCTAATATAGCCAATTTTGGATATCTATCATCCTCCATCTCTAGCACCTTCTTCAGATATGTCAAAGTTTGACACAAGGCTTCTCCCTCTAAGGGTAGCATATTGCATTCAGCCATCATCATTTCATAAGGCGTCTGGACCTTAACTCCTAATTCAGTGTGTAAGAACTTTTTTTGTATTTTTTCTATCTTTTTTCACAGCTCCAACGGTAGACATGGCCCCCAAATTTCATATCCATACAGGATAACGGATTGAACAAGCATCTTATATAACATTTTTTTCAGGCCAAAGTTCCATATATCTACGTTCTTACATTTCTTTTGCATTGCAAAGAGTGCCCATAACCCACCATTTGCTCTCTGTTCCACAGTCTTTCCCCTCTAAACTGCTTGTCTATAATCAATCCCAGGTATTTGTATGAGTCTGTAATTTCCATTGTCTTTCCTTTGAACCAGAATTCATAGTCCTTATCCTTATTGGTTCCGAAGATGACGATTTTTGTTTTCCCTAGATTAACTTGCATCCCCATATTGTCACAAAATGCGGCCAATGCATCTAGATGCTTCTGTAGCCCTGTTTTGTTTTTGGATAGTAATATGTCATCATCTGCATATAATAGTAGGGAGAACACATACCCTGCAAGAGAGACTCCAGATCCTCCAAGCTCTGCTATCCATTCTTCTAGCTCGTCTATAAACAGACCAAACAGTGTCGGGGATAAAGGACAGCCCTGCTTTACCCCTATGTTGCTTTCAGTGACATCCATGCATTCTTTATTAAAAGGGAATGACAGCTGGACAAGGACTCTTTCATATAACAGTCTGATGGCATCACAGTTGTCTCCTGGAATGCCAATTGTTTCCATTCGAGACCACAGGTTTGTTCTTGGGACCATAACAAACGCTTTCGAGAAATCAATAAATGCTGCAAAGATTGGTTTTTTCAACCCCTTTATAGAATCTAACAATGCCCGCAAAGTTACCAAGTGATCAATAGTGCCCCCATTAGGCCTAAAGCCAGCTTGCCCTTTAGCTCTCACCCCATTCCTTTCTGCCCAAGTGCTGATCTTTTGTTCTATTATGGTCGCAAATAGCTTTGATAATAGACTGCCCACCATGATCATTCTGTAATTGTTTACATCTGCTTCATAATAGATTTATGAATGGAAACCACCCTATTTGTTTGCCATGTACTAGGAAACCCTTCAATTAGAGCTGCACTATACATCTTTGCAAGCAATTCTGTCACAGTATCTCCAGCCCACGTAAACATGTCAGCCACCAAGCCTGTAGCATCCGCTGCCTTACCATTGGAGAGTTTAGCCAGACCATCCTTTACATCGTCAACACTTATCTCCATAAGTTCTGAACCTCTGACTCTTACTGAATTTTCAATGTTAGGAATGTGGTAAAGCTTACATACCTGTTGCATGAGATCCCTTGCTTTCAACTTTGAGGTTTTGGTTTTATGCGTCTTGAGTCGGTTCCAGAACTTTTGCAGATTGGTTATTAGATCTTTCACTAGATCTTCATGTGTGGCTAGGAGAAAGGCCCTTTTTTTCCTCTTGATTAGACTGACATACTCATTTCTCAATTGTTTTCTATCGCATTCATTCACAGCCTTGAATAGCTCCCTTTTATGCTTGCATTCCTCATCGAACCATTTATTGCAAGGGATTTCCTTCGGGCTGATACAAAACAAGATGTTGCTGCCTCCTGAACTAATTCTGTCAAGCGTTCACTTATGTGAGCTGCATCGTCTGGCCAGGTGACTTGACCTGCTTTTTCCTCACAAATTGCTTCATACTTATCCGCCTTTCTCGCATCCATGTGAATATGATTTGTATTTTTATTTGTAATTGAATCTGACCTGGCGATGTTTGAGGTGATAGTGATACGCAGCGGCATGGTCTGATTCTAGTCTGGGATCCCCAATGCTCATTTCTGATACCCTGTTAGCAAAATGTGCCTTCGCCAAAACCAAATCCACTACACTTTTCTCTCTGCACGTACACCCATCTGTTCCTGGATAATTAGCAGTTCCATTATACACAAGCAAATTCAATTCGCTGCACATATTAAGCAGATGCTTTCCCATGGGCGTCACGTATCTGTATCCATCCTTGGTTGTCCTCGCCCAGCCAGTCTTTTTTAAATCAGCATCATCTAACTCCTCCAACCATATTGGTTCACCGCCTTCCTCCATAATAGCTGCCTGTTTGGCTCCAATTCTTCCATTGAAGTCACCCATCATCACGATATCTCTCTGACACATAAGCTCTGTTGCATCTTACTCAAGATGAAAATATGGGTCCTCTTTGTCCATATCCTCATTGTTGTAGGCTGGTTTCTCCAGAGGCGGAAAGTAGCATCCACCAACAAACACCTTATTTTCTTTATCATTGGTATCTATTTGAATCCAGATATATTGTTTTGAATGTTTCCCTTTTACTGCTTTTATATGTTCTGTTATTGATGTACGAGCATAGCAAGCAACACCTCTATGACTTCTTCTTTTGTCTCCCTTAACATTCCAAACTGATTTTATCACCTGGAATCCCGGTATGGTAGGCAGATCACTTTCCTCATGTTCCCAGGTTTCTTGAAAAAAGACCACGTCTAAAGTTTCGAGAATATCACTCATAGATTGGACTTTCCCTTCTGTGAGTTGATTGATATTCCACGATCTGATCCTGATGGCCTCCAATCCCTATGGCACGATTACCACTTTGCCTTGTTTCCAATATACCTGCTTGTTTTGTTGTTTTGCTTCTTTGAATTTTTTTATCTCTTCCTTTCGAGCAAGGAATTGTTCCTTTGTTAAGTCTTCATTCACCCAGATGCTTTTTCCCTTCAGTAATCCTCTTTTCTTTAATACTTCTGATATGGCTTCTTTGTCATGAAATCTGACGATAACATGTCTATCCCAGCTTGCATTTTTACCGACTCTGAATGCATCTGTTGTGCCCGTGGATTCTATTTGCATATTATCCTGCAGGAAGTCAGAGAGAGCGAATGTGCTAAACTCTTGCGCAAGAGTTTTACTAGCAGATACATCGGCCTCCATTTTTCCTTTGATATGGATTATGGCTTCACTTATTTGAATTGCAAGTATGACAAGAAATTGCTATTATATCATGATTGCATCTTTCACATCCATTCTTTTGTATGAATCATGTGCTTGAATGTTTCTTTTGCTCTTAGATGAAGGTGTTTGCCACTCCAGAATAGTGTTGACCCTTTCAAGATTTATAGAGACTCCATGTGGAGTGATACCTCGATGCCAGCTGACTTGAATATGTTCCATGCACAATAACATTCAAATTCTTCATTTTGTTGGAAGCTCTACTTACAATCCAATTTTCACATGAATTAACCTTTTCTCATGAATATAACAATTCAAAATAGCTACCTGCTAGTTCCATTATCTATGGAAGCATCAATGCTGCTTGTACAATCAATCAATCACCCTTTCTTAGAACGCATCCTAATTAATCATCATACTGCTGACCTTCAACTCTCAAGAATGACATATTTTTTCTTCCCTTTTGTATTGTTTGTTTTTCTTTCTCATTATCTTTAATGGTTTTAATCTATTATAAATTTCTTCCATGGCCCGTGAGATTCAACATAGCAGTAGGTGTTGCAACTGGCTTGGCTTATATGCACCATGAATGCACAGACAAAATCCTTCATCTAGATCTTAAGCAACAAAATGTACTTCTGAATTCAAAATTCCGACCAAATATCTCTGACTTTGGACTGTACAATTAGTTCATGAAACTGCAGGATTGGATAGAAACTTGAGGGTATCATGGATCTGCAGTCTTGCCTATCTGAACAAATGAGATGTGTCAAAGCTTCTTAAGTCTGGCCCGTCATTATTCAAGAAATGCCATAATTACAACAATTCAGAGCATTTCTTGCATTTTTTTTATTCTTTCATGAAATTTGAATGTGTGCAAATACCTTCTGCTATTAATCTGCAGCACAATGGCAGTCCGTGCAGGCATTTATATAAATTGTGGGGCTTAGAAATACTTTGACCAATTGCAGCATGTTAGATTATGGACTTTTATGTTGTGTCCATGGTTTCTTTGTTCTAGCCAAACTGCCAGTGAACTCAGAAGTTTGCTCAAGAATTTGTTATCTGGATACCTGAAGATGGTAGTCAATCCATGAGTCCTGCCGTTGCGATTTAAAAGATTTCCTGGAAATGGACGTGTCCATTTTAGATAGCTATAGGTGTGATACCAAGAGAGCGACCAAGTTGTTTAAGCGTTTACCGGGTGACCAATCTTTGCCATGTATTTTTTTGTTTGGGATGTAGTGTGATTTCGGCCTTAGGCCCAAATCACACTTTTGCCCAAATCCAAAGTTTTTTTGGCATAGGCTAATAATAACTTGCCATGTGGATAAAAAGAAGCACCCAACATATCACACCATGATCCTAAAGTATGATGTGGCTTTTGGCATGCATTAAAGTTTGGATGGGCAATATTGCCTGTCTAAACTTTTGATATGCATTATTATTTTGCCACGTGGACACTTGCCAATTAAATTTAAATCTTTGCTACTCAATTCAAATTTCCTTTTTAGTTTGGACGGGCTCCTAGTGTGATATGGTTGTGTTGGACAGTGCCAATGGTGCCTTTTTAATTTTTTATTTGTTTGGGATTGGGCACAAAGTGTGGCGTTTGATATTTTTACCTTGGTGAAAATGGCTTGGGAAAACCTAGAGGGAACGAAGATGAACGTTGAGCGCCCTGGTATCCGCGCCAAGCTCCGGGGAGGAACTCCCAACCCCGATGGATGAGGCTTTGCTCGAAGCTGTTCTCCAGGGGTTGGGAATTGCTAACATCCCCCTGGAATTCCAAAACTCTATAGTTATCATCGAGAATTTGATCTCCACAACAATCGATTCTCGATCTAGAATAGGTTTTTGCAGGTTTGGTCTAAATTCGTTCTTCTTGTGCATTTTGTGCTTCGACAGATCTGGCTCGCTTAGGGTAGCAGCTCATAACTCTCGACCTTTCCTGGGTCTTGGAAATTATCAGCGAAATCTTTTTACCATGAGCGCCCCGTTGGAATTTGGAATTGAACCTATCTACCATTGGGCATCCTTCTTCGACCTCCAGCCTTCCCAGCATATCAGAGATCTTGACGTGGTGGTCTGGAGGTACCTGGTATCAAACTAGAATTGTTCTTGGGCCCCGTGCCAGATCTAAGGGGCTGTCAGAGTAGGGACACTTTAGATTTTTTAGAATTTTTAGGATTCCTTTTTTCGGTCTCTCAGATACGGCCTGTCACTCTGGGATTCTTGGGGAGTGGGAAACAATCATTTGCAATCCATTCTCGCTCTGGTGGGAAAATTGGGATATTTGGGTTTTCTTGTGCTCTGCTAACGGCCGTCTCTTCGTCTCTTCGTCTCTTCGTCTGTATCCGACGCCTCAACCTAATTTGTAGTCCGGCAGCCCGATCACCATGAGATCCAAAGCCTCAACATCTGCCAGAAGAAGTGACAAGATTATTGAGGATGAGGAGTGGACTCACATTTTCTGGTTGGACAGCAGAAGAGACAAAGCATGGGAAACTCTGAAAGGGATCTACACAGGTCTAGAAATTGTGAAAGACCAGCAAAAAGCAGCAGCTTTCTGCATGGGGGTGCAAGATGAGGTCGGTATTCTGGCATGTAAGGAAAAGATGGCTACTATAGACAAATATTACTTGGAAGGGAGAGCCAATGACAGAGATTGGGTCTGGAATACCTTCGGCTTCGTGCAGGAACTGGATAGCACACTGTACAAATTGATAACGACCAAGCAGGGGCACACCAAGACAGACTGCTGCAGTCTAAAGAATAGTGTTTTCAGGGCATTCATGGATGAACTTTTGGCTAAGGTAAAAAAGCTGATCATTCAATGGGACGAGATAAGAGAAACATCCAATGCAAGTATCAAATTGATTAAGAGATGGGAGGAAGCGGAAGATCATGTCATTGAAAGAGAAAGGAAAATATTCAGATCAGGGCTCGCTCTCAATGAACCGCTGGAAAGAGTTAGCACTTCTCTGGAAGTTTACCAAGTAAAAAGCAAGAAGTCGGCCAAGAAATGTGAGATTAAAGATTCAAACGGTTTCTTCAATCCGGTAGAGATTAACTCCTGCGACTGTGAGAACTGCGGGGAAGTCAAACTCTCAGCACTGAACATCACTAAGACAAAAATTGGAGATAACAAGATCAGCAATTCCATACCTATTCTCGGCAAGAACGACAAAATGAAAGGTCCTTCTCAAACCCTTTCCTATAAAAATGTTCTTATGAATGATGCTATTGCTGACCCCCCTGTTAAGGTGGATGGTCCCAGGAGTATGAATGCCACTAATAGGGATTTTATTGATCTGTTTGGAGTTGTGGATGACTCTGCCTCTGACAATTTCTCCAAATATGCTATCCTCATTCACTTCCCGAGGAATTGTCCAACCCTTCTGGAAGTCAAAAATTGGATCACTAAGACCCAGCACATTCCTATCATGTCTATTCTTAAGCTGGATAAAAATACCTTTCAAATTGTTTGTAAGGACGAGCTTGGAGTTAAACAGATTCTGAGAAGAAAGCTTGACCCTATTCATAATGCACCCTTTTATCTTATGAAATGGTCCCCAAAATTTATTCCGGGGTTGAAAGGGGAGATCCAGACTACTACTTGGCTTTCTTACCCTAACCTCCCCCCAGTCTTCTGGACGAAATCTCACCTTACTGCCATATCTGAATCCTTAGGGGAGATCATTGAAATTAATATACCTCAGACTAACTTTCCTTCAGTGTGCATCTCTAAAATGATTTGTTCTGAGTGGAAAAAGATAATTAAGATCAGGATCAAAGATGACGAATTCCTGGATCTGAACATCACCTACTCAAAAGCGCCCATTCAAGAGCTTAAAGACACTCCTAATCAGGCCCAGCAGAAGCAGGTTTGGGTTCTAAAAACGATAAATAAGGATATTAAAGAGGATAACATAAAAGTGGTGGCTCAGGACAAAAAGCAGGTCCTCCAAAATACAATTACTTCAAGGAGGATAGTTGAACACCATAGTGACCCAAAGGTGGTGATTGGTGAGGATATGACTGTTCTCATTAAAAACATCAAGCTCTCTGTTAGGATGGATACAGGCGGGCTCACTTTCACTATTCCTAAGATCCCTGTTCCTGAACACTGGCAGCAAGAAGAGGATTGTATATCCCAGGTAAGCATAGAAGATCTTCCGGACATTGATGACAAGGAATGGAAAGTGGTAGAAAAAAAGAAGGGTAGAGGCAAGAAGAAGCTTTACTTTGGCCCAAGCAGATCAAGCCCGAGAAAACAGACCACTCAAGCCAAGGGGGTTTTAGGTAAATATAAGTATTGATGAATAGGGACACTGTGTGCATTACCTGGAACCTCCAGGGAATTAATAGCAATATCAAAAGAGACAGACTAAAGGTTTGCCTTTCTTCTCTTAACCCTGACATTCTTTTTCTCCAAGAGCACAAAATTCACGATTCTGATCACGAACTCATTATTAGTAGGACCCTCCCCCCTAGCTATTGCCTCTGGTCTATCCCTGCTAACGATTCTTCTGCAGGCATTGCGATTGCTTGGAAGAAAGATCTCAACATTGCAGATATTTATATGATAAATGGAAGGGATGGTAGATGGCAAATTCTTATGTGTACTCTTCTTGGTATTAAAATTGCTCTAGTTAATATTTATGCTTACAATAATCCTACTGAAAGGATTGATGTTTGGAAAAAAGTCAAGGCCAGTCTTGACAACATTGAATATGATGAATGCATCCTTGGGGGTGATCTCAACATGGTAACCAACAGTTTCATGAAGAACCGGAACTTTAAGCCCCTGGTGAAGCAAGAGGAGGAAGTCTGGCTCGACCTCACTCGAAGTCACAACTTAAACCTCGCCAGAACTAAGCCTGGCACGTTTAGTTGGACTGACAAAAGGGCTGACCCTACCCTCTGCTTACATGACAGATTCTACCTTTCAGAGAATCTATGGAACGAAAGTTGCAGAGTGAATAATCTGGAGGGCTACACTCTTTCAGATCACTATCCACAGCAGCTCAAGATAATGGCAAAGAACTCTGAGAAGATCAAAAGGAAAACATATTTCAAAAGCTGAGCGATAATTTTTTGGAGCATGAGGAGTTCTCTCGATAGGTGCAAGAGGTTATAGCCGATTCCCCAAACCCCAATGGTAATTCAGGATGGATGTACTGGTGGATCCGAGTGGCAAAAGCAATCAAAGAGTGGCTGAAAAATTGGGGAAAAGCAATTCACCTTGGTAAGATGTCCCACTTCCAAAATCTGAGGGATAAACTCCCCAATGCATCAGAGGAGGATAAAGACAGCATAAGATCAGAAATTGAAAAAGAGGAGATCAGAATTGCTGAGGGCTGGAGGCTTAAAGCCAAAATAAGGGAGATCAAAAATGACGAAAGGTGTAATTCCAAGTTCTTCTTCGCCAAAGCCAAAGGCAGAGCGAAAAGGAACCATATCTTTGAAATTAAAGTGGGAGATAACGATATTTTGGATGAGAATCAAATAAAGCAAGCCGCAACCACTCACTTCACCAACATAATGGGTGCCAATCAGGATTGCCCCCATGCTATTATGGATAATTTTATCAACCTTCAAGCCAAGGTGAGTGCTGAGGAGAACATAAATATTGCTAAGCCTTTTTCCAATATGGAACTTTACAATATAGCTAAGGATATGGATAAAGGCAAAAGCCCAGGCCCCGATGGACTCCCCATAGAATTTTTCATTAAAGTATGGCCGATTTTAGGGGACTGCCTCACCAATCTTGCTAATGAATTCAGAGTTATGAAGTGCTTAGATGCAAGGATCAACACCAGCATGATAGCTCTTATCCCCAAGATTGATATGCCTGAGACATTCTCGGACTACAGACCGATTTCCCTCACTAATGTTATCTACAAGATCATATCAGGCACAATTGCCAGGAGGTTGAGAACTGTTCTTGAAAGAATTATCAGCACCTCCCAAGCTGCCTACTTGAAGGACAGATTTATATTGGACAATGTGGTAACTGCAGCTCTCGGATTGAGATGGGCTAAGGACTCCAACCAGGACATAGCCCTCATAAAGCTTGATATTACAAAAGCCTTCGACACTGTAAGCTAGAACTTCCTTTTCAAATGTTGTAAGGCCCTAGGCTTTGCTGATGAGGTAATTTTACTTTTTAAAGCAATTTTGAATAACTCTAGATCTTCTGTGCTAATTAATGGGGAATGCAGCCCATTCTTCCCCCTGCAAAGGGGAGTGAAACAAGGCTGTCCCCTAGCCCCCTTTCTCTTTCTCATTATTATGGAGGCCCTTCATAGCAAGCTAGAAGAGGCTAAAAGAACTAACATGATCCAAGGTCTTAGCCTCCCAAACAATGGGGAAATGGATCAAATTCTGAATGGGCATTTTGCAGATGATACGTTTCTTCTGGTTTCAATGGACAACAGATCTCTGTCCAATGCTCAAACAATCCTGGATGAATTTGGGGTTGCCTCGGGCTGCAAAATCAATCCAGTCAAATCCAAAGTGGTAGCAAGAAACCAGGTAAAAGGAGAGCAAACGGCTGCTCTCATGGGCTGTAAGTACATCCCTCCCACTAATCCTTCTAAGATTCTAGGTATTCCTTTAGCTCTAAAAGGTAGTCCTTCAGATATCTGGGTAGATATTATTGAAAAATTCCAAAAAAAGGTGGATAGTTTGAATTCCAAATATATCTCAAAGCAGGGGAGAGCTATTATAGCCAATTTCGTTATCTCTTCCTCTCACGTCTACCAGTCCTCTGTCATTCTTGCCCCCAAAAAGGTCTCGGCCAAACTCCAGAGTATCATTGGTAGGTTTATTTCATGTGGCCAAAACAGAAGATGCTGGACCCCTGTCGCCATGGATGAATGCTGCAAACATAAAAATATTGGGGGTTTGGGGGTAATCAATATTGAGAAGCAGGGAATCGCTCTAGCGGCCAAGTACTTCCATAAGGCTGCCTACAATAAGATTAAACACCCTGTCGCCATCATAATCAGACACTATCTTCAAAAGTGCCTTTCCTATGGATGGAGGAAGCTTAACCTTAATCTGCCCCATGCTATCTATTTCCCCTTCTCCATTCCGAATTCTATTCCAGGGCTGATTAAGAAATGGATTAGAGCATGGAACTTGGTTAAAGGTATGTTCTCATGGAAGGAGGGGCTTTCCATGGATCAATCGATCTTTTGGAACCCTGCCTTACTTACTAACAACTCATCCCTCTGTTTAGCTTGTCACTTTCCAGAACAGGCAAGACTTTGGAGCTGCAAAGGTCTAAACAATATTAGTGATTTGTATGATGATCAGGGAATCATCCCCTTCAGAAATTCAGTTCTGGCAGGAGAGGATGCTAATACTGAGATGCTCTATAATAATATTTGTATTGCTCTAAACAGGGGGAGATGGTCTGAAGGCAATCTTAACTGGACTAACAATGGCTCAGGAGAGTTTACAGTCAGCTCAGCCTATAAGTATTTGATGAGGGATCAAAAGATGACTATTCACATCAAATGGCAGTTAGAGGAAGAAAGGTGCAAAAGAAATCTGAAATACTTGTGGTCCAGCCCTATTCCCCCTAAGATTAAATCTTTTATATGGCAGCTTTGGCATAAAGCCTTAGCAACCAATGTTAAAAGACACAGATTACACATGGCTGACTCAGATGTCTGCCCTAGATGTCTGGGACACAAAGAAGATGAGGAACATCTGTTTAGATCTTGCATCTGGTCGGAATGGATTCTGGAACTTGCCTCCACTATCTTCGGTTATGACCTGAACTCCATGGCTTCAGTAGACTTTTTCATTCCAAATTACCCCAGGGACTGGAGACTCTACATCCTTTTGTGGAGAATTTGGAAAGGCAGAAACACTTTCATTTTTAACTGTGACATTACTCACCCAGAAGCGGTCATCAAGCAGATTGAATACGGCATCAAATGGATCAATGCTGCTATTCAAAGTTCTGTTTAGAATTACCCATGAATCTCACAATATCCTTTTGGTTATTACAGGAATTATTTTCGTGCTGGTGCGCAAACTTAAATGGAAGAAGATTGATCCGGCGGTTAATCAACAATGGCTTATGGTATTCGGCCCACCGGATCTCTTCAGACACGAGGAGCCTTGTCTATGTAATTGTTGTTGTGCTCAGAGCTATGATGCAAGAAGAGGCGAGTTATGTGAGGCAAAGGACAACAAAGGCCGGTTCAATATGGCTATGGCAGAATCTTGCCTTTGTGCATTCTGCACACTCACGATCATGGTCAGGGGCAGAGGAAGAAAATTGACTAATCAGAATCTCAAATCTCATTTCTAGGCAGTGTGTTATATCCCATCTGACAGCTACATATATCCCATATTTGAGCTTTATGTTTTTTATTATCATACTCTATCTCCTTTTTAGGAGCTTTCTTGGGGTTATACTTCCCCATAAAAAGTACCTTTTTGTAACACTATAATCTATAATTAATATATACTAGTAAACGTGTGCCCGGCGTTGCCGGGCTAATGTCTGGCTTGTATTTTTACTTGACCTTTAATGTTCTTTTCGCAACTTGCAACAACACTACAGGTTGATGCTTGCAAGAATGGACATGGTTTACTTTTGTAATTATGGTTCATCACTCGCATATTTATGGTGACGTCAACATAATCCTATATATAGGTGTACCTCAAGGAGGCAAAAATCTCCTCCCAAACCAACAATGAATCCCCCAAATAATCTATCACATGACATCTCGTCACAGAGTGTTTTATCAAGTGCTTCATAGACATATTGATGCATTACTGGGACCTCATCTCATATAGTCATATTAGTCTCTGTTGTCAACTTTGCCAGCTCGAACTGCTATGGAATATTGCAAGTTGATGTTTCATCTGTGTTTTTTGATATCTTAAATACGGAGTGCGTCTACCCATGCCTGGTTGAGTGTTAGTCGGTCTGTGCAAGGGTTTTATGAGAGTGTGATATTTTGCTCCAACAGTCCTCGGGCTAGAAGTGTGAAGGTTTTAACAAAAAATGTACAACTGCAACTTCAACATTTGTGCAACTACAAGTGTTGCGAGTTAGGGGCATGCTGATTATGGCGACAACTATAGAACCTCGCATCAGACATTCTCCAAAAATAGCTTTTTGGGAACTCTACATGCATATGCAAAGAGAGGGCATTTAAGATTACCGTATTCCCCACTGGGGACAATCAGGGTCACCATATGAAGATTATCTTATTTACCCACCATGATGAAATCCCATAATAGTTTGCAAGGTTAGAATGTCTATGACACAAATTATCCAATATGTTTAAGATGTGGTGGGATAACAATCACAAAAGACTTCTTGTAAGATAAGTAGGAACATTGGAATATTCTCGCCAAAAGCTTCATTTTTTAGTCTATAAAGCGGCATCATCCATGAGCTGCTCTGAAAATGTTACGATCTCCACCATGACGAAAATATAGGATTCTTCATCTCTACTAACCATTCACCACTATACTATAACACTTGCTTATAAAAAGACACAATCTCTAATATAGTTTCATTCCCTTCATTGTTCAGTCCTTGGGAGATCCATATACCTATAGTTCTAGATCAATGTTGTAATAACCCTAAATGTTTGAATAGATATGTAGTTATATGAGGCTCAGAGCTCGAAAGTTTAATGCTTGAGTAGGGATTGCTCTCCTTCTCTTGCCACAAATTAATCATTATATTGCATGGATCTTCATCCTAACAATTTGGCATTTGCAATTGATGGACACCTTACAAGTCATGGTGTACAACTTATTATTCAAGAAAACGTATAAAAGATAGGATATATATAATGTTGGATTCCAAATCTAGCACTCCTAATACATTTTCTTCATTATTTAAGTTACTTCTTAGCCCAGCTTTATTCAAACCAAGTATGAAAATGATGACCAACTCTTAAAGTGATAGCCAATTTGAATCTCAAGCACACTGATTTTATCTAAACCAAAATCAAAGAACTTGGCATTTATAGATAAATAGATGACTTCAAACTCCAATTGATGGCCCTCATAGGAAAATATGCGGCAAGAGAAATAAAAAGTACAGCTCCATAGAAAGGACTATGAGATGGATATACCTCATACAAAATTGTATGTTTAGCAATAGATTTAAACATTGCTTATGAAACCTCAACAACAAAATGTAAGACCCTATATTAAATCTGTCTTCCCTAACCCAAAATATGGTTATGCATAATTTGCCCTTAATATGATGCATGAACCTGGCAGACCGCCAAATACATCGTCTATGGAAAAATGCCAGATTAACCTGCAGATCAGGACAGAGTTATAACACTATCTGGCAATGGTGAAGCTCCATAAAAAGGTCTTAGGGTTTGATTTGGCACACAATCAGGATAGAAATATCTCAAGATGGAATCAAGGTGCAATCACATAATTCTGCATATAATGGATTTGACAACAAAGCATAACAGAATCTCCAACTACTTAAGACCATAAAAAAGCAAGCACACTCAAAGTCCATTTTTTCTTCTTTTTTCTATAAATACAATGTAATAAAACACTCGTTAGTACCTGCATATGAGAGTTATGGGTCGTTCACATGGATAGACTCCCGTGATATGGCTGAATCCTTGCTGATCTTGGGCTAAGCCGAAAATATTCAACCCCGTTATAAGTTTTCAGCTGTCGGGGGATGCAACCTGCGATGCTGAGTCCGAGCTGAAGTTTCAAGGCAGCACTGACTCAGCTACCTCTCAGCGCTGAAGGAAAAAAAGTTCATGTGAACCGGCCATTGTAATGGATGCCATCACCCATGGATCTCCACAATCCTCAAATGAAGCAATCATACTGGAATTCAGAAAATGAATTTAAAAAGCTGAAACAAAAATGATCATGAAATTTACATTCCGATAGAACATTTAATTTTGCCCTGACAAATATGAATACACATAAACGAAACCTGCGTCAAATGGAATGGTATAGTCTTGATTCTAGCGGTGGATTTTAGGATCAACAATTATAGCTCCTATGTAGTAGTAGTTTATGAACAAATGAAACAACACATTAAATGAAACCAAATGAAATGTAGCATAACCTCACCCTTTCTGTTACAGCAATTCTCTCCCATCAGTTTGTTCCAAAACCTCAGTTTTTCTTCTAAAATACAGGTTCGGCAGAATTTTAGCTCTAATCAAGCAAAGATTTAATCAAGCAAATAGACAAAACCAGAGCTAGTTGCGTAGTCACCAAATCATGAAAATAAATAAATAAAAAGAAAGATCTACCTTGCTCAACCTTAGCCTGACAAATCAAAGATCCAGCCCTTGTTCGTTAAAGAACAAAAGTCCGAAAAGCATTGAAGAATGATATGTAGATTTGTAGAGAAAAGGGATCAGCTGAGGAAAAGGACAGCTAAATTATGGCGTAAGAGATGCAGCTGGTCAAAGCCCTTAAACGTCCCACAAAATAGAGATAAATAAGGACTTTAATTCTTCTATTATTTACCTTGAACTTTGAATCTGTGGCAATCAAAATGCAAACAACAGAATCTTTAAGTTTGCTTTTGTCCTAAACTCCAGAAGATTCCGTCTGCATGAATACCGGCTCTCATGATCTTCACTGTCGGCATAACAAAAACGCTCCCCTGCTTCTGAAAAAATTGTGCACACTCCAAAACAAAGTGAAATTTATCTGTGAAGAAAGGATGTACGTAGCTATATGCAACCGACATAGCTGCCAAGTCTTTAAGCGCCATCCTCCTTAGAACGATTCATGTGAAATAAAACAGATCAGAGAGATGGAAATGAGAAAAAGCAAGAAATGGCGAGACTAAAAGCCTGGGCTCCGTACTAAACGCCATAGCATATAGGGGAATTTTTGCTACAGAGAAATTTTCAGGCTCTATTGGCGGGGAAAGAAACGGATGCTTGAATGAACGTCTTTTTTTTTCTAACGCCACAATGATTAAAATAAATAACGTACTGTGCCTTTTGCCCAAAACTATTTCCGGTGCCAAAATCACGCTTTTGGCCGGAAAAAGGAGTGTTACCGGTAACCGGAAAAAGGGAGACACCCCACCCCAGAAACATTTTAAATAAGTAGATATACGCCTTCAATCAAAAAAGATATTTTTACCTTGGTTTTAGGTATCCCGGAGGACGGCATGCATGTTCCCAGAGGCCGGGATCTCACAGTAAGCACCGCTTACTGCGCAGATACTGCGTAAAAAAGCTCCCCTTTATAAGCAAAATTTGGCCAAACTTCTCCAGCTTTTTTCTGGATCGATCCTCCATGGAATCGAGCGGGATCAGTTCGTGGGTGCTCGCACTCGATTGGAGAAGAGGATCTGGTAGCAACTGGAGAGAAGCAGGGCGAGCGCCACTGCGATGGGCCTGCTCGAATCAGGACAATAAATGCCCCAAAACTACGCAGTTGATTGTGGAATCCCAGAGGTGGAGATGTAAAAACGGAGGTGGAGGCATCTGTTTCAAGTCGGAGGCCGCCTGAAGCCAGATCTGAACACCTAATCTGCTATCGAAGTTTTGATTGAAGCTTGCTCTACTATTGAAGCCTGCTCTGCTTTTCTATTGAAGTTTTAAAGATTAATAGTATATCCTCTGGACTAGAGGAACGCTGCTGCCCATGCTATCGAAATCTGAACTCTGAAGGTGAGTTCATTTCCAGTCCAAAGCATCTATATTTTATAAGTTTCATTCTTTCATCTCTCATTCTCAATCAAAAAACACCTTCGCCGCAGGTCCGACCTCTGCTGTACCTCTGCTGCAAGAAGTCTGCTCTGATCTCTGTTGCAGAAGCTGCACTCTGGCTCTGTTATTAGGCTGGAGCAGTGGAGAGGAGACCACTAGAACATGCCCTCTGTGCCATTGAAATGTTTAAGAGGAGAGCATAAAATGTGTAAGCATAATCTTTGAGAAAAGAGCAGCATAATCTTTGAGATAAATCTTGCTTTTTGATGCAAACTTCAGCTGATACGAGGGATTTATCCTCTATGCTCTGTTTTTTGTTGTCCTTCCTCTTCTACATTTTAAGAGGAGGAGATAAATTCGATGCCCATATCCTCCTTAAAATCCCCCATAAAAAACCCCTCAAAATCCCCCCTTTTCGTGGAATGGACATGATTTTTAGAAACGGGGTATTTGGCCACAATCCCCCTTTGCAATTTTGTAAATTAATATCCCTTATTTGAATTTTTTTTATACCCCCATTGCCGTATGCAATGGTCATACCTCTTTTCTCACAAATAATATTCATACCCTTTGTAGAAACAATCCCCCTTTGTGATTTTGTAGTTTAATATACCCTTAATATTCATACCCCTTTGTAGAAACAATCCCCCTTTGTGATTTTATAGTTTAATATACCCTTAATTTCATTTGTACCCCATTTTGACATATGCAATAATGTACCCTTCATACCCCTTTTCTCAAAAATCCCCCCTTTGTGATTTTATATTTAATATCCCCTTATTCCGTTCATACCCCTCTTCTGAACCATCCTCCTTTTGTGACCTTGTAGTTTAATATCCCGTACTCAGTGAATACCCTTTTCTCAAAAATCCCCCCTTTGTGATTTTGTGTTTAATATCCCCTCCATTCATACCCCTCTTTTCAACCTCTTTTCATACCCTCTTTTGTAGGCAAAAATAAACTCAAATTCACTCATATTCAAACTCAATTCTTGGGCTATCACGATTGCAGTATAATGACCATGCGCATTGTACTGCTGATAAGAAATTCAGTAGCCATTAAGCATTTCAACGTGGCCATCACTATTTGATACAAGACTTCCTCCGAACACGAGTAACACATAATCAGAGATGTTTGATGAATCCCTGAAATAAATTGCAGCCATTTTGACCTTGTCACTATAAACAAGATATGAATATAGAAAATAAGAAACTCGTTTTTTGGACCGGCTATTACATCGACACACTTGGATGCAATTTGTACCTGTGGCTGCTGTTGTGACCATAACTATGACATCAGAAGAGAACTCATCTGCACAACCAAAGATGCCAAAGGCAGATACAACATGGCCATGGCAGGCTCATGCATGTGTATTTACTGTGTCTTTCACTCCATCTTCAGGGGGAAGGCCAGAAAAAACACAAATCAAAATCTCCTATCTATCCATTGAGTCAGGACTCAAAAAACATCATGAACTTTACTTCTTGCTTTTATTGCTACTATATCTATCTTAATCTGTCATCCCGTATAAGCTTATGCTTTTTAAGGGTTAAACTTCCCTTGAAAAAAGTTTTTTGTACACTTTAATATACTTATATAATATAAATAACCTTCAATAAAAAAAAAAAGAAAATAAGAAACTCGTGATTTCACTGATGATGGATGAGGTTCAACTTTTCCGTCATCTTTGGTATGGAATATAGTTGGCTTGGAAGCAAGCAGAGTTCCATTTTCTGAGCCACTGTGGCTGAAATTCTACCATTAAAAGTATATGTGAAGGAGTTCCCTTGCTTGCCTGGCCTTGGGCTGCTGAGCAGAATCTCAACTCAACATGTTCTTATCTGATAGCCTGTAGCAACTGTTGTCTATCTATCATGGCAATTATGGCCAAAGTTAATCAGTAGGAGAGGGTTCTCACACAACTATAAAAACAAACATATCTGTACCAGTACTCATGCTCTAAATACTATACCAATAATTCACTAAATTTTGGAAAGTGACAAAGAGATCCACGAGAAGACATTAATAAGCACATCGGCTTAAATTTGCAAATTCTTACAATGAGACTGTCAATACTTCCACCCAAATACAGTCATCAGATAACTTACCAATAAGCTTGATATATAAAACCAACAAGCCACCTTGCTCCTCCTTTCACAAATCCAGTAAAATCTTTAGCAAACATGAGCTGCCTGATAATAAAATTTTTACTATTGATCCATTGGATTCCCTTTCGGGGGATGTATTTAACTTCTACATGGTCATATGTAATGTTTCATTTCTGATCTTGATGAGTAAAGTAAACTCCTGCTTATGTAGCTTACGTGCCAATGAAATGAGCCAAAAGCATATATAGGAAACTTCCAAATTGCATGCCATAACATCTCTTCGGATACATTCTCTCCTCTAGCTTACGAAATTCCGGTTGCCAAAATCACGCTTTTGGCCGGAAAATGATCGAATGGTTCTACTGGATCAAGCAATTTTTCTGGGAGGGGGTCTACTTCCCGATGCTTGACCTGGTCCCTTATTCCTGCCCTGATCCGTGGTCTTCATGAATAGTCCTGTACCTAGACGTACAGGACTAACAAGATATGTTCTGAACTAGCTCTCATTAAACTAAGGGAATATTTATCTGATCTATATGATCCTAGATGTTTCAAAGTTACTATGTGTATACAGAAGAATCAGAGAGAGAATAAATATACATGAAACCTTAGAAACTATGGTCAGATATTTACCTTGAGGATATTTATTTGACCCAATGGTCCTAGATATTCTAAGGTCGAAATATAATTTAGAATGAAAGATTTTTTTTTTAAGATGTATAGGGTTCGCTCCAATCTTTTGGAGCCAAGCCAAAGTTCAAATAGGTCGGTGAGCCAGAAATGCCGGACCTGTACTTATAAAACAAAAGAAGCATTTGTAAATATGATATAGGGGGAACTAGCACTTAGATCGTGACTAAAGGAGATTGAAGAATATTGAAGTAGAGGTTTGTGAATGATGTAAATAGTTTTTATTATTCAATACCTTTGTTACAGTAATTTTTCAATGATAATTTGATCATATACAAAGTTTGGTTCATGATTATTGAAATATTTTGTATCGCCTTAACTATTTGTGAATTATGAAGGAGCTACATGCTTCAAAAGAGATTTAAATATTATGGACTATTGAGATTTGAGGTATTGAAACTAACCTGAGATTTAATTCATAAATCAATATTCTTGTCATTGATATCAGAGAAATATGGCAAGTAGATTCGGAGCAGGACTTCCTAGTGCAATAGAAGTCTTCAATGGGGATTCAGGCTTCCAAGTTTGGAAGGAAAAGGTGAAGCATGTGTTGCAGGTAGAAGATTTGTGGTATCTTATTGATACTACTGATAAATAGGTTAGAACAAGAGCTGCTGAAATCATTGCAAGGAATGCAAGTGTAGCTGCAATAGTTGAAGAGAGTTCTCGTACAGAGAACTCTACTACAAGAGGACAGTCCAGAATGGATAATGCAACTTCTGGAATAGTTGCTAGTGATGAAAGTGGAAAATTAATGCAGGCTCAAGGAATTATAATGAGTAAAGTCAGTTCAAGCATTGTATTGAAGCTGAGAGGTATGCACCCAAAACAAATGTGGAATTACATGTTGCTGACCTATGAGGAGAAAACATCCTCATAAATTGATGTACTTGAAAATGAACTTAGGCGGTTAAAGTTCCATGATAATAAAGATGTGAATGATTTTCTGCAAAGTTTTAATAACATTATTGCAGACCTGGAGAGAGCTTATTTTTTTACACCCAACAATAGCAGGTATTGGCCATTTCATGTGCAGTATCTAGCCTTGGCAACATCTCGATGTTTATTCGAACAATAGCAAAGACAAAGGCTGAAGCAGAAAGGATGCTAAAAACTGAATTAGAACAAGTCAAAGTAAATGAAGATGAGGATGCTGCACGAATCTTATATGCAAAAAGAAAGGGTGATTGTAGTTCCAATACAAAAGGAAAGAGTGAAGTCCACCCATGCTTTAATTGTAATCAGTATGGTCATGTGAATATAAACTGCCCTAGAAATTACATGTTACAATTGTGGAGGAAGGGGACACTATGCCAGTACGTGTTCTACACCTAAAGAAGGTTCTAATGCGAAGAGAAGAGGAAAAAGAGGATCTGGAAACACTTTCAAAGGCAGAGGAAGGGGCAGAGGAAGGAATGTAATTTCTGAAGCTCATGTGGCAGAGGAGGTACCTCTAGCAGAGGATAAGGATGATGACGACACGGAGGTAAGTAAATTTTAGACATTTGCAACTTGTAACAGTGATATTAATGATGATTTTCTAATACTAGATAGTGGAGCTGAAAAAACAATAGCATGCACGCCATCAATTCTGAAAGACCGCAGTGGAAGCAAAAGTGGACATATCCAAGTTGGAAATAAGGACTTGCAAAAAAATTGAAGATGTAGGAGTTCTCGAGCTTTTTGATCTTAATGGGAAAATAGTAAATCTGAAAAATGTACTTTGTGTACCTACCTTGGTCAGAAATTTAATTTCAATTTGCCAACTAGTTGATTTAGGATTCAAAGTAGTACTTGAACAAAGATTCTTGGGAAGACAAGTTGGTAACATATTTGATTTAGGCTCTAACACCTTGGGAGTACAAACTTGACAATAGCTCCAGACATTTTAACATGGCATGAGAGACTGGGACACACTAATATTGACAATATTGAAACTATGATTAAGAAAGGATGGATAAATTCCACTGATAGCAGAGCCGATAAATATACATGCAAAGGTTGTATGCTAGGAAAACAGTGCAGGCTGCCATTTAAAAGATCAGTCAAAAGAGCTAAAGAATCTTTGGAACTTGTGCACACTGATCTATGCGGACCCTTGAATGTTGTAGGAATTACTGGGAACGTTTGTTGATGATCATATCAGAAAAACAAAGGTGTACTATCTCAGAACCAAAGATCTAGCTTTCAAGGCGTTCAAGGCATTTGTTGCAGAAGCAGAATGTTCAACTGGAAGGAGAATTAAGTGTGTAAGATCCGACAGAGGAGGTGAGTACATGTCTTCAAAATTCAAATTGTTTTGCATTGAAAGAGGAAAAAAAGACAATACACATGCAGCCACACTCCACAGCAAAATGGGGTTGCGGAAAGAAGAAATAAAATTATACTTAATGCAATGCGAGCAATGCTCAAACATGCAAACAGCAGTGGAAATTCAAAATGTATTACCATCTACAAGCTTAAGTGGTAGTTGCAAAGAGAAATTGTGGCTGGTAAACTTCCTAGCTATGAAAAATATAAAACTTATGGATGTTTAGTGTACATTCATGTACCTCAGGAATTGAGATAGAAATTGGATGATAGATCCATGGTTACATATCTGGTAGGATACGATCAGTAGTCCAAAGGATACAGAGTTTATAATCCTGTCAGTAGAAAGATCATAATAAGTCGTGATGTATCTTTTGTAGAGAAAGAGTTGTACAGACCAAAATTCGAGCATAAAAGTGAAGAAATCAAAAAAGGGGAAGCTACTACAAAGGATGATAAAGATATTGAAATGGTAGATACAGATGATGAATGTGAAAATGGTTGTGAAGAAAGTGAAGACTTTGGAACAAAAGAAAGAATTGAATATGAACAAGTGGTTGACAATGAAACTAATAATATGCAGCCAGACAGACCTCCTAGAAGAAGGAGAACAGAGGGACAAATCCCTAGAGATGAGGCGAGAATAGACACATAACTATATGGCAGATAAAACAACGGTAGGAGTAGTAGATTACAAACTGAAAATATCTATGAGGCACTAATGGTATTGGAATCTGGAATACTAGAAACCTTTGAAGAAGCTATAAAGGGATCTGATGCATTCAAATGGAAAAAGGCAATCGACGAGGAGATGAAGTCATTTGAATGTACATCTACCTATGAACTTGCTGACATGCCAAAACAGAAAAATGTGATAGGGAACAAGTGGATCTACAAGCTGAAAATTGATGCTGAAGGAAAAACTAAGTATAAGGCAAGATTGATTGCACAAGGATTTGCCCAAAGAAAAGGTGTAGATTATGGGGATACATTTTAGCATCAGAATGATGATAGCCATGGCAAATGCTCAGAATCTTGAACTCCATCACATGGATGTCAAGACCGATTTTTTAAGTGCTAAGTTAGATGAAGAAATCTTCATGAGGCAAGCACCAGGTTATGAGAATGGCAAAGACAAGGTCTGGAAACTTAACAAGGCTGTTTATGGATTTAGGCAGTCGCCAAGACAGTGGTACAAGTGCATTGATGGGTATTTGAGAGAACAAGAATTTGCTAAACTAGAAAATGATGGTAATGTATATGCGTACAGGGAAAGAAATAATTATTGCATCATAGCATTATATGTAGACGATTATGTGATGGTGGCAAACAATGTAAGTACCCTACATCTTTACAAAAACATTCTCAAAAACAGGTTCAAAATGACGGATTTAGGAGAACTTAAGAAGTTCTTAGGAATAGAAGTGTTACTGACAGAAAAAGGAAGAAGATTTCTTTATCTCAGAGCAAATACATTCAATCAATTTCGGAGAAGTTCAACATGACAGATAGAAGAAATGGTTGGAATACCTTATAGACAATTAGTAGGAAGTCTTTTGCGTGTGGCCAATAACACGAGACTCGATATTACTTTTATTGCAAACATGTTAAGTAGATATAATCATGATCCAGCGAAAGGACACTGGTTAGCTGCAAAAAAGGTTATGAGAGATCTGCAGGGAACACAATATGTTGGTTTAGTCTATCAAAATGATGATCTGAAATTGAAGGCATTCTATGATGCGGATTGGTGTGGAGACTTAGATGAAAAAAATCCTCTGGTTACGTGTTGATGTTAGGAGGAGCACCAATTAGTTGGAGAAGTAAAAAGCAAGAATCTATAGCACTATCTATGGCAGAATCAGAATATGATGCAACAACTTTAGCAGCCAAGGAGATCATATGGGCAAGAAGATTCCTAAATGAATTAGGTATAAGTCAAGAAGAAAGCACTGTACTATTTTGTGACAGCCAAAGTTGCATAGCAATGACAAAAAATCCGGTTCTTCATGAAAGAACCAAACACATAGAGATGGAGATGCACTTTATCAGAGACATGGTAAGCAAGGAATTAATCCAGCTAACTTATATTAAATCAAAGGATCAGTTGGCTGATAATTTTACAAAAGCTCTAAGTGGAAACAGATTCAAGGAGATAAGTAACAGGCTGAGTTGCAGAGATATTTATGAATGAAAGACTGTTGAAATATGTGCACTACAGTTTAGCAGATTATTAGATTATTTTGCAGATTGAAGATCAAGAATATGACATGGTTAATAATATGATCTGAAGGGGAATGAAAGGAAAAGTCAGATCAAATTGTTGAAAGCTCAAAAGATAGATCACAGAAGATACATTCTGAACTAGCTCTCATTAAACTAAGGGAACATTTATCTGATCTATATGATCCTAGATGTTCCAAGGTTACTGAGTAAAATGTGTATACAGAAGAATCAGAGAGAGAATAAATATACACGAAACCTTAGAAACTACGGTCAGATATTTACCTTGAGAATATTTATTTGACCCAATTGTCCTAAATATTCTAAGGTTGAAAGATAATTTAGAATGAAAGACTTCTATTTAAGATGTATAGGACTTGGTCCAATCTTTTGGAGTCAAGCCAAAGTTCAAACAGGTCGGTGAGCCAGAACCGCCGGACCTGTGCCTATAAACAAAAGAAGTATCAATTAATATGACATAGGGGAACTAGCAATTAGATTGTGACTGAAGAAGATTGAAGAATATCGAAATAGAGGTTTGTGAATGAAGTAAATAGTTTTGATTATCCAATACCTTTGCTACATTAGTTTTTCAATGATAAGCTGATCATATACAAAGTTTGGTTTATGATTATTGAAATATCTTGTATTTTCCTAACTATTTGTGAATTATGAAAGAGCTACATACTTCATAAGAGATTTAAATATTATGGTCTATTGAGATTAGTGGTATTGAAACTAACCTGAGATTTAATTCATAAATCAATATTCCTGTCATTTTGGTCTGGCATGAAAAAGGAAACATTAGATTATATAGCCAAATGCCTACCATGTCAGAAAGTGAAAGCTTCCCGCCAGAAGATTGTCGGTGAATTGCAACCTTTGGATATTCCAGATCCAAAATGGGAAAGTGTCTGTATGGATTTTTATTGTGGGTTTGCCCAGAACTCGAGCAGAATATGATTCCATTTATGTTGTAATGGATCGTCTCATTAAGCAAGCTCATTTTATGCCAATTAGAACTATGACCACTCCAGCAGATATTGCAAAGATATTTATCAAGGATGTGAATGCCTGTCATTGTGTATGACAGAGATACACGTTTTATTGGTCAATTTTTGTAAGCTTTATTCCAAGAAGTTGGAACCCAGTTACGGATGAGCACCGCGTATCATCCTCAGACGGATGGCCAGGTGGAAAGAGCTAATCAGATTGTGGAAGACATATTTCAGATGTATGTGCCAGAACATCCACATTTTTAAGAGTCCTATCTCTATCTAGTTGAGTTTGCCTACAACAACACATATCAAGATTCCATAAAAATGAGCCCATTTGAGGCAGTATATGGACAAGAATGCAGATATTCGTTGACCTGGTATAATCCACAATATAAAGTAGCTTTAGTTCAAACTATGGGAGAAGTATTGGAACACAGCTCAGAATTATTAGACATAATATTGCCATAGCACAGAATAGATAGAAACAATATGCAGATAAGAGGAGGAGACCCTTGGAGTTCCAAAAAGATGATATGGTATTTCTTAAGATAAATCTTAAGCAAGGTACCTTGAGATTTAAGAAAGCTGGAAAGCTAACACTTAGTTACGTAGGGCCTTTCAAAATTATCCAGTGTATAGGGAAAGTTGCATATCGTTTGGAATTGCCTGCTGAGGTTAAGGTGCAAAACATATTCCATGTCAGCAACTTACGTAAGTATCTAGCCGATCCATCTCATATATTGCCACAAGATAATCTGGTTGCAGTCGAAGAAACTCTCGCAGTAAGGCCTCAGAAGATTTTGCAAGTTGACACTAAAATATTGCGAGGCAGAACCATTAAAAAATATTTAGTGCAATGGGCAGGATACCTGCAAGAAGACGCGACCTGGGAGGATGCTATCAAGTCCAAGGAGCTCTATTCATCCTTTCCAGTAACTCATGAGGACAGGAGTTGAATTCTACAAGGTGAGAATGTAATGACCCTTATAGCTTGGTGTTGTTTCTTAGGTTGGAAAACGAGAATTAATACGACACTTAATAACCTTGTTTGATTGCATGCTTCTAATTGACATAGTTTAATAATTCGAAGCAGTGGACTAGGCTAGGGACATAGCTGGGCGTGTGGGCAGTAAAGGTAAAGCACTGATTTTAAACAATTAAAACCATCCATGGATTATACCTGATTGCAACAAGCAATAAGGCCTGCCCACTAGATAAATCCAGGCCATAGGGATGATGCCAAGTGGCCTTGCCCATGTGGGTGACAGTATATAAGGAAAGGAGGGTATTGGAAGACTACAGAAGGATAAGAACGGAGTGGAGGCATATGGAGCAAGGAGGAAGCTCAGAAAGCTTGACTTAAACGGCATCAGAACTACTGAAGCAGGGATTAAGAGGTGGGGATGTGCATGATTGCTTGCAGTTCCGTCTTTTGTGTAGCTTTTAGGAAATCAGGAAAATGATAGAAACCGTCTCTAAATATGGAACTCAACTGTAAATCCAATTAGGTTCTTAGTCTTCTATGCAAAATGGAATCTATGACGCTATAGAATGTTTGGAGCATGCGTATTGTATCATATGTTGCTATGGATGTGGTATGGCTTATCTTGTAAAGGTCCTCGGTGGTATCCCATCTTGTGAAGATTCTTGACAGATGTTGTGGCATCTTGTATTGCATTGAACGGTCCATCTTCGAAGGGGTGGGGCGGCCGCGTAACTCCTCATTCATGGCCAGAGGGCTAGATAGATAAGACCAAGAGGAGAGCCCCCTTGTTTTAAGGCCTTTACATACAGTAGAATGTGTCTCCTTGGGGTCATGACCCAAGGGAAAAGTTGGATTGGGTCATAGATCCTAGGCATGTAGTCATGCATTCAGCATAAGGTTGTATGAGATTGATAGTCTAACCTCTTGCAAGAAAATGGAGCAAGGTAAGTTGTTGTAGTCGTGTATTGAACATGGATGGCTATTTCATTATTAGTATGGTTATTGGTTCCCTATCCCAGTTTTTCCCACTTAGTCCGGGTGGACTACCCCATCTTTCTTGTTGTATGTCTATTAAAGATGGCACATTCGAATGAGCCCAGTATCACGTTACACTTAGACTCCTTTGTGACATGGTGGATTCGGGAAACCTAGGACAAGCTAGAGCTGGTATCGAAGCACTGGATTTACGAGATGCTGACCGAGGTCTTCCGATAGATATACTATGAGCAGAGACAGCCAGGGGTTCATCTCTTAGATGGAAAGTCGGGAGATGAACCTTCTGAGGGTTCTGGTTCTACTGGGTCCTCATCAGTCACCTCAGATGGAGGATTTGAGCGAGCTTGTGTATTCTAGTTTTGTAAAGAGGTTTTTTGTTATCCTTTGATATGTTGTTAGCATACAAACTCTATAAGCAATGAGGCTATCTGTGGTGTGATCTCATGCTGGGTGATGTGTGCCCTTTGAATGTTATGTATATGAGTTGTTGTCACTTTGTGATCAATGTGAATATCTGTTGAGATTTTGCAGTTCATGAATGTTTAGGATTATATGATAGCTAGGTCTATCTTGTTTTAAATGTGATTATATAATGCAGGCGATGGCTCATGTCAAAAGGTCTAGGTCTGTCTCAGCAGGTCCATCTGTATGTCATCCATTATTATTCAATTCGTTCATCTTCACTCATCCACCTCACCAATCCAAAAGTGTTGCATGTAATCTTTACCATCCAAGCAGCCATGGTTAATATGTTGTTTTGATGTTGCAGGATCATCAGTCACGTCATTCATACTCATCTAATATTTTAGTTGGCCTACCAACCATGACCATTGTTTTCTTTTCCATTGTTTTTTCCATTTCTCGTATTGCTGGTCGTTTTCCTATCCCAGCAAGTTCTCTTAGTAAAAAGATTTCAATAAACCAACAATGCAGTACGTAGAAGGGAGAAGAGTGAGGGGTGGAGTGCCATATTGAGGTTGCATTAGAGAGAGTCCTAGCCCAGATGGGACTTGCCACCCTTGAAGTGACAAAAATTATGCGAAGACATAGAATCGCCAATGGAGGCAATGGGTGTAGACTTGAAAAGGTCTGGATGTTGATATTTGTTAAGTTGCAGTGTTATTATTATGATCTATAGAATATTGGGAGATTGGTATGGTACTAAAATTCATGAAGATTTGAAGACCATTGAATGTGGTGTACTCGAAGTGTGAAGAACTTGAGTATTATTGAAGCAAATTTTAGAAGAAGATGTTTTGATCATGAAGAACAAGCTTGAAGAACTCGTCGGGACGTCGAGTTATTTGTTAAGGGGATAATGTAAAAGATATAATTTGTTCATATTTGTGCATTTTGGGTGAAAACGTGATTAAGAGAGCCTTACCATGTCATTATACTATTGTGAGTGGTGGAAAAACTTGTGGAATTATCTTATTTGGATGTTATTTGACCATGGAGACTAGAACTTGAAGGATATTAATAATTGTAATATTGAAATATGAATGGTTATTAAAATAAAACCTATGGTGCAGATTTATTGGAAATCAAGGGTTGACATTGAAAGCCGCTTTTCTCTTGAAAGGGCACGAAGACATAGAGGAGAAGGGAAGCGGCCAACCAGATTGAGGAGGGATTCAGCAGAGCCGACAATCATTCCGACTAGCAGAGGAGCGGAAAGCAGATCGGAACAGAGGAGATTACAGCATTGGAAGCAGATTTGACCAGGATTTCAAAGGAGCGACCGTTAGAAGACTAAAGCAGCATGCCGAATCTCTGCCAGAAGTGATTAGGGCTGTATTTAGAGATAAGTTGGTTGCATATCTTACTATTCAGATATGAATTTATGAATATGATACATGTTATGTATATTGTGTATTTAGATTGAAACTACTCTACATGCCTCTTGTTCGTTATCATATTCCTTGTTAACAGGGTTGAAAATTGAAGGCTGCAGGCCTTGCAAGACCAATAAAGTCTAAAAAAAATAGACATTAAAAAACAAGTCTATATTTTGCATATGCTTGCAGAATGAAAGTCAAGAAAAAAATAGGCATGCGACAAAAAGTCTATTTCTTGCTTGGCCATGCACTTCTACCCCTATATTAATTTAATCTTTTAAATATTATGTTTGGCAATCCCATACATATCACCAATGTACCATATATAGAGAAATAAAAAATTAGAGAAAACAATCAAAGAATAATATATTATAAATAGAATCTTCATTTAATAGAACGGCATCGCAAATAATATTGCCAAAATTCCCTTCAAAATTAATTGGCCTCATAGAATAGAAAAGAACTGAATCTTTATATGCATGTGCATTGTTACTTTTAAGTTATCTTAAGAGGAAAAAAAATTAAGCCCATGCATTGTTATTTTTGGACTAACAATGCAAATGAAAGTCTAATTTATATTATACCATGCAATTTGAAAGTCCAGTTTTTGAAGTGACCTTCAAAAGAATGTAAGGGTAACCCTTAATTTTCCAACCCTGTTTGTTACGCACTGCATTCTTTAAATCTCTAAATCCTTAGCGCTGCATATTTGAATTCTAGGGTTCAACACCCTGTGTAGAACTGTGTAGAAATCATAAATTATTTTTGTTGAAGGACGTCATACTTTATTCAATCAAAGAGTCAAATACAAGTATAAATGCAGAGACAGGAATAAAATCTCAGCGGATAAGCGGAGACCCACCGAGTGAAGCAACCTGCCTAAGCATAAGAGTGCACATCCAAAAACTCCTCAAAAATCAATCGTCTCTTGCGAGGGGCAAGTGAAGAACAATGATACGACTTTACAATGTAACCTTGAGCTTCTTGGAGAACACGATTATCTGCCACATCCAGACCTTTGAAGATTACCAATCTTCGTCTTTTCCAGATAGTCCAAAGCAACCATCCTGCAGCTAGATGAAAAGACTGGCCTTGTAACTCTGTCCAGGTACTTGGGTAAATTGCCAAAAGCAGTTGTTGACTTGTTAGTGAAACCTGAAAAAGGGAAAACAACCAGTCCCATACATGTCTAAGGTGTTCACACATGAAAAAGCAATGCTCAATGGTCTCAGATCCACGCTTGCATACTAGACACTGATTTGATATTCTAGGGTTAAACTTATGGACAAGCACATTAACCCATGAGACACCTATGAAGAATCTCGCCACCAAAGAACTGCCACTTTAGGATGAAGTAGCTTGTCCCATGCCCAAGACCACACCTTCTGCCATTGAAGAGGAGGAAGTTGAAGAGACCACTTATTAGACGGAGGAAGAATATCAGTATCAAGCAACAACTGATACATAGAGTTCACAAGTTTGCACTCCTTAATTTCTTCATGACAAACCCATACCAAAATATCTTCTTGATGTGGCAGAATAGGCTGTAGAAAATCAGCAACTTTTTGCCAAATAACTCTATCCCATCGCCCCAATAGAAACTTTAAGCGAAAAAGCCTCCCATGTCGAGAATCGGCCCGAGTCATACCATGCTGCAATAGTTAAGATTCCAGCACTTTTCCAACGTCTTTGAGTCAATGGGTGCACTGTAAAGCAAAGTGGTTGATTGTCTACCAGAGGAATCCACCAACAAGGTGCATTCAACTGTACACAAGCAGTTGGACTGATGTGAAATAAAGTTTTGACTGTGTGCCAGGAATCGAACAATCCCTTTAAGAATGGAGAAGCATTATGATAAGGCCGCAACTCATAAAATAAACTCCATGGAAGAACAGGTTTGAGTGTGACTTTACCAAAAGGGATACGGAGGGTAAGAGCACGTGCAATAAGCCGTAACCCAGGAGAATCATCCTTACCTACGAGAAGCCGCCAAATGAATTTTGAGATCATAACCTTACTCTGCAAATAGAAATCTGTCATGCCCAAACCTCCAGCAGACTTAGGTTTTATACACTTAGACCATGCAACCTTCACCACTACCCCTGCTTCATTTCCACCCCAGATAAGGTTTCTAACAACACCCACAATCTCCTGAAACTTTGAGTGGGAAGTAAGAATGGCAGAAGCCATATAGACATGTGTGTTGCTTAAGACATGCTTAGCAACTGTTACCCTTCCAGGCATAGATAGCTTAGCCGTATCCCACCAAAAAAGGTGCCTCCGCAACCCCTCAATTATAACATCCCAAGCATCACAAGTTGAAACATGAATACCCACTGGGATACCAAGAAGCTTGGTTGCCTTCCCATGAGGCAACACCTTCCAGGGGTAAGCAAGAACACATGATGGGACTTCATCATCTAGAGTCCACAAAGCAGAACACTTTTGCCAACCGACCAAAACTCCAGAGGCTAAGGAAAATGTGTCAAGCAGAAGCTTTGCATTTTGGAGATTATCAACATCTGCTTTCAAAAATAGAAAGGTATCATCTGCATATTGATTAATAATTTCTTGAGAGCCATTTTCCATAGGAAGACCCCTGATCACATCATCCTCAGCAGCACTAGAAAATAATTGTGAAAGCACCTCTGCCATTATTGTAAAAAGTAATGGAGCCAAGGGGCAACCTTGACGAACTCCTCTACCAACAGGAAAGACAACAGAGGGCTCTCCCTGTAAGAGTACTGTAGATCTTACTGAAGTATGCAACTTCATGACATCTCTTGTGAATGGGATACCAAACCCTAAAGCCAATAAACACTTCTCTAAAAAACCCCAATCCACACTGTCATATGCCTTGGCAAAGTCAAGTTTGAGATACACAATACGATGGGCCTTTAGCCTTGCCCAATACATACCTTCATAGGCCGTTGCAACATTATCAAGAATACACCTTCCAGGCAAGAATCCAGTTTGGGTGGACGAAATTGACTCAGCAAGAACAACACACAACTTCTCTGCCAGAGCTTTCGCAAAAATCTTATACACTGTAGAAAGCAATGTTATAGGACGCCAATCCGAAATGGTCTTGGGCTCTTTACACTTGGGAATGAGGGAAATAGCACCTGTGTTAAGAATTTTGTCCAAACTTCTGTATCTTCTAAATTCACAAAATGCATTATATATATCATCTCCAATCCACTCCCAATATTCTTGAAAAAATTCTACTGGAAAACCGTCAAGACCTGGACATTTTCCTTTCTCCAATAGGTGAGCCGCTGCGCCTAGATCGTCTCTAGTGATATTTGTCTCTAAAATTGAACGTTGCTCTGCTGAAACAATAGAATGCACTTTAGTTAACACAGCTGATTGCATGTCCTCCTGAAATGGTAAGCGATGTCGAGCAAAGAATACTGCAAAATGATTATGTAGGTGCTGCTTTAGGTGCACCGGACGTAAACCTCTCGAGCCATCATCGGGAGAGTGAGAGAGTTAATAGAAGTAGCCATCCTCCTCCATTTTTCCGCCCAAAAAAAGAAATGAGAACACCTATCACCAGACTTAAACCATTGCAAACCAGCCTTCAACTTCACTCCAAAGAAACTTTCAAGTAGATCTCAATATCTTTAATTTCTTGTAAGATCTGTTTCTCTCTAATGCCAGAAGAAGGAATGTGAGCTCTGCATATTTGTAACTCCTGATATAAGGCTGTCAAATGACCTCTGGCCTCAACCACTTTACGATGACCCCATTCCTTAGCAAAGGATTTGACCGGCAGCTACAACCCCTGACATCCCCCTGGATGAAGCGAATGCCCGTGACCACGCATCTTTGACTGTTTTAAACTCTTCGTTCTTGGTGGCGGTATTGAGCTTGAAAAATGTTTTAGTGGGCCTTCTATTATTTGCGGTATGAGTAAGAAAACCATTGTGGGTTGTGATCTGAAACGGAACTATCCAATAGATTAGTCCTGTGAAAAGGAAGTACCAAGCCAGCAGCAATAACATTATAATAGCCACGATCATGGCGAGCATAGGCTCTACCATAACCCGTCCAACCATTACACCATGTGTATGACTGATCCCCATCAATTTCTGCCCATCCACACTCCAGCAGGAAACATCGCCACTGTTCCCTCTCAAATCCTTGGATTACTTGTGATCCCCGACCACATCTATCAACTTCTGCTTCTACCATATTAAAGTCACCAACCATAAACCAAGCAACATTACTTCCAAGTCTAAGCACCTTACTCCTCAAAGAAGCCCATAAAGAACCCCTTTGACCCGGTTGATTATGAGCATAAACATTTACAATACCCCATTCCTGACCCTTATCCTGCCATTTAACAATAATCCAGATGTTTGGGGTCTGGATTCGGGAACTCCTGGAAGACAGCCCTCTGTGAGGACCCGTGGATCTAACAGGAGAGTCCGGGGGACTATGTCACGCGGGATTTGCAAGAAGAGAACAAGAAGAAGAAAACAGAACAAAAAGAACAATGAGAGGAAAATGATAAGCTTCCTTGATATCAATGATGAACATACATGAGCTCTCGCAATCGAGAGAAGACTGAAATGAGACAAGATTCAAAACTCATCTAGCCTTCATGTGCTAGCTCTAATCATATATATAGTACAATGGCCTTTGGCCCAATATAGACACGCTGACTGATCTCGGTGCCCACTTCTGGAAGGAGGCCTGATTTGCAGGAACGTTGGCGGTGCCTAGAATCACGCTGACGCTGACGCGGGCGGTGGCGGGCCATCACTTGTCTGAGCGGCGCCTCTTGATAGCAGACCCAGGCTTTGACTGCGTGGTCTGCTGCTTGGTCTTCTGCTGGGCCTTTGATGGCTGACCCCATGGTCGATCGGTGGATCCTTGAGCTTGACCTCGTCCGTCGTGTGCATGAATAGTCCCGAACCGGGAGGCACAGTGACTAACACTCCCCCACCAAACGACACTTCGGTCAAGAAAAGGAGGAATGGCTTCCGAGGGCGGGAAACCAGCAGTCGGAAAGTGATCCTCACGGGAATGAGGTCGGGCGCCATTATGGTAATGAGCAATGAGGTCCTGGCGTATTTGAAGAGCTTCAGGGGTGTTGAGCCCTAGGGCAGGATGGGCCTCAATGAGAAAGTGAGAGCACCATGTCTTCCAGGTGGCATGGGCCGCGAAGGAACAAACTGGCACTCCATGAGAAGGCAGATTTGGAGACCGAAGGTACCGACATCGCATTCGGATTGCAAAGGAAAGATTGGACGCCGATTTCAAGAGTCGAATAGGATGCATTTGAGAGTCGCACCAAAACCAGCTTTGACGGTGGATCAAGGGTCCGGTGAGGTGGCAGACGTGCAAGAAGGTATCAAGACCATGCAAGGCATCGCTGGGCTTTTGCCAACCACGCCGTTACCGATATAAATCCAATTTTCAGTAGTGTCCAAAGTGGCATTATCCTCCCGCTTGAGCTGCCTCGACAAATCGGGGGGATCCCACCGAGATCCGTGGAGATCCGAGGTGAGTCGACCAGTGCGTGGCCATCCATGACCTTCGTCCAAAAGGGAAGACGCCAGTCAGAAGAAAGGAACCGTGGGCGGGGAGGGGCTCCTAAGGAAGCATATAGAGAGGGAAGCATGCCCGTGTGCGTGGGTTGCAGAGCCATGTCCCGAAATGCTTGAACAAGATGTTGATCAAGAGCACGACACCAATGGTCCCATTCTGAAGTAGAGAGTAATTGATAGACAGGGGGATTGACCCAACCCGTGGGGATGGTCTTGCTTTCCAGAAGGCCACGGAGTTGATTGTAGCCTCCCAAGTGCTGCATATAAATCTGGGCAAATTCGAGATCATCAGGGTGTGCCAGATTTTTGTTGACCTGTTCCAACGTTTCAGCCTGCCACAGAGGTAAGTGCTGAGCCAGTTCAGGCATGTACTCCTGTTCAAAAGTCTGAGACTGAGCAGGATCCTTGAAATATTTGTTGGTGGTTGATAACAACCAAGCAGCATTGGAGTTGCCTCTAAAAACACGATGGGCCTCATCCCGGAATTTATCCTGGAGATCCGCCAGGTAGAAGTCATGAAAAACATATGCCATGGGCTGAACAACTCGGAAGATGACTAATTCAGGATCTTCAACCATGAGTTGATCAAAGACTAAGAGTGCACAAAATAAACCCTTATCTTCTATAGAAAGATCCGGCCAGATCCGAAGGAAGTCCACACTGGTGAGTGGCGGTTGATGAACTTTGTCATTGGCCGTGTACCACTTCAAAAGAAAGAGGTGCCGTCGGGCCACCACATAGTCAAGATAGCTGGAAGGAGTAGAGAAGTCCACCGGGATGTTTGTAGCAATTTCAAGATATCCCTCCTGTCTGTTTTGGGCTTCCTCAGCAGATTGAACTGCTTGCTGGAGCTGATGTTCAAGGTCACGGATCCGATGCTCCTTTTCTAACAAAAGAAGGGACTGATCACGGACCCGTTTACCAGGAAGCGTGGCATGTGAAGAGGATTGCCCAGGAGTCTGGAGGCGAAGTGTGGCAATCTCCGCATCATCGATGACCTTTTGTTTCTGAACCTCCAACAGCTGAGTCTGGAGGGACGTTAATTGATTGGTGAGCGTGGAAAGATGAGCTTCAAGGGAGGTGAGTCGAGTTTCACGCTCAGTGAGGTTTTGAACTTGAGTGCTGTAATTGTCACAAAGCTCTGTGTACAAGGCGTCGAGCTTAGCAATGTGTTTCTCCTTTTCACCCAGGAGAGTATCTTTGGACTTGTTTTGTTCCAGTAAGTCCTGAAGTGGTATTTGGAGCTGAGCCTGCTGATCTGTAAGTAGGCTGGTCTGATCCTTGAGATCTATACGGGCCTGTAATAGAGCCGCGTGCTTTTCTTGAAGTTGGGCCTCCAAAGTTTGAATATGGGCAGTGGCAGCTTGAAGGTCTCTTTGAACAGCATCGGAAGCCTCCAGGGACGCCTGAACACCAGTCATGAGAGCCTCCTGGGATGCATGTAGCTGCATGGCAGCGGCTTGAACATCTTGCTAGAATTTGTACAGGAGCTGTCGAGGATGGGGAGGTTCAGGGCCCTGTGGCTGCCTTGTCTGAGATTGTTGAGAGGGATGACGGGAATTGGTAGGCGTGGCCTCAGAGGAGGAAGAGGATACAATAACATGCATGGTCTGAGGTTGCACAGGACGAGGGGAGGTCTGGCGTGAAGGTACAGCTTGTTGAGTTTGACGCTGGGAATGCAGAGAGCGCTGAGTGGAGTTATGGGAAGTGGAAGGGCTCTCAAGAACAGGAAGATAATGACGAATGAGGGCCTGAAGATGGCCTCCCACGGAAATTTCAGAGACAGAGGAGGGAGTAGCCCGGATGCGGTCTACTTCTTGAAGAAGGCGGTAGAATAAGAGCTGTGGCCAATCAACATGCAGATTGGAGTGGATGGCAGTGATGACCATATTGTAAAACGGCTTATTGATGTGGGTGTTCTTAATGGAATGCCCAAGCAATTTTCGCCACAGAAACTTTACAAAAGTCTCATGTGGTTTGGCAATATTTGTGAGGCGATGATGGTTTGCTTGATAAGGAAGAGCGCCAAACTGAGTGACGTCCATGTCCTGTAAAGCAGCCCATAAAACAGAAGGTTTTTGCAAAGGGATGCGGAATACCTCAGAAATCAAATGCTGAGTAAGTAAAATGGTGGTGCCATCGACCACCGTAGCAAATCCTTCCGGGCTGTTGACGATGTGTGCGATGAACTGCTGCAATTGCGCCGGATTTGGGGCCGGGAGCTCCATTTGTGGAAATTCGTAAAGCTTGTGGCGTTCCGCAACTTCCCGACTCAGACCAACAAGGGCCTCTCGAAAGGTGGGCGTCGAGAAAGACACAGACCCGAAAAGAGTCGCATCCCTTAGAGCAGAAGCTTGAAGTGTAGAAAGTTTGGGGGCTGCCATGGCGAAAAGCGTCGGAACAGAAGGAACTGTGTGAAGAAGGCAGAGAGCTGAGGACGAAGGACGAAGGCGCAGAGAGACGAAAAGGTTTAGGGCGCGCAATTGGAGGCAAAGGGGTATGATGAGGGCGAAACTGTGACCGTTGATGGTGCCAGATGTCGAAAGATGCCAAGGATGGGATTGAGAGGCAAAAATTTGGCTAAGTCCCCAAACAACAAAGGGAGAAGCAATGAACGGTGAAGATGAGACGTGAGAGAATGATCGGATGTGACAGGTGGCCAAAGGACACATATTAATGTTTGACGGGTATGAAAAGAAGCAATGGCATTTAATGCTGGCAACTCGAAGTGGGATATCATTAAAACGAAAGTGTCAGAGGGTACCCTTGCTAGATATGCGGCGGGAGAAAAGATTCTCAGTTTAGAAAGAACCTTGCATTGCAAACACGTTGGCGAATTTCTGATTGGTCCACATCGACTAGTAGTTCCTCGGTTGGCTATATAAGACGAACCGGGAGTGAAGCGAAGACATTCGATGGCGCTTAGCATGGCAGCTGCTGGTTTGAACGAGAACTGCACAATGCCGACGAACTGTCAAGAGTGGATCACTTGTAAAATGAACTGTCTGGACCTCTGGCGCTGCCACAACCGTGGCCTGCGAATGGATGGCTGGTGTTCCGGGATGGCTGAACATCCCGATCCTCATACCAACGGAATGGAGGTGGTTCTGCACCTTCGCTGGGACCCTGAGCAAAACCTCTACCATCTCCTCCGCATCACCTCTGCTCCGAACCCGGAGTAGAGGGTTTTTCTTCTTAGGTTTTTAGTAGATAGGGCTCTGAGCCCGTTTTTGTATATAGGGCAGTGCCCATAGCGGAAATAGCTGGGCTGTGCCCGCATTTTGTAAAAAAATATCCACCTATAATATAATATGCCGCCGTTTTAGTCACTTTCTGTGGTGTTTGCTTCTTGAACAGCATCTGTTTGTGGATTTTCGCTTTCTGTGTGATGAAATGTTTTGAGGCGAAAGCCATTAACCAGTGTAGGTAATGGAGTGCCATCTAACTCAGCCAGTTGGAAAACGCTGGGTCGAACCATTTGAACAATTTGATAAGGGCCAAGCCAACGAAACTTAAGTTTACCCGGAAAATTTTTGTACCGAGAATCATAAAGAAGAACCAAATCTCCTTCTTTGAATGTTTTTGTCTTCAGATGTTTGTCATGTAAAGATTTTTGCAACTGTTGTCCATGAAGAACACGAATATAAGCATCCCTTCTAAGTTCATCCAACTGTTCCAATTGATAGACCCTTTCTTTGAGTGCAGCAGGCGGATTATGGGCAGTAGCCAGTTGAAAACGGAGTGTTGGAAGGATATATTCAAACGGCATGAGAGCTTCGTGACCATAAACCAATTTGAAAGGAGTGTGACCTGTAGCTATTTTGAAACAAGTATTGTAGGCCCAAAGAACAGTAGGAAGTTTTGTTTGCCAGTCTGTGCGGGAAGCGTCACAAATTTTCTTGAGAATGGTGACCAGAGTTTTGTTGGTGCTTTCTGCCAAACCATTACCTTGAGGATAGTAAGGTGTGCTCTTGTGATGATGTATCAGGAGATAATCCGTCAGCTCCTTGATGGTATGATTGATAAAGTGGACACCACGATCACTGACCAGCTCCGTGGGGCAGCCAAATCGCGTGATAATTTGTTGATAAAGGACCTTGGCTGTGCTTGCCGCAGTGTTGTCTGGAAGTGCGCAAGCTTCCGCCCATTTAGTGGCGTAGTCAGTGAGAACCAGAATGTAGCGGGCACGGGTGTGCCGCGCAGGAGGGTCGATGGGTCCCACAAAATCCATTCCCCATTTGCTGAAGGGAAGTGGCATGGCAACTGGCGTCAAGGGAAGAGCGTCACGGGCCGTCGGCCGTCCCACACGCTGGCAAGCATCACACGTGCGGGCGTGGGCGTGAGCGTCTTTGAAGAGCGTGGGCCAGCTAGAAGGATTTTGCGTGCCGTGGTGTCACCATGAAAATGACCACCACCTAGCCCTTGATGAGCTTCTCGAACAATATCTGGAACTTCATGAGGTAGAACACAGCGTCGAAGGATGGTATCCTTACCCTTTTTGTAGAGATGTCCTGCAACCATGGTGTAGTCACAGACCTCGCGGAGAAATTGATGTCGACGGGATTGCCGCTTGGCAGGAGAAAGCGTCTCGTCTTCTGGTGGAAGAGCACCTGTGAGGAGGTACTGCTGAAAATCATGGAACCAATGTAGTGTTGCCGTGACTAAAAAGAGTTGAGCATCAGGAAAGGCGTCTGAGACTCCAGTTGAGGGATCATCTGTGTGGATGCGTGAAAGATAATCCGGGACCACATGAGATTTGCCGGCCTTGTGAACAATTTCAAAAGGGGCAAATTCTTGGAGAAGAAGGACCCAACGAGCAATGCGGCCCGTGGGCGTGGATTTGTTGATCAAATAAAGGAGTGCTTGGTGGTCAACAAAGAACTTGATTTGACTGCCCAAAAGGTAGTGACGGAAGCGTTGGACACTGAAAATGAGACCCAAAGCTTCACGCTCGGTGGCAGAATAGTTGCGCTCAGCAGAATTGAGTTTTCTGCTGGCGTATCAATTTGGTTTGTCAGTGTGCGCATCATATTCTTGAGAAAGAACAGCTCCAATAGCAAACGCCGAGACATCGACATGAACATAAAAGGGGTTGTCCCATTGAGGAGGAACAAGAACCGGGGCCTGAGTAAGCAAAAGCTTCAACTGTTGGAAGGCAGCCTCCGCCTGGGAATTCCAAGCCCAGGTGGATTCATCACCCGTGAGTTTATGAATGGGATCTGCAATGGCTGCTAGTCCAGGAATGAAGGTGGAGTAATAATTGACCTTACCCAGGAAAGAGCATGTCTCCTTGATATTGGCTGGGGCTTGAGCCTTGAGCACACAACTGATTTGGCAGGATCTGTGGTGATACCTGCTTTGCTGACAACGTGGCCTAACAGAACTCCTGAGGTGACGCAAAAGGTGCATTTCTCCGGATTGAGACTAATGCCAGACTCATCACATTTCTGAAAGACGAGTTCCAATTTATCCAGATGGTCAGCCATGGAACTGTAGGCAGAGAAGTCATCTTGAAAAATTTGTAAGAAGGGATTTTCCTTCATGAAATCATGAAAAACTGAGAGCATGATGCGTTGAAACGTGGATGGAGAGTTTGATAAGCCAAAAGGAACCACCTTGTAGGCAAAAGTGCCCCACGGGGTGGTGAAGGTAGTCTTGAGTTGATCAGATTCTTTGATTGAGATCTGATTGTAGCCAGAAAAAACATCCATGAAGGAGTACATCTCATGTCCAGCGACCTCTTCCAGAACCTGGTCTGTGAAGGGAAGTGGAAAATGATCACGCTTCGTGGCCTGATTGAGTTTTCGGTAGTCCACGCAGACGCGGATCTTACCATTGTGTTTGAGTGCAATGACAATGGGGCTCACCCATTCAGAATGTTTGACCTCATAGATCAAGCCTGCAGCAAGGAGCTTGTCAATTTCTGCCTTGACGCGATCACGGTAATTGGGGTTGAGCCGGTACTGTCATTGCTAAACTGAACGTGCATCAGATTTGGTAGGAATGGTGAGTTCCCCCAAGCTTTTGTTGATTCCCCGAAGATCTCTGTAGCTCCAGGCGAGAATGTGTTTGAACTTTTTGAAGAGTTTGACAGCCCTGTTACGATAGGGGGTCGGAAGATTTGCAGCAAGTCGGACAGGCTGATTGTTGCCAACGTCCACGATCTCGACTTCTGGAGTCTGAATATGGGGTATCACTTCAGTGTCCTGGACAATGTGTGCAGGAGGTTGGAGCATAACAGGATGCGTGGCACTCTGCGTGGTGAAAAAGAGAGGTTGCTGAGTTTCATCAAGCAGAGGTTGCTTCATGACAGCGTGGACATCTACAGGAGCTGCAGGAGATTCCTCATCTGAAAAGTGATCAACCCGTTGAATTCGATTGCAAGGAGCCAGGTAGGGGTCAAGCAAAGCCGCCACAGCCTGGTCCTGATCAAGAGTCATTTCACCCCAAGGATCAGCATATTCGGGGTAGGATGACAGAGGCAGACTCGCAGGTGGAGCCTGAACTTGATAGATATTCTGAGCTTCCTCAGAATCTGTGTCGGAAAGAGAGGGTTCAGCATGTTCAACAGAAATGATCTTGCCTGTTTCCAAGTCCATGGTGGCATTGAGGTGACCATCAGTGATGACTAACTGGTCCGTGGCCCAGTAATGGATACTCTTGGCCTGGCGGAGAAAAGGTCGGCCAACCAACATTTCATAATCGCCGGGATCTTCCCCAGCCTTCCAAACTCCAAATTCCAAAGGGAATCGAAGGTCACCAATGTTGATGTGAAGAAGAGGCGTGACGCCTTGAGGTCGCGTGATATGGCCATTAGCCAATTTGATGTCATATGGGGCACGATAAAGTTCTTTGATGCCCATTTGTTTGCGGAGTTTATCCGTGATGAGATTAACTGCGCTACCTCCGTCTATTTGAACATGGTTGACTTGCTGATTACCCACCGTGGCATGGACCGTGGGTGTAGAGGTAGCAACAGCCCCAATTAAAACAATCGGGGGAGTGGTAAGCGGTCCTTGAGAGCGGGGACGAGTTTCAAAATGGTTGCCAAGCTTAAAGGAATTTTGATATTGGCTAGCTCCTCTTGGAGTTCGAGGCACATGAGAAAAAGGATCTGGCTGGTTCCACGGGTCTTTGGAGTGCGTGGTAATGAAGCAGCAACTTCTTTGAGTAAGTCAACCTCTGCGGCAATATTGGGATATGTCCGAGGCGTGGAGGTTGAGATGTGGAAGGTGTATCTTGTCTTTGTTGAGCTCGGTGGTGGCATGAACATTTGCCAACGTCGCGGCCTTGCCAGCTTGCATGAGGTTCAAAATGCTTTGGCGAACTTTAGGCATGACATGCGGCATGAGTTTCTCAAGTCCGGGTGCAAAGTGAACCTTTTTTTCCTCGTCATGAGGAATGGTGTCGAATCGCAAAGGCGGGTTGCGTGCCATTAGGAATAATGGTTAAGGGACGTGATGCCCTGGTCTGGCGTGAAACCAAACCAACCCAATTTGATGGCTGGACTGAAGGATTAAGAGCTTGGAAAATTTCTTCCTGTGCTTGTTGATCCATCCGAGGTTGATTGGCGGGAGCGGAGTTGATAACGCGTGATTGCCGAGGCGCCGCAAGGTGGCTTCTTAAGAACGGGGACGCGGGCCTTGTTTGCCATTAGCAATCCGAGTTGGTAAGCCGCGTGAGGCGGACCGATGTGGTGCGATTGGTGCGTGAAGCCATGTACACGAACTTGTGGAAGTTGAGGACACGCCGTGGTGGTATGACCCCATTCTTGATAGTGATAACACTGAGCTTTAGAAGGATCAAAAGGAGGACGGGGGTTGGGTCCCCGTTGTTGCTCCTGTTGCTGATAAAGTTGATTGGGTTGCGCCCTGCGATGGCGGCCGCCGATAGTGCGATTGTTCTTTGAGGTGTGGTTTGCACTTGATAAACCAGTTTGTTGCGGAAAGGTGTGGGATGAGTGCGAGTGCACTCTTCCGTGGCATGATTGCACATGTTGCATCTCTTGCAATGAGGCGGGCCATTGATGGAGTTGCACTCATTTGCCAAGTGGCCTTGGTATTTGCAGATATGGCACCAGATCTGACTACGCTGTGGATTGGCGTGTTGAGGCTGGACAGCCGTCTGTGGAACCATGACAGGTGGAATGAAAGGGAGCTCCTGAAGAGCCACGCCACGGGAGGAAACATTGACGGAGTGATTGACCAGGTCGATAGCCTGCTCCAAAGTCTTCAGACGCAGGTATTCCGTCATGAGTCTGATAGCTGGAGGAAGTCCTTGGAGAAACCAGACCAAGATCTGGCTCTGTGTTGGGTACTCCTTGAGTTTACTGAGCAGAATGTGAAGTCGATCTGCAAAATCCCGGGCAGACTCCGTGGGCTCTTGTTGAAGTTCATTTAGTTGCTTGAGATGAAGTTGATCATCATCTGTGGTCCCATAATGAGAAAGAAAAGCAGTTCTCATTTCGGACCAATCTTGTTTCCAGTGGCTTTTGTTGGACATGAGCCATTGATGAGGAGAAACCCGCCTTGATGTGGTGGAAAAAGATGTGGAATTTCGGTTGAGGTTGCGCATGACCATTTAGGACAGCTAGAGCCTCAAATTCTTCCATGTGGGCCCGAGCACTTTGGTCTAAGGGTTTGCCTTTCGTGTTGCCAAAGGTGGGATAAGTCGGTTTGAGTCCGAAGGTAGATGTGAAAGTGCTTGGCTGGACAGAACGATTATAGTGAGGATATTGAGGTGGAGTTGGAGGTGGCATGGTGCCCGAAGGACCACGATGAAGGGGTGGCTAGCGGTTGAGGAACTGAAGGTGCCTGAGCATTGGTTTTGAGGTGCGTAAGGTTGTAAAGGGAAGAGCGGTGGGAAATGTAGGGAAAGGAAATTCACGGGTAGGTGCAAAAAGAGACACGTGGATATCCCTGCCCACCCGGGGGAGATGATGGTTATGAAGGAAGAGGCATTATGGCACGAAGAGTGATGGATGTAGGCATGTTCAGGGGTATGAAAGTAAGGTTGAGAAGGTTGAGCCTGATAGGGCTCCTGATAGTGATGAGGTGACTGAGGCTGTGAGCAATGTTTGCACGCTTGGGGCGGGGAACTGGGACGAGACAGGACACGAGGGGTGGGTGGCGCCGACTGAGCCCTAGACCGAAGGTGGCCTCCCTCAATGTCATAAGCAGATCCATACATGTCGCGAACAGTTTCCCGACGATGATGACGCTCCAAGCGAGATGCCGTCTGAGAAAGGAGTTCTTCTGGCGTGAAGTTTCGGACAGACATGGCGACAGAAGAAAGTAGGATTGAATCAGACCCGGCAGCGGCGACAGTGTTTGGGGTCTGGGTTCGGGAACTCCTGGAAGACAGCCCTCTGTGAGGACCCGTGGATCTAACAGGAGAGTCCGGGGGACTATGTCACGCGGGATTTGCAAGAAGAGAATAAGAAGAAGAAAACAGAACAAGAGAACAATGAGAGGAAAATGATAAGCTTCCTTGATATCAATGATGAACATACATGAGCTCTCGCAATCGAGAGAAGACTGAAACGAGACAAGACTCAAAACTCATCTAGCCTTCATGTGCTAGCTCTAATCATATATATAGTACAATGGCCTTTGGCCCAATATAGACACTCTGACTGATCTCGGTGCCGACTCCTGGAAGGAGGCCTGATTTGCAGGAATGTTGGCAATGCCTCTTGAAGTGCCTAGAATCACGCTGATGCTGACGCGGGCGGTGGCGGGCCATCACTTGTCTGAGCGGCGCCTCTTGATAGCAGACCCAGGCTTTGACTGCGTGGTCTGCTGCTTGGTCTTCTGCTGGGCCTTTGATGGCTGACCCGTGGCTGACTGTGGATCCTTGAGCTTGATCTGGTCCGTCGTGTGCATGAATAGTCCTGAACCAGGAGGCACAGGACTAACACCAGCGACCAAACTTATCAGTCTGAGTAAATGTCACATCAATAGAAGACCTCCAAGCAGTGAGAACCCCAGCTTTAGATGAATCAGCTGCCGCCACCAAAACATTGTACTCACGACCTAGAATGGAAGCCAGCTTGTGTACATCACCTCTTCGACACTTGTGTTCTTGAAGGCAACAAAAATCCATAGGAAATTTAGATAAATAAAGGGACAATCTGCTTCTTTTACTGGGGGAAGAAGCAATGCCCCGAACATTCCATGACACAATATTCATAATACTGAGTTGGGATGGTCCACTTCTATACTCACTATCTGCATGTCTACCACATCAGTCCCATGATATTCTTCTGGGAGATCTGCCCAACAAGTCCTAGAAAGTGGTAAGGGGGAGCCTCCTCTCTGTTCCACCCTTCCATTGTGCACTGCAATTCTTGGCGGAGGAGAGCCTCCTCTCTGCTCTATCCTCCCCATATTTTGTGCAGCTTCACCATGAGACTCAAGTGGTGAGGGAGAGCCTTCGCTCCGCTCAACCCTCCCATTTGCCTCTTCTGTGGAAGTGACAACCTGCGAAGCAAAGTGAAATCATAAATTATTACCTGGCTATATTCCTACACACACAAAAACCTGTTACAACTATCACATTAGAGAATTACATGTGAGATGACCGGAGGGTTATTTCATAATAGAGATTTCTCAAAAATATACAAGCAAACATATATATAAATGAAAAACATAACAAAAAAAACTCGAGCAAAACAAACGAAAGGCAACACACACAGGACCAGTTGAGGACAAGGGGATTCGCAATAATTAAATGTGGTATATCCCGGCCCCTTCTAGCTTGGAATCCGGGTTATCATATACCAGCCAAAAAAGGTGGTATAACTGGCCATCTGTTGACAACTGGGTGTGACAACCATATGAGTTCGTATGTACGAATATGGTCGTCACACAGATATACGCATAAAGCAAGATCAAACTTGCAACTTACTAGTTGTAAACCACATACCGTTGCAAAGTGTGCTACCTATTTTCCTCAGCAAATGTTCTCTTGTATCTTCCTCATATGTGCAACAGCTTGCAGGAGGTCCTAGAAGATTCTGGAAGCTACGTGCATGTGATCTCATCCGTTGAAGTGGCACAATCTGGACAATTGATTTAAGAATATATAGAGGAGCCCCATTCTTGTCGAACCATTCCAGTTCAATGCCAGTCTTGATCCTTCGAGGCATTTATCTTGTATTCCTGCTTGTCTTCAGGCCATTGTATTCTTGTTTTTTCATTGTATATCAGATTCTTTGCCAATCACATATTTCTTGCATATTTTCCTTGTTTTCGCATAGGTTCATGACAGTTTGAACTGCAACCCCTTATCGATTCTCGTCTGTTCTAAGTCTAAGTATTTTTTTGTTTATATTTGATGTTTCTTATCTCTGTAGAGGAGGTCTCAACCTTATTACAGCAAGTCTAGCAACTTGTTCAAGTATGCCATCAATTACAGTTGGACAATAAAGAACTCAGAGGTCGGATAGCTTTTTATAAGTCAGTCTCTAGCTCTGGATTGAGGCCATCAGAGCCTCTAAGATCAGCTTGCCAGTACGCAATCCAAACTTCAATTCTTTCTATCAAATTCAATTTGTGATTCAACTCCATCTTCATAGATATCCCACACTCTAGAAACAAGTTGGGTTGATTGGTTCTCTCCTCATAGGCCAGCTTTAAGTTGGTTTGCTCCTTGGTGGAAAGAGGAGCTCCAGAGTTGCAAGAATTTGCTGCTTTCACTTTTGAGCTTGAAGCATTTTTTGGGGACACAGATTGCCGTGGGCATCAGTTATGAAACTCCACAATCCCAGGCAAGGCTCTTGCCCAGCCTTAGTTTATGCATATGAATTCTGCCAAATTGCAATTGATACTGTCTGGGATGATCCACCGTCAAATCAAGCTCCTCCTTTGTCCTGTTCCTTACCTCTAACTAGGTTGTCAACCCAGCTTCAAGCACGCGGTACACGGCAACTCTGACTTCCTACTCTATGGCCACATGACTCTTGCTTTTCGTTCTGTTAGAATAGAGAAGGTTTTGTACCACGAAGAGAAAAGCTAGGAATAAGCATTACCAAAACCATCTTGATTCACTTAGAAGAACGATATTTTAAAGTAAGTGGTATGGTAATTTTGGTAATATGCCTGGCGTGCCAGATCTTCTAAATCGCCTTTTTAGCCTGCAACAGCAGGTGCTTCCATGCCTTTTTATATCAGATCAAATTCTTCTTTTAGATACTTGGTCTGAAGCATTACCTACAAAGAGACACTTTTAATTCACGGTAAGCTTCTACTCCAATCATTGATTTTACTTTACTCTATGGTGCTGGTTCGACAGATAAAGAGCAATGCACATATGTTGTGACACACACCGAGCACACTCCGTGTGGCATGCTATGGTTCAAACTGATGAAAAAGTTGCATCACATTTGGACTTGAACCCTCACACAGAAGAACAAGCTGACTATCCTGTACATGATCCAGTACTAGGTCAATTTATACATGATCCAGTATTGGATCAACTTGATCAGGACATAGGTTTTCACTTACAAATAGTGGATATATATGAAATAGATTCTTGCTTAGAAATTGAAAAGGCTGCATATGTTTTTATAGACACGACGCACATCTGCAGAACAGACATTATCATAGCATATAGAGTTGGTGCTCAACAAAGAGATCGGCCATGCCATATTGTAGTTCGCTCCAAGACCCTGCATATAAACTGTACATACTCTAGCATGGCAACTATCTCAAGAATACTAAGTTTTTTGTGCAAGAGGATCTTCTAGTATAGTTGTCATAGAGGCGAGAGGGACTTTGCAAAAGTCCAAGAAGCATGGCTGGAAAAAAAATGGGCAGTACATAGGGGAAGCACAACCATTATCCACGATCAGTGGCCTCATGATCTTTAGTTGAATTATTGCTCACAGCCCCACCCTCTGCCCCTTCTGGTTATTTTGGATTTATTTATTTTTGTCTTATATTTAGTTGTATTTGGTGTTGGGGCTTAGTCCTCAATTCTGTTGTTTGGACATTCGCCCTTTGCGTGTACCTGCCCCATAACTTGTTTGGATTCTAATGGACATAGAAATTCCCTATCTTCTAATGATGGGAAAAAAAGAAATTTAAATTCCTTCACTTTTTGAGGTTCATATTTGGGATTTACCCCTAAATTTTATACTTGGCCAGTTAGCTACTTAGGCTAATGGCTAGTGCTTGATCTTGGTCAACCAAGATCGTTGCTCTGATATTGTGACTCTCCTTATGCTCTGTAGGATATTCCACCATATACACCTACTTGGTGCATACAAATCTTTTAGTTTAGATTTGTATGGATACATATTTATAGCATATATTCTGGGGGAACGTCATAATATTCCTGGCCAAGAGATATCCCCTAACCAAGATCATGGCCACCATAAGGTCTCAGCACACGTTGCAGAAAGTTCGCATGCATGCAAAGAGCGTCAATTTAGGGATCGGTTGAAGCTTGTCGGCATTAGATTTTACTATTAACAGAAGCTGAAAGAGCAAGGACTGGTTCATACTGGATTTTTCTTGCAATGAAGTCAAATGTTGGATGTTTTGGACACTAAAAATTGCTTGCACTAAAGCTCCAATAACAGAAATTCGAAACAACATCACAAGTTTCTTGCAATGAAGTCGAACAATGGATTTAAATAAAAATCTGACTGATTACAATGGATTTGTTTCAGTTGAAGCACAAAATCAGATTTTCTTGCCCCAAAATTCTTCTCTCTATTCCTCGACATAGCTCCATGCGGAGCGAGATTTGTGACGTGGTAATCTAACCTTGGGCGTAGGTGTGACAAGATTTCTTGGGCATCTTCATTCCCTATCAAGGCATAAAAAAACTCAATGGGCCCAAGTTTGAATTTCGCCATAATAATCCAATATTGGTTTTTTTTTTTTTGAAGGATGAAATTAAATAATATTAATATAGAGTAAGTACAAGAAGAGCAATACTAGGGTACCCCTGCCCAAACATGAGCGAGCACCCACACATCACATATGCCTACCTACGACTCATGGGATAAATCTGCCAATGCTATCTACAATGAAAAGGGTCCTTTCCCAGACCGCAGCCTTAAACTGCTCCTTCCGAGGAGACGCCAGGTACGAGAGATATAATTTGTACCTTAACTGCGGGAAGAAAACCCGAGGCTGCACCTCCTCATTCCTGAAGACCTTCATGCGTCGACGCTTCCAAATGAGACACACTAACCACGCCTTACACAAATGGAAGGCCAGACTCTGAGGCTGGGACCACCCACGAGGATACACCCCCAACAGAACCTGTTGACTCTGGAGCGAGGTGTGAAAGAGGCGCTGGACCCACTGCCATGCCGGCTGGATATCTGCGCAGAGAAACATGCAATGCTCCAGGGTCTCCGCACAGGCACCACACATTGGACACGTGTTCACCCTCAGGGACCGGTGCACTATCTGCCATAGCAGCACCCGAATCTTGGGGGGCGAGATTGGATTCCACACCCACTTCCATGTCATATATGGAATGTATTCAGGATGTAATGATGTCCTTCAATAATAATAAAAAAAGGGGGAAGAGAATAAGTTATAGCAGAGCATGACCTATTCCAACAAACAAAGCTACATGATCCATTCAATCAATCGGCATGTTCATGCATCAAGCAAAATGAATAAATAGGAAGTCTACCAAAATTGAAACATACCATCAATAATGCTATTAAACCCTTCCTAAATAGCATTACATATTTACCTTACTTTAAGATATAGTTATCCAAGAACTCAAAAATATTTAGCCAACAATATTTCTTAATTATCATGATATTTTTTTCCTTTGACTCAATCGTAGCAATGTTGAAGAAACATGTCAAGGGAGAGTACATAATATATTTCCCAGGAATAAAGAAAAAGTCTAAATATGAAATTCACTTGCTTATTGACTTGGCTTAGTGCTTTTAAAAAGGTTCTAAGTCTTTAATGGACATTCTACATCCATCTTTAAGAATGTAGCTATCAATTCTGCAAGTTGTCTAGTTGTTGGCTTGAACCTACGCAGATGATTGATGTTGTATATATGTGTTGCTCAGTGGCTGCCCGATTTTGCAAGTACTCTACTCTATAATCCACAAAAGCAACAAAGCATAAGCCTTTTCCTAGAATTCGTTGCAGTTGAAGTATATTCTAGATGAATAATGCATTTACCTAAAGCAACAGAGTGTCCAAAATTCAAATGAAAATGAAGAAAGAAGAAAAACACATTATAAAAAAAAATGAGGTGAAGCAGGAAGTGTAGTATCATTGAAGTTCGCCAAATCGTCCAGAATAAAATAAATTAGACAACAAATAATTTGATCTAACTAGATGATGACCCAATTAGATAATTAGAGTTGTGGATGGTCTCTGATGCAAAAGCTTCCAAGCTAGACATGTACAAATATATTGTAGGCACACAACAGATCCTTTAATAGAGGTTCATCTTCGCAAGAGCCTCGCCAATACAGAGTCATCATCGATAGCGAGGATGGCGGTGGCGGCAGGACCTAGGCGGCAGACTCAGGTGACGATCTGAACGAAGCTGGTGGGCGCAGATCTTGTGGGAGCTATGGCAGGGGAAGGCAACAGCAATCAGGTGAAGCGGATCTCCAAACTTGCAAGGGCGGCCCAGCAGAATCGACCTGCTGGGTCTTCAATCCGGCAGCTTGGTATGGAGGCGGCAGATGTGGAGACCTCTCTGGCAGCTTCAGGGAAGCAGGTCCGGCCTGCTGGGTTGCCGATTACTCCCTTAGGGGGCGATTTGGCGCAAGGGTGCAGGGATTTGGCTCAATCGGTTACTCCCTTAGTTTTCCTGAGTCCCCTTTCTCGTTTAGAAGCATTTCCGGTTCATCACACACTTCTTCGAGGAGAACCAAATACAAATAATGGAACCTTGCGTCGTTTGGCTCATGTTAGAAAGAAGAAACTACTATGGGTGGTAGCTTGATGACCGAAGAACATTATTTGGTTATAGTACCATGCTTTAAAACCATTGACTTTGGGAAATAAGTCAATGATTCAATATATAGACCGAAGCGGCTCATTTTTCATGTTTGCAAGGCTCATTCTTCTTTCATTTTGTTCGTTTCATTTTCATAGATCCCCCATCTTTCGGCTGGATCATCTCCTTTTCTGTCATAACATAATAGCCCTGTAGAATCGATCTGCTGGGTCTTCGATCCAGGGAGAGGATGCTTCTGAACAAGGTCACGGTGAGCTGCTTCAAGAGATTTTCCGTTTGCCGGATCTGAATAGGGCGGCCTAGCAGAATCGATCTGCTGGGTCTTCAATTGGGCAGGCAGAGGGGCTGGAGACAAATCCGGCTGCTTGTGGGCAGCATGTATGGTCTGCTGTGCTGGCTTCTACACAGGACTGTAGGGAACCGCTTCATCCGGGTTCCCAATTGGTGGCGGTGAACGGGGCTGTAGGGAGCACGGGGATGGGCCAGACAGGGCAGCTGCTAGGGCGAGGGCAAGGTTCTTTGGTGGTTGGGCAGCAAGCAACCTCGGTAGAGAATCTGCAGGCCGAGGCATCGGTAGGGAGCCTTCAGGGTCGGATGGTATGTGCAGCAGGGGAAGCGGATTTTGAGATTCCGAGTAGCATGCCCCCATTGGAAATGGCAACCCCGTTTCGCGGTTTAAGTCTGTCTGCATCGACTCTGCCAGAGGACCCTTTTGCTCTGCCGGAACCTATGAGCAATTTCCCGCGGGGCGAGGGTTGTAGCGGTGCTTCGCAGCATCCGAATAAGCCAACAGAACACGTGACTCCGAGTTTGGAGAGGCAGGAGGTCGAGGGGCAGAGTGTCGGGGTGGCACAGCCTGCCTGGCGAACAAATGACACGGTCAGCAGGCTGTCACGGCCGCGGTTCTCAGAGTGGATTCGGCAAACTATGGCACCGGTTGACACCTGCCGAATGGAGGAGGCCCTAGCCTTTTTGAATTAGCATAACAGAAGAGAGTTGCAGGTCGATTCCACTGGCCCTCCTGCTAACATCATCGAGGTAGACCATCGGCAGCACCTCAAGTCTATTTCCAATTTGGTGTCCTGCGCGGTGTTGGTGTACTATACGGGGGTATTGGACACAAGGAGAGTCAGCGGGTGGCTACAAGCTCACTTCAAGCGGCTGGGTATCTCGCCGTTTCAGTCCTTGAAGTTCCTGGGGAATAATTTCTTCCTTCTCATGTTCGATGCGCCCACGGTGGTGGAGAGGGTGGTGGCGAGGGGGGTTGACCTCATGTGGGAAAACTATCTGATTTATCAGCATTACACCCCTAGTGTGAGTGCTCGATCTCTGTCGGCCTTGAAGATCCCCTGCTGGTTTCAGGTGGTGGATCTCCCGGCAGATATGCTTCTACCGGAGTTCATGATAGCGATTGCCAAAGGGCTCGGAGGGCGTATTGCTCACTCCATAGTTCGGGAGCTGAAGATTTGCGTTGCGCTGCCCGCGGATAGTCCACTGCCTCCTGCAGTCACCGTTCGGAGCGGCGATTGGTACTTTCGGTTTCCCCTTAGATTGTTGAATGGCGTCGAGATCCGGAGAATGTTTCCCGCCCTTCAGATCTTCGCAGGCTCACTTTCCGAGCACAGGCCCGCCCCGGGGCCAGGGGCCTCACGAGAGACTAGGCATGAGGTTCTTCGGGAGGCGACAGGGGCCCCGCCCCACTCTATGCCGGTAGATAAGCCGTCTCCGGAGAGGACCCAGACGGTAGCAGGGCCGGTACTGGATAGGACATCCCGGCCTACCGCGGGTAACGTGCCTTCGGCCGCTCCCGTGGGGCAAGGCAGCTCGGACCCTACGATGTCTCCACAGATGGTGGCACAGAGGTTGCTCCATATTCAGCAGCTGCAGGAGCAGGCAGAGCAGCAGCGCCCTCGACAGGTGGATCCAGGGCCGGCTGGGGGGCGGCGGGTCCAGTCGTCGGACTCTGATGCGGCATCCACTCGGGCCTCTTCGGAGGGGATGGAACTGGACAAGGTGGCGCGGGTGCGCTCTTGGGCCGATGAGGCGGATCTGGATGCAGCGGTCTCTCTGACGGACAACCCGCTCGCTCTGGTTCCGTATGATTCAGACCAGGGGTTTTTTTCGCCGGCAAGACGGGGGCGGAAAAAGAAGCAGCGTAAGAGTCCGTCCTCTCAGTAATAGCTATGGACAAGAAGATTCTGAGTTGGAACATTCGAGGTGTGCGCTCGTCGCCCAGTAAGAGAGCGACGAGCGCAAGATGGACCCTGATATCTTGTGCCTTCAGGAACATAAGTGTCACAGGGGAGATACTCGGGCATTGCTGGACATGTTCGGGCCACAATATGCTGCTGCAGTTGCCACCTCCGGGGCTTCTAAAGGTGGGACGGCTGTTGCGTGGAAGATGCATGTGCATGTGAAGTTCACCTTGGCTGATCGCTGGGGCAGGTGGGTCATTATCAAGTGGCGTGAGGGTCCGCATGAGTGGGGGATTGTAAATGTCTATGCCCACAATACGGCGCGGCAGAGGGGGGCGTTGTGTGCGTCCCTGAAGCACAAGCTTGCATCCCTGGGAGTTGGTGTGCCTTGGCTGTTGTTGGGCGATTTCAATATGGTGGAGACTACTCAGGAGAGCGGCGGATGTGGTACAAGGCTTTGAGCGGGCGAAATGGGTAAAGCTTCTAGACTCAGGGCAGTTGGCGGAGTTGCCGGGCGACTCCACGTTTACTTGGTGTAATCAGTGGACTGGGGCCGGACGGGGGTATGCTCGGCATGACAGATGCTATGCTAACACCCTCGTAGCGGACCGGGTGCCTTTGCTCAAGCGGAAGAACATCTTGTCCACCGCGGTCTCTGATCATTTTCCTCAGCTAATTTCCCAGGGCTTGAGTGCAGTCAGGCCGACGCACACGGTCTTCAAGTTGAACGTTGCTTACCTCTAGGATGCTGATTTCTCTTGAGGTTGCCAGCAGATTTGGTTTCGCACCTTTTGTGATAACATTGGCATGTCGGGGATGGTGAAGGCCCTGTCTGAGGTCAAGGCTTTTGCCAAGTCATGGGGAAGCCGGAGGATACGCCAGGAGCGAGAGGAGTTAGAGGCATGGTATCATGAATTGGAAGCCCTCAGGTCCCAACCGTCTGATGGGGTGCGGGAGAAGGAGTTACTGCGCTACATTGCAGCGGACGAATCCAAGAAGGTTGCGCAGGTGAGGGTGAAGGCAGGACTCACTTGGCTACGGGAAGGGGACACCAATTCCCGAATGTTCTTCAGGGCTGCACGTCAGAAGAAGTATGCGGCCTCTATGTCGTCCTTGGCATTGCCCGATGGCCGCATTCTGCATTCGCCGAACGATATTAAGCAGGCTACTTTCTGGCATTTTGCTCAGTTCTTTCAGGAGAAGAGATATCCCTTCTCTGAAGTGATAGAGGAGGTTGTGCTCAGCAAGGTGTCTTGTAAGGTGCCGGCGGATAGGAGGCAGGTATTACAGCGTACGTTTACACGGCAGGAGCTTGAGGAGGCTTGCCGTGCCCTGGCTCCTCATAAGTGCCCGGGACTGGACGGCATTCCGGTGGAGTTCTTCCAGGAATATTGGGATTGGGTGGAGGAGTCAGTGCTGCAGACTTATCAAGATCTGCTCCAGGCTGAGGCATTGGATTATAGACTCAACACTGGCTGCATCTCCTTGATACTGAAGGTGAAGGAACCCTCCGCCATCTCCGATTGGCGTCCGAGCACGCTTCTTTCGGCTGTATATAAGATTATCGCGAAGGCCCTCTCGCTGAGGTTATAGGTGGTCTTGAAGGAGGCTATTTGCCCCATGCAGTCTGGTTTCATTCCGGGCAGGCATATTCTCAACAATGTCGCGGCGGCATTTGAGGGCATTCACTGGGCACGCAAAACAGGTCAGTGGATAGTGTACTTGAAGCTGGATTTTGCAAAGGCCTATGACAGTGTTCGGTGGGACTTTCTGAAGAGGATGATGCTCGCCTTTGGGTATGGGGAGATCTTTACAGAAGTGACTCTGAAGCTCTTAACATCGGCCAGGGCCACTGTCCTTTGTCATGGTGAGTCATCGCCGATCTTTAGTGTGGGGCGCAGAGTTCGCCAGGGATGCCCGCTGGCGCCCTTCCTATTTACCATTGTGGCAGAGGCCCTCTCGCAGTTCCCGATCTCGGCTGTGGACGCGGGTATTGTGGAGGGGTTGAGGATGGCAGACGGGTCACAGCAGATTGGGAGTCAGTATGCTGATGACTCTTTCCTTTTCCTACAGGATGATGAAAGGAATTTGTTGAACACGAAAGAGTTACTAGATGCATTCTCTCTCGCCTCGGGTTGTCTTATGAATTGGTCGAAGTGCTCGGCGTTATGGCCGGTGGCAGATCCCACGCCCGTGGTCGTGTCCCAATTTCCTTGGCGGACGTAGCCGTAGGGCACATGCTCTAAGCTTCTGGGGATCCCGTTTGGCATCGACATTTCGGCGGCAGGCATTTGGGAGGACATTCTGGTGGGGCTGCGTCGGCACCTTAACTGGTGGAAGGGGGGAAAGCTTTCCATGGCTAGGAGGGTCACGGTGGCGAAGTCTGTTTTGTGCTCCATGCATATTTATATGGCATCCATTATCCTGGCACCGGAGAGCAAGGTTCGGGAAATTTCCTCTATGGTTCGTAACTTTGTATGGGATGGCAATGAGGAGGGGGCGGTTGTCAAGATGGCCTGGTGGATATGTGTGCTCCCCAAAGCTGCAGGGGGACTCGGTTTCTTAGACCTCTCGCTCCATGGCAAGGTCCTGTTGTCCAAGTTCGTGTTTGCAATCCTGGAGAATGCGCTTGATTCTCCGGGCATGGTCTTGCTGCATCAGTCGCTATCTCATTCGATTGTGTTCCGTAAGCCATCCGTGCCTGTGCGGCTTCCATGGGCGTTATTTGCAGATATCAGGCCATATGTTAATGCCTCTCCCTTCCTGAAGGGGCTCTTGCGCGCATGGGAGCAGGTCCGCCCGTTATTTGCCATCGATGCTGCCGGTAGTATTCAGTTAGATGCATTGCCATGGTGGATCCCGCTCGGCCCTGGTGCTGCACCTCAGGTGCTGGCTGCATCCGTCGATCCTCGGATCCAGCGCAGATGGACACAACGTGGGGTTCTGGCAGTGGGGGAGTGGTATATTGACAGCCAGCTTGCACCCTGGCAGCTTTTTCGCCACAAGTTCCGACTTCAGGAACGGGACTGCACTATTTGGGCACGGGTAGCTAATGCGCTACCGCTGCATCCCCCGCAGGCGTCCGGGCGGGTGTGGAGTTATCCAAAAGTTGACCCCTCGAATTTCGTGAAGTCATGCTATGAGCTTTTGGCTATTCAGGATGAGCTGCCTCCTTCGGACGGCTGGAGTCACCAGGTGCCAGGAGATGATTGGGGCAACATTTCCTGCCACTATATCATGCTCCGAAGGGCTCATTAGATATATAATATGGATCTCGAAAAGACCTTATGTGAAATAGAGAAAATTCACATCGGCTCTTTGCTCTGGCCAATCAGAGATGAGTGCCTTTGTCTTTAATCCATACATACCTGATATGGCATTTTAGCTTTGGTAGCTACATGTCATATTTAGACAAACCCACTTTTCCCAATAAAGACTCCCAAATTTACCACATTTTCTTATGGAGACTCCCAAACATATTTTTAATGGTTGGAGATAGCATGCCAATTATTAATTTTATCAGTTTTTCTCGCTTGGTGGAGCTTGCCTCGGGTAGTGTTTGGCGCGCTCATAATTTTGTGGAAAACATCACGTTTTTGAAAAGCCCAAGGTTTACGGTCTCTCTCTCTCTCTCTTATTCTGACGTCTCTCCCTCTTCCGAAGAAGGATCCGTCATCTGATCCATGCAATTCGAAATAAAACGATAAGATTGATATGCACAATATATATCTTTCTTATAAGTTTCATAGTTTATTTGTTGCATGGTAAATCTTATTTTAACCTTCTTACTTTATTTTTTTCCAGGTCTGAAGCAAGAACATTTGTGGTATAGTCTTTTGCATTGGCCTACATGTTAATTTAGATTGATAGCCCTTAATATGTGTCCTATTCCAGATTTTCAAGACGATCTTAATATAGGTATATAATTTGCATCTAGAAACCCATAGCCTTTGCCCTGATCCTATCTTTACTAGATTTGAGCTGTCAAGGATTTATTTTAAACTTGAGTAACTAAGACAAACTTGTTTAGATCTGTCTATATATTTAGCACTGCTATTCTTGTTTGCGTATCAGGATTTATGAGAATCAAATTTAGGAGCCAAATGTCAGCTATATAAGCATAAAGTAAAATTAACTCTATAATCCCCTATCACAGATCGCATAAAAAGGTATTACTGTGAATAACATTTTTGCTTGCTAGTTCTAAGGATGTGTCAGTCTCTGGACCATAATGCACCTGACACTATTGTGACAACGCCGATATAGCAGGAAATAATATAGTGTTTACCTATTATTGACATAGTTCTTGAACATACATTTATTTGCTGAGCATATATTTGTACGTTTATAAAACATCAAAAAATTGGATTTAATGGAGCATGGAATAACAAAGAAAATTCTCACATGCATAACAACAGTAGTGCTCTTCTAGATCCATTATAACTTGAAAAATGAAATAGACAACTTGCAGAACAAAATTTTATTTCCATAGCAGCCAGAAACGAAAAGTTTGTCCTGCATACCATGGAGGAAATACATTGCCTTGTTTGTAATCTAATAAAGTTCCTGCAACTATTTGCTGCAATCATTATGGTCCATGAGATTACATTTTTCATATGCATTCTATCAAAGACTTCATGTGCATCATCCATAGTCCCACATTTAGTATATCTATCTAAAAGAGCATTTCATATGACAACATTAGAAATGTAACCACATGTAATTGTCTGGGCAAGTAGAATTTTCCCCTCTTCCAAAGCTTCAGGATTGCTATATGCACCAAACACATTAGTAAATGTTATTTTATCTAGTTTGAGGTACTGCTTTGACATATTTCTAAAGAGTTGAATTGGTTCCTTATGGCATCCTTGTACAATGCATGTGCTGACCATAGCATTCCAAGACACGCTATTCCATGCATGCCTTGGTTCAAATACCAAACAAACATCCCATATGTGACCTCATTTTCCATATATGACAACAAGTGTGTTTCCAAGAAAGATATCTGATGCACTTCCCACATAGATGTCAGACGTGTAACGAGTGTAATGAGCTTTTAAGGCATGTGCATGAATATGTTTTCCCTGTGCCATGTGAGAACAAGTAGACAACGTGCTAATCAGAGTAACCATATTTGGAATGGAGCCCCTTTTTGCATTTGGTTAAAAAGTATGACAGATTCATGTGCATTGCCTCGCTGGGAATGACCTGAAATCATTGCATTCCATATTACAACATCCTTTGATGGAATCCTTTCAGAAACCTCTCAATACTACCACACTTGAAATACATGTCTACAAGTGTATTATCAAGAAAAACATTTCATTCACACCCATTGGCCAAGATACAGGCATGCAACCATTTTCCCTACCTATACATTTCACAAGCACCAAGAACTGAAACAAAAGTTACCTTGTCTATTCTCGTGCCTATTTCCATCATTTGTTGGAAGAGCTTGATAGAAATTTTGCTATCACCAAAAATGGCATATGCCCCAATAATTGTGGTCTATGTGAAAACATTTCATTTATCCATCCTATAAAATACTTTCGAAGCATCAAGTATGCTTCTACACTTGACATACATGATGACCACTGTATTCCAGACAAAAATGCTTGATTCAGACGAATTCTGTAAAATATGAGCGTGAACTTGTTTTCCGTCTGCCAATCTTTTAGCTGTGCAACATGCTTGCAAACGAGAGATATAACTTTCTGGTTACTCCATGTTTGTGCCAATCAAGGATTTTGCAGATTTGCAACTGCAGAAAGTTACATGGGTAGAAGCAGATGAATTGACGGAAATGTTCCAATCCAAAGGCAACTGGTTTTGCTACAATTGAAGCTGATCTGTATATGTCATGGTGGTTGTTTTTTAGCAATGTATTTATGGAATTCATCATTTGCAGTGCAGATTCTTCATATGTATATAGTTATTGCTACAAAATGGTAGAACAGGAACAGCTTGAGCACATGCGGTGTTTGAGAAAATGTTTGAATTGCATATGTATTGCAAATACAAGAAAGTACCTGCTAAAACAAGCATTGAGACCATAAATTTCTACAACATTATACAAATACAGCTTTGTAAATCCTAGTGGAAAAGAAGAGTCTGGAGTTAGAATTGTATATAAGTCCAGGGAGTTGAACCTGACAGACAAAAGTGCCTATATCCAATAGCATGTGGCAAGCACAGTATCATGCCACATTGCATATCATAAACCAAAGATTCTGATCGATGGAAGAATTCATGTAGATTTGGAATATTGGATTCGAGTACCAACATTTCTTTTTGAATCATACAAGTTGCGCATGAGGACCAAGAAATATTGGTAGCAGTCATCATGGCTTTGTCTGCTCTATTCAAAACAATACAACACAATGAATCTCAAAGTCAATTCATGATGAATCAAAGCCAAGAAGATAATTGCAATAGTGCATAGTCTGTATAGCTTCTATCATCTCAAAGAACTACCCACTGCCCTATGCCCAAAAAGTAAATTGTAAACTGAAAAGGAACCACAAAATTACCTATAAAACTTACTTCTCTGTTTTAATTTCAAAACCTCTGAGGAGGACAATGAGGTTAGCATCTGGAATAGGAAGAACCTGGACTTGGCTATGGCAGAGAAGGGGGGAAGGAACAAAAGAAAAAGATTTTTTTTTATTTGAGAAAAAAACGAAGTTAGGTTTATGATACTGAGTATTTTGTTTCAACTTTTTTCTTTGCTTTAGCATTAAATCTTTTATCAAAGCCTGAGGCACTATTGAAACTTCCTATGTATGCCTTTAAATATGCCATCGACCTCATATGCCTGAGATCTTATGTCCCTTAAAGGTCTGATCTTTCAAGCAAGTTAAATATACACGTGGCATTAGAATAGGGTTTCAAGGAAAGGAAAGATCTACATAGTTAATGACTTAATATAGCATGGATTACTTAGGAAAATAGAGAATAATGAGTTACAATTTTCTTAGGTGGTCTTTTTGAGACCCAAAATTTTATAGTGGCTATAACTTATTCTTGCTATATTGCTAAAGCACGTCACTTCTAAAAGAAACTTCTATGCTTGTAATGTATTGGTTGTTTTGTGCAGATGCTATTTGAGATGCTCTACTACAAAGGCGTTGAGCAATTACTTTGCAAACTTGTGTCATGTTTTATGTGGTCACCACCCATATGCTCTTGGAGAAATTAAGAGAATGTCAATGTTGGCCTTAAACCAAGCATTGCCACACCTATTTAAAATTCTAATTTGAATTTAAGTAACTTTCTAAGGCTGCTATAGGTTTTTTGAAGGAGCTTTGTATTAACATGACGAATACTTAGGACTAAAAGTTAGGGGTCAACCATAACCTCTAGCTTCAAGAAAAGGTGGCTTGGGAACATCTACTGGATGATATTGGACTACTATTTATAGCCACATCTAATGCTCTTTACTTCTAGTCCAATAAGCTGAAAGGTCAAAATCGGGTCTACTGCCTCCTTGACTGTTTTTATGTTGTTAATAGAATAACTAGCTTTATGGATTGATGCTTTGTAGAGGCAGATCCACAAGTACTGACATTGAATATGTAGCTGATACGGAGCAAGCACAGGGGAATGGTCCACAACGAATAGGTTATGGAAACATGACAAATATTATGTAAATATTATTCCTAAGATCATCTAGTAATATAAAGGTGCCGAGATATAATATCAAAATTAAGGGACACTTCTAACAAAATTATAATCATGCAAGAAGGTAGCTCATGTATTCAAGGGGTCAAGGCACTATCATTGGGATGATTGTTAGTTGAGGGAGCAGCCCATAGATAATATCCCATATGATAAGTCATGTAATCTAATTAAAGTCAAGGAGCCAAGGAGCTATTTTGGTATAAGAGGCAAGTGTTAGCTAAAAAAGGCTAAAGTCGTGGAGAGACCTATAAATAGATATGCTAAACTTCAGTTCGTCAATCTCGGCAACCAGAGCTCCAATTGAGGCAATCTTTACTTTGTTGGAACCAGCTCGGAGTCTAGTTTTCAAATTTGAGGAAGTAATGGCCGAAAACATGACAAGGAGTCATATATTACTGCTACAACAACATTACAACTTTGCTATTGTTTTCTGATGTATGGCTACTTCGAGTAGCGAGATTAGCTTGGAAGGCCAGTAAGCCATAAGCCAGAGCTTTGTATTTGCTATGGTGCTTGTGTTTGCCATAACCCAGTGGATCCGGATGGGTGGCTAATTGTGCTCTTATATTCTTGTATCCGAAAGACCCTCTCTTTCTTGATCTTGTTCAACAGTGGTGATGATGTTGTGTGATGTTGTGAATTCAAGTTGATTTTTTTTATCTACTAAAATATTATTATATAATACTATATTATGAGTCGTATCAATTGGTATTAGAGAAGAGGTTTTCGATTCTTTTGGGAACTATGGGCAATGGGATTATTAGTGGAATTTGGACTCTCTAATCTAGAGAGGAATCAAAGAATTTAAGAGTAGTGATTATGGTCATAGTCATGGTCATGGTCATGGTCATGGTCGTTTAGTACTTTTCGATTGGCGAGATGAATATGCAATGGCACCAAGACATATTTGTATTTTGATAAAGATGGGATTGTAAAAAGAAATTTTTGGGGTGGAAAAATACAAGGGTCTTTGCATATGCTGCAAGTACTATTAGATCTTACTGCGCCGGAGAACTGTTGGGGTCAGGCGTATAGACGAATTGGCAGGTGTCCTTATGGGATGGCAGAAGTGTACAACTTTATGGACGTTGGATACTCCAACTCCGGCGTGTGTTCATGATTATCCATGGAAATTACTTGCTCGTGAACAAACCACTAAGTTGTTGGGAATTGCAGTTGGCATCCATGAAATTGCTGGAGCTGCATGGGAGGAGATCATTAAGGGTTTGGAGAAGCACTTGTTTTGGTGGTCCACGACAAAGTTGTAGGTCGCATTACAGTGGTCAGTCAGTCCTTAATAATACCCATGTCTATATGGCATCAGCCCCACATATCAAAGTACATGAGCTATTGCAATAGTCCGGAACATGATATGGGCAGTACTGAGGAAGGTATTGTGATTAAGGTGGCTTGGTCAAAATGCATCCTTCTAAAATGAGCAGATGGTCTGGGTATGATGGACTTCTTACTGCAGAGCCAAGTCCTTATTTCAAAGTTCATTTAGAGACTCCTCAATGGTGAAGATGATCCTCTTGTTTTACGCCGTTTTGGACGAGCTCTTGATCATTATATCCCTCTAGGCAAGAAGGCAGTCAAACTAGATTTTGGCCTCTGTAGCCTTTTCTGTGTGGATTGTTGACAGTATGAGATGCAGTCAAACCTCCACACCCCTCAGCACCTCCACTGGCTACATTAGTTCATCCCCTTACACAAAACGATGGGTTCTTGCAGGTGTTGTCTCTATTCAAGCATGGTATGAAGCTGATCGCTTATTGTCTTTGCCCGATTTCAGGAAAAGTTCCTGCTCTTCTGTTGGGATGTGTCTGTATGGGAGAAGGTTGCAAAAAATTTGCCTCTTATGGTGCAGGTTAGGATTACTGAAAGGATGCTTTGGGGCTATCATGAAAATATTCACAAAGGCAAGCACTGTATCGAATTAGTATCTCACCTTCTCTTAGTAGCATATCCCTTTTTGTTACCAAATAGGTGGCGTCTACAGGTTCCACAACCCAATCTACGTCGTACATGCCGCTGGCTTTGGGATAAGTTGCTCCACCCTAAAGTTTCTGTACTTTGGTGGCAGGTTATCCACAGGTGCCTACATGTTAATGCCTTCTGACATTGTTATGATCCTTGCATATCTGCAGACTGCAGTATGCCCACTCTGCCTTTTAGATGTCGAGACTCTTGAGCACTGTCTTTTTTATTGTCTAAAGGTTCAGCCGGCATGGTTCTTGCTACAAGGTTTATTTAACAGTGCATTGGACTGTCAATTCATTCTCTTGGCATCATATCCCAATGCAGGGCCCCCAACTAAATAAAGGGCATTAGCTCTAGTTGGCTCTTGTGGACGATATGGGAGCGTCGCAAATGCCACATTTTCAAAGCATTTGTTCATCTGCACGTGGTATTATTATGGTAGCCCAGAAAAAGATACTTTTCAAGGCATATAAATGCAGCTCACTTGCTATGAAGTTAAGAATATCATCTGAAAGCGATATCTTCAGATCCACACTTACTCATGAGGAGTTGTACTATCTGTATATATTTGTGCTCTCACATTTTGTTTTGCATATGTGGTTGGGTGATTTGGCTCTAATGGATACTTTTTCACCAAGTTTTTAACCCCCCCATGTACTCTTTTCATTCCCTTGAGTAATAAAAGTCTCACGTTCATTAAAAAAAAAGGAGAAAAAAACCAGTGCTGATAACTAGTCATTGGTCCAATATTGAGATTACTAGTTATTAGTCTGCAGCAATACTGGTAATGAAAAAATAAGGACTTTCACTTTACGCACAAGAGTCTGATAAGAAGTTATAGCGAACCTACTGAGTTTGTTTTTTATTCTTAGAAAATGGAAAATTTGTAAAACTTAAAACCAAGTCTTCAGGGTGCCCCACTTCTGTTGACGTGGCAGACAAACTGTATTAGTAAAATGTGGATTTTAGTCCAGAACTATATCAACAATTGAAGAAATTCATGATTTTGGCCATGGCCAAAGCAAAGTTAAACCATATAGGTCACTGCTTGAAAGGCCACTTCAAGCATTGAATTAGCATTAATTTCAGGAAGGAAAATGTCATGCCGCACAAATAGAACTAGGTATTGCTACCAATAAGTGCATTATAAAGAGAATGTTTGTGGTAGCCTTGGCAACCACGATAAATTTCTTATAATAATAATTATATTTCTATTATTTATGTTACATTATATTGATTGTCATTATCTATGTTGAATTTCACACGGGGGGTTACTCCGGGCAACGAGACCTGTCGGATGGGCATATTTGCCCTTTATTCCAAGATCTGGACCGTATATAACGATCCTCGTTTGTGGGGTATGCATGTACAAGTTTTTGTATACTGTATATTAAAGTTTGCAAAATACTATAAGATTTGAGAGAATGTACTTAATGGTGTTAATTTTGTACATGTATTGTAATTTTTTTGGGGCTCTCGCTGCCCTACGTAACCCTCCGTGTGAATATGCACCCAAACCAAAGGGGGTTTAAGGGGGATTTTAATTTAAATGTGTCAAATGCAATGGTTTATGTTAATGATGTTAATGGTAGTTGTGTGTTAATAGTTTGTGTTAACTAAAAAAAATTTTGGCCCCTTCGGGGCCTTAAAGATGGTGTAGGGATGCATGTAATATTGTGCATGCAGTTTCCTTAGTGCATGTAATATTGTGCATATAATATCTGTGCATGGAGATTCCTTAGTGCATATGAATCATAATAGAAAATGGTAGTAGAGCTAAAAACAAGCCATTACATTCAAAGTCCTAATATTAAGTGTGACATAAAGACTCTGAAACCTAAAATGTGATTACTCTATGCAATGCCTTCATGGACCACTGTTAAAGAAAGAAAAATTACCATTTGGCCAGAAAAGGGGCCAGTTCAAGCCATCTGTTAGAGCTGCCATATTGGCACATGCATCCAAAGCAGTCGCATAAGTGTATTTATCTGGTTTCACCCCTTCAGCATTCATTTGATTGAAAAACTCCAAAGCCTTTTTATTATTTCTATTCTGCACATGTGCTCCAAGCATACTTGTCTAGGAGATAACATCACGGTAATGCATTTCATCAAACAATTATCTTGCATTATTAACATCTCCACAATAAGCATATGCTGCAAGCATGGCAGTTGATGTAACTACATGTCGATGAGGCATTTTATCAAACACTAACTGTGCATCTTCAAAACCCATGGCAACAATGTTCTGATGGATCTTCTTTCCAGTTACTAGTTCCATCATAGCAGCACAAGCGTCAAGAGCACTCATATAAGTGACTTTATAAGTGACTTTATCAGGGACTATGCCCTCCAGCTGCATTTGCCTAAAAAATTCAAGTGCTTGATTCTCATGTCCATTCTGTGTACATGCTGCAATTATGGAGTTCCATGACACTAGATCATGGAGAGGCATTTTATGAAAAATATTCCAGGCCTCTTGGATGCTCCCTTGCTGGGCAAATGCTGCTCTATAAGAAAATGAAGAACAAATCCAAAAAGAGGCCTCTTCCTGACCGTCGCCAATTTACCTACAAAGAGCTCAAGCTTGGGTGAGTATCTGTCATCATAATCAGATTTGTAACTATCTTCCTTACCACGTTTGGGGCCATGTCCTGATGTGAGAATAAAACAGTCTAGACGTTCATCTAAATACATGGCATAGGTTCTTACAAATGCTGGAAAATCCCAAGCATTTGAATGTGATTCATCTCTAAATCCAGAAAGATCTAACACCCGCCTGCTTACCATAAGGAATTCATCCTCAAAGATTGACACAAGCATTGACATATCCTCTGAACATACTTATCATCTGTGGGAACATCGTCATGGCTTGTAGCCTTCACTACTGCTACGTCCAGATCTGGCGCGCCAGAACTAGCTACCTTAGGTAGCCCAATGCTTGTTTGATCCTTTACAGCCCCAAGGGCTTTTCGAAGTGTCCGAGGAGCCATAGAACCACAAGCACTAAAACCCACAAGCTAATTTCCTTCAAACCTTTGAATCCTTTAAGAAGCAATGCCGGATGCGTCACAACAGTTTAATGCCCTGTTTCTGGTACCAAATCTGACTAAATACAACCAAATGAAATATGCATAGCAGAAAACAATGCAAGCTATCTTTGGCCCAAAAGTTGGAGATGCATCGTCCGGAGCGTCCTTAGAAATCCCAGATCCAGGAGATTCAGCGTTGGAAGTGATTAGGTGGAGAAGAATTGAAGGCCAGACTTTCCTCATTGCCGTCTCCATACCTTGTTTGCCTTCCACAATGCCCTAAAGGCTGTCTGCTTCTGTTCCGGAATGAACACCGCCCTAATCCGCCATACCCTAACGGATCTTGCTGGCCCATACTAGGCACGGCTTGGGGCATCAAATCCAACATTTCAGGGGCATTTTCACTATATGCTATCATCTTAAAACTGCCCTCCTCCACAGCCAACATACAGCCCAACGGTTGAATCAATCCAATGGAAACTTTGAACACTCTGATCACAAGAACATTAATTCTTTCCAAGAATGCCCTGAAATGCTATGCACAAGGCTTGCATGTTAAGCCCCTAAAATAAAAAGAGGGCTTTTGTTGTGAGCCCTTGGATGTTGGACCATTGGAAAAAAAAAAAGGCTAAATCAACGACTAAGAAATGGTGCACTCTAGACGTACGCATTAGTACATTCATTCGAATACGCCATGAAATCTTAGGAAAACCTTTGTGAAAAGCGTAAAAAAACACAAAGAAAACCCCCTGTTATTATGCTACATATTGGTGCTAAAATCTCATAGCTTTGTTCATATTGGAAGATATAATTTTTAACCAAAGGTAAAAAAGTGTGATTGAGAAAAACTATCCAGTTTAGCTAAGTATTAGAAACTTCTAGTTCCAATTTAAAGGTACTTTACCCAAACCCATTTTGATGGAAAGAGTAATATATTTCTTTACCCATTTGAAGGCCAAATCTATACATGTGCAATATTTTCAATCACAAACAACTTTCCACCTTATTATTTTAGTTTTTAAAAAATTTCAATTTCCCTACAGTTAAAGTGTCAAAAAGGCCAAAAAGGAGGATTGAAAAGTATAAGAACAATTATTGTTTGCCAAAAGGTCAACAACCAAAGTAGCTTCTAATCATGTCCATGTAATAATATAATGCTTTCATAACTAACCAACCGCACCATTATCTATCTAGTTGGAATTTTTCCTTGTGAAAGATTCCCAAGCACATGGACCAACTTTCCTCATAAGTGGGTACTAACATATACTCCAACAGGTTAAAAGTAAATGTGAGAAGTGTTACAAGGCCAAGTATTCTACAAAACATCTTTTTCAATCAGAACGAGGGTCTTTATGATCTCTTGAGTACATAAATGCCTGGAAAGAAAGAACATGGTACACACTCTGACAATAAATTTGTCACATTGAGCAGGAGTGTCTCATGAAAGGCCGGACACAAAGTGCACTCTCTCATTTTTATGTCATGAGAGAGAACTGCCACATTGCTGGCAGGAGAAGGTTGAGGCAGTGGTGCCAGTATCTTGAAGAAGAAGAAGGAAGGATGGCAAGGAGTAAAATGGTAAGTAAGCAAATTGAGCAAGGGACAGAGGGATGATGAAAAAAGATGGTATATACGGGAGGGGGGCTTTTAGAAAGGAGGCAGAGTGGATGAGGAGCATGATATGGTTGGAGGACCCAGAGCGATCAGATGAGGATTTAGTTGAAACTGAGGCTGGGTTGATGATAGGTTTCATTGACAGGCTGAGGTGATGGGGCGAGGCGAGGGCAGAGTGGGGGGGGCCCTGGGGGTGTGAGGGTGGGGGACTATGGTCAAAAGTTCAAGTTGTGAGACCTTTAGTCTTTTTCCCTTTTATTTGTTGGGGGCTGTGTTAGTTTTCTAAATTGTAAAATCTTAAAAATATAATTCCAAATATAAAATGTAAGTAAATGGACAGAAAGAAAATGTCAGAGACAACCTAGGCCACCTAAACGGGTCATGTTGGCGGGGCCATGGGTCATGTGCAACCTAGCTGGACCCTTAAACGCATCCCAGCCGTTCAAAACCAACGGCCCAGATCTTCCCTCCAGCTGGACATCCCGGCGGCTGCCCCGCCGGCGGCGCCACCAGGGACATGCAACCACCTCGATCAGTTCGGAAATGGACCGCCCAGATTTAGCTACAGAAACGGCCGTCAAATCCTGGCCGCCGGGTTGCGCTAGAAAGCGGGACGCTGGAGTTTTGGCTATGGCGAGGCCGTGATAGCCGTTGCCGGAGTAAGTAGAAATTCCCGCCCTGTCGCTGCAAGGATTAATCCGCAAACAGACAGAAATCCAAAACCGGCAAAAAAATTAAAAGGAATAATATTAAAAATCCACCCATTTGGTGGGCGACTACAAAAGGGCGCTCCCAGCCTGCCTATTCTTGCACTTCTGCTTCTGTTTCATCCTTCCGGCGCTCTAAAGCATCAGTACGATTCTACTTTTCATCTTTCTGGGCTAATTTTTGAGCTCGCATCTGAGCCCAATTTTTCGTTTCCTTTTAGCAGGGTTTAAGGCTCGATCTGACCAGTTTTTGGGTTTTAATTTTCAGCATTGAAGCAAATTCTTGGAAGAAATGGACGCCAAGTTTGGGAAGGCTTTTGCAGCGCCGCTGTTGCTTCTAAATTTTGCGTTGTATGTGATACTACTGGGCCTTTCCGGTTGGGCCTTAAACGAGTATCTTGATGCGCCAGGAAGTAAGAGCCCAAGAAATCGTTTTATGTTTTTTTTGCTTGCAGAGCAGTTTGTGCATGGATTAATGGGTTTTAAAACCTTGATTTGCAGACCAGATTACGTATACTCTGGTAATGTTTTCTCTGATAACTGGCACCGTCGGAGTTGCTTCAGTTCTTGCCGGTCTACACCACCTCAAGAAATGGACCCCTGAGACTTATGCCTCTGCTGGAGCCTCTGCTTTCATTGCATGGCTTCTTAGCATTCTTTCTTTTGGGTATAATTTCTTTGATCTACACCTTTTTTATGCTTCTTTTTTCCTCAAATTCTTGCCGTACCTTCTTTCCTGTTCAACAACAATTTTATTTTGCTCTTTTTTCTGTCAGATGTTTGTATGACCAAAGCTTTCTTTTCGTCGAATTCCTGGCATGTTGAACCTTTTTATCAAATTCCCTGTCTTTGGATTATTCCTTTCTGTGCTTGAATTCTACGTCGATTTGTTTAGTTTCTGGGATGGTTAAACATGATCTTTCTGTGGATTTCTTTCGGAATTCTTGCTGCTGCTTATTTTTGCAAAATTTGTTGTGGGTTGTTTTGGGTTTCTCAATCTGAGCTCTGCTCTGTTTCTGCAGACTGGCCTGGAAGCACATTCATGTCGGACATGTCCACGGCAGAAGACTGGTGCTTACAAAAACCATTAACTTATTTTCAATTCATGCAAACTTTAAACTTCTTTTTTGCAAGCTTTTTGTACAGGCAAATGCCTTTTTCTAAAATCTCGTTTTGTTTTCTGTGCGGGTTTTGCAGAAAGCTCTTGAATCCTTCGCCATAATTGTGACCGGAACTCAGCTCATCTACGTTCTAGCTCTCCACCACAAGGAATACTTATTTTTCTGGAAGCCAAAAGGATACGTTCCCACCGGATCTGCTGCCGGAGAACCCACCGAAAAAACCCCTGCTGCAGCTGCTGTCTAAAATCCTCGCCGGATTCTAACTTTTTTTTCCCTGTATATCCTCCATTTAGCCAGTCCATCGATCCTTCCATTCAATGTGCAGTCTGTTCATCAATTTTTTTCTGTTTTGTACATCAATCGTCTCTGCAACTGCTTCTAATATTTGAACAGTTGCTTTTGTATTATTGGTTTATTAAAATTTAAAAGATTGATGGCTTCCTTCGCCTGTTTATTTATGCCTTTTAGTTTTATGATTTGTTCCCGGGAAATGGTGTTTTGGACTGTTTTTGTTGCAGTTAATTATTGATGATGAGTGTGTACAGAGTGGCCGATTTTTGGGCTGATCAACCACTACATTTGGGCCCCAATGAATCTTTATATCTGGGATGGGATTATCAAATTTGGTAAAAAACAAACTAAACATTCCTCTAAAGTGTCGTTCTCTATTGGTGCCTTTAGGCTGAAATAATGGGCCAGCTCAGCCCATTATCTGGATTGGTTTTATCATAACCTAATTTGTTATAATTTTTTTTTTGGAAAAATATATACTTTTATAAGAAATTTATCATTCCGAACATTTTTCCTTTGCACTTGAGGGGTGATAATTTTGGGTGTCATAATTTGTGTTGTGACAATTTTGAAAGTTACCTTGTGTTTTGGAGTTGCTTATAAACTAGATAACAACATAACAATCACCAAGGATGATTCTGTAGATTCTATAGCATGCATACTACCAAGCAAAGCAGAGGACATATTGGGGTTCGAATCTATAATGTATAGGGGAATGGAGGTTGGGACTCCATTCCGGTTTTTGAGTGGGGTCCTCGCGACCGGGTCGGCCGGAGCTGGTCACTCAGAAAACCGGAATGGAGGACCAACCTCCATTCCCCTACAAAATAGAAATAGGGGAGCCATTTTTATCTTCCGAAGCGTTTTATCTGCAAAGATCTTCATAACACGAAAGAACAAATCTCTGGTTTTAAAACAGAGTATTACCTGCGAAGATCCAACATTTTTAGATACAGAGTTTTAATTCAGAGTTTTAGAAACCTGCAAGATCCCCAACAAATGATGCGGCAAGAGACGATGCTACAACGTTGAAGTTCAGAGCAATAAGAGTCGTCAGATTTTCAGCTTAGTTTAGCGTCGATTGGATCAGATGAAACAAATCTGCATTACGAGCCTCTGTTGTGAAGCCTGCGCTTGAATAGGTATATCTGTGAACAAATCCAGCGCCAAAGCACGTAGTTTTGAAAAGAAACGAAAAGCGATTGCCAAACAACGCTTCTGCAGAGATCTTTGTTTCTAGATACAAAGTTTTACAAAAAAACAGAGTACTTGCGAAGATCCCAGCGCCAAAGAAACTGAATCCAAAGCAGGAAGTGCGGCGGCTCAACCCTAAAGAAACCCTAGAAAAAACCTAAGCAGCCGGTCACGCGGAATGGTTCGACCCGACTTCCATTCCGCTGTGTAGGGGATTGCCACGCGGCAGCACAGCATTGCACCCCAGCAAAAAATAGCAACCCTATTTCTATTTTGATAGAGTTATCCTATTGTTTAAATTTGGTTTTTCCGGGGTCCCAAAAAGCTTTTGGATTTTTTGTCCAGGTTGGTTTGCCTAAGGTTTGGGGTTTTTTTGTCGCCGGCAAACTTTCCCGATCAACCAAAAATCAAAAAACAAAAAAAAGGGTTTCGATGGGGGTATGTTTTCGGAGGACCTTTCTATTTTTGGATTCGATCGCTCCTCGGTTATATCTGCATGCAAATTCGGCATCCAGGGAGCTTTATTTTCACCGCTTTCTTTCAGATAACCAACAATGTGTTCTAATCTGTGGCACCATCCCGTCTTTTACAGATTTACTGGTATTTCTGATTTTGTGCCAGAGAATAAAGCCATCCGGCAGGCATGACAAAGCTGAGCTTTCCCCAAATCGTCTCTCTTTTTTTCGTCATTGCTTGCAGATATGGGTTCGGTTGCTAGCTCCATAGCAGGGCTGGATCTTCAGCTTTAGCTAAATTTTTTGGATGGTGTCTTGGCCGTATATTTTTGCCTTTGTTTAAACTCGAAGTCTCAATATGTTTGCATCAGGATTCTGGATTTTTACCAGGCATTTTTCTTAAAAGTCATTCTTGGATTTTTATTTGAGGTAAAACTTGATAAGGGTGAAGCTGCAATTCATCTCTGATGCATCTACTCCAGGTGGACCTGTATGCATGCCAGTGTAAAATATCAGTTTCAAGGGCATTTTTAGCTAAAGAGCCACTAAACCGTGGTTATCACCCTATGACTGGATTTGGCTGCTCTGGCAAGGATCTCATGCTTTTAGCAGCAAGAATTGCATAAAGCTGTTATGTTCAATCTTGATTGGTTTATAATATATTCCCGTGTACCTTCTGCATTTACTTCTTGGATGCAGGATAACACCTATTGCAGGATGTTTTCTTGAAGGTTCAAGATTTTTAGTCAAAATTAGAACGTTTAAGAGTTGTTTTATTTAAGAGTTGTTTGAAGCATTCAGTTCCTGACTATTCCTCCGTACAAATGCTTCAGGCATATAACATATGTTGTTCTGGTTATTGCAGCATTTTGTTAGTGGATGCTTCATCGAATAAATTTAAAGGGCTCTTTTATCAGCATTCTCACCATCTGCAGTAAGTATTCTATGTCTTGGTTTCTTTATTTGAAAGTTACAATTACGAAGGAAATTTGGTTCCTTTGCATTCATCCACTTCTCTGCTAGATTTGGCCTCCAACTTGCCGTTTGCTTTGATGCTTTCATTTACTACTCTGTAAGCAAGAAAAGAAACAGATCAAGAAGCTTATATTCTTTAGCATGCTTAGATAACATGTTAAGGAGATCCTTTTATATTCAGTTAGGATGTTCGTCGAATGGAAATCAAATTGCAGGATAATATGCTCATTTATCTTACTCTAGATTGATGCAGGTGTCATTATATTTAGCTTGCCTCTGATTGTTTTTCAAGATCACAAAGGGAAGAACATAGAATACTTGGATCAGTAGATACATTAGGTTTCTTTGGGCCATTTACAAGCTTTTTTTTTTTGCCACATTTGATGATTATGGCACCTTCTTCATTACTTTCAATAAATAGATTGAAATTAGATGTTCTTTAAAGGCATAGGCTGTGCCTGCTTATTATCAGGTATTGTTGAATCTCTACCTAATAGTGCCTTGGATGTTGCGTGGAAGCTTGATCTATAGTGACATCTGCAATTACAAATGTTATCTCTGCAGTTTTCTAGAGGTTATTGCGGGAAAAAAATTAGATATCCAGTGTCTTCATCATTCCCTTTAGGGTTTTATAGCTTCTGCACATTAAATTCTAGCTTAAGTTTTGTTGAATTTGGTGGCAGATTCACACATCTATTTGATGCTTATGCATGTTTGTGCCATGTACATCATCATATCAATCGGCTGGGCTTTATAATATATCCAAAATTCTTATTTAGATCAAAACTTTGTCATTTAGAAGTCCATTTCTCATTATATTCTTGCAGCAAGTGTCAACAGGCTTTGGGTTTAAAAACTGGCATGGGATAGATTTGTCTCTATCTAAATTCATTTGCTTTATCTTCACGATATCCTGCATGAAAGAAAGCAAGATTTGGATTATTCCATTTATGGTTTTGCAGGTGAAAACAGAAGGAAGCCGCTCATGTACAGGGATAACAACGCATAAGTACTTCATAGAGCGAAAATGCAACTGTGCAGTAGAGGTACGTTTCTATTGTCCTTCTTCATATGCCAAAGTGCACATCATGTATTTTTCTTTTGGTTGAAGTTTGGCCTCAGGGTTCTTATGTTTTCCTTTTGCATGTTCTAATTTGCATGTAGATGTGCAACGCTATGGTATGTTGGAATAGCCTTTCAATCTATGCCCAGAATAGTTCGTTGTTTCATTTACGCTCTATAGCCCACCAAGCAAAGCAATGCATGTTGTTTCAGTTAGCATTGGTTTCATTTACTAATGTTTAGGTACAATCCAAAAGATCAATTGGGTTGTAAAAGTCTCACATTTGCAACTGTGCAGCCCATATAAATTATATTTCTCGGCTTTCGATGGACATATGATGCATATAGATCATGTGTTCTTTTATTTATAGTTGAACTGCATTTGCTGAATAGAGCTGCAGCTGTTCCTTATATAGGCTACATTGCATGGGACACATCTGAAATGACGCTTCTAGGACCACTACAAAAAGGTGTCGAACTTCACTGTTCATATTTTGCATGGTAATTTCTGCAATATTCTGTATCGTATTTTATGCTGCTGAAGAATTTCGTTTGTTGGAAGATAAATTATCTACTGGTTTCTTTAATATATGCTGACCAAATTTCAGACTACATATAAATTCTCAGCAGATCCAATCTCTTATTGCACATTAAGTTGGTGTATGTTGTAGTTTTTGACTATTGTCATTATGGGATGCAATTAGACTACATATAAATTCTCAGCAGATCCAATCTCTTATTGCACATTAAGTTGGTGTAGGTTGTAGTTTTTTACTATTGTTTAGTTCAGTGAACATTGAATTGTCGTGGTTATTTTGATCAATGTGCATAGTTTTTGCCAATTTTGTAGCCAAAATTATTCTATTGTAGCATTTGGCCCTTTTGTTCTATGCATTGTGGTACATAAACAAATTGTTCAGTGTGTAAATGACATGTTGAGTCCCTTCAGAGTTCACACATTGCATCTATCTAAGATTGACAGTTGGAACTTAAAAATGGTTAAAACAAATGCTTAAAACAAATCAGAGTAGTTGTACTACACATTTTGAGCTTCGTTGAGTTCTAAGACTTAGTAAAAAAACCTCAATTTGCATTTGCGGACCTGTTTGTGAAAGGCTCCATTGATCCTTCTATTCTACATGGCTAACATTTGGGCATAGAAGTGTATACATATGGTTGTATAGATGAGGATGAGGTTGGGCACATAATGGATGGAGAAAAGTAGGGCAAAAAATAGATGCATTTTAAAATAGATGCAAAATTTATGCAAGATGGACCATGACATTTATTTCTGAGTATCTTTAAAGACTGGATATGGTAAATAGGTTGCTCCTAGCAATGTGTTCATTTCACTGCTCTTGAGATTTAGAATATTATTTCTCTAAAAATTTGGCCGATACAAATAAGTATTTGTCGACATTTACCATTTTTGTAAGTTAGAGTGGATATTTGTATAACCAAGTAAAACTACTTTATGAATGAATGTCAAGAGGTAAACAACAACTTCACTGCTAATCTTGAGTTACAGAGTTTCCCACATGGGTATTTCAGAAGTTATCCAAATTGCTCCATACGCTTAGCATTATATTGCTTAGGAAATCATGTTGCATGTATTGAATCTATCTTGCAACCTTGCATGCTCAACTTACAAAATTGATGCTAGAAAAATATAATATACATCAATGACCGTTTATACAATTTTGATATTGGGTGGAGTATTTTCAATTGCATGGTTTCGAATGTCAGTTAAGTATCCCCATGAATAGCCCATGCGCAAAAGCATCACTTTAAATAAAAAATTGTACTTTATCCAGCTTCATTGCACAAACTCAACGTTCCATTCACTCAACTCAACTAAGCTTCAAATTATACATCATAACATTGGTAACACCTTAAACTGCCATGCTTCATGGTGAAAGTCGCCATGATCATTGTATCTTCCTGTGTTGTATCCCATAAGCACCGTCTTTCTTTCTTTCTTTTCCCATTGTTACGCTTTCAGATTCTAAAAAACTATTTCATACATGTGTACAATTTTATAGATAACTAAAATAAATCGTATTTATGCCCGGCAACACCGGGCACCCATTACTAGTTTATGTTAATCTTTAATTCACCTAGACATTGTTTATGTCCAAAACATAATGTATCAAGATTGCTGGAGACCAAAAAAAAAAAAAACAAGTCACATCTAGCCTTAACCCAGCTAGAATATCTACCGAGGTCAATCCCTACAGTAGTATTATCTGCCCACACTAAGACTAAAATCCGAGACCACTCCCTACGGTAGTATTATTTGCCCAAACTAAGACTAAAATCCCTACGGTAAGACTAAAATTCGAGGCCAATCCCTACGGTAATATTATTTGCCCAAACTAAGACTAAAATCCCTACGGTAATATTATCTTATAAGTCGTATTTAATTAAAGTGGGACTCATTCCATTCCCATTTTTTTTCGGAACCCTGTTAATTTACACAAAAAGAAGCACCCCGACCCGAAAACTGGCCATAATTGGATTTTTTGTCTATTAGTGTGAGTCGAGAAAGGCCTTCTGACCCATAAAACCTGCGTTTCTGGCTTTGAGCTGCCTTTCTCGACTCGCGAGTCGAGAAAGGCAGCTCAAAGCGAAAAATGCAAGTTTGAGGGCCTTTCTCGACTCGCGAGACGAAAAAGGCAGCTCAGAGTAAAAAAAGGGCAATTTCAAAGCTCAGAGTCCGAGAAGGTCGAAAGTGAATAACCTTCAAACATCCTATGTATTTTCTATGAAAAAATACCCTCCCCATAAATTTCCTACGTATTTTCCATGAAAAATAGACCCTCCCCATGTATTATCTAATGGACACATATCCAATGGACCCTCCCCCTTTCTAATGGACCATACCATATAGCTATATGAAGAGGGGACCATTGGGCTCATATTTAGCTATGTAAAGAGTAATGCCTAATGCACATGTAAATAGCAACATATGCACCTTATAACCTATGAGAGCCTATTAGACCTATGCATTAAATCTATTAATATGCATTAGACCTACTAATATGTACTTGTCCCCATTTTGTGTCTTGAACCTTCAAAATGGGTTAAACAATGTGTAAATTATATCATGATCTTTGCAACGTTAAATTTTTACCTTAGAATAAGAATATATGCCTAGAAAACTTGCACAATGGGAACATAATGTTTAACGTGTGAACATAGTAGCACACACATAAAAAGAGGAAATTGGGGACACGTGAAAATATAATCCTATATTATTAGCATTTATTTTACACTTTCTTTTTGAATGTATTATTTTACCCTTTTTTTTTCTAATACCCCGCCTTTTTCCCGCCCATGCTTGAATTTTAAAAATTATTTATTTCACACTTTCTTTTTTCAACGTATTATTTTACCCCTTTTTTTCTAATACCCCGCCTTTTTTTCCCGACCATGCTTGAATTTTAAACTTTGGTACATACCTTTGAGACAGAAGTTCATTTGTACCGCTTGGAAGAAGCTCCCAGCGCCATAGCTCCCACCGGCTTTTACTCCACCTCCGATCCAAACTCAACCCCTCTCACCGGCTTTTACTCCACCTCCGATCCAAACTCAACCCCTCTGCCTTGCACCTCCATAACCCATTCCTCTGTTTCCATTTTCATCTCCCATAGCTCCGGCATGAATCCGTCTTCTCATTTGGAATGGGAGGCAATGGAGCATTCGTGCTACTGTAGCAAACTGTAACAGCGGCAAAAAAACTGAGGAAACAGCAAATCCGTCGCGAATACACAGCAAATCTGTAGCGAACACTGCAAATCATGGGCGCTATAGCCGTTTCTTGAAGCTTTTGGTCTGCCATGCCGCCCACTACTCCCTGCCGAAGCAGAGCCTCCATAATACGAGCTTTAGAGATGAAAAACAACAGAGAATCCGGCCTTTGCTTCCGACCTTTGCTTTCGGCGCTTGCTTCCAGCTTCAGAGAATCCGGCCCTTGTTTTGCAGCTTCAGAGAAACAAGAAATTCATATCTCTGATAATTTTGATGGAAAGCGAAATTCCAGTGAATACTGGTCCAAAAAAGGGCGAGGCAGGCTCATGGCGATGCCGGATCTGGGCCTGTTTGCTGTGTTCGAAGGGCACGCAGGTCACGAGGCCAGTGAATTCCCCGCCAAGGAGCTACCTGCAAAGCTGAGGAAGATGCAGCAACAGGCCATGCAACTAATTTTACCAAAAGAGAAGGATTTGGCGGAGACAAATTGGCATTACCAGAATAGTAACGTGAACAGGGCCTTTAACAGAAAAAAAAGGGTCGAGCTGTTAAGAGGAGGGCGGATGGCACAGATCCGGGAGGGGAGACGATCTCTCTTGGCAGATCCGGCACCAGCAAATCGGCCTGTGCTTAGTTGTATTCTGAATCCGACCTACAGGGATTCGAATTAACTTGGAATACAGATTTCAAAGTTCTTACCTTTCTTGTGCAGCCAGATCAGCAGCAGAAGCTGGATCAGGACTCAGCCAAGGAGTTGCTAGCATATGCAATTGCGGAAACTGAGCGCGATTTTCTGGCGCAGGCTGAAGCAGGCGGCCTTAGGGTGGGAACCACTGGATGTGTGGCTATGGCGCCAGAGCTGGTTGTGGTTGCTAATGTGGGTCCAGGGCCATAGCATTCCAGGACGAAGAAAGCAGCGGGGGATTTGAAGCCGTGGCGCTGAGCCAGGATCACAAGCCGAAGCAGGGTACGATAATGCCGTCCACGCTTTCACTTTGCTACAAGATGTGGAAATGTGGAAGCAATAAGTATGTTATGTGGTATGTTATGTATCCACGGCGGCATCATTGGAAGCTCCATCAAAATGGTGTTTTCCAATTCTCGACTCACTAGTCGAGAAGAGGAGAATGATTTATATTTTTTTAATTAGTTATTTAATTAATTAAATTAATTAAATTATTGTATAATCAATTAAATTAATTATTCTTCTCCCTTGCCCCTTACCCCCTTCCCCCTTGCCCCTTGCCCCCTCCCCTTGCCCCTTCTTCTCCCTTGCCCCTTCCCCTTGCCCCTTCTTCTCCCTTGTCCCCTTGCCCCCTTCCCTTCCCCTTGCCCTTCTTCTCCCTTGCCCCCTCTTCTCCTCCCCTTTCTCACTCCCGTCTTCCCCCTTCCCCTCCCCCTTTCGATCTCACCTCGCTCAACTTTCTCAACTATTTATTTGGAAATTCTGTAAGAAAATATTATGAACTAGTCCTTGTTATATGATGTGAAATTTTGATATCAATATGAGTCCCATTTTCAGTGCGAGTCCCAAAATTCAAGATTTCTCCCACTTTAATTAAATATGACTTTTATTATCTGCCCACACTAAGACTAAAAGTCTGTGGTGGCATTTGTTGTCCCAAACTTTTCGTAGACTTAAGTCTATAGTTCAAACAACCACTGTACACTTTGCCTTTTTCTTCTTGCAATCAATCCTAGATGTACATTCCATCTACACACATATATTGCAGTTTCCTATTTCTATTTTCTATTTCTGTTCGGGCGAAGCCACCAAACATGTAGATAGAATTTCGTATGCAAGACACAATCACAACACCAAGGCAAGCAAATTGCAAAGTCCGTGCAATGGATTAAATCCTTATTTAAGCACAAATCGCAAGTGAGGAAGAAGAGAGATGAAACAAATCGCAGGTGAGGAAGAAGAGAGATAAAACAAGTCTGGAGGTTCATCCTCCTCTTCTATTATTACTTCTTCCATGGAAAGTGCAAATATAGCCAACAAGTAGCTTACATTTCTACATAGGGAGTTGAACCCTGGAATCCAAATATGCAGCACTAATAATTAAATATTTAAAGTATGTTGTACATAACAAATAATCTAACAATAAACAGAGTTATATGCAGTAGTTTCAATATGAATAAACCAAATATCCACCAGTTTTATCTTACAAAGAAGCCATAATCTAGCAGTAATAGAAATGCATCACAACAAGTTTCGTAATAAACAAGAATCGTATTCATAGTTTCAGTTTATAGAACAAATAATGAATAAGACTTATCTATGAACTAAAATGTTTACAGAGAATAGAACACATCATTTGTGTAGCATGCAGCCGTAATTGAATCTTTAGAACTTCTTGCATATTTCTGGAATTTATGGATATTTTCCATGTGGCATTGGAAGATGATTTTACAACTTGCAGACTTTTACTGTTTTTGGAGATAATGTTTTTGTGTAGCTTGCACTAGAATAGAGAGCTATTTTGCATGTTGGATGGTATTACATGATGCATCTAGGGATAATTTTATTCTATTAATTGGGCGCACAAAAAATAGCTTGCAATTCTAGATCTTATCAATTTTCATGCCTTGCAAGTGATCTTTTTGTGTTAGCTTGCATTAGAGGATGCAGATAGAAAGCTAGTAGTATAACATTTGGATGAGGGTGCCAAACACAAACAATGTTTGGCAAGTCATTAAAAAGTATCCAAAGCTTTGTTAGTCCTTGTTATGAAAATTTTCTCCTGAGTTTCATTGGCCATGCACACTCATTGGTATACTAACATGTGTGGACCAGCATTATATAGGTCCAATTCCAGTAATATATTCTACCGAAGTCTACAATTATCAACGATCTAACTGCCCCAACAAATGTCGATGTCAACTCTGGTTTCGATGGAAGGCGGCACGTACAACCACCAATCGACATTTCTTAAGTCTTACATCCGGCAGGGATCATGTAGGCCAGCCTTCATGCAGAGGGATCGGGCTAGATGCATCCTAGGAATGGGGATGGGCATATAATCATAATAGGATGCCTTCGTTTACGGCTATAATGGGAACCCTTCTTGTCATATGTGTTTTCTATTTCCACCGCTAGGCCATATAGGCTACGGTCCACCACGGACCAATAATGTGCTTGCTTATCTATTATATCTTGACTGTCGACTTTTGACAGGACTACAGTCCTACACGATGATAGAGTACGCTCTACATATGTATATTTTTTACCCAAATCTGTCCACCTTCCGTAATTTAATGTTAGTTCACGTTAATTACCGTTCAACTTTCCCCGAGTTATAAATTGCGCATTACACGTCATTTCAAACTTGATCACATTGAACATGACAACTTTTGTGTGACTTATAATTTCGCATTACCTCTTCAAGGTGGGGAGACTTGCTTCCAACATGTCATGTGTTGGCCCAGTGCAAGAACAGTCTTGATGCTGAGGACAACATCACTTTCAAGGTGGGGAGAATGTGATATTCTACGTATTTATATGCCCTTTTGGGTATAGATACATGACACGTCACTATGAATAATTAATGCACATCATTAATTATTAAGGTGGAAACCTAACCCTAAACCCTAATTCGAATTTAGGGCTTAACCTAATATTAAAAAGGCCTAAATTAATTAGGGATAACTAATCTAGAGCTGCTACCTGGCCCAAATTGATTGGGCAAGGTAGACCTACTAGCTTGGGACACCCAAATTGGGGCTTCCACACCAATTTGCTCCAAATCGATTTGGGAGAAATTGGTGGAGGAGGAGCTGCTGCTCACCTTGGTTCCAGCTAGAAGGATGGAGAACCAGAGAGATAGCTATGATACCGGTTAGTTTAGCATAGCTTGTATTCTTCTAACCCTTGTTTGAGTAGATGGATGATTAGATTCTATTCTATGATCTACTTATGATGATGATGATGGATGATTGTATCTGATTCTATTTTCTCTTTCTGTTCCTCCTGTGTTCTATTGGATTAAGGGGGGTAGAAACCTAAAGGCTATCTAGATTTAGTGATGCTCCTAGCTAGAACCCCTTCAATCCCATTAAATGCGGTCTGTGCACAAGAGCCCACCTGGCTGTGGATGCTATGATGTGATTCAGCACCAGACGACGAGTATGATGGTGAATCGGGGGTGGGGTCTTGCCTAACGTGGCTACATGACTCCTACAGTGTGCTAGGCTTATAGCTGGTCACGGAGAGGGTCGGGTATGGGTCTGACACTTCCTGGGTCGCAGGTGTCGAGCCAATATGATTGGGCGCCCTGGGCTCGAATGGGCAGGTGAGCCGGCCTTTAGATTTAGGGGAGTAAATCGGGTACGAACGCGGGGGTCTCTGAGGGGGCACGCATTCTCTAGCACACCCAGGGATCCGTCATATTCGGGGAGGGGACGCCTCTCCGGCCTGCCTCATTGGACCGGGGAGATGTAACCCGGAGTAGTTTCATAGGGTGATTCCATGGGATTGCGACTCCGGAAGGCTACAATCACGCCATAGCATGTTCAAGCCTATCTGTAAAGTATGCACAGGAGGGGCGGGTGGATTGGACTACCCTAGCCATTGTTCTATGCTAGCCAATGCCATTGTTATGATTCTGTCTGTTGTTATCTGGAGGCTTTGATTGTCAGTTGATTCTCATGAGTCTGAGCCGGGGTAGAGCGCTTATTTATGATGCATTTCCTTTGTTATGTTGGTATTCTGTTGTATTCGTATTGATGATGATGGGCCACCCTTCGTGGTGGTATATTATTTATTGTATTGTTGCCAGGCGCTAACATGTATGTACGCTTCCGCTATATAGGATTCCCATAGAAGGCGTGGGACGAATGACCTCCTTGTCCTTCACCCGGACACTTGCCCATCACAAGTGGTCCGAGACAGACGGAGGGCCTTTCTATGGTGGAGTAGTCGCCATGGAAGAGGGGATTTCCCGTATCTATACGATGGGAGCGTCACACATTGCAGCAGCTCATGAGGCCTCAAATTTTATTTCTTAGCCTGCCATAATAGAAGAATGCATGGCTATGTCAGAAATGATATTTGTTCGATGGAAGCTCCAACATAATACAGACACCAACAACTCCACCAAGAAATTCAAAACGAAAAATAAAATGTTGCATGCTTTTTTCTGGCCAGACATGTATAACAGAGTACGCAAATATTTTTGTATTAATCCTTGAAGCAACAACAGTCACTTTCATCATGATTGTCAAAGATCAAAAACATTTCCAAGTCAAACTTCTGCTTGCAGGGAATAAAACTCCATATAATTGAAGGATACATTATCTGGATCCCACAATTTGCCTCTTTAACAGAGAGGCCAGGTAAAGGAACGTGACAGAATTTATCTGCAGAACTTATCTGTACGCGAATCCATAGCTGCACCGAAATATCAGAACGAAACTAAATGACACGGAAGGAAACAACAGACGGAGATTTTTACCCCCTTCCGAAACAACTTTTTCTTTTTCTTTTTCTTTTCCAAAAATAGATTTTTTTTTTTAACGTAGACCTAAATTTATCTCAGCTTTTAGTAGTGATAATCTGCACAAATCGTGTGGATTCTATAGCTTTTTGAAATCGTGTGGATTCTATAGCTTTAATGTTGTTGGATTGCCAGAAGATGCCATGCAATTGGAAATTATATGCTCTATATATGAAGGAGATCAATCAGCGTTTCCTTAGCACCTCTTGCAGACCAAAAACTCCAGAAGAAGAGACTTCTTGGTAATTCAAGCTTCAACAGAGATGGTAAAGGAGCTTCATTGGTTGTTCAAGGAGCATGCAACTATTCTTGCCAACTCTATAATGGAAATGCAATTACTGTGGTTTGGAGAGGACTTCAAATGTGACTAGAATGAGGCAGCATATACATGGTTTTCCTGAAAAGAACAGGGACGTTGTGGGAAGATTTCCCATGACATTGTGAAGAAAATACAAGATAAATTAGGATGTTCTTCACTTGAAGCTATTGCAGAAGTGCAAGCCTTGGAGCAAGACTCTCCTACTACAGATATGAGAGTTATAGGGCCTCCTTCTAAGAAGATGAAGCATGGGAGATTAAGCAAAGAAACTGGGCCAATGCATAGAAAAAGCAAGCTAGAATAGAAGTGCGCAGGTGCATTATAATGTGCAACTTGTCTTTCAATGTTTTGCGCACCAAGTAGTGGAAAAGGATGATCAATGTAGTAGCTCGGATTGGCACATCATGGAAAGAAGTGGGATTAATACAATGAGGCAACATGAATTGGATAAAGAAATAGAAATAGTTAATGAAGAGTTGAATCCAATAAAGGATAAATGGGCTAATGTTGGAGATTATCCTGGGTAGTCTCCAACTGGGGCCTTACAAAGGTGTTTTGATGGTCAGGACCTCCAGATCACTTGAGGTGATCAATCTGCACTGCAAAACATCTCTGACTTTGCAAGGAAATACCAAATTCACTAGAGTCCCTAAAGCTAAAGAAAGTAGCAGCACTCAAACATCCACCAAACCATGCATCTATTTCAAAAGCACCTGAAATCTTCACCAAAGTATGCTAGCCAACTCCAGAAGGCTGTTGTGAAAAGTCTACAAGCAAGGTGTTTACAGATTTCTCACAACTCAACTTCCTGACTGGGTCAATTTTTGGTCAATGGCCTGGACAGTGAGCTCGATTTTGCCAAATGCTAAACAATGATCTTCTGTGGTAGAAACAAATTTCCACACCTAGGTATGTTGCTGTAGATCACGTGCATATGCTTGCTTGGTTCAAACAAAGCCTAAATTCTTGCTGTAACATGCATTGCCCGCGTTTCAATAGCAATGCCTGTAACAGTCCTTGCACTCTAATTGTCAATTCCCTTTCTTTTGTTTTCTCTGCTCCCAATATTCACTACTGATGCCTCTGATGGTTGCTTGGACACTAGAGATGCCTACAAACTAACAGATGATTAAAAAAAGAGATCTATTTTTAGTCTTTCTCAAAGGACACATGTTCTGCAAGACGTTTCTATTTTCTTTTTTCTAAAAAAGATTTACACAAGCACTAGTTGTACTCGCTTAATTCCTTTATGCTCAATCAGTAAATGACAATGCAAAATCAGTAAATGACAATGCATAGCAAAATGAGTTCAATCATACTTTCACACACTCTTTTCCCAAATTCCGATTTTCATTAAGTCAAAACAGCAAATTCACAATACAGGGTATTCAAGAATGTCCGACTGGATCATCCAAGAACAACTCAATCAAAATAAATTTCAAGTTTCAAAAGATTCAAGGATATTTCATCACATATGCCTCAGATTTTGATTTCCGAAGCGAGGAGGATCTTACGCAAGCTCTCAGAGACGCCACGACTTCACGTTCTTGGTCTTCAAATCCGCTTATGGCCCTCGAAAAAATTCAGTAGAACAAACCCCTTTTTTAAAGTCCCCTGTCTACGGTCAGATCTTGGCAAATTCGCAATCAATGCCACGGTTTTGGTCTAATTGGGTTGTTCTTTCGGTGGAGTAGGACAAACCGCCAGCGGATGCCATGATCACCCCGTTTGGCTCAACAGTAAAGGTGGTTTCTTGGAAAATTCAAATTTTAGGGTTCGACATGATATATCCCAGGCAGAGATAAAAAAGTGGGACAAGGTATAAATAGGGAACTATCACGTGGTCTCCTCCCACGGTTTCGGCTCGTGTTTCGACTTGGCATTGGGGACGCCACTCTGGCGGAGGATAAGAGGGTAGATAGATGGGGGTAGAACAGGGATAGGTTCAATACGCACGTTTTATACGGAATAATTATGAATTGTATGATCTGGCACAAATTTGCCGTATAAAGCATAAAAATCTGACAAAAAACAAGCGTCGGAAGATTTTCGCCAGCTGAAAACAACTATATCGCGTCTGTGAAAAATTTTCGGCACGCCGAAAACCTTGATGAACAGCGTCCGAAAACAAAATTTTTCAGACGATCAAAACAACGCCCAACCGTACGCTGACTTTTTTTCGGCGACAAGTTGTTTACCGGCGATAAATCTTCCGAACGGAATTGTTTTTTGCCGTATTTTTTGCCGTATTTTTTTTCTCGAACTATTTGATTGCTTTTCGTCTGTGAAATAGCTGGATAAGCGTCTCGGAAAAATTTTCGCGTTGGCTATCAAAAATTTTTGGCTACGCTTTTCAGCGTCTGTGAATGTCGAACGCCCTTTCCTTCGGCGCGATTCTTTCTATTTCGCGTACGCGAAAAATTTTTCGCGTACGCTTTCACGAAGGTTTCGCGTACGCGAAGATTTTTTTTTCCGGCCGGCGAGGTATTTATACGTTAAATACGTATTTTATTAAAAAATACGTATTTTTTAACTTTATACGTCAGAAATTTTAATTTTGTACGTATAGAACCTATCCCTGGGGTAGAATAGGAAAATTTTTGCATTTTTTGGCATGGGGCACGATTCCCAAGAAATGAAATTTGAAGGTCTATATAGGGTCTTTTTTTGAGATTTTTTGTGCCAGGTGGCATATTTTCAAGGGAACTTCAAGATGGCAAGGCCAAATTTTGGAAAAATAATATTTTGATTTTTTGTTAAAAAGATGAATGACTGGGCAAGGTCAATGTGATTTGTGTTGGTCAAACAAGGTATTTTGCATTAATGGATGATGAGGTGGCAATAGGTAAAAATGTAGTGGAAGGATAGAAAATAGGTCAACTAGGGTAAACAAGGCTAGTAGGTTCACTTCCCAAGGTAATTTGATCATTTGGTTGAACAATTTTGAGTTTGGTTAAAACTTGCCTAGTCATCATTTGATGATGTGGAGTGATGTGATGATGTGGAAATTTGGTGCTTAGGTGGCAACATGATGAATGAGACATGAAGGTAGCAAATGATGAGTGGACCAAAGTAGCTTTGGAGGTGATGACATGTACATCTAGTCATCATGCCATGTCACTTGGAGATGGTGACTAGGCATCTTTGTGTTTTTTGTATTTTTTGTGCTTAGCACATATGTTTTGCTTTAGCTACTTGGTATGAAGTGTGTGACAATGGAATGGCAAGGCATGAGATGAGAATGGTGATATAGAGCTCGATGCTAGGCAACTTTTAGGTTTGACAAATTCCTTGGAAAATGTGCCCTAGGTCATGGTAGGTCAACTATGAAACAAATGGTTACACATGAAATACATGATGGTATAGGATGTGAAAAGGCAATGAGGGTGAAAAAACAGGATAAGGATGATGGTATGATGGAACAAAAGGCAAATAGAGAATCATCACAATTTGAGAAGGATAAATACCATATCATAGCTTGCCATCTTCACAGGGGTCTTCCAAACCTCATAAGTGCCTTCAGAGCTAGAGAATGCATTCAATCCTTGGAGTTTGAGTTGTGAACTTGTGTCTTGACTTAAAGTCATCCTTTGGGTTCTTCATCAGCATCTTTGTCTTCAAGTCTTTTGGTCTCAGTATTCTTGGTCTTCAAATTTTTTGCCTGTGATATTGCTCAGGAGCCTTGTACATGTTGCCTGCTATAGCCAGGCAACATGATGCTAAACAAAGGAGAGGATGTGGCTGGTCCCCTCAGCCTGTGATATTCAGTTAGAAAATTTGACTATGAATATGAATATACAGACTGACAGGTGGTCTTCAGAAACTGTTGGAATAATTGACATGATCAGCAGCAGTGTTCTTCTTGTTTTGTTTGAACTTGTGTTTCTGAGTTGCCTTTAGGTGAGTGACTATGGGAGGCAACTTTTGGTAGCAGCTTGAGAAGATTGGGAAGCAATGGTCATATGTTCCAGGCTATAGTGATCAGATGGATATGGAAGGAAAACAAATGAACCTGGAATGACACTTAAAAACTGTTAGTATCTTCTGCAACAGCTTTTCTCCATGGATGCATAGCTGCTTGATAGGAATCTGCATTTGAAAAAGAATACAAGTCTCATGTATATGCAGGCTAAGTCACATCCTGATGAGTTTGATCAGTCTGATGGATCTGGCAAGTAGTGCAAAATGTTAGCATCAACAAGATAAATTCTTGCTCAGCCTGAAGCAGCATTTGTTTGAAATCTGGCCTTCAATCAGCAACCATATTCTCTCTGAAAGTGTAAACTGCTCAATAATAAAACCTACTTTACTTAGAACTCTATGTTTTGTTTGATTTTCTTTCTTTCTTCCTTTTTATGTCTTTTATCATTTTAAACTTGAAATACTAACAAAGACTCTGACAACTATTGCTCAGAATTATCATATACTTCCTAGCTAAAAGCACTACAATGTGTTTACTCAAATAAGATCAGGCAGATATGCTGCTCCCAATACCTCTTCAAGTGCAATGTGTTTATAGGATTAGCTAGCAATCTCCCTGTGCCAATTTCTTGCAAAAGATAAGAACTTGTACCTGCAATTGCATGGATCTTGAAAGGACCTTCCCATAGGCCATCAAATTTACCTGCTGAATCTTCCTTTGCTTTATTCCACTTGAGCACCAATTCATCTACTTTGAAACTTCCTTGTAACTTGTGTGCAGCTTTGAAAGCTGCTACATCCTTAGCTTTTTTTCTCAGGTTCACATTCTCAGCTTCCAGCCTTTCTTCCTCAAGCATCAGCAACTTCTCATACCTGTCTTTGTAAGCATCCTCTAGTTGCATCTGGATCTTCATTGCCAACCTGAGTGATGGCAACTCTAGCTCAACTGGAACCACAGCTTCAACACCATAGACAAGGCTAAAAGGTGTATGGTTAGTAGCATTTTTCACAGTGGTTCTATATGCCCACAATGCATCATGCAGTTTAATATGCCAATCCTTTTTATGAACTTCAACTGTTTTTTTTAGAATGCTCTTCAGTACTTTATTTGTTGATTCAGCTTGCCCATTGCCTTGAGGATAATAGGCAGAACTTTTCACATGCTTGACCCTTAATGCTTTCAATAAATTACTAATGACATCATTTATGAACTGTGTTCCCCTATCAGATACAATTTTGAAAGGAATGCCAAACCTAGTGCATATGTGCTCATGTAAAAATCTAGCAGTTGTCAGAGCATTTGCCTGTCTAAGTGGAGTTGCTTCCACCCATTTAGTAAAATAATCTGTAGCAACTAGGATGTATTCATGTCGACCTTGAGATTCAGGAAATATAGGCCCTATAAAATCCAATCCCCAAATTTGAAAAGGACCAGGAGATACAATACCAGTGAGAGCAGCAGGTTGAAGGATTCTTCTACCATGAATTTGACATTTGTGGCATCTTTTGATTGTCTCATAACAATCTTTGAACAAACTTGGCCAGAAGTAGCCTGACCTGATGATCTTCTTTGCAGTGGTTTCAGCTGCAAAATGCCCACCACAAATGCCTTCATGACATGCCTCCACAATCAGCTCAGCTTCAGATCTGTTGACACATCTCAAAAGCACCCCATTATGATCAATCTTGCACAACACATCTCCTACCATCTTGAATGTTTTAGCCTTAGCTCTAAATCTTCTGGTTTGCTTAGTATCCATGTTTTTAGGCAGCTCTCCATTCTGCAGAAATTCAATAAGGTCAAATTGCCAATCCTCATTCATCTTGCTAGACAAAACAAGGTTGGTAGAGTCTCCAGTCTCCTGAGGTATTCCCCTGTCCTGCAATCCTTCAAAATCCTCAAATTCAAAAGCTCTCTCTGTAAGATAATCACTAGGGCTCTTAATAGTTTTGACTGTTTTGATACTAAGATTATAATCTTGAATTTTGCAGGCCCACCTGCATAACTTGGCTTTGCTTTGACTTTTCTGAAATAATAATGGAAGGGGATTTTGGTGCATGAGCACCTTTACCTCATTGTGTTGGACAATATGTCCAAGTCTTTGTAGGAACCATATTATTCTGCAAAGACTTTTTTTTCCAATCTAGCATATCTCATTTCAGATCGACCATATTTTGCTTGTAAAGGCTATTATGCCATGATCCACGTAGTAAAGAAATGCCAAATGACCTTGTTAGTGATACTTATATAAACTTTAAAAGGAAGATTATGATCAGGTGGTTTTAAAGCTTTCGATTGAGAAATTCGAGTTATGAGCAACTCAAAAGCAAACTGGCACTCGGGTGTCAATTTACTTCCATATGCTTGCTCTCATGTTTTTTTGTGACTTGCCCACTCTTGTCAGATTTGCTATAGGACCCATAATATGTGAGAAATTAGGTACATAGATTCTTAAAAAACTAGTAAGTCCCATAAAGCTCTTCACTTGCCTCAGAGTCTTAGGTGGCACTACTTTCTTGAGTGCTTCCATCTTACCCTCTGAGACTTTGATTCCTTGAGCAGATACTTCATGCCCTAACAGTTCACCTTTTGAACATAGAAAAATACACTTCTTTGGATTTAAACATACACCACTTTCCCTGCACAGACTCATAATCACAGTCAGAAGTTTCATGTGTTGCTCAATCAGTGTTCCTAGGCAAAGGTCATCAAGAAACACCCTAAATTTATCAAGAGGCATACTTTGAAAGATTTTATCCATAGCCCTTTGGAATGTAGCAGATGCATTCATCAATCCAAAGGGCATTTTCTGCATGGCAAAGGTTCCCCAAGGGGTTATGAAGGAGGTCTTAGCTTGGTCTGCTTCCTTGATTTTAATCTGATTAAAACCACGAAAATCCATCTAGAAATGAATAAATCTCTTTACCGCGAGTTCGTGTGGAGCACCTCTTCTAGAAAGGGAAGTGGATATTGGTCTTTTATAGTAGCCTTATTAAGGTCTCTATAATCTATGCATATCGCATTATAGTTTTGTTCTTTTTTTTTCAACGGGTACTATGCATGATGACCATTCGGGGTTTGTTATCTCAGTGATAACTTCAGCTTCTTTCATCTTTAATAATTCTTTTCTGATCAAAGTTAGCAAGGATCTATTTATCTTTCTCAGTTTTTGCATGACAGGTTTAGTTCCTTCTTTCATCTTTATTTCAAATTCACATATCTCAGTTTTTACACCTACCAACTCTGTGTAATCCCATGCAAATACATCTTTCCATTCTTCAAAGAATTCTTGTAATGATGCTTCTTTCTGAGTTTTAAACATATCTCCTAGAAACAGAGTTCTAATCTCATCATTCTTGGTAATAGTCAGTTCTTTTACCTCTTTCTCTTGCTGAGCATCTATTACCAGAATGGGATGTAGTTGTGCAATCTCTTCATGTTCCAACTCTTCTTCTTTGATAGCTCCTTCAGCAAGGTAATCTAGCAGCACACTTCTGCATAGGGCATCTGCTTCACAATTTTCATCCCTTGGTATGTAATTCAAACTCCATTTGTTAAATTTGCTCAACCAGCTCAAGGCTTCTTCTTTCAGCAATAGCATTTCTTGGTTCTTGGCTTGATACTCACCATTGACCTGCCTGCATATTAATTGAGAGTCACCATAAATGGTTACTTCAGTTAGTCCTAATGAAATAGCTTCCTGCAAGCCAGCCAAAAGGGCTCTGTACTCAGCCATGTTGGAGGTTATGCCAACATGTATCCTGCCAACCTTTGAAAGCAATCTGTTAGCACAATCTTTGATTATAGCAGAAGAAGATGCCACCCCTAGCTTAACAGATATTCCACCATCAAACCAGATGACACCAGAGTTCTTGTGATCTACTGAGTTAGAAGAGTAAGAGGGTACCAATTCATCCAGGAGATCCATAGCTAGAGGTAGTTTGTAGAATCCCATGGTGCTTTGTTCAAGCATTTCTTCTTCCAAAAAACTACAGATATTAGCACTCCCTGACTTGTTGTAGAGAGTTGTCCTTTTAACTCCATCAGATATGGTACACTCTCCTTTTGACCATACAGGTCTGGCATCAACTGTAGACATCCATCTCCTGCCAAGTAACAAGTCATAGATGTCAGTAGTGCTGTTGCCAAACTCGAAAGCAACTACAAAAAAGCTAGCTTGAACCACAATCCCTTCAGTTTCCACTGGCACACCTGTAACAACACCTAAAGGCATGATTTTAGCATTAGAAAATGATCTTAACACCATTGGTGAAGGTTTTGTGATCTTCAATCCACATTTTTGCATTATATGCTGAGGCATCACATTCAAAGAAGAACCACCATCTAACAAAACTCTAGGAAGTTGATGAGTACCAATTTTTGCTGAACATGTAAAGGCACCAGGGTCTTCCTCTTCCTGAGTCAGCACAATTTCAGAAGCAAAAGAAACTGTTTCTACATTACTAGAGTTGATCACTTTCTGCCTATAGCTAGGAGCAATCCTCCCAAAGTTACCTTAGAATTCTTAAGAATATGTTCAAAGTCATCCAAATCTTTATCTTTTCTCTGAAATCTTTCAGCAGGAGCAGGAGCTATTACCTGATAAGCTTGATCTTCTTTTTGAATTTCCTTCTCTTGGTACTGACCTGAGTTTGCATCCTTCTTGTTCTCAACCATAGCTCTAGTTTGCACTGCCATGACTGCTTCCTGGAATGCTTCTTCTTCCAAGAATCTCACAGATGCACTAGTCTCAGCCTTTTTGCCTTGTTCTTGTTTCTCCAAATACTCCTTCACCAAGCACCTATCCTCATAATGGCCAATTTCCTTGCAGAACTTGCACACTGGGCAAACCTTTCCATAATGACCTTTTTTCCCACACTTCAAGCAAGCCCTGTAATAACAAATGTCACTAGGGTGAGTATTCTTGGTGCAATGAATGCAGGGTGGATAAGTTTTTATGTTATTTTTCATCTCCATGAGTTGCTTAGTCAACTCTGCTATAGTCTCAGTCATCTTGGCCATCTCAGCTTTTGATTCATTGGATTGAGCTTCTTCCTCAACCTTGGCTTTCCTCTTTTCCTTCACAACATACACAGGCTCTTGTTCATAATCAGGATGGAAAGGATCTGAAACATGTGGATGGCAAGTGTCAGGTAGGAAAGACAATTCTGCAGATATAGAGGTAGCTTTGGCAAAGGCTTTATGTATAGAATCAAAACCTTCTTGGTTTTGGATCCTAAGCATTTTCTTGTGAATTCTTGGCCTAGGAGCTAGACCTTTGATAAAAGCAGCTACAAAGAAGAGGGATGGAGTGGGGATATGACTCTTTTGGCATTTTCTAAGGTAGGCACTGAATCTTTCAACATATTGGTTGATGCTCTCTCCACTTCGAATGCAGAAAGTTTGAAGCTCATTGGCCAGCTCTTGTGGTGCTGACAGCTTTCCAAACCTGCTCAAGAACTGTTCCACAAGACTCTCATAAGTATTAGTACCCATAACAGTAGTAACATGCTCACACCACGCTTCAGGTTCACTAGATTTCATACATTTCACAAATTCAGAGAACTTACAACCTTTTTTATTACCATAATCTTTGTAGTAGTCTTCAAATGTCTTCAAAAATTGATTGGCATTCATGCTGGGCTCGAAAATAGGAGGAGTAATTGGTAGGTTCAGTTCAAAAATGGGAGGCAGAGTCAAATTAGGAGGTACATTGCTTGAACTGGGCATTCCAATGGGATCAGTAGGTTCTGGAGCTTCCGTCTGCTCACTTCTCCTACTTGGAGGCATGTTTTTTCCTATTTCCAGGTGAGTTCTTGATTTCCAGGAGGGATATCTCGGTAGGACCTCCAAAATGTTGGAGATTATCCTGGGTAGTCTCCAACTGGGGCCTTACAAAGGTGTTTTGATGGTCAGGACCTCCAGATCACTTGAGGTGATCAATCTGCACTGCAAAACATCTCTGACTTTGCAAGGAAATACCAAATTCACTAGAGTCCCTAAAGCTAAAGAAACTAGCAGCACTCAAACATCCACCAAACCATGCATCTATTTCAAAAGCACCTGAAATCTTCACCAAAGTATGCTAGCCAACTCCAGAAGGCTGTTGTGAAAAGTCTACAAGCAAGGTGTTTACAGATTTCTCACAACTCAACTTCCTGACTGGGTCAATTTTTGGTCAATGGCCTGGACAGTGAGCTCGATTTTGCCAAATGCTAAACAATGATCTTCTGTGGTAGAAACAAATTTCCACACATAGGTATGTTCCTGTAGATCACGTGCATATGCTTGCTTGGTTCAAACAAAGCCTAAATTCTTGCTGTAACATGCATTGCCCGCGTTTCAATAGCAATGCCTGTAACAGTCCTTGCACTCTAATTGTCAATTCCCTTTCTTTTGTTTTCTCTGCTCCCAATATTCACTACTGATGTCTCTGATGGTTGCTTGGACACTAGAGATGCCTACAAACTAACAGATGATTAAAAAAAGAGATCTACTTTTAGTCTTTCTCAAAGGACACATGTTCTGCAAGACGTTTCTATTTTCTTTTTTCTAAAAAAGATTTACACAAGCACTAGTTGTACTCTGCTTAATTCCTTTATGCTCAACTGTAAATGACAATGCAAAACTGTAAATGACAATGCATAGCAAAATGAGTTCAATCATACTTTCACACACTCTTTTCCCAAATTCCGATTTTCATTAAGTCAAAACAGCAAATTCACAATACAGGGTATTCAAGAATGTTCGACTGGATCATCCAAGAACAACTCAATCAAAATAAATTTCAAGTTTCAAAAGATTCAAGGATATTTCATCACATATGCCTCAGATTTTGATTTCCGAAGCAGGAGAATCTTCTGTAAGCTCTGTAGACGTCACGACTTCACGTTCTTGGTCTTCAAATCCGCTTATGGCCCTCGAAAAAATTCAGTAGAACAAACCCCTTTTTTAAAGTCCCCTGTCTACGGTCAGATCTTGGCAAATTCGCAATCAATGCCACGGTTTTGGTCTAATTGGGTTGTTCTTTCAGTGGAGTAGGACAAAACTGGCCAACAGATGCCATGATCACCCCGTTTGGCTCAACAGAAAGGTGGTTTCTTGGAAAATTCAAATTTTAGGGTTCGACATGATATATCCCACAGGCAGAGATCAAAAAGTGGGACAAGGTATAAATAGGGAACTATTTTCCTTTCTCCTGATTACGTGGTCTCCTCCCACGCCAAGCTCGGCTCGTGTTTCGACTTGGCATGCCAGGGGGGACGCCACTTGGCAGAGGATAAGAGGGTAGATAGATGGGGGTGTAGAATAGGAAAATTTTTGCATTTTTTGGCATGGGGCACGATTCCCAAGAAATGAAATTTGAAGGTCTATATAGGGTCTTTTTTTGAGATTTTTTGTGCCAGGTGGCATATTTTCAAGGGAACTTCAAGATGGCAAGGCCAAATTTTGGAAAAATAATATTTTGATTTTTTCTTAAAAAGATGAATGACTGGGCAAGGTCAATGTGATTTGTGTTGGTCAAACAAGGTATTTTGCATTAATGGATGATGAGGTGGCAATAGGTAAAAATGTAGTGGAAGGATAGAAAATAGGTCAACTAGGGTAAACAAGGCTAGTAGGTTCACTTCCCAAGGTAATTTGATCATTTGGTTGAACAATTTTGAGTTTGGTTAAAACTTGCCTAGTCATCATTTGATGATGTGGAGTGATGTGATGATGTGGAAATTTGGTGCTTAGGTGGCAACATGATGAATGAGACATGAAGGTAGCAAATTATGAGTGGACCAAAGTAGCTTTGGAGGTGATGACATGTACATCTAGTCATCATGCCATGTGGTGACTAGGCATCTTTGTGTTTTTTGTATTTTTTGTGCTTAGCACATATGTTTTGCTTTAGCTACTTGGTATGAAGTGTGTGACAATGGAATGGCAAGGCATGAGATGAGAATGGTGATATAGAGCTCGATGCTAGGCAACTTTTAGGTTTGACAAATTCCTTGGAAAATGTGCCCTAGGTCATGGTAGGTCAACTATGAAACAAATGGTTACACATGAAATACATGATGGTATAGGATGTGAAAAGGCAATGAGGGTGAAAAAACAGGATAAGGATGATGGTATGATGGAACAAAAGGCAAATAGAGAATCATCACAATATGAGAAGGATAAATACCATATCATAGCTTGCCATCTTCACAGGGGTCTTCCAAACCTCATAAGTGCCTTCAGAGCTAGAGAATGCATTCAATCCTTGGAGTTTGAGTTGTGAACTTGTGTCTTGACTTAAAGTCATCCTTTGGGTTCTTCATCAGCATCTTTGTCTTCAAGTCTTTTGGTCTCAGTATTCTTGGTCTTCAAATTTTTTGCCTGTGATATTGCTCAGGAGCCTTGTACATGTTGCCTGCTATAGCCAGGCAACAGCTAAGTATGGCTGTTCCATTATTACAGATGGATGGACAGATCGAAGACGTAGGCATGTCATGAACATCATGATCTTTAGTTGCATGAGCACTGTTTTTCATCGTGCAGCAAACTGCTCAAAGGCTGGTCTAAAAATTATTGGCAGATTCATCTTCAAAGAAGATTGAAGCAACAAATGTAGTCCATGTTATAACTGATAATGGATCTAATTGCAAGAGCACGAGACTTAAGCATCTTGAGAAAGAGTACTCAACCATCTTCTGGACGCCTTATGCAAGCCAATCCTTGGACCTAGTTATTGAAGATATTGGAAAGATTCCTTGGGTAAGTAGTGTGATTGAACGATCTGGTCAATTAATGAATTTTTGCCATTCAAAACCATCTTGCGGGCATCAAGTACAAGATTTGGTTATCAATTCATTATGCTTGAAAGATTGTTACATGTTCGTGAACATCTAATTAGGATTGTCGTGTCAGATTTATGGAAAGCATGGGTTGGGCATCAGGAGCCTGATGCGCTAAGAACACAAAAATGGTGTTATGATATAAATTTCTGGGATGAAATGGAGGCCATTGTGAAAGGGTTATCTCCAATCTATACTGTTTTGTGCAATACTGATATGAAAGGCAGCACACTTGATCTGATTTATGAGTTTATGGAGAGAATTAATGAGGCATTGGATGAATTTCGGAAAACTCATCGAACTCTTGATTCCATCCGCATTGAAGCTATCAAGCAGATTATAAAAACAAGATGGGCCAATACATGCTATAGCTCATATTCCACACCTTTTATGGCAATCTGATGTGCAATTTGCAGATGTTGAGCTTAACAAAGGATGACATGAGTATATTACACAGGTATTTATTGAAAGTAACACGCAAGAAAGACTTAATGAGCAGCTACATATATTTCGGAACAACTTGGGCTTGTTCGCTATTCCTGCAGCAGCAAAAAGAGAGACATGTTGAAGCCTATTGTGTGGTGGGAATCTTATGGGTTGTCTACTTCTGACTTGCAGAAATTAGCATTGCGAATCTTATCTCAAGCTTGTTCTTCTGGCCCATGTGAAAGGAATTGGAGCTCTTATTCAGTGATACAAACTAAGAAGCGCAACAAGCTAAGTTTACTTCAACTTGAGAGGCTTATATATTGCAGAGAAAATCTGAAATTAGTGGATAAGTATAAGGAAGGAAGGAAGGAAGGAAGGAAGGTACTTTTATCGTCCACGGAGACCAATCGGTCTATGGGACCCAATACAAAAACGCAGCAAGCAGATTACTGCCCGGATTAAAAAACCCCCGCCCCGAAGGGTTTTCGAGGGAAAAACCGTGGCAGCAATCAGCCTGTGACAAACTAACATTTATGAAATGCGTAAAACACCCAAATATATCTGGTCATGCACCGCACCCGCGATGCCTAATCGAAACAGCCCAAAGGGGCAAAGGTGACCTCGCAGGTCCAGTACCTCCTGAATGTATGACCCCAGGGCACGTACTGGCGGTGTGTTCATCAGCAAATGTAAGGGCAAGTCCGGCCGCACTAATGGGGCATATCTGGCCCGGATCCGAGCATTTGGGCAACTCGGAAAGTGTGAGACTCATCCTCAATGGCACCCGTTTGACAATACCGACAGAGCACGTCGGCGGGGCTCCCCAATCCACCGCCTGCGTCTCGATGCGAAGATGGTGGGCACCGTCGCGAATGGAGGCAATGAGTCTGCGCTTTTTGAGCGGTGGGAACGCAGTAGAGTCTGTGGGCCCCGCTAACTTCTGGGGTTGATGTGCTCCTTGTAATGAGCCGTTTTGACCTGCTCTAGAGCGCGGGGGTCCCAGAGCTTGCCAAGGAAACAAACGTCTAGGTACTCCCCCGGTTATCCGCCACGATCGTCATTTGGTCCACGCGACGCATACATTGCTCCTGCCGACGTTCCATCCGGGCGAACCACTAATCTCTCTTACCCTCCAACGGGCCCTAAGCCCGCTGCGCGGACTCATTGTCACAATTGTAAGCCAAGTCGCGGGAGCCGAGCATCACCCATAGTAACCACCTTCTAAAAATAGGCGATGTGTGTCTATCAAAGGGCTGCCCTTGAAGTGGCAAGTATCGGTTTAGATGTGCCAGAACCGATAGGGAGGCTGAAGGTTTCACCCCAAGTGCCCGTGCCAAAAATGCCTTACGCACCTGCTCCAAGTCATTCCATGTAAGCCAAAGAGGCAGTAGGGCCCCAAACCTCGATCCCATACGAAGGACGTGTTCGACCCGATTGCGAGAGCAGATGTGACTGATGGCCCCAATCATAGAGCTCACTGGTGGTGTTATTTGTGCATGGCATAAAGCGCTTCCCACCTTGTCACCCATAGCGGATAGGCGGCTCCCAGCCAGAGCGAGGGAGGGGAACTCCACCCCTAGATACTTGTAGGTGGGCGTGGCGTCCACAGCGGCTGCCCCGATATGTGAGTGCATGAGGCATGGGGTGGCGTGAAGAGGATATGAGAACCACCGGTCTTGGCGATTCACGCCAAGCATGTCGGCCCCGACAAAATGTGTCTAGGGCATCGGGTGAGACCGCATAGCTGGCGGGGTGTGGGCCAACAGGCCAACATCGTCGCATAGATGGTGGCCGGATGACCTGGTGCAAAAAGCTGTATACCATCCCCCATGCTCGATAAGCCGGGGCTCTAAGCGATCAATGTAGAGGCCAAAAAGTGTTGGCGAGAGGGGCAACCACTGCTTGGGACCGATACTCTTGGTGAATGCTTGGTCCCGTCCGGTGCATCCTCGCCAAAAACAACTCTCATACAACTTTGTATATGGCATTCTACGAGGGGAGCGGAGCCCCGGTTGGCCTTGATCCTAGCCCACGGCTTTTCCGGGGAACCGTATCAAAAGCCTTCGAAGTCCACAAAAGCGACAATACAAGTCCCGCTTAGATGATTCCATTTGTCTTCAAATTCGCCCGGTGTAAAGATATGGTCAATCGTTGAGTGGCGGGGTCTAAAAGCAGCCTTTGTGTGAGGGCTCGCACATCCGCCTCTACCCGGCGGGTCAAGCTGCCGCTTCGAGAATGCCCGATAGCGGTTTGGCAAATACTGAGCTGACCATGATTGTCCGGTAGTTGGCCGGACAGTGTGGGTCGCCCGCCTTGTGAATGGGAACAACCCTGCTTGTGGTCCATTGTCGGGGGAGACCTTCCTGCAATGCTCTGTTGAACAGGGTAGTGAGGACCGGCACAAGCGGCTGCCCTGCCCATTTGAGTAACTCGGCCTGCATACCATCGAGGTCAGCTGCCTTCCCATTGGCCAGCCGTTGCAGGCCCTCCTCAACATCCTCCTCCACGAGAACCAATGGGGGGCCATCCTGTGGAGGTATGGGCGTCGCTGCCCCGGGCGGGTCATAGAGTCTGCAAATAGCTATTCCCCCACCGCCTCGGGTGTGATGTCCCCGTAGGTCATGGCCTTGAAGCACTCTGCGCTAAAAGGTTCGAGGATGAGTGTCCGGCCAGGCCAAACATCTCTCCCCCACGATGCTTGGCAAGGTACGGCGCCTTTGTCTCGCCAGGATGGGCACGGTATCGTGTGGTGGCCTCGCAAGCGGGTACACGGATCCGAATGTGGCGGAGCTGCGGCTTGCGTTCTTTACACTCGCATCAAACCATGATTCTACGCGGGAATGTTGTCGACCACGGCGGCCCAGCGGGGAGGGGGGTCCAGCAAAGCATCGTCCACGCATCCGTAATAGCAAAGTCACCGGTTGCGCCCCTTTGCTCTAGTGTGGAGGTCCTTGGGAGAATTGCGGGGGGGCGTCCATGAGCATCTCGGCGTAGTCCTCTGCCACGCTTATAATCTAGTCTCAACCGAGGACGGCGAGGGGCTGGCATAGTGGGGGCTCTCGGCGGCTTGCCAAACCAAGTCCAAATAAAGTGGGAGGTGATCCGAGTCGACCTTCTCATCCCGACCGTCACGTGCCCGCAGGAAACGACCGACGCGAGATGCATATCTTCGCGCAACTACGAACACATAGTCTACCACACTAGACCCTCCCCGATTGTCCATCGCATGTGCACTTGCGTGAATCAGGCCACCGCGGTGAGCCATTGCAAATTACCAAGTCAAAAATAGCACATAGCGGAGAACAAGCAATGCGCCAAAGCGAGTGACACAGGCGTCATCGATCCTCGCGCCCGGGTTTGCTTCAAGGGGCGAGGCTGCGCAGGACATCGTCAGCGAGGGGGTCAAGTCGCATGGGCTGCTCTACTCCTGTCCGTGCATTGAAGTCTCCAAGAAGGACGACCCTACCCAACTGCTGGTGCTGCTGTATGTCATCATATAGATCGACGTAAGGGTCCATCCTATCCGCATCGGGGTGGCTGCGATAGAAGGTGTTCTCTGCGTGAGGGAAATAACAGGCGGCCAGAAAAAGAGGGTTGCCACTGGCATTATGCACACGAACCAATGCAAACCAAGTTAATATTGACAAGATTGATATAACGAAAACTGCTACTGATAAGCTTCGTATAATTAGCCCAGCAGATAGAGATGTGTATTCTCTTTCATATAATGAAATGGAGGCAGATGTTCGTCACACTAGATCACGATCACGTGCATGTGATGTAGCTTCTTCATCTACTGTTGTAGTAGATATTGAGGATACGCATATCGGATTAAGAGGCGAAGAAAAGGACAATAATGATGACCATTTCGAGATGCAAGAAGCAGCAGATGATGAAACTGAAGAAAAAGATGTGTGAGTGTCAGAAGAAGATGAAGAATCTGATTTCGAAGATGATAAATGATGGCATCAAGTTCTAAAATTTTGTAACTAATATCTAACTAACGACTCTAGTTATCAAACTTTTTTCCTAATGTATCAACATATTATGCTGCTCCTACCTACTGATATTATGCTGCTCCTACCTACTAATGTAAGCTAGGTCAGACTTTAACTGGTAATATAATGTATAATGTATATGATATTAAAATTTTGTTTCACTTACTATTTTGGAACCTGTTTCGTTCCGCCGTTTGTTCCATTCCGTTGCAGCATAGGAACATGATCCGGTGCAACTATGCGCGAATCATGACCAAAAGCTTCTTGTTCTTTGTTCCAATAGTACATTGGCATTATGAAGCCAACCTGCTACAAACCCTTATCATATCATATTATTCCTGTCAGCTACCTCTCCTTCAGAACAACAGGTAGTTTACTATTTAAAATTTGTTGGCATGATATAACTTCTGCTATGAGGTGCATAATTTATTCACCAGATGCAAGACTGTTCCATGCAAATTATAAATAAGATCAGAGCCGACCACGAAAATGCAGGTGCATGAGCTTGAGGCATGGAATAAAGCCTGATGCATGGAATCAAAAGAGAGTAGCGGTATGACATAGAGGTAAAAAACCTTATCGGACTCTTGTATCGAAAGGGAGAGTCCTTTTTTTTTTTGCGTATCGTTACTAGAAGAGTACTGATAATTAGTTATCAGTACTCCTCCAGTACTGATAATCAGTACTGGTTCAATATCAAGACAATTAAATACTTGAAGAAACAATGTAAATTTATATTGAAACTAAGATTGGCCCAAGATTTCGCTTAACCAGCATTCACAATTTAAAACATGTTAAAACATGTAATCATTATCAACATGTAATCAGTATCAATTATATACAATTTAAAATCTGTAGTAGCTTCAATCCATAGGCCTAACAGCTAAAGTTATTAATGTTGCAACCTATTAAAAGTAGATGTCTTTTGGCATCAACATTCTGTAACTTCTGTAAAACATTGGCTGCACATTGAGCTGCATCTTAACCGAAATTCAGCACACTATGGGCTTTTCCAGAGTAGTTTTCAACCACTAGAATTTGAGGAATGATTGTTGCATTATTTTCTATAGAACCATTGTTTACCTTATCAGCATTTACTTTTGAAGGCGTGTCCACTACTGCAGCTGCTAAATTGATCACATTTGGAGGTGGTACAACACTGTTTCCTTGGTTTGGAGGTGCTGCAGTACTGTTTCCTTGGTCAAATGCAGCAGTGTCATCTTGAGTAATCGTAGCAGTGTTATTTTGGTGAACCTACATGCATAATTATAAGAAAAGATTCCCAAACCAATAATATACTGTAACTACATACCTTCTTCTTCACAACCTCCTCATCTAGTTGCCTCATCTTCTTCAAAGACTCTTCGTAACTTTCAGTTCTTCCACCAAGAACTAGAGCTTGCTGCATAGCTCTCATTTGAACATCTCCACTTCTATCATATTTTTTTAAGGTCTCTGTTCTGCTATGTCCTGTGAAATCCTTTAAGTATTCATGTGGAATTCCCATGATACAGCCACGAGAAATACCATAATGACGCAAGTCATTATTTGTTACTGGAAAACCTAAAAAAAACAACAAAAGTCAGTAAAAAATATGTCCAAGAGTAGTAAGACAAAAAGGGACACTACAAAATACCTGCAATCTTCGTACAAACATTTCCAAGCAGCCCAAGATTATGGATTCCAAGATTTTTCCGCTGGTACCATACATCATCACTGGCAGGTTGGTTGATAATAGCAAGAAATAAGTGTCATTTGTCAACATCCTCATCATCTTTAAATGGAGATAACTTCTTGTAATATTCAACAAATGTTTCATACAAATCCTTGTTAATAAACTCATACACCTTCACTGGATTTCTTTTCGTGGCTTCATCACAATGGTCCAAATCAGGGTGATGAGTCTTGCTTCTTAGCGTTGGAGGAATCAGAGATATCAAGAACACTTTCAAAAAAGAATTACGTGGCCATTAAAAAGAAAAACACAAAATACTTACTCAATGTAGCGGCCATGAGCATCCTCAAAAACTTAAAGTCATTGTACATTAATTTCCATGACTCTTTCTGAACTCGAATGAAGAAATTTCTTGCACAATCTGATTGGACTTGCCTTGAAAGTCCTTGTGGCGCTCCCTACTAAATATACGATGCCCTATTTGTACACTCATGAGGAAATCCCCCATCCGGTCCTTGACGACCACGGGCCCTCAGTCTTTCCGCACTCACGAGGTGACTCGGTCTTGGGGAAGGGGACATGAAGGTGTCTTGCATGCCCTTCCCCTATGGGCTCCTATCACAGCGGAAGCATAAACAACGTCAGAACTAGCAATAGCAATACATCATGCTACCTCGAAGGGTAGCCCATCCACATATCTATAACCACAAAGAAGATAATCATATACCATAAAACATGAGAGCTCCTACCCATGGCTCTGACTCATAAGGAGGATGAGTGACTGGCTAGGCCTCAAGATAGAGCAGACCGAGTCATAACAATGGCAGGGCTGGCTATAGACAATGGCTAGGGTTGACCACTCCATCCGCTCCTCCTGTGCATACTTTGTAGAATGAGCTAGATCGGGCTCTGGCGTGACTCTAGCCTTTCGGATACGCAATCCCATGGCATCACCCATCAGGACTACTCCAGGTTGCATCTCTCAAGTCCGTTGAGGAGGGGAAGGGTTGCATCTCCCCTTCCCGTGGTCTAGAGGCTCCACTGGGCAGCTAGAGAATCGTGGCGACACACACACGTGCGACTTAACCCCCAAAACAGGGCCAAGCCGACACTTGCAACTCCCCGGAGGCGTGGCGACACCATTGCCCAGAGGTGTCGGACCCATGCGACCCACATAAAGTGACCCGACCATAGGCCTAGCCCGCTATGGGATCCCCGGTAGCCGCGCTTCGGCAAGGATCCTCTCTCCGTATTGCCTCTAGCCCGTTGTGTAGTCTTTGAGTCACATCATAGTCCCAATAGCCCGGTGGGCTCCTATACACAGGCCACATAATAATAGGAACTAAGGGGTCTAAACTAGGAGCATACTACATATGGCTCTAGGTCTCTACCCCCCTTCCCAATACAAGAGGAGCAAACATGATCAACCAACATCACATAACATCATATCATGAGAATAATCATAAGAACATCTTAACCTAATCATACATAACTAACTTACAGTTAGGGTTCCTTGATTAGGGTTCAAGATGTTGAATAAGGAATCTAGGGTGGCTCTACTCTAGCTACGAAATACTAACCCATCTGGAGTGCTAACTTCCAGATGATCTACCATGAGCACTACTCCACATACCTGCTCCAGAAGCACTCCGTCCCAATCCAGACGTCTCCATGGTCTTCGAATTGGTCGAAGCTGCATCCAAGATCGAATCCACACTCCGGGGGCTGCTGCACTAGCCTATGCCACAGCAAACGGTTCTCGAAACAGAGTTTCGAGTGCGTAGATGAGTCTCAGGGTGCTAAGGTCAGGAAAAGAGGTCTAGGGTTAGGGTTTAGCCTAATATAAGTTAGGGTCCACATGGGATGCCACGTGGCACCAATAGGATGGGCCGTGTGGCGGTTGCCCAATAGGATAAGGCCATGTGGAAATGGGTCTTATCCTAAGGTTATCTAAGTTAAACAATTAACTTAGATGTGCACCCCTTGCCACTTCCTAAGGTATACAAGGCTACATGGGTAGACTTGTATAGTGACGGGTCCAGGAATATACGTATTTATAGCGTATATTCCCCTGGAATGTCACAGTCCTTTACCATAATTTGGTGCAAAATGCTTGTCGTTTAGAAATTTCATAACTATCTCATCTGTGAGTTTTTTCTCCGCATGAGGCCTTGGCACATTTTTTGCTTGTAATATAGACATCTTCTGCCAACCATGCCTCCCTGCATAAAAAATCAGAAAGTAGAGAATCGTGTAAGATAGTAGACTTACCAAGTTGAATGATAATCTACTGCTAATCAACTACGAACTGATAATTTATTACAAACTTAGTTATTAATCAACTACAAAGAAGATAATATAACTACTAAATGAATGATATCTATATATAAAAATACTCACCTAAAAAATGGGTGTTTTTTAATATGAACTGCCTCCTCAATTATTCCCGTTATGTTCATTTGAGCCTCCCTTGCTTCATTTATAAGGCGGCCAAAGCTAAACAACATTGTTTTGACCGTTGCACCTAACAAAAACAATAAAATCTGTTAAATGTATGACTAAGGAATTCACTTTCATTTATTTATGCATACCAGAGTATAAAGAACCATCTTCTTTTCACACTTGATGAATAAAGAACTTGATTTCACGACCAAGTTGTTGATACTTATCAGGACCCGTATATTACAATTTTTCTTCCACATTTATAATGCCAAGCTTGCTGGCATATAAAACCTGCACGAGTTATTTAGAAAAAAGTTAAGATCCTAAATATCAATATCAAAAAGCTCATAACCTCACCTTTCCTCCACAGATATTGTAGATCTTACAGTATTCTTGTTCACATTTCACACAACTTCCATTGCATTTATGTCAAGCTCAGCAAACTAAAACAAAAAGAGAGAGAGGATTCAATCATATATGTCATAAAAAATAAAACAAACAAATCAGAATTACCTGCTGACGCTTCTTCCCTTTCTTTGTCACATTTGTTTCATGCTGTTTATGATAGACTGTATAAATCACAAATCAGCACAATCATTTTCATCCCAAAAACACTAAAACAACCAAAGTAATATAAAATCTTACCTTCTTTTGCTGAATTTGAGAAGGAAGGCAGATTGCTTGCAGATGGCATGATATTTTTGTCCATTCTAGGTAGAACAAGAGCATTTCTTGAAATCTCAGCTACTTGATCATTAAGGGATACATATGGCATGATATTTTCGTCATTTCTAGCTAGAGCACTAGCATTTCTAGAAATATCAACTACTGGATCTATAACTCGATCTTCAAAGCCAAGACTGAAAGATGGATGCTCTAAATCCACGCCATGGCCTATACGCTTGGCGCATTTGCTCTGTTGGACGTCGCCATCGGCCTTTTATGTCATGCCTTGGCTGCTCGACCGACCATCGCCGCTGTTCTGCCGGTGTTTGAATGCATTTAAATAGCAGTTGAAAATGACAGTTGAAAATGATGGTTTCGGATTATAATGCAGTTGTCTTTTACTGTTGAAGATCATTATCATACATGAATTTTATCTGTGGTAAGGTAAGCAGCAATGATTTTAGATCCGCATACAGATATGATGGATTATATGGACATATGAGCTGGTTTATGCATGCTGATAAAACGGTAATTGCTTTGCCTTGAATAGGATTATAATGATGCATGTTCTTTTGCATATCTTTTTGGGAATAACAGATGGATAGTGCAGTATAAAGATATCTTACTGCTGAAATGTACATGCTTCAAAAGTGGAAATCAAGGTGGAAATCAAGTATTGCTTGCTGTTTGGCGTTTTCAACCTGTGCCTCAACCCACTGCCTCTCACTTAATCCAAAGCTACAAAATTAGAAAGTCTAATCAGTTTCAGTTTAGAGCATCCACTGTCAAAATTTAGACCATAAAAGCAAGAAACGATTGTGCAAATATAAATTGTTACTGTTGGTTATGCTCAACTTCCTAACAACATAGAGGTGCGCTCTAATCTTGCATTCCTTTGACCCTGTCACAAGTCCTCGAATACTTATGAGGTTTAGGGGTAGAGAAATATTGCACCTTCAGCGGGCTTTGCCTTTGCCGACATTTTTTGACAAGGTATGGTTTAGAGGCGTATTAAACTCTTGGATTTGTAGGCTATGCAATTCCACATTTTTTTATCTCTCTCAAACGATTGGAGCATGTTCGGGATTTATCGACCCCAATTCATCTAGTAGGATATCTTATATTCTTCACGCATTATGTCGTATGTTTTAATGATTCTATTCTTGTTGCGGGGAAGTCTTGGGGGCTATCTCTACCCGGGACTTTTTTGCAACCTACTGAGAGAGGCTAAGAATACTAAGAATTTGCAAATAGAAAAGCTTGGTCATAGGAGAGCTGCGGGTCCAGCTAATGTTGGCCGATTCTTACTCCATGGATAAACAACCCAAAGCAAATGGTACATAAAATATGTTGAAGATAATATAAACCTTAGCATTATATTTACAAGTAATTATGAGTTTCATTTGCGGATCATCGGGGAATCTTGTGTATTGTTCAAGTGTCGAGGATTCCACTTTCGTCAATGTAGTGGATGCAAGCCAACAACCTGTTGCTTCATTGGGCAAGTATTGTAGTTATTTAAATCTAGTTGCATCTTTTTCTCTTTAATGCCCTTTGTAAAGACTCACGATTTCAAACATCTCTAAAGTTCTCACTTGAAATGCTTGCAGGACAAGGTATGTCTTTGGTATTTTGTGCAAAAATTTGTCTTGGTGATATTTTGGGAGTCCAAATGCCTTCCGTTCATGCATCCGAGACTCGGGACGAGAACCCGGACCTACTGCACGAGGCACGTATTCCATGTAGCATCATGTAACATTTCGTCAACTTTTTGCGGAGCAAACTTTGGCGACCATAACTTTGCCGTTCGGGAATTGAATTCGGTGTTCTTTACACCGTTGGAAAGCTCTCTTCGAGCTCTTTCCATTGGTATATTATATGAATGCTTTTACAGAAGTTTACTGGTGAAAGTTAAGGGTCTTTCAGTCTCGGCCATATTCTTGAATCTTGCACGAAATCCTCGAGGATTGGAGGTAGTAGCGAGGGGTTGATTAGGCTCGGTGGAGCAACCTGCACTATTCTCTTGGGTGTATCTACGTGTCTTAGGGGTTTGTTGTAGCGGGGGTTTTCCACAACAGCGTGGTGGGTTTTGGTGAAGGGGTTTTCACCCGGATGTCTCAATGTCGAATCTTCTATCAAGGATAATGTTAGGTGGAAGGATTTATACGAAAGTCCCACTTACGGTCTCTCGAGTCAAATGGAGAAGGCTGGTGGGTTTTCAGAAAATTTTTGTTCTTATACTCCTTTAGGCCCAAGCCATGCGGTGAAGTAGCAAAGATGCATAAGCGGTAAATACATCAAGCTGTTTGATTGCAAAGGCATTGCAACCCTTTGAAATCTCATTTCTGATGGATCGAGGAAGTAAATAAAATGACAAATGATAAAATAGTGGGCAAAACAAGTATGGAGGTATTAGCCAATGTTTACGAGGATTTTCCATGTCTTTGAGGCTTTACAGTGGAGAAGCGGAGATCTTTGAGGCACCTAAAGCTACTGAAAGTAATCATGATGGGTTTGTAGATTTGAGGTCTAATCCTGTTCGCCAAGATCCTCCAAATGCTTGGAGATCAAATGACACAGTTAACAGATTGAGGAATGCTCATTTCAGTAGTTGGGTGCGTAAAGATCTTGCTCATAATTATCAGAGTTCACGTGTGCAGGAAGCGCTTACTTTCTTGGATCAGGGTAATAAGCAGGATTTTTTTGAAGTGTTGAAAGAGAGGAAAGGGGAGTTTTCGCATTCTGGTTGTGTGGAGGACTTTGTTCAAGGCTTTAATGGTACTGTTGCTGGAAACAAAGTTTGTGGCATTACGATTATCGGTGGATCAATTGGAGCATCGAAAGTGTGTGGCTAAACTGGTGGCACATTCTGTAATTGGGTACTATGCTGGAAATTATTTTAATTCTACTAAAATTACTGGATGGATTGGTTCTATGCTCAGAAGGATGTCTATTGCACCTTTTAATTCTTTCAAAGTGTTAGGCAATAATTTCTTTTTTTTTGGGGTTTGCGATGAGCGCTGTTAATAGATTGACTTCAAGAGGTGTTTTCTCAATAGGAGGCTCATGTGTCATTTTTCAAAGATTATTCACCGGGCTTTTCTGGCTGATAATCCTTATAAAGCAATGTTTGCCTTCTTTGGTTTCAAATTCATGGTTTGCCACCGGATCTATTGCTTCCAAAGTTCCTTATCTCTATTGCTAATGGTATTGGTAAGCATATATCTCATTCAATCCTCTAGAGGTGCTCGTGGTATATGCGTGTAGCATTACCAATGGATCAGAGTCTTCCTAAGGAGGTAATAGTGAAGAGTGGGGAGTTTTTCTCACGCTTTAACTTAGAGCTTTTGAATGGCGGTGAGTTAAAGTGTTGGTTTCCTTCTTTGAAGATCTTTGGATGTAGATGTCTTGAAGGAATATCCCATTGGTGGTCAACAACAAAATATAGATATGTCCGCAACTCCTCGGAAGTTGTTCGGAGAATCTGGATGAAAAGGTGTATCTGGTTTGCAAGAATGTGGAAAAGCTATAGAAGCAGTTCCAATGGTGGTTGGTGAGGATGTTCATGATTCATCACCAGATGAAGAGATGGTCAAATGTTCCAATGATGAGTTGGCATGGCAAAGTCCTAGAAAGCGTAAAAGTAAAGCACGGGTGACACATCACCTGGATAATGGTGATAACATAGAGTCAGGGGCTGGTGATGATTCATCTGAGGAGGAAGATAGGCACAAGGATACTGGTGATATTAGTGCGCATAACCTGGACCAGGCCTTGGTTTTATATAAGCCACAAGAAACTGAGCTAAAAGTGAGAAAAGTCTCAAAAAAAGGCGGAAGAAGAAATCCAAAATACCTCATGCTTAAGATTATGTCCTGGAATGTGAGAGGTGCACGTTCATCTCCCCAAAAACGGCAGAGGTTGGCTAATTTAATTAAGCACATTAATCCAGATATTTTATGTATTCAAGAGCATAAATGTGATAGAGGCAGGGTCGTTCCAATGATGAATTTGTTTGGGAAGCAAACTTCTGCTCTAATAAGTACTTCAGGCAAGGCTTGGGTGGTACAATGATAGCCCGGAGTATGGATGTTCATGTCACATTTACAGCAAAAAGATAAATTTGGAAGGTGGTTGGTTATTACATGGAAGCAAGGACTTCAAGAATGTGGTATCATTAATGTATATGCATCTAATATTCCTAGAAAAGAGCAACTTTATGGGCTTCTTTATGTAATAAAATACCAAAATGGGGGAGAAAATGTGGCTTGGCTTTTAGTAGGGGATTTCAATATGGTCGAATCAAGACAAAGGCGTATTAGGTGGTGGGCCAGATTGTAAGTGGCTTTGAACGGCAGTGATGAAGCGGGCGAAGTTACTCTTTCAACATGGGTTTATGGAAGTTGATGGAGATTTATCTTTTACTTGGACTAATAATTGGGTTGGCCCAGGATTGTCACATGATCGAATGTATGCAAATGTGCTTTGTGATATATGTGTACGGTTATGGAGGCTTAAATCCGAACCATAATCCTCAAAAACCGTGAACTTACTCATAGTAGACAAAAAGAGAAAACGGTATTTAAATTGAATACTAGATGGTTGCCTAATGAGGAGTTTGAAGGGGATGTCAGGAGGTTTGGTAAAGGCTTCCATCTCAACAACATGGTATGCGGCGTATTGTTGAGGCTTTGGCAAATGTCAAGATTTTTGCGAAAAGGTGGGGAGCGCAACGAGTTCGTGAAGAAAAAGAGATCTTGAGTAAGTTATATGCTGAATTAGAGGAGCTTAAGAAAGTTGGTACAGACTCTTTTAGATTGCAACAGGTTATTGATGCTATTCGTGGTCTTGAAGTGGCCCAAATTCAATCAAAGACGTTGTTAAATCTGGATTAACCGATGAAAGATGGAGATCGTTGTAATAAGTCTGTTTTTAGAGCTTCAAAGCGTAAGAGGTATGCGACTACTATGCACTCTCTATCTATGCTTGGGATGGGAGGGTAATGACAGAGCCAAATGAGATTAAACAGGTCCCTTACTCAATACTTTGAAACTTTTTAAGGACAAACATTTGCCTCATGAAGATGTAATCACGAGGATATTGTGCTTTCTAAGGTTCATGCAATTCTTTCACAAGAGGAATCTCAATTGTTAGAGGCACCTGCCTATGTTCGAATATGAAAGCAAAGAACATTTGAGTTGGCTTCGGATAAATGCCGTGTATGGATGGTATTCTGTAGAATTTTTTAAAAGGTATTGGGAATGGACGTCGATAAGCATTATGGAGGCATACAAAGATTTGTGTACTTCACATCAATTTGATAGGATTTTGAATACGGGTTTGATTTCTCTTATTCCTAAAGTGAAAGAACCTCGTGAGTATTCATGATTGGCCCAATAACTCTTCTATCTACTATCTATAAAATTATTGCAAAAGCCTATGTGAGAAAAGACTTAAACCCGGTTTTGGGATTGAGAATAGATGCGACTCGGTCGGGCTTTCTTCCAGGTCGGCAAATTTTTCATAATATAGTGGCAAAGATATGAGGGAGTTCATTGGGCCCAATGTTGGGTCAAAATCTTCTATATTTAAATTGGATTTTGCTAAAGCTTATGATAGTGTGAAGTGGACTTTCTTGGATGCCATGCTTTTTGAAATTGGGATTTGGGCCTGTTTCGGCTCTATGATGCATAAAATGTTGATTTCTGCTAAGGGGGTAGTACTGTATCATGGAGAACCCTTGGTGCTTTTTCCAATTGAACGTGGAATAAGGCAAGATTGCCCTTTATCTCCTTTTTTGTTTACTATAGTGGCAGAAGAACTTTCACAACTATTGCATGAGGCTGAAAAGGATGGTTTGGTAAAGGGATTATTATTGGTGGAAGGTGACCAGGTTTTGGTTAATCGGTTTTGCATTTATACCTTCTTGCTAGTGGATGGTGAAGAGAATAATGTGCAGATAATCAAAAAGCTTTTGGATATATTTTCAATTGCATCTGTTTGTCTCCTTAATTGGGCTAAGTGTAGTGCTTTATGGGTGGGGAAGGAAGCAAGCATTTTTTTATATGAGTATGCCCGGAAGGTGGTTGTACCTATACTCAAGAAAGACAAAGCTTCTAGGAGTTCCTTTTTGGTCTAGATATTGACATGAATGAAGCATGGGATGAAATTATCTTAAATTTACAAAGGCATCCGATTTGGTGGAGAGGCTCAAAGTTATCCTTGGCAAGGTGTAGAATTCAAGTAGCTAAGTCAAGATTGAACAATACACATATTTATTTGGTTTCGGTTCTATTGGCTCCAGCTTCTAAGTTTGCGTAGAGATAAAAAGATTGTAAGAGATTTTGTCCGTGTAATCGATAAAGGAAACCGTGAAGGTATGTGGAAGAAATGTATGTTGTTTAAACAACAAGGAGGACTTGGTATGTTGGATCTTTCTTTCTGGGGTAAGGTCTTAGCTTCTAAGTTATTGTTCAGCTTTTTGTTGAAAGATGATTGTGCATCACGTGTATGAAGTTACTTAAACAATCGGTGAAGAAGTGTATGGTTTTTCATAAGTTTAGGTGTGAGAATTGAGCTCCCTTGGGCATTGTTATATCCATTGAAAGCTTATTCACATGCCTCTCCAGTCTTGAAAGGCTTGCCGGGGCCTGGAAGGTAGTCCAACAGTGATTACATTTGATTGGGAAGCTTGTCTTGGGTGCATCTTCCCCTTTTTTTTGGGTGCCTTTTGTATACTCATGGACAACTACACCCGGTTGTAGAATTTATGCATGCGCGCATTCCCAAGCAAGGTGGAGGAGAGCATGTATTATTTCTATTGAGCATTGGTATTTTGGTATTGACATTGCTTCTTGGCAATGGTTTCGTGGAGAAATATGGGTTGTTGGATAAAGATATCGGTGATATGGGCTTATGTAGCAAGTGCTCTTCCTTTAATTAAGAAGGTTGGTGACCGAGATTTGGAACTTTGTTCAAGGTGTTAAAGAGGGCAAGCCTTAAGTAAGTTCATGCTTCTGATTGCTTACATCCTCAAGTACTTTATCACCTTCTTGAAAATGGCACTTCTGAGACTTTGCCTTCTCAATGGCAATCCATCTGGAACCTTGTTTGGTCTAAATATAATCCTCCAAAGGTAATTACTTTGGCGGTGATTCATCGCTCTTTGAGAGTTAATGAGATGGTTCATCGCTTTAGTAGGAGTAAAGCCCACTTTGCCCAATGTGTGGAGGTGCATTGAAACATTGGAGCATTGTTTATATTTGTGTGAAGAGAGATGAGTAGCATTCTCTTTTTGAGTATCTTTGGATAGTCGCGACTTTCTTTTAGGTATTTATCCAAATCACACTACTAGAGAATGGTTACGTTTTTTCGGTTTCGGCATTATTTGAAACGCCCATCATAAAATTTAGCGTTCAAAAGGCGTCGCGCCAAAATTCAAACGGCGTCGCATATGCAACGTCCCCCACGCCGCTATTGAACGCGTTTGGTGGGGCGTCGCAAAGGTATTGGCGGTGACGCCATGGCAATGTTAAAGTGACATGGCGGCGTGTCAAACTGCAGCGATGTGGCGATGCATGTGAAGCGTGCTCACGTTGCATATTATGCGTCTGCCGTCGCATTATGGCGTGGCCAGCGTGCAACGCGTCATTACAACGTCTCATTGCGGCTTTTAAGAATAAACACAAAATAAATACAGGCCTCGGGTTTGTTAATACAAAAGGTTAGGGTTCAAGTCCACGAAAAAATATTTTGGACGCACATATATATGCCTTAGCAACATATAAGCGGCGCCACGTAAAAGCGTCATAAGGACATATTTTTGTGCGGTTTGGGGCGTCCATGGCGTGGCTAATACATTGCACATGCGGCGTGGCGTACCGCTGCGAAAAGCGGCGTCATTTGCGTGGCGCGGAAAGCGATTAAAAGCGTGTGCGACGGCGTTTGATACGTCGCAAAGGCGCCGCATAAATGACGCCGCAAAAGCTGCCTATTCAATAGTAATGGTAGTGCCGTGGTGCTTCTAAAAAGATTGCATTTCACATGGCAAAAGTCTTGGCTAATATGGAGTGAGGCTTAAGGCTAAGAAAGGCCTTTAATGATAAGCATATTTCTTTCTCGGTGGTACTTCAAGAAATTCAGAAGAAGTTGTATAATTGCTTTTCAGATTCCAATTGGCCTCGATCGTATTAAATTTCCAATATGGAGTGATCATCTAAAAGTGATTGATGCTTCGGGGGATATTTCTTATACGGAAGTACTTTGTAATATTTTGAGTGTATAATATGAAGTAAAAACACGTTCAAAAAAAAAAAAAAAAACATTTTCAACTAACAAGATCGTGATGTCCAAGTTTAAGGTGATTCGCCTTTACCTCCTCGAGCTAAATTCTACTTTCCTTTGAAAATTCTTGGATATGTAAGCCGCTATTTTAAGAACTAATAATGCCTTCAATGGATTAGGTTTGATCGGAGGTGCATTGCAAAGGTTATTGATTTTCTTCTAAATAATTACATCGTGATAGTGTGGTGAGCACCCTTGATATCGCGTCTATTAGCAATGCTTTTCGCAACAACAACGGAGTGATCTCTATTCTTCCGTGTAGCATGTCCCGTATAAATAACTATAGAAGGTAAAATAATATTTGGCACCATATACGCGCCGCTTTAAATGTCACAACGACAACCAGGTAGACCGAGCCCACAAACGCAAAAAGATATAAAAATTTTCAAGCGGGAAGCATCCATTGAGGGTTTGAGCTTTATCATTTGGCCGTCCATTGTCACCTAATTGATACATTTATTGAAATGATTGCCATAATCCGCATTGTCTTGCATCTTCTATTTCTTCGCGTTTTTTTGAAATGATCAGATTATCCCTCATTGTCTTCTTCCTCACGAAGCATCATATATTAAATGCATTAACGATGCATTTTCCATGTCTTGGTCTAGCACCTTATCACTAATTAAATCCTACTTTGGCTTCTAAGGAGATATAATAATTAGCATGGTTGTGTTGCTTTATTGGCGGTTCGCTTACATAAATAAAGACCTTCTCTCCAAACCTTGATGAACTGTTTTTATCTATTTGAGGTATGATTTCTTTTTTCCGTTATAATTTATAAAAAATTGATTTGTTAAGGCTTACCAAGTTGTTCTCATCAGATACGTAACTTTGGAATAGATGCAAAGCTTGTGATAAATTATGCATGCCCCGGGTTTGGGGCTAAAGGAGGTCGAGAGAAACCATTGGTCATATCCCAATATGTATAGTTGGAATCTAGAGAAAAAGGTTCAAAGAAAACGGTTGATGTTTGAGGCTCTTTAAAACATAATAAAAGAAGTCAATTATTTATTTACCATTCACCATGTTATTTTTAGAAAAGGCGCTTGCTTTAGATTGTCACTCATTACTTGAGAAAACGAGGTTCAAAGTCATCAATTTTCTAAAACATGTAGCCGAGAGAGGAATGTTAGGCACCAAGCAGTGTGAGAAATTGCATATTCAAAATATGTATGTTCAAACATATAGATCGGGACAATGAAGAGAAATGTAAATTCTTTGTAGTGCATTAATTACAATATTTCCAAAGCTTTGCATCTAATAAACTTGTAGGATAGTCGAACTTGTTAATAGAAGCCTATATATGCTAGAACATCCGAGACAATAAAGAGGAATGTTGAGGGCACCCAAGGAGGTGAGAAATTGCATATTCAAAATCAGATGTTCAAAACATATATGAACAATGAAGAGAAATGTAAATTTTTATAGTGTATTAATTACAATATTTCCAAAAGTTTTGCATCTAATAAACTTGTAGGATAGTGGGACTTGTTAATGGAAGCTTATATATGCTAGAACATCCCTAGATAAAAAAAGCCTTTAGGTAATTGTGTTCAAACTTTTTTGTAAAAGAAAATATTCGCCACCCTAACTAACTTCTAGAGTATGAAATTCGGGCCAAGTGTTCTAAACTTGCCCAATTGAAATTTTTTTCATAAGGGAAACCCCCGCAAGAAAAGGTTTGAATGGTGTACCATAGACCGCTTTTTTCCCGATTCTCGAAGGACTCGCGAGAGACACAAAACCGCCGATGCTTGTCATTCATCAAGCAAGAAAAGATACAATGATTTGAAGAAGAGAGGGGTAGCCGACCATAGGAACAATATCGGACTACCCCAAAAAAAGAAATGTGCACAGCAATATAGAAGGGTAATGGCGACAACTTCTCAACGGATGAAAAACTCGCCCTTTCGTGTTTTCGAGGAAAACCCTAATGAGAAACTGGCCGCCAACAACCTTGAATGTGATGCCCGAAAACCAAGAAGATGGATTGACTACGAACCCAAAGATAGCAGTAACCCCGTAAGACTCGGGCAGGCAGGTCGGTAATGTGTTTATTCGGAGAGCCGAAAAAGGTGGTGTGATGGCTTAACATAAATCTAGCACGACCCCATAAGATGGTAGAAGCCGGAAAAACGAAGGAGACATGTCGATGGCGGCCAAAAAAGCAAGACCCCCAAACGACCGCGGTAAAAACCCGCAAAGAACTCACACAACAGAACCCTAAAAATACCCAGAATAGTCCGAAAACTAACATGCATGGCATGGACAAGGCAAGCCGCACAATCAACCCCCCGCAAAGAAGAGCAAATTAGAACAAAAAAAGCAAAGACCCGTAAGGTGGAAAAGCATCACCCAAATGGGTGAAAAAAAAATAATTAGGCCACCCTCAAGGTAGAAATAAATAGCATCACCCTCAAGGTGGAAAAAATAGCATCACCCTCAAGGTGGAAAAAATAGCATCACCCTCAAGGTGGAAATAAATAGATTCACCAAATAAATAGCATCACCCTCCAGGTGGAAATAAACAGCATCACTTCCAGATGGAGATAGCATCACCTGAAAAGTGGAGAAAGCATCACCCAACGGGTGGAAAATAACATATGAAAAATGACATGATAATGATGCAAAAAACATTATTCTAGTAAATGCAAAGTGAACAATATGAAACAAACGCGTCCCCACTGAGCAGGGCGGAAAGGGGGGAAACTCGTAGAAGGAAGGAAGCTGCCGTGAGAAGACGCCGATAACCGGTGCTGAAGGAGAAAGAGCCTTATATAGTGGCATGAAATAAAACATGAGAATAGCAACACCCACAGGTGGAGAACAACAAGAGTGCCTGAAAAAATACAAATGAAAAAGACGCATGCACCGACGCAGCAGGGCGGGAAGGGAGGGAAGCCACGAGAGGAGAAGAAGAGCCGTGAGAGAGACGCCATAATCGGGCCAAAGACGGAGATGGTTATATGCCGCCCCTTCCTTAATGGCGATCCGATGGCTCTGGACGATGGGATTCTGGGAAGGGACTCGCGAGAGACACAAAACCGGCCGACTACCAAAGGACTTCCTTAACTATAAGCCCAGCCACTGCGAAACCGCCATGTGTTGAGCTGGGTCGCCAAGCACATAGCGGGAGTGAGAAGAAAAGTAGCGCCCGCCGATCGTGAGAGCTGGGCTAAAGATCATGTGGAACCCCGAAAGGGAAGCCGCCGAGGCCCGGCCGCGACGAAAAGAATGAGTACCCTACTGGGATGGAGTTAAGAAGATACTCCCGCCACCACCCCCAAACAATCAGATAGGATAAAGGACGTAGAGAGGAAGGAGAGGAGCAAAGAGGGTCACGGAGGCTGGCGATAGTGACTCGGCATGCGAACTTAAGGCAAGCGAAAGCAAAAAGAAATCGTATGAGCACGAGCAAGTTGGTCTCATTTGGAGTGGCAGGGGGAGAAAGAGAACCAGGGTCCAAAGAGTCGGGTTCAAGCGAGAGGGAAGCTTCGTGTTGACGACGAGAACCAGCAGGGCGAGCGAGCCGTGGAGAAAAAAGCGAAGTTGAAGAAGAAGAACCGAAAGCGCATGCTATAGACGGTATCAGCTCAACGACCTGAAAAAGGAAAGAACATTAGAGAACAAACCAAGAAAAGGACGCCGCCACGAAGATGAATCGAAGGAAGCGCCCCGGCATGCCAACAAGAACGGCAACAAGGCGATGAAAAAACAAACCACGTTAATGCGTACAATGCACATATGATATGAATGCAGATTACGGACCGAAGTCCGTGAATGTGGCCATTATTCCTGCCGAACCCGTGGTCAACATCTAGAGGGAGATAAGTGAACAAAGGAACCCTTCATCATGGATCCCCAAAAACAATAACGACAAATAAGAAAATAACAAGTAACTGAGATAATAAGGCAAAGAGGAAAAACTTACGCATAGGAATGTAAAAATGCATAGACATAAAGATGGAACGAGAAACATGGAGATGTTGAGGAGAGTCGCACACCACGTAGCGAGCGCGAGAGGACGAGGACCGCCAGCAACCGTAAGTACGAACCTCAACATGTGGACCCTGCATATCGAGCAAAAAACGGAGGAAACGGGGAAGAATGATAAAAACTATGGGCTAAAAGAACATGAAAAGTCAACCACGTCTAACGTCTCGAAACTTACACAATGATTATGTAATATAAGCCTACTGCGAACATGACAAAGTGGAGCCCCAAATCCATAAAATTGGTACACCGAACAATATCACCCGTCACCCATGTTCAAGATTAGAAAATACAACTTCAGGAAACAACAAATAAGTGCACTAATAAAGTGAACAAAGGAACCAACAAACACTAGAGCTCCCCGATGATCATGCCAAAAAAGAAAAAAAAAAAAATCTTAAACTAATCCCCAAATATTCAAAGCCCAAGATCGTAACCAAACCAAATATAGAATATACATAGAAGAAATGTAGCCACAAAGGACAAAGAGGTGGAAAATATGTCACAAAATACTTGAATGGGATGAAAAGGGCTTAACGCAAAAAAAGAAGAGAGAGAGAGAGAGAGAGAGAGAGAGAGAGAGAGAGAGAGAGAGAGAGAGAGAGAGAGAGAGAGAGAGAGAGAGAGAGAGAGAGAGAGAGAGAGAGAGAGAGAGAGAACCGCCAAGCGTGGGAGGGGTCAACGGCTAACGAGCTTAACGGGAGCACAACAATAAAATGAGGCGTAATCGCGATAAACTATAAGCCCAAAATGAGCCGCGAAAACCTGTGGGTCGAAGTCGGGCACCTAAGCACGAGGGAGGGTGAGATTTTAAGAGGGGCGCCAACACAAGCGGGCTAAGCGGCAAACACGTAGCAAGCCCGAGAGGACGAGGACCGCCAAAGAACCGTGAGTACTTAACCTCAACATGTGGACCCCGTGATAGCGAAAGCAAAAATCGGAGGAAACGGAACCCTTCATCATGGATCCCCAAAAGAAAAAACAATAACGATAAATAATAAAAAGAATAACAAGTAATCTGCGATAAGAAAAAAAAATGTGTAGACATAAAGAAGACAAAATGCTTCGTGGAGATAGCATAATGCACAATGCATAATGAGAGCACAATTTATAGTGAAAAATCGCAACAACCAACCTAGAAAGGAATTCCCAAGACTAGCACCATGCACAAAATTAAAATGCGCCCAAGATAATACCTTATGCACCATCATAAGAACCCTAACAAGCATGAAATTTGTGAGGAAGGGAACGTAAATGTGGAATAAAAACCCTAGGCACCAATGTTCCAAACACAAGAGATCGACAACATCAAAAATGTGCAGAAAAAAGGTCTAAAATTTGTAAAATCATAGGTTATATCCCAAATCGAATAATAAAATGGCAATTATATCATAGCTCAAACTTGGACCCCATACTCTATTAGAAAAAGGCAAATTCAAATGATGCCGAACATAAAAAGTTAAAATAGATCACATGAATGCAATATAGAGATAATATCAAGGTAAACAACAAGAATGACGAAAAACATAAGGTGCCAGAGATGAAAAGGACAAGACATGTAGGATAATATGCCACACGGACCAGATTCGCCCCCTATGCTAACAGCAATATACACGTGCAAAAACACACCTTATGAAAAAACACTTTAATGATCAAGTGAAACCCATACAAATGCACCCATAAGTGCAAAAGGCCAATGCTCTCCCATCATCCTAAAGAAATTCCAAACCAACAGAATGACACATGTCCGCATAAAATTGAATCAGAAACAAGATGAATCGTGAATAAATAACCCCAAAATATTATGCTAAGGATTACTTAAATGAAATGGACATGGGGAGCAAATGCAAAGAAAACCACATTTGCACAATGAGAGAGAGAGAGAGAGAGAGAGAGAGAGAGAGAGAGAGAGAGAGAGAGAGAGAGAGAGAGAGAGAGAGAGAGAGAGAGAGAGAGAGAGAGAGAGAGAGAGAGAGAGAGAGAGAGAGAGAGAGAGAGAGAGAGAGAGAGAGAGAGAGAGAGAGAGAGAGAAGACCTCCAAGCGCTGAGTTGGGTCACGGGCATGTAGCTTAAAGTGAGAAAAGAGGAGCGCCAATGACCGTGAGAGCGACGCAAAGCATCATGTGGAACCCCCCAAGAACGCCCAATGTGTGCGATGAAAAAGGGAGGAGATTGAGGTAGAAGGGGCAGATACGAGCTGGGTCGAGAAGTTTATAGGAACTAAATGGGCCGATGTCCGGAGTGCTCGGCGGTGGCCCGCTGCTGCTGAAGCTCCTGCAATAATTGTGTATAATCAGGAGAAACGGGGGCAAAAAGAATGGGTACGGCAGAGGCGGGAACGGGAGAGGTCGGGGGAGAAAGTGAACTGGTGTCCAAAGAGTCCGGCTCAGGGGAAAGGGAAGCTTTGCGTTGACGATGAGGACCAGCAGCACGAGCGAGTCGTGATGGAGAACGCGAACTCGCAGGAGAAGAGTTGGAAGTGTTCGCGATAGATGGCATCAGCTCACTAACCTGAAAAAGGAAATACATTATAGAACAAAAACAATGGTAAGAAGGGTCTGCCAGCCCTGAGACGAAAAAAGAGGACGCCCTGACAAAAACAAGTCAAGCCCTCGTGATGAGGAGTCCCGTATATGCACTGGCCACGGAGAATCAACCCAATAAAGAGAATGCGACCAAATAAAAAGCCAATATCCAAATAAAGTAGGAACAACTCAAGCTATGCAATTGCAGATAATGCATAAACACAAGAAGAAACCAACCACGTCAATGCATATAATGCAAAAAGATGAGGCCCACTTATGCAAAACCCCCCAAGTTGTCAATAATGATAAATAACCCAATACAAAAGCAATAAGATGAAGAGGAAAAGCCAACCTATGGTCGTGAAGAAGATGCATAAACGTTAGAAAGACAAGATGCAACCTTTTAGATAAACAATAAATCACAAAAAACGCTTAGCTAGGTAGCGTAATCGAAAACACGACATAATAAATCACAAAAAAGCTAGCTAGGCAGCAGAATCGGAAACATGACATAGGCAATAACGTGAAAAGAAAATGAAACCACCGTAATGCTCCGTATGCCTAAAAAAGGAAAACAACGTTCGATAACAACATTTCAAAAGGAAAAATAGGCAACAAGATCGACTTGAACCGAAAGCACGTGCAACAATTAAAAAAGAAAAATCAAACCCTGATCATGCATAGAAATTATAACGTTGAAAATAGTGTGATACATCGCAAATTCGAATGATGCCCAACATAAAAAATCAAAAACCATGTGAATGCCTATGATTAATAAGAGGATGCCAACATATAGTGAAACCCACGTTGTCAACCAAACGCAAAACTGTAAAAAAGTAACACAAGAAAAGAGAGATAAGCCTGAGTTCAGAACCATGAAACATATCACAAGACCCCTATAGGTGCCTCATACATGAGAAACAACAATAATAATTAGAAACCTTTATCACAACATATATAAGGCTGTTTGATTTTTTGTTTGATGAAATATTTCCGTCCCAGGAAAAAGCCTGAGCACGACACGTGCATTTTTTAATTAATAGAAAAAAAAAAAAAATATTTTTGCTCGCTTTCTTGGTCCGCAAGCAAACCTCGCTTTTATACTTCTAAGACTGTGGCATCCCTATTCCCAAGATAGCCGTGACGCTCCAAGCATGTCCAAGGACGGTCAGCCACCACCGCTTCAAACCTACCGCTTCAGTTTTTATCTCTCGCAAACAAAGGGGACAAGTTTTGGGTTGCGCCATCCGTTTTTAACCGACTCCAATTTGTTTTGCAATACCGTGAGCTATGGCAGATTGAATCATAGTCACTTGGCCGGATTTTGTAAAGTGGGCTTCAAATTTTTGTGGTGCTATGATTGGGGAGCCTCGCAGATGAAGATGAATCTCACACAGGTACCTCACCACCGAGGAGGTAACTGTTGCTTGCATTAAGAGCCTACGCCCTTGCCCAAGCAGCGGTATGAAGATTTTGCGGCTCTTTAATTCGCCCCCACGAGCTCGGCGGGATGGCGTAATAGCTTTTTTCCCGCTTGGATTGTAGAATGCATTTAAGCCGATGTCATTCATAGCCATCACCGCAGCCCTTAGAAGGTCGCCGTGTCCGTGGATAATGCTTGATCCGATCCGGTGCAACCGAACCTTTGCTACAAAAATCCTTCTTCCCGCAGTACGATTCGCTATTACTAGGATTAGTCCCCGCGGTATGTCGGCTTATCTCTATATTAGATGTCACTTTATTCTAAACCGAAAGCAAATGTTTAGGTAAGTTAACAAAAACAAGCATCTCATTGTAGAGTTGATGCAGAGCTTGATGTGTTTAGGTCTCAAAAGTTTTTACGCTTTTACAGGGGATTGTGGATCTTATAGTGTTAACAATTTCAAGATTGCCTTTGGAACATCCGATGTAGCTCTTAGTACTTCTCTTATCAATATGTATGGAAGATGTGTCGATCTAACAAATGCAGAGAGAACATTGAACAAAATGACAAGGAAAGATGTCATTGCATGGAGTACCATGCTTGTGGGTTACTTTAATCAGATATATTAAGGAATCCCTACAAGCATTGTGCAAGCATTTCAACAAATGCGACACCAACAAGTGACTCCAAATTAAGTAACCTGCGGCTAATGTTATTGATGCTTGCACGTGTCTACAAGATCTCGCTTAAAGGAAAACAAGTCATTGCTTTCATTGTTTGTCGTTTGAATCTAATATTGTAATTAGCTCACCGCTTACAATGTATAACAAGTTTGGAAGTGTAGAATCTGGCAGAGTTTATATTCCCGGCCATTTGATGATTGCAAAGATATGTGCATAATGGGCATCCCGTGGATAATGGGCATATGTGCATAATGGGAATCCTAAGTTGTTCCATTTGATGGATATGCCATTCGTGGAGCTCTAATTGAGGGAAAACGGATTACAGGCTTACATGATGGCTTGTGAAAGAGAACATGACATTTCAAAGAAGATTTAATGCTCTTATTAATGCGTAAGCATAATAGAAGCAAGATTTGCATTTCGTAAAATGGTTCACCATGACACAAAGATGTCGGAATGTGATTATTGCCGCCAATGCCCTTAATGGCAATGGAAAATATGCCCTTGAAACCTTGAAGCAAATGCAGCCATTCGGCTTTGTAGATGAGGGTCGTCACATATATCTTTCATTGATTATAGATTATCACATTACACCAACGTAAGAACGCTATGGATCTTTTGTTGACCCGCCAAGCGATTTGGAAGAATTTTTGAGGTGGAGGATTTAGTAAATAATAGCATTTAGTAAATAATAAGCCTTTTGCCTCTTCTTGGATGGCCTTGCTTGGTGCATATAAAACTGGTCTATGAAATGTTATCAACTTGTGATGCTCAATTTCTATTTGCTTCTCTTGGTTATGAGAACAAGAAGTAAGATTGGAGACGAGTAAACTTAACGTGCAAGTTTTATACTAAAAAAAGTTACAAGATGATTGAGGTATGTGTTATAGTTGAGGAATTATAGTTTATGTCAGTGATGATTTCAAATGCAAGGTTGTGAATGTGATAGGCCTTAATGCTCAAATGAGGTGGCAAGTCGATGGAAATTTGAAATAAAACCTATTTAATTTGGCTATGATAATGTGGCAACACACGCCATCTATTTAAAATTGGAAAAAATGCCCACCAATGTGTGTGAAACAAGAACAATGTGTGTAAAATATAAAATGTCACCTACAAGATAGATTTAATGTGTGCACACACTATGATGCCATAGGAATTATTTCCAATTATTCCATGCGATACCAATGCAATGGACATAAAAAATAGCAAGGCTTACCAAAGACTTTGCCCTCGCCATGACTTTTACAATCGAATCAAGTGTGCTATAAAATGTATAATTATGCCAATTTGTAAGCATTATGCATTACCTTTCATGCTCTCACGTTTGACCTTTTAAAAGCTCTTGAGTTCTTGAAAGACCTTGGGAATAATGAGCAATTCCGTAATAATTTTGAGAACGGGATATGATGCAATGTCGAGGCAACTTGACGTAAGTCTAGATTTAAATGTAGAAAATTGAAGGAATTTAACAAATTCGACATTCAAATTTAATAAAATAATGTTTAGGATCTATTACAGTTGACACCAGGTCTCTTAATTCCTTCTTGAGAAATGTTCACTGTGGTGGTCGCATCGAATTTCTTTTCCATAAGGTCTCTTCTTATTTTCCCTTCAAGAGAAATGTTCGCGGCGGCCTTGGCCGCCGCGATAAATTTCTTGTAAAATTAAGCACATATAGGAATTGGCAAGAAACCCACAATATTTTGGCGTTTATGATCTAAAAACAAGAAAAGACATAAACGTGAAAAGCAAAACATGGTCTAATTCCAGATTATTCAATAGATGGCGTCAACACCTAGACAATGCCAAAGCCCAAAACAAAAACACACTGCCCAAAGGTCCGGGACAATCATGCCATCAACCCCAAGGAATGGCCAGATAAGTGGGAAGAAATTGCAGAGGATATTCAGTCAAGATGAGCAAAAAAACTCATGCAACTGAATGGGGCGTAAGGACGAAAACCCCATTGTAGAATGATGTCCCCGAAGAAACGAGCACGAGCCGGATCGACAAGTCTATGAGCGGAACACCCGACGAGCAGCAGGAGAAAAAGCCGCATAAAGGTGAAGCGCCCCGAAAAACTCTTCAGGCCAGTCAATGTCTGCATGTTCAAGTTGCAAGGCATTGCGAGCATAGGGATCCAAGGCTCCCAAATCGGATGTGTAAAGATGGTGCGTCGTCGTAGCAATCTCTGGAGGTGGTGAAAAGGGAGGAAAAAATCCAACAGGGAAAATCGTAGCGGAACAAAAGGGGCAAGGGAACGCAGATCGGAAACCGCGAAAAAACCAAAAGGTATAATGAAAAGAAGTCAGAGGCCAAAAGCAAACGCCGTGGAAAAGGGAGTAAGGTGAAAAACTTAAAGAGGAACCAGTAATGCACAGAGGGAAGAGACGAATGGCACAAGAAACCCAGTAGGCAGAAGGCAGGGTATGGAGCAGAAATCTAAGGGATGAGAACTAAGCCAGCAGGAATGGAACCGGGATCCACAGACAAGCCCAAGCAGCAATTGGATTATGAGAGGGCGAAACCCAACCAGAGACGATGAGAAAGGCGAATCCGAAAAATGAAAACAAGAAGCCCGAATCAACCCAATGAGGGGAAAAAAGGGCATGCAGCAAACTCAACAGATGCTCTGGGTATGCTAATGAATATGCAGCAATCCTGATCATGTCTACGCAATCCGGCACAACAAATGTCGAAAAATTAGATTTTTGTGGCGGCTAAGCTTCGCTTCGATTTCGAATTCAATTCAAGGAAAATTGGTCGTGGAATTCGGCAACAACAAACCGGCTATGGAATCGACCATGCACTCCCACATCCCACAGATCACCCAACACAAATCTAGCAATCTTCACAAAACTAGCTACACTAAATCAAATTTAACTAGCCCCGTGGATAAGCTCCGCCAATAGCTCACGAACAGCTCAAGAATACTAAAGCACTCCACCAAGAAAGCGATCCAACCATTCAACAGAGCAACCAATACCCGTGAAAATGAACCCAACAGACTGTAACAAGAATGCAAAACATCCAACCTAGAACTTGAAACCATAATTACACGTCAACCACAACCGTCTTGTAACCACCGAATAGCCTGTGCACCAAAAAACTCAACATGCAACAGAAACAAAGAGAAACCATGCGAGCACGAAGAGAAAATGATAGAACAAAAAATCTGTAAGAATAAAGCTAAGCATGAAAGCAAGGGAAGCCGCACCTTCCAAAGAAGGACCATCAAACTCGCCAGAAGATGCCGCTATGCAGGAGGTGGAGACAGTGGATCGTGAGAGAAGCCGGTGAAGAACTGGGTTGGCCGAAAAGGCCATTGAAGCCACGAGAGGAGAAGAAGAGCTGCTGTGAGAAGACGCCGATAACTGGGCCAAAGACGGAGATGGCCTAATATAGGCGCTCGTCCCTTCCCAGAATGGCGATCCGATGGCTCGGATCGATGGGATTAACATATAATTTTTCTTGGATATATCGTGAACTCAGTGTAAATGTGTATGACTTTTGGTAATTTCAATGTTCTTAGACGTATAAAATAACTTGAGTTTGTCAAAATGTTTCTATTACGCTCACGCTCGATAACTTAAATAAAGGTGAATTTGATTATATTATGTGATAATAATCGTGCAAGATGCATGTGACGCTTAAATTGTGGACTTTTATGTCATCCTATTGCAAAAGATTCCGCTTTTAAGAATCTTAAATACCTCATCTAAATTGTTAAATTGGCTTCCTCGGATTTTAGGATGATTGAAGGTTGCCAAATAATGCTCAATCTCTCGCTACATATTATGCCGGGTCCGTAAAAATCACAAAGAATGCTATATTTGGCAAAATGCGCCTCAAGCAAGAATGACTATATTTGGGAAAACGAGCGCTTTGTACCGATATGACAAAATGCACCAATTTAGCCCCTCAGACGAATTCACTATACTTGGCCCTTTGTCCTAATGTTGAATGATTCTTTATAGCTTGTCGTGAGGTAGTTCCTTTGAGTAAAGGCGATCACCCTTATATGTTTGAAAAATAGAGAAAACTCAAACATACTTTTCAGTTTGCTTTGGCTTATGGGTATTAGGGAATAACTACACCTTATGTTTTAACAAATTTTTTTACCACATACCCCCGAGTTTTGATAATTTCTTGAGATGCCCTTGGTCAAAATACAATGTATTGTGTATCTTTTAAAATTATTCAAATGCTCTGATGTCAGTTGGTGAACAGTTAGCAACATCCTTGAAGGATCTGGAGACACATTATTACATTTCAAGGCAGAAATCTAGCATTCCAAGAACCATTTCTTAAGAAATATGCTTAGGAACAACTAGATCGAATATAAATCAAAGAGCCCTGCAGCAATGTTCTCGAACTCAATCAAAGCATTGAAGATGATGCATTGGGACAGTGAATGAATGTTTTCTCTTGTTCTATCATGGACATAATTTTCCTTCAAGCAAAGATCTTGATTGCGCTAATTTGCAAACCAAATATTTGGAATAACAAGCTTGATCGAGTATACAGCTGGGGCCGTTGGGACTTGGGGTTTCTAGCTTGGGTTTAATCATCTCTACACAAGATAAAACCTCTTGAAATTAAGTGTTCATTAACAGAATGTTATTATAGAAATAAATATGGTCACTCAAGATATAACATACAAGATAACAAAGTCCATATAATTTTTGGAAGATGGGACTCACAGACTACGTTTTTTATTTTTCCAATGTCCATCTAACATGTATGTTATAACTTGACGAGGATCAGAGATTTCTTCAGGCCAATCTTCATAATGTCATGGTATCAAATATTGGATTGTCTTAAATTAGCAATTCTGATTGATTGTGATGAAGTATGATTTAAGCCACCTCACCCTCAGGCCACGGAGGGCAACCCTCCGTGCGCAGCACCTTGTTAATCTTTCTAGCAACTGAGGCAACGTTGATTTTAGCAAAGAACTCAATCGCTTTGTAAGAACTTTTGAGCTTACCTCAAGAATTTTAACAAAAGGTATAACATCGCCAGAGCCATCGCTAGAGTACAACGCCTTTAGCTTTTTGGCGAAAAGCATGGGCCATGGCTTATAAAAACTCTCATTAAGGAAAATGGTTCTTGGCGCTGGGGCGCCGTCCTGGCCTCAAGGGGTTAGGGCGGCAAGGGAGAGGACGACGCCTCCTCTTCCCCGATTTCGCAAGATCGCGCCCAAGACTTTGCGATCGTAGATTGAACCGATACTAGCGGGTTTTGCCATCGCTGTGTGGATCTTTCTTTCTTTAAAGAATGTTCCGGAGTGCTTGCCTCGACACCGCCTTCAAGGCGGTCCTAATGTTTTTGTTCGATGCCACTAACGCGGGCCCGATTTGTTAATGGATGAGCAAGATCATGTAAGTTTTCTCGAATTTACAATTTTCTTGTTTATCAAGATCCAAAAGGCATACGTTCTATAAGGTAGCGATTTTAGCGTAAACGCGGAAGAGAGCAGTTTTCATGTAAATATATTTCGCGCTTAATCTATGGTGGATCTTCTCACGCCGGCTTTTTCCCCTTTCCTCTTGCTCTTTCTTTCTAGTGGAAAGATCTAAGAATGTTGTTCGTGAAGGAGTCGTGGTAAATTTTTGATTTCGATTTCACGCTTTTAGGAACGTAATGCTTAATTTTTCTCGAGATTGCCGAGCTAGGGAGATAATCGTGTCCGTGAAGACGCCCATATCGATTCGTATATCATGAACCAAAATTTAGGGGAGGTTTTGTGTCGGGTCGCGGTGTCTAGCTTTTACGTGTAGGTCGACCGGCACATCCCGACAATGCAAAGATCTCCTTTAATTTCAGTGATTCTCAGAAAAAAATTGCTGAATCGATCATAGTTTGAAGCATTGGGCTTCCGAAAGCAAAGCAAGGGAGAATTGGTCGATTACTCTTCACTTTTTCTTCATTTTCGCTTTGCAAGAGGTTTTTTTTGGAGCATTCACGACTTATCAAGTAGCTTCGAAAGCTTGTGCTAAGCTCCTCAGAGTATTTTATCTAAACAGAAGATTGGTTTTAATCATGTAGTACTGTTTAGATAGAAGAAGATGTTGAGAAAGACAGATTAGTACAGGAATTATGGATATGAAATCTGATCTACATGAGATCTTTGTGCTTAAATTCTTTCTGGTCTATGTGAGACCTATGATGTAATTCTTCCTATCTTTAATAAAATTTTTCTTACCTTCAAAAAAAAAAAAAAAAAAAAAAAAAAAAAAAAGCATGGGCCATCGGATAAAGGAAAGGAGTTAGAGTTAATCTTAAAACATTGTCTTACCACGTGTCCGTATCTGCTTAGGCCGCGTAGGCGCCTAAAGTTACAAAATTTAAGATCCAACAGAGCCCTTTTTGTTACAGTCTTACAGAACGATGGCAGCGTCGCCGGAGGAAAGTGAAGGGGCTGGAACTAGGCTATGGAAGAAGGTTAAACACAAGCATCAGTTGGTGGATTTTCATTCTTTGCCGTATTACCTCAGAGATAATGAGTATATATTGCGCCACTATAGAGCGGATTGGCCCCTCAAACAAACCTTGCTCAGCATCTTCTCTATCCACAACGAAACGCTTAATATATGGACGTGAGTAATCCTATTTGTGTCTTTCTGTCGAAACTTTGCAGAATTCCCCGTTTGATCCTGCCCTGAAATGGTTTTTCTTTCTTTCAATTCGGCACCTCATTTATCTGCGGTGTGGTGTGGAATACAGATTAGAGTTTAAAAGCAGTTAAGGATTTTAAGTCGACTGGCATATCTGTCTCTAGGAAACATCTTATCATTATCTTTGTTTTTTTTTTTCTGTTGTCGAGTTCGTTTACTTTCACATCACTGGTTATTGGGCGGCTTTGAATTGGTCCCCACGAGGCAAAAATAGAGTCTATGATAATACTGTAATTAAACTTCATAGTCCGTTTAAGGAGAGAAAAAAATTACCTCCTACTAGTTTAAAATTCTGATGCATGATTCCTACTAACGGTTATAAGCGACCAGTAAGGCGTGTGTGTAAAACCACTCTAAACACATATAGCCTGTATTCCTTGTGGCAACATCAACGACACTTGTAGGAAATTCAATTATTTCTTGCTTGAACTCTTTAGTTTGTTAGGCCACAATCATTCACATTATGCATGTTTAGGATCCGTCACATGCTTTAGAAAGGTAGTGCAAACATAAAGGATGAAGATGAGCCATTCACTATTAAGGTATATTTATGCAGTTTAATGCCATTTGTTCAAGTCTATAATTGCTTTTGGGAGGTTCCTGGCTAAATTCTTTGTTTTATTTTCCAGGCATTTAATTGGCTTTTTTCTCTTTTTGTTTCTCACAATCTACACAGCGGCAATGATTCCTAAAGTGGTTGAGCTTCCTAGCTTGCCAAGTTTACCAAATTTACATAGGTTACAGTCAGGATTAATCACTTCACTTCCATCTTTACCTTCATTGCCATCACTGCCACATTGGCATCTGTTGGAGATGGTTTCCAACTGCCTTCCAGAAGCATTGACATCTAACCGGACAGAACAATGCATCTTGGTAAGTGTTTTTGTTACCATCTGATGTTTTCCTATTCCTTAAATGTACATGTGATATAGAAACGTATGCGTGATATGATGTAAGTTTACAATCTCATCGGGGATTGCTATAAGATCATTAGTTACGTGGAAATGGAGAGCGGCAATAATCTAGTCATCTTGTTGACAAATGGATATTCCCCCAGTTTTAAAGGCTAGCTGCACAGAACCTTGTATATTTATATGTCTAGCATCAAGGTATTTTGTTTGGATATGGGAATTTGTTGGTTTTAGCCATGGAAATCTGTTTATTCATTCATTTTATCTATTCTGGTTATAAGTCTTTTGCAAAAAGAGGCCTCTACATTTTGTAATTCAAATATATATGAGGTCACTTTTTTCTGTTTTTAATATTTGTAGAACTAGTGGTGCTGACATTATTCATTCATGGTATGCTTACTTTGATCATTTATTTTAATGGGGACTAATCTAATGCATGTGCTCTTTCCTTTGCCAGCAAACAATAAAGGATGATGTTGCAAGTATGGTTGAGGTATTTGGGAGACCAATTACTCGGTGGCCATTTTTATCTTCTTAGGAGGGGCTATGTTCTGCCTTCTTTTCAAGCACGCCATGCCATCTACTATCATGTCATTCAGAGGCTTATGTCTTCTATGATGTTACGCCTTGATTATGCAGGAATTGCTGGTTTAATATCTGCATCCTTCTATCCTCCGTCTACTATTCTTTTATGTGCAGCCCAGCTTGGAGAAATCTGTACCTGATAACAATAACTGTTATGGGGCTTGCAGCTATCCTTGTTTTTTTGCTCCCATTTTTCAATCATCTAAGTATCGGACTTTCAGAGCAGCATTATTTTTGGAATGGGCGGTCAGTGGTGTCGCCCTGTGTTGCATAAATTGGTCGCATGGGGATGAGCCTGTGGTGATTACAACTACTATTTATGAAATTGCAAAGGGTCTATTTTACGGCCTTGGGACGTTGTTATATGCAACTAGAATACCAGAGAGGTGGAAACCAGGTAGATTTGATATTGCTGGTCATAGTCATCAACTCTTCCATGTTCTAATTGTTGCAGGAGCATATACTCATTATCATGTAGGCCTGCTTTATCCGAAATGGAGAGATGTGAAGGGTTGTAATTTGTAATTGAAAACAAACAAAATAGGAGAATTGTACATCTTAATCTTGATTCATTTCATCAACTTTTAGCAGAGTTACTCCTTCCTTCATCACAATTATAAACAAACAAGTCTCTGGCACAACAGAGGGTTGCCCTCTAAAACATAGTGAAATTATAGAATTAGTGTGAATGCGGTGAAGTTGACGTGAAACTATTGAAGTAGCAAAGTATTCCATGCAATTATATATGGATTTGCATTGAACAGAACCAGAAATGGCATGGGTTGACTTCTCCTAATTGCACCATAACACAAGAAATTGTTTAGGAGTAAGGTCCCACTTTGTACGTATAGAATTCATTTTAAGCCTATCAAGTGCCAAGAAGTCTTTAAAAGTATCTTCTTCCAAACACCAATCATCCTCAAAAATGATCTTGATATCTCTGTACAAGGCAACTAGCTCGTGTCAAAATCAACAAGGACTGTGGGCAATGAAACTAGTCGTGTCAAAATCAGCAAGGACTGCGGGCAACGAAATACTGAAAGACTTCTATGATAAATGGGAACTAGAAATAAGATGTCCAAGGTGTAAAAAATAATTTATTTTTGCTAAGAACTACAATCATAATGATAGTAACTTTGTAATTGACTTCAAAAGTAGTTTTGAGTATATCTTGAATGCATGATTTGCTAACAATCCATGTTTTTCATGAGATTTAGTGAGATGTTACAGCCAAAAGAAGGTTCAAAATAAGAATTAGGAGCACCATCAGTAAAAGTAATGAATTGCTGGACAATCAAGCAAGTTGGCACTAAGGTTCCAGAACTAAGAGGTCAAAAGAGTAGAACTAGATGTTTCCATTTGCCATTACTAGACCAAAATATGCTTGCTTAAACAGCATAGTTTTACACTAGTTTAATATTTACATATAGACTTGTGCTAGCTACTGATATCAAGATTCATAATAATTTACTGACTACAAGAAACTTATCGCGGCGCATATGATATATAATTCAAGAACATGTAGAACTTGGACCTACACATCGTATATATATGGTCTCTGCACTGCATGATAGGTGGGTGTTATTTCAAGTACCATGAGATTCCCATTTCGCCCACTTCATTCTATTCTATTCTTTTACCTCTCTCTTTTTTCTGTTTTTTCTTTTTTACCACTCAGTGGGAGCCAGTGGGTTCTGAGCTTGAATGAGGGCCACCCATTACCAATGGCCTGACCACTAGACCACAACCGCAGTGGGATTTCTTGTCCATTCTTTATTCTGCACCACCCGGTGTGTGTCAGTGGGTTTTAAGCCTGGGTGGGGGTCGTCCATGACCAATGTCCTGACCATTACCGCGGTGGGTTTTTTTTTTGTCCACCCTTTGTTTTTGCATCATCCAATGATAGTCAGTGGGTTTTGAGTCCGGGTGGGGTTGCCTATAACCAATGGCCCCAACCACTAGATCTAACGTAGAATGAATGCCTTTTACAAATCTCCTCCCTCTATCCATTCCCTCTGCTTTTTTATTTTCTTTTAAATTAATGGAAGTGGGTCAATGACATCTCATGGTAATCAAACAGTTGCAATTCACCTATTATCCGGCTTGGAAGTTGGTACATGTGAAAGGTTAGGGCATACCTTGATCAAGTCTACTCCGTGCATGATATTCTTTATGTCCGCTGATCAATTGCACAAAGGAAGACTATATTCTTAATATGCCTAACGATAATTGAACAATGTGGCATCCATCACCCAGGATTGTAAGATGGTACATGTAGAAGGTTAAGACGTACCTTACTGGAAGTCCAGATCGGTGTGCATATTTTTCTTTAGAGTTATTGACTTGCATGATCAAAGGATGGATTAAGAAATAGTACCTCATCATAAGAGTAGCTCTCTAGACGATATTCTTGGTGCGCGCCACCCGTTCTCCGGGCGAAGGAGGATGAGCACCGCGGCGAAAGTGAACGCCGGTATAGTCGGCCATGTGCAAACACTTGCACGGGAGATCGATGATGACACGATCTAACTTCAGCCCCTGACAACTATTGAAAGTGGTCGAGTAAGATAATCGAAGGGGCAATTGCCTTCTATGTATGGTTCAAGGTCGATTATCTAGTTGGTAGAAGAAATCAGCTCTAGAGATTCATTGTCCGTGCTTCGTCTAGTACCTTCACCATTACAAACTTTCCTTGCATTATTCACAAGGCCCTTTTCCATGTCTAGTCATTTTATAATATGACATATACCACCCACCTTAAGCTTGAGCTCGTGATTGGGTATTCCAGAATGTGTAACGTTGCATATGCGGGATCGTGTATGATTTCATGTTGTTCGGATACATGATCATGGTTGTAATACGATTTTTCATAACCAGAAACTCTATCCAGGATGCAATAGTTGAAGTTATCAATGCTCTTATTGATTGGCGAGAGGAAGTCACGTTTCTTGCATGTTGTTGGGTCTTGAAGGATGTTGGAGGAATACATGAATTCAATCGTATCTGCTACGATCGTAGTTGTGTTGAAGATGTCCAGCAAGACTGTGGATTGCTCCCAGTCCTCTCCTATGCGGTCAAAAAATTGCCGTAGTTCAGGATCATCTGCATTTCTGATAGGTTCTTCCAATTTTAAGACACGTAAACTCTTCCATAGCATTGATGATTTTATGGATGCACTATATGTTGCAACTCTTCCTCGCCCCTTGACGATGGACGCAATCTGCCTGAAGTCTCCAGAAGCAATGAAGTGTTTGACTCCAAACGCGAGATTATTTCTACACAGTCGTTGCAGTAAGTGATCGACGCTTTCTATGATAGCTTTGTTAGCCATGGGGAACTCATCCCAAATGATAACCCTAGCCACAATCAATAGATCTGCTGCTCCTAATTCACGATCTATCATCGAGTGGAGCCTTGCATTGTTTTCCTCAAGGGGTATCTGGAAAAGCGAGTGGGTTGTTAGTCCACCTGGGTATTGGTGGGCAGCTAATGCCGTTGTACCACATGGAAGCACTATATCTCGGTTGCCTCGTATAGACAGGCATATGCAATTCAAGAGAAATAATTTTTGTCTACCTGCTTTTCCATCTATGATATTGGTTGGTGATATTGGTTGGTTGCTTTGTGGCAATCCTAACCACACAGGAATGAAATCGTGTATTGTTTGCTGATCGTTTTTCATCCTGCTCGACATTCCTGCGGCAGTATTTAAATACGCTTCGTGGTCAGAAAATTTCCGTAGCTCATGCATGACATCTCTCCCAACACGAGGTTGGAGTTGGAGGCCAAATGCCATGATGTTGGTACTATGTTGTGTTAGAATGTTGTTGATTAAATGGAGGGACTCATTGAAGGCAATCGACTCATCATTTGGATATTCGTCTAGTAGGTCGGTGCTCGTCGGTGCTTGGAACCTAGTCTATAGCTCCATCGCTGGTCCTTAGTCGAGCAATAACATAGCAAAAAGAAAACATAGCTGTCTGAAACTCAATAATAAGGAAACTGCCTCCTCCATAACTAGTGTTGCTTCATTATGTGTCGCGATCAAACCCTCAGCTTCTACAGCCTGTTGATATGTCTCATAGTGACCATTGACTATCTTTAGCTCGTCCCAAGACCTTGCAGGACGATGCAACAAAATTCGCCGCAGGTAGAATTCCTCGCCAACCCTGGGTAGAAGCAAAAATATTCTACATACCAATGGCTGTCTTGACCTTTTCCTCACAATGTTTTTTGTAAAACCTTTCTGTCCTTGTTCCATGTAAGATACAAGTTCAGATGCTAATGTCGGACTATATGTTGTCAATGTGCATTGTTCATATGTATCAAATACCTGATCAAGAGGCCGCAAAAAGTAACGATCTAGTAATGACCTTGTATTCGGTCGCAGCAGATGAAGAGGCAAGCATTTTACAGCAGGGGACTTGTTTGTTATGTCGCGTCCATGGCAGAAAGATAGTGTGCCTTCAATAGTCACATAGCTCATTCCTGTTGTTTGGTGTGGCAGTCTGGCCTTGAAAGTTGTGTCCAGAAACCTGCACTGTATCGAGATTTAGGTTCTTGCTACTAACGCCTTGCTCGTTATGGACCGATGATGGTTCTCCACCTGCATGCCTCTCTCGAGTTATTTAGAATCTAGTTGTATCAAAACCCTTATATATGTAGCCATATAAAGAAAAGATGTGCATAGTAGACGCGATGTCAACCATAATATGGAAATCGAGTTCATAGAGCAAAAATGCATTGTATGGTACATGCATAGTAGACGCGATCTCAACCATAATATGGCAATCGAGTTCATAGAGCAAAAATGCATTGTATGGTACTATCTATGTATCATCTATGCTCCTCCCCCCGGATTGCACGTATCCCTTTAAATCAAGATGTGTTGTTGTATTGATTGGTTTTGGATTGTTGTAACAACATGGAGACTGATCCGGAGAGCACCGATCAGTATGCCTATGTGTCATAAATTTTTAAATTTGGCCACAAAAAATTGGATTGATTGGTAGTTTTGCAGATATAATGTCATCTACACACTCTATCTAAGATATCTAGCTCCTAAGATGCAACACAAGATGCTGCGGTAGAGCCCATGCTTTTGAAACTCCACCCACAAGTATCATGTATGATTACACATTGGAAGAACTTATATAACAATTCTTCCAATCGCTTTTAGTCTTCTATGAAAATATCGAACAACAGCCATGGGTATATCGATGCAGCTTGCCTAGGGCTAAGGGCACTCCTTATTTTTGGTCATTCTGCATTCGTTGTCATCGTAATGGATAGAGTTGGATAACCCTTTGCCCTCGAAAGTGCTAACACATCCGCAAGTTGGACAGAACACCATCTTTGGCAACCGGTAGAAGAATGAAAGGGTGGGCAAAAAAGTGCCCCGATTTTACATTTACAAATTCAAAATGTAAGGAAATCCTCCCCCCCAATAAATTATTATTCTTGGAATGAATCATTAATAGGGCAAATAATTTTGAACTCTCCTCCCCTGGGCCTGCTCAACCTTCCTCCCGCCAACCTCCATAGCCGAAAAGCTTAACATCCATATTCGAACCTCCATAGCCGAAAAGCTTGACATCCATATTCGAACCTCCATAGCCAAGATCAGGACCTCCATAGCCAAAAGCTTGCATTTTCAGAGAGTCAAGCACCGTGGAAGAGATCATGACGGCAGCTTTGGAACAAAGACATCTCCAAGGAAATCTCCTTGCAACAAACCTATAAAGCCCATGCCAAGGTCTCCCACTAGAACTTCCACCAAAACTCAAGAGTGGGTCTTCTTCAGACGGGAGGTCTTGTCGCCCGAAGTTTGACAAGGTAAGCATCGCAGCCTTAGGAGCAACAATTTTGATAGCATGTTTGCAGGTGGCTAGTGCAAATAGTGTGATTTTTGAGTTCAAGCCCCGGCCGTTAGGGGTTATCAAGAGTGCGTGATTAAGCCCGGTTGGATGGCGCATTTTTTTTCAGGTATGAACACGTTTTTGTAGGAGGGACATTGTAAATCATCACATTCCATTGTATTTTGCCCGAAAGCATATGCACTTCATTACAAAGGAGTAAGCATTGATTGAGATGAGGTGAAAGCAAGTGCAAGTCTTCATTCAAAAGGCTCAAAAAAGAATCGACCTCGATAGAATTAGCTACAAGAAAGTCTTCCAATGTTAAAGCTTATTAAATATATGCCTCTGTAGAATTGGGGCAGCAGCTTGGAAATGATGAAAAGGTGGAGGGAAACAAGAGCATTAGATTCTCGCCCATGCTTGATGAAATACGACTTTAAAAAAGAGAAAAGGAAAACAATGGAAATTGAACTCAAGAAGCATGAGAGTGATAAGAGCTTTGACAAGACTTGTGCAGTAAAAAGATGCAAAAATATGTGAGTAGTTCAAAGATTATGGCAGGTTTAAAAGCAAGCGGGAAGCCAACCGATGTGCAAACGGCTTTGGCATCCCATTTAGAGGAGGAGAAATCAAGTTATATTGCTGACTTAGATGCTCTAATGATTCCCATTGATTGTTTAAAGGCTGATTTGCAAGAATTAGAAGTCGCCATTGAAAAAAATCAGCAAGGATTTGGAAGTTAATTCCAACCGTGAGAATAGAATAAAGGAGATGACTAAGCATTTGGAAAGATCAGACCCGATAGGCCTGCAGCCCGCCTCCCATACCGCAAAGAAGATTTGAGCGCCATTCTCACATATAAGCAATACTTGCAAAAGAAATGCAATGATTGCCTTGACTCGACATGGTAATATCTCCACTTTGTGGTCATACATATTGTCTATTTTGTCTTGTATTCGTGGTTTCAACGATTTTAATACATGTGTACATGATTGTTCATGGTCCGAGGACCCATGATTAATCGCTTTTTAGGAATCCCTTCCAAGGTACATCTATTTCTATTTTGATTACATAATTAGTTTGAGTGTACTTAGATGTAGTTATTTTCCATCATGTACATAACTGTATTAACATTTGATTTGGCGTGGTTTTGTCTTTACTATAAAGAGGAAATGTATTTGCTTCTCAGACGCCATGAAGTGCTTTTTTCGGAATTCCTTTTGTGGTGTATTAATAAGGTGTATTGCATTGATTGATCAGACTTTGCATTTACATGTGATCAGAAATGCATATAAATTTGGTATTTGACTTTCCTTTACATTCAATGCTGAATGATGTATTTGATAGGGTGTATTGATAAAATATTTTGTTCTGAAATGCATTTGAATTTAGTATTTGGTTTTCCTTTACATTGTGATAGCTATGTACACTAATGTACTTCTATTTTGTCGTTACATTATCAGCAGAAAGTTTGCCTGTAGTAAAAACCTACTTGCATGTAATTAACACTAGAAACGTGTGCCCGGCGATGCCGGGCATTAGTCATCGAAGTGTGGAAGGGACAGATGCAATAGACTTTGAATTGTTATTGTTTCTGTCCACTTTCAATGTATCAAACTTATAGTAAAAGGGTGCTCGATGATCCTGAACATTATCCAAAGAGACAGACATTGATGCACGTGTGATTTGATGTGATTCAATACTATTTTTTTTTGTAACTTAAAAATCCTTCCTGATAAGGTAGAACCTGACAACTCAACCCTTTGGGGTCGCCTCCAAGTTTAAGAGCTCCTGATGCAAAGTCATAACATCCATCTTTTGTCCATTCTCTATGTGTTGGTAATTGTGTCTTAGTTTGTTAAATCATTAAATAATGGTTAAGGTAGGGGGTGAGGGAAAGTGGCAAATGGTCATTATGAGAAAATAAAGCATGGATGTATCTTCTCTTGTTATTAAGAATAAGTTCACATATTCTGTGCACATTTTATGTTGGTAGAAGAGCAAACTAAATGTGTGTGAATAGGAAAGGTTAAATGCTTGAATGCCTATAAGAAAGAATAAAATTACTGTAGGATGTTTAAAAGCAACCACTGTAGTGAGAAGAAACCCTCCCAATATTTATATACAAAGACAATGACTATTAATTAATCTTTGAAGGTCAAAGATTCCTTCTGAGATGTTATGCAAATCGTCAATCATCAACAAAATACAAACTTAATGAAATATTGAACATAAGAATCTGTTAACAAACACCATGGTGTTTTCCTAATTCAAGCTTACATCTCTTCTGTATCATTCAATGACTTGCATCTGATGAAAACTTCTACAGAATATGATATTATAAACGAACTAATTTTGTTAAATGCTTGTTTTTATAATCAGAGCTTCACAAATATCATTAATGGACATCGCCTCCAAATACAGGTTCAGTTTGCATCAACAATGTCACCAGCCAAGCTAAGGAAGAATATATTTTTTACAAAGTGCTGCCACAAACAAAAAACGAAGATGCACTTATATCATATTTTCCGTAGAGTATATATACTCTACAGAATGCCTTCAAGTACAGGAATTGAAGTTGGCTATAGGCACCAAGAATGCTCTGAGTGGTAAACCCTCCAGTTTCATCATACATCACTGCCTCGTCGGGGCAGCCTTCATCATCGCAAAAAATGGATTTTCTCAAGTTCTGCAAGAAAATCAGAAGTCATTGGGACATGTTGTGATACATGTTGAGTTCATGCTGCAAAAGCCCGATCAGTTAATAAATAATTAAGACATTTAATAGCAGTTACAGAAAAAGAAATCCTACCCACGTAATGATCAACATATATGTACAACTCATTATGCTAATCTTTTTGCTGATAGAAAAGTCTAATTAATAAATGGTACTCCACAGGGCCTTAAAGATGAAGATACTCCTTATGAAGCTTCCCAAGCCTGCAAAAAAAAAGCTTAGATTAGAATATACCCAAAAACAATGCATGAACAACGCTTATACGATTCAGTAATGTGGCACACTCCAGGTTGCAAGTAAGGTCAGATATTCATTCCTATCAGTGGCAAATACATAGGTGAAGGACGTCAATATTTAAGTAAAACTAATATCAGACATTAATTTGAGCTTTACCACATATCCATTTGGATCAAGAGGTTTCTAACCCATGATCCGCTTAGATGAATGTCACAATACAAAGATCACCCCATAGAATATAAAATACTTGTGCTCCAACAGCTCACCAAACCCAACTACATATTTACGAAAGTAGTTAAAGAGTAGAACTGAATCATATAAGTGCAGAACTTAACATGCATTGGAAACATCAATGGCATTTAGAGAATTTAAAGGAGGAAACAACTAATGGCAACTTAAGAATTGCATCAAGGACACCCGCATTAGTTTCTACCAAAAATCCATATATCCGACCACAAAAGATCAAACTTCCCACATAAATGGCATCAATTACTATACCTGCTGAAGAACTTGTTTGAACCTTAGAAGTCTGCACACAAATTGTTGATCCGTAAATGCATGGTGGAAGAGATAAGCCTTATAAGCTCCTTGTAAACTTCTTTCCTTAACAAAGCAGCACCATTGACAATTAGTGATGCACATGTGGATGGCTGCACCGTAAAGTGATTGTTTATGATGCGTGAAGTTCTTCACATACGCTGTCCTATTCTCTATAGTGAAAACTGGACAAGTCTAGCAAGAAGGTGTAATGGTGAAGCTTTTGAGGCAAAATAGTACATAACCAAAGATACTTCTAAATCGTGTTTTCTAAAACCCAAAGGTACATAAAAGGAAAAAGAAAAGCATGCTTCTTTAATGTTTGACCATTTATATAATATTTTTATATTTTCGTAGTAGCTGAATGACAAAAAATGCAAATATGAAGTAGCACATTATTACCCGAGTTTGAGAGGATGCCCGTGATCAAAGTTCCAGATGCCCACGCTTCATACACCGCCTTAGAACCTAACAAAATAACCCAAAACCAAAAAAAAACATAAGAATAAGAACCAAATTTTTACCACATTCAAACCATTCCGTGCCATCTCATCCTTTGCAAAAAAATCAGATTTATGCAAAGGTGGAGTGCATGAAGCCAAGACTTTAATGACTACGATTGTAAAGACTACCTTAAACGATCCGTAACATGGAAACGACCAGAAAATGGTCTCAGAATATGGATTAGACGAATGGCTTTCTACCGAAAGAACAGTCCGAATAAGCAATACAGAAACGTGGAGTAAACAACACGCTTGTTGCCCGCCCTCGATCTACACCGGAAAACCTGATAAAGATTAAACCCGAGAACGGGGCCCATTTCCCCGCTTCTAGAAAACCGGATAAGAAATACCTTTCGATGGACTTGCCTTATGCCGATGGACATGCCCCGCCTTTGGATAAGCTAATATAGGACCCGAGTTGCCTCCCCGAGAAAACCCGAGAAAAGATGTGCAAATGGCTTCGCGACATTTTGAGAGAAGGCACGTAAAAAATAATGTATAGGCGCAGATAGATTCACACGCTCGATGCAGTTCCAAGGTACGTAAAAGCCGGGTGATTTCCTCCAAGGAAAATACTTACGCTAACAGAAAAAAACCGAGCCTATGTAGACAGAATAAGCCGCCAGGATCTTTGATTTTATCCCTTTGAATCCACAACCGGAAAGGAGGTACTCCTCTTAGAGATGGAATGAGGAAAAAAATGTAAGAGATGGAATGAGCAAAAGAAAATGGTGGAAAATTTAGGATCAGAGAAATACAGAATGTGGCACCGCACCTCTAAGCTCCTTTTGATTTACTCAAATACAAATAGCCCTCTTCATACCCGTCTTCCTTTCTAACAAAAACCGACTCTATTGAAACCCAGCCCGCCATCATGAAACCAAGATGCACCGCCCGAGAAGTTAGCTGGTAGGTTGCAAGAACGCCGAAATGCTCTAACCTCCACCATAACCTGTGCAAGAACTCTCTTAGTCATGAGCGGGCAGAAGAGAAGCCTGGAGAAGAATATAAGAGAATACCATAGATTTGTAGAGGGGGCACAGATATGCTGAAGGCCATAGCCACACCGCACTACCTTGTACAAAGCCGCTCAAAATTCCAAGATTGAATGCCTCCTCCGCTTGGAGAATTCAAAAATCCACATTGAATGCCTAAGAACTAACGCCCAAATGAGGGAACCCAAGGAAAAACGCAAACTGGAAGGGAACGCCGCATGCGGCGTAAGATGCGGCGTTCCCTTTGGCACGGAACCCAACAACATCCCAAAATAAAAAAGAAGATATGTTCTGTTTTGATTTGCATCTGATTGTTTTTTCTTCGTGATTTTGCTTCTATCTACTCTACATCTCCCTTCAATCAAGTGTTTACATTTTTATTGACACCCAATTGTGTCAATGCGCACATGGGTAGTATCAAGAAAGGAAGAAGTAAAACCGCAAGTAAAACCAAACAATTCATGTTTCGCGGCACTATGCTTAAGTTTCAATATAGCAAAATTTCATGTTGTAGGTGAAAAGAAGAATGTTGTTGGGAAGGGGTTGCATTTACCATTCTCGACATCCCAATTGTGAACCTCGCACAAAAGATGCCGCCGCTATCGATGTTGGAAGTCCATCCACATCTACATCACCTTTGAGAATTGCAACAACTCATAAGCAATCAAGTGGTGATTTGGAGACAGAGGGGTATGTGGAAGGTAGGGTGATTACATTCTCGATTACATTAAGATTGCATCCGTTGTAGTTAGAGTTCACTAATGTTCAATATTTTGCGCCAGAGGTTGTTTTCCAAAAAGAGATCCCACCTCGCTGGAAGCCGAAGCCGCTATTATTGAGCAACTAATCGAAAAGCCCGTAAAGTAATTCTCTCCTTTCGTGGTTTCTATTTTTTTTTTTGTATTTTGAAACTTACGCTGACGGTTTACGCATAAAATTATCAAGATGTTTGTGACGACATTGAAAATAGTCCCAAGCCGCTGAAATTCAAGTTGAGGAAAAGGCTTGTTCTTTGGTGCACGCGTTTTTTTTTGTCTTGCTTTCAAACATTAGAATGAAGCACTTTCTTGTCTTCGAGAGACTCATGACGCATTCAAAGGAGCTAGATGATGTTGAAGAAGCCTTGAGATTGCAGCCAAGGCAACCACTAAATTTATGGTCAAAGGTGATGCCAAAACAAATGGAAAAAGAGAGTGCAAAACCTGAAGGACATGGACATCCCGAAAAACGGTAATTGCTAGCTTACATTGACTTACTTATACTTTAGTAGCTTATTATATTTTACCGCTTTTGCGTGTCTAAACCATCGGAAACAGAGATTGGAAGGTATCAATTTATGCTTTATTGTCATGGATCAATTGTTAATATGACACTAACATTGACTTACTTATATTTCAAAGAGTTTATTATATTTTACCTGCTTTTGCGTGTCTAAACCATCGGAAACAAGAGATTGGAAGGTATCAATTTATGCTTTATTGTCATGGATCAATTGTTAATATGACACTAACATCTTGATCCGGACAAACGTAAAATGATGACAAGGATAAACTTATGGAATTCACGCCATTCAAGAACCGTCCACGGGCTGAAATGAAAGTGGTTGCATCCGACATAGCAATTTTATGTGCAACTAACTCTAAAATGAGTAGCCGCTTAGTGGATCTTTTATGGTGTAATAACTGTTGTAACCGAGCCAGTATTTGTTGCTATTCCTTTGTCTCTAATGTTAATCTTAATCTAATCCGTGTGCTTGTATGAGACATTGCCTTTCGAAAGTGGAAGAGCAAAATCTTTTTTATCCCCGCTACAACTATATAAGGTTTAGAGAAGCTACCAGCAAAGAAAAGAAAGGGTGAATCACCAAGGATCACCGAATGTCATTGAAATAGTGAAATCGTGGATGAAGGGGATTGTGGTAGCTAAATGCCATCATATCCTTGCACCTATCCTTGAGAATGACCATTTTGTGTCGGGCTGTTTTACGCCGCACTCATCCGATTCCAAGATCCTACCCGCACTGTGAATTCACGCCTTGAATCCTCTGATGTTATGCGATTTAACGAGAAAGCAATCAAAGGGTATGTAATACTTTTAGTTGTTGCTTTGCTTTTCTTCGCTAATTCGGTCCGCTAAATTTCGCGGATATGTAGGTCGCACACACAAATGTTAACCACATCGACGGCCAAGTATCTAGAGGCCGATTTCATGAAGAGAAATAATGTTAATCGGATTCAAAGAAGTAGAGATGCCACAACAGCCCGATTTAACATCATGTGGGTTGTATGTGATGGATTTATGCACAAATATGTTGAAGCTCTTGTCTCCGGTAGAGATATGGAAGTAAGTTGTATGCCTTCCTTGTATGTACCGTGATCTCATGTTCCTTTAAATATTTCTAACCTTATTTATGGATGTCACAGATTACATCTAAATGGTTCTCTCATGAATACGCCCGCCACGACGACAATTTCTAATAGATGCTTTGGTCATGCATTGTGATGCCAATCTGAAGAACGATCAAAAGCCAGCCCTCCGATTTCGAAATGATCATGAGTTTGAGTATCCGATTTTGCAAGATGAACTATGTAATGTGCTTAAATATATCTTTTGTTCACATATTTCCTATCATAAGGAATGTGTAAATGACACTATGTCAATATTATAATACCTGGGATAGTATACTTTATGACTATGTAAGTTTTTTTTTTTTGAAAAAAGATTTCTCGGATTTAAAGAAGCCTTGTACCCTTTTTTGGTCAATCAAAACAAGCTATTTGATTGTTTCTGACTAATATATTTTTGTGACCTTGTACCACACCACACCCTCCACCACACTTCACCACCACCACCACACTCCACCACACCACATCACACCACAATCCACAACACCACACCACACCACCACCACCACAACACCACACCACCACCACCACACCCCACCACCACACTCCACCACACCACATCATACCACCACACACCACTACACACACCACACCACCACCCCCCACCACCACACACCACACCACCATCAGCCCCTATCCTTAAAACTAGGATTTGGAGTGCAAGAACAAGCTATGATGTCTGATAACGGCACAAAGTGGGCTAAGGAGCTCCTCGAACTAGGTTATGAGGACACTATTGTGGCACCATCCCCATTTGTGCAATGCCTTCTTTTCATGATAAAAAATAAGGAATTCCATTAAATGGTTATACAAAAAGAAAGGAATGCTGGAGAAGATGACTCCACTTTTCTTAATACTTTGGATTGCAATGAATGGTGCAATTGTTGCCTCATTGAATCGGAAAGGGGTAACGTACTGGAAAGGTTGGTTCAACTAGAGAAGACGTTGAGCGTCTTGGTAAGTGATGATTTTGAAGAAGAGAAAACATGTTTATCTTTGATTCAAAAGTTTGACAAAGTCTTGAAAGAGAATAACGCTACAGGCGTGGAAGTGGATTTGGCTCTCCTGGCTTTAATCCCACTATTTCACAACATCCTTTACTTGCAGGAAGAACATTGGGAGAAGAAACCAGTAACTATCTAACATCCGGCCGAGAATGTGGGTAATGACAATGAGGAAAAATGTTGAGCAATTCAAAAAATGGTATCACCCATTTGTACCTTCAAGGTCATTGGAGGTGATTGTAGCAAATCAAAAACATAAGATGTGGACCCTTTGGTCCCTTCTACATCTCGCGCCGTTTAACGCGGATACGCTACTTTTTTTATCATATGGATATAGCTATGCTAATATCCAAGTGTTTAAAAGCATGTGCAAAAGAGATGCTCAAAAAGCTATGAATGCTTTTAGAGGGGAAGTGATTTTGGATAACATCACTATGAATCTCTTTGACCATAAAAAATGCTCAACTCCGGTCAGAGCATATATCAAAGGAAACATGAATACTGCGGGAGTAAGGGATAGTGAATATGAGAAAGGCATGTGGAATTGGATGAGGCCTTATGTTAAGTGCTCATGCTCTAAATGTCCAGGTCCTCAAATTCTATGGATTGACCAGGTACTTTGGTACATGGCCAATAATTTGGACAAGTGCTTTCCAGAAGTAGGCACCCTGGAGGCACAAATTGCAGCTTTTTTACATTGGTTGATGAAGGAGTCAACAAAAAAGGTGATACATGCACTCATCATTTTCATGTATGTAAGAGAGATGATGATTGAAGGAGCAAGTGAAATGGCTCGTGATAACCCATCTCGTATTTTGCAAAAATATGAGAACAAGGAAGGACCCGCCATGATAGAAAGGATGTTCATGCCCCCATCATTCTCTACTAGGACAAAGGGTGTGAGAACATGGACGGCTTCTAATGGTCCTAAGAGGCCAATTAATTTGAACCAATCTTACCAGGAAAGTGAAACCTTGTATGAAACCCATCCTACTAGAGGAAGAGGAAGGGGTAACAAGCGTGGTAGATATAGGGGAAACTTTGCCTCCCCTATGTATGCTACTAGGGGAAGAGGCCAACATGCAACGGTGCCTTCTCCAAGAGGTGGTTTTTCCGCAACAAGAACTCCTCAAGCAAGTGGTGCAAGCTCACAAGAAAATCCTCCTATTACTCCCAAAAGATTGGGATATTAAAATATGGAATAAATTTGCAAAATTGCGGTTTATACGTACATTTTTACTTATGAAGTTTGGTTTGTTTGTCATCATCTAGGATGGATGACCATTTTGATGAAAATAATGATCCTAGAAAATCCATCGTTTTCAAACATGGGAAATATGTTATTGTAACTGAGAATAAGAAAGTAGATTGTTATATACATCTACTATATTGTAACCGAGGTTTTGAGTTTATAAATTTGAAGGACATGTTTTCACAATGTCTATTCAAGTGTTTTAAATTGGATGGTCATAGCATCTTAAGCAATGTGATGTTTGGATGGCGATACAAACATAGTTTGGCCAAGCTATGGTACAAACCATGTGATACATTTTGTGATTTTGAATATGATACCTTTGACACATGTCTTTGTGAAACTTCAAAAAGGTTTCAAAAATTCAAAAAAGAATATGAAGGATTTGGATCACATGTAGTCACTTTTGATCCAAACATTATACATGACAAAGTATTAAAGCAAGAAAGCATAAAAGGGCTAAACCATATATTTTGATGTCTATGAAATCATATCTGAAGTCCTAAAAGCATGGAATCTACTCGTGCTTTATGTAAGAAAAAATAATGAAGTTTCCCTAGATACTAATGTTGCAAAGAATTTTCTAACTAATTATGTTAGGAAGCAACTTGACAAGAGACATGTCAAATGTGGAGCATTCTACAATGACAATAATAGGATTGATGAAGCAGGATGGTTGACTTCACATTTATTTATAGCTGGTATTGACAAAGCTCCTACTACGCCATCTTTTATTTGCAAGTATCTTATAAGGGCACTTGCATTAGAAAGGCTATCTGGACCAGATTTTGATCCATGCATGAATACCACTACAACTTGGAAGTCTATTGAAGAGTGCCAAACTATTATTCTTCAAGAAATGAGAGAACTTCTCCCGGGATTTCAGATCAATGACATACAAATACCATACCTTATGGGCATATACAAAGCACATAAGGATGGCTTTAGATGGATTACAAATGCTGCAAATTGCATTTTTTCTGAACTTGCATCCATGATCACAGAAGGAATGAAGCAAATTTTGGATATGTTCCAAGAGAAATGTTTTCTACTAGATGAGAAAATAGCACTTGCTTTTGGTGTTAAGACCAGAAGTTTTTGGTGTGTAGATTCATCTACACATGCTGCTATTAATCTCCCAAAGAAGATATATAATGTCTTTGTTGGGGATATAACCAGATGCTATGAAACTATTCCGTTGGCAGGTGAGAATGGACTACCACATGCTATTGGGGAGGTAACTAGGAAGGCGTTTTCTCTGGCACGCGAAAGGGGCTTGAGATTATATGCCAAATGCAATGAGTCTCAAGGGAAGTCTCAAATGCAATGGAAGGAACCAAAAAATTACAAGACATGGATAGAAATTGATTGCAACACTTTCATTCAATGGAATGAATGGCTGGTGCATCATAGTTATGTAAGACTAGGGAATCGAGTGTGGAAACAAAACAAGGGCATACCCATGGGATACTCTTGTTCACCTATTTGGTGTAATTTATATTTAGCATTTTACGAGTACAATTTCATAGCTAAATTGGCGCGTCAAAACAGAAAAGATCTTCTCACTCTATTTTGTGACGCACAAAGATACATTGATGATCTTTGTGTCCTGAATTAATGGTTACATTCTCAAGTTCTTGAAACCCAATAGCAAAGTTTGTAAGGATGATGTATGGAACATATACCCATTGGATTTACTAGAAATAAAGCCAGAAATGGACAATTTCACGTTTTCCAATGACGAGTTCCATTGTGCAAGTGCACATTTCCTAAGCCTACAAATCAATGTAACAGAGCCTACGCAAGGGGTTTTCCGTTTATCTAAATTTGATAAAAGAAGACACTTGCCATTTCAGTATGCACAGTTTATATGGTTAGCATCCAATAGGCCTATAAACCTTGCATATAAAATAATTATTTCCCAAATACTATGTCTTCTATATTATTGCAATAATGTAGAAGATTGCGTAAAAGAAATATGGATTACCATCAATAGATTTCATCAAAATGGTTTTGCAGTTTGGAGATTAATCAGCCATAAGAAGGGCATTAGAGAAAAAGATTTACAGGCACATTATGTGATGTTAGCCAGGTTTTGGATATGATGGGACAAAATAAATTCGTAACTATTTGCAAATGAATTTTTACTTGTGTTGTGATATCTGCGGTGCAACATGCACAATTCTCTTTCATGGAAAGGTGTATGCATGCTCCCACCTGCTGGTACATGGGTCAAAGCATCATTTTTGGGCAAACCAAGCACCCCTAAGCACCTAATGCGTAAAATTTTACTTATTTTTATCTTTTTTTCTATAACTCCGATGAAGCTGAAATTTTGTATTCCAAGGCGTAATATGAATGCGTTTTAGGGAAAAATATCAAAAAAATAAAAGAAAAAATATTGTTTAAAAAATACAAAGGAAATAGCTCCGGAAGCACCCCAAGACCATGTGGTCACGATACACAAAAAGTTGGCCCCCACCTCCACGCTTTGACCCACATGTCAATATGATGAAGTTTTATTTTTGTGTGTATTAGTTAAAACAATGGTTGCAAGTTATGTGGGATGGTGACACCCCATGACACGCCATATACACACGAAACACTCACAAATATTTGAAAGGTTGTAATTGACATGTTAAACTATGGGTTCCCAAACATATTAGGACATGGCATAGTCATTAGGTTGAATCCTCTATGACAAAGCCAAAGCCATGCATTTGTCCAATGAGGGCAGGTTGCCTAGAGATGGGTGAACCATCTCGAGTATTGGTCTAGGCAATAATTTTCTAATATGAATGGGTACTAAGTTGTATGTGGGTGGATAATAATGTTTTCTGGGTATGCAAATGAATAGTGCCCAGAATTGATTATTGATTTTACTACACATAGTGGATCACAAATAGAGTCTACTATAGTAAGACATGGCATGGTCGCTATGGTGAACCCCCCATGGTAAGTCAAAGCCAGGCAGTTATTTAGGGATTTAGCACAAATCCAATAAGAGCAAGGTTGCCTGGTGAACAGGTGAATCATCTTAGGTACTGCTTAGGTAAATGACAACTTATTATAGAAAGACAAGACATCTTCTATGGGGTAGTAAGAGATGATATAACGAAACAACATCCAAGGTTGTTGTTTTGGTGTTATAATATATTCAAAGAAATTGACTTATGTGAGAAATTTACAATGTCAAATTCCTTAATGAAAGGGATAACATGCACAAGAAAATGTCTCAATGGGGCCCTCATGGAAAAGCCCAATATATGCAATATAAAAGTCGTAAGACTTTTGTATTAGGTACTTGCTAATGTTTGGATTCTATATATACGGTAAGATTGATCCAAACGTATATAGTGGTCCCAATCTAAAGTTAGCAAAAGGGAAAAGAAAACATAAGCCAAATATGTAAGCAATTGCATCCATTTGTTATGGAAAGAAAAAGGAGAGGAAAAGCCAAATATGTATGCAACGTGATAAATTGCTTTTCAAAATAAGCAATTGAATCCATTTTTTATGAAAAAAAGGGGAGAGGAAAAGCAACGAACAAAAAAAAAACCCGAACGCATGGGCTTTTGGGCTTCATCGGATTGGGCTCTATCTGATGGCAACATAATCGGAAAGCCAAAAATCGATGGCTCTGTGCCATGGGATCTTCCAGGTTGGCTTCATCTGACCCATCAAAGATCTCCTGTTAAGCTACAAGAAGATGCAGAATGCACAAACCGGATGGAAAATCATGTTGTATCCATCCAAACATGGTTGATTGAGAGTGGCCCTGGGTTTTGTTTGGGCAACAATTCGCCCGGCAAACAAAGACAGCTTCATACACAGTTGAATTTCTTGCTCGATTGGAGTAAGGAAACAATTTGGTTGTGGTATAGCAGTTGGTCTAGCAAGATAGCTACTGCAAATTTCGGCCCAGCTCAGTATAAAATCATGCATTCTTATGCCATATCAAGTTTACCAACAAAGAAAAATTGTTGATTGGGTATTCTGCAACTCTATCAGGAGGACAGATCGTTCCCTTTGATTCCAAGGACATTCTGCAACTCTATCAGGGAGGACAGATCGTGCTTCCTTTTGATTCCTGTGGACACTACCACTTCAAAAAGGTATGCCCTTGGATTTTGTTTATGCTAGAAATCCCTGAAGAAAGCCCTGCCTTCCAATGCAACAGAGAGCACTATCTTGAGGAATTCTGTGGTTTGTTTATGAAGTTGTTGAATTTTTTCTGTCTGTTGCCACAAATTCGTTGGGTTATAATTGATTTTGCCAACTTAAAGCTTATGCATGGCAAATAAAAGATATTGTGTGGGCTCTTCTCTGTACTAGAATAAGCAGCCTTTGTTTTTTCTTTTCCTTTAAAACAAATGGTTTCGATAAAGCTTTGAAAATTTCTATGCCTATTCTACACGCTAATATTCGTTTGATGACAAATAATAAGAGACGAGTTTGTTTTAGGAGGAATATAGGACATGGCTTTGTTTTATTATGCTGTCTAAATATTAGTTTTGGACATGGATAACAATTGATAGGCGTTAAGACACCGCCTTCCACATGTCTCATACCGGTTCTAACTCGTGGTGTTGCTTGTGATGGTGGCGGTGTATCAGCCCCTATCCTTAAAAACTAGGATTTGGAGTGCAAGAACAAGCTATGGTGTGGTGAAATGATTTTTATGATGTGATTTTGTATATCATGAAATAGTTTATGGCGCCATTGCAATAATGTATCCAAACTTATGCATTTACATGCTATGTTGTGTTATGTTTTGCTATGATGTGGAGACACCACCACCTCACTTCACCACACTCCACCACCGCCTCCACACCCACCATTTGGTGTATGGTGTATGGTGTATGGTGAATGGTGTGGTGTGGTGGGGAGAGTGGTGAATGGTGTGGTGTGTGGTGGGATGTGCTCGCTCGGTGAATATGATAGTTGGTGTATGGTCTGTGGTGTGTGGTGAATGGTGTGGTGTGTGGTGGGATGTGCCTGCCGGGTGAATATGATAGTTGGTGTATGGTCTATGATGTATGGTGTGTGGTGAATGGTGTGGTGTGGTGGGGGGGTGTGGTGAATGGTGTGGTGTGTGGTGGATGTGCCTCGCTCGTGAATATGATAGTGTGGGCATGGTATGGCATGGTTTGGTGTGGTATACACACCCTAATAAATTTTAGTGTTCATTTCATGCATGGTATTGTTCAAGAGGTTTCGGACCAACATCCGTGAAATTTTAAGTGATGCTTCCAGATGCTTCAAGATGCACACAATACTCCAAACATATTTTCCTATTGGTCGGCCGGTTACCATATTTTTTGTTAGTGTGTAGATTATAACCCCGCAGACCTTGAAATTCCTTGTTGGCTTTTAATGTTTGTTTTGGTATACTATTTCAAGAATTGTACTTTTGTATTTTATAATTAATGACAAAACTGCCATTAACTTGAGTTGCACCAAAAACTTGAGTTGCAAACTAAGGCCTTTTTTCCACAAAAAGAGTCTTATTTTTGTGGTCGCTACATTTTTATAAGACATCGTTTTGAGCTCCACGTAAGCTCCATGTCATACATAAGACATGTCCTAAAAAATCAATTTCCCATTACTCAAATATAAGACATGTCCTATAATATGAGACATGTCCTATAATCTAGGTTTTTCCACGTTCTGCAATTTCAGGGGAAGAGCTTGGATAAAATGTTCTTCAACTTTATGTGCAGCAGAGCAGACGCTCGATGGAGAATTCCAAAACAAGGAAATCCGAAAGCTTGTTATGACCTGCTGGATTCTCTGCTTCTTTCTTGCTTTTCTGAGACAAGGAATCAGTAGGGAGGGCTATGGAAAATAGGCCAGACCAGGGGAAATAGGCTTTGCCGGAATTTCCTATTCTCGGTAAATGCATCGCCATAACCAAAAACCTATTCAATATCCCCTGTTCTAACTAATCGATCAATACCGATCAATCCACAATATTATTATCTGATTGCATGATTATTATAAGAATTCATACATTTCTTCTAGAATTGAAGAAACTGCAAGAAACTTGTGTTTTGATTCAAATGAAACAGAGAAAACTGGAAAGATGTTGTTCAATCTGATTCCAGAGGCTAGATTAACAGAATTGAAGCAAAAAATCATGCTCTACAGCCGAAAATCATGCTCTTCCTTTCCCTACAAAATTAAAAAATCCCGCTCGCCCGGGCCAACTGGCCGAAGCACTTGGGATCTATCTATCACATGAAACAACCATGCATGACACAAGCTGACCGTGGCGACATGCACCATGCATTTACATCGCATGCGATTTTCTAATGGTAGATAGATTCACAATGCTTGTGAAGTGCCGCAAACGTAGACGCCCGAGGCCCTTTTTCCACGGCCTGATCCATTCCATGGCCAGCCGACGATCCATTCCCAGAATGGTCGCTTCTTCCTACTTTTTTTATGACACCCTAAAAGATCCGCAATGCAGCCCCGGCGGATAGGATAGAAATGCATACCTTATTTGTGTATGGGGTTTCCTAATAAAAATGCTCCAATTAATTTGTATCGAACCCATTTAAGACATGTCTTAAATTGTGTAGTGGAAAAACTATGGTGACTTATTATCTTTACGTGGCCCAATAATATTAAGCTAAATATAAGATGAGGTGCCATGGAAAAAAGGGCCTAAGTACCAAACATGTTTTTATATCTATACGTAAAAAAGATAGAAATAGTTCAAGCTTAACTAAAAGAAAAGCTGGAAACCGAGAGAACAAGCTTTTAAAGCAAAAAAAATAGTCACAACATCAGAGAGAAGAGGAGTTCGGCCATTAATGAAAAGCTTTTAAAAATGGAGTCACAAGGACTATTGCAAAAACAAGTTCAGATTTTTTAATTAAAAGTTTTACAAAGAATAGTCACAAGGACTATTACCAAAAAATTGAAACCCGTGGATTACAAAAAACAAGGCTTGATCTTCGTGCCATCTTCAAACCTATATGAAGGTCGCCCTCCATGGCATACATCTTCATTTCGAGGAGTCGCCCGCCGAGGTAAGCCTCATGCACCCACCGATCACCCGCAACGGGCTTGGCAAAACATGATCCATGATGAGCTTCTCCCACCTCCGTGGAGTGAACTTTGCCCTAACCGAATCCGGGTGGCTCCTGAGGAAGACATGGATTCTCCGGAGGAAGACACGGATCCTCCTGGAGGAAGAGGAGGACCGCGGTCAAGGGGAGAAGAAGTGCACAATGGCCGGATAGTGTTCCTCATGGAGTGTGGTCTTGAACTTGGCCATGGCGGAAGTGAAGGAGATGGACTAATGGGGAAGGAGGAAGGAGATGGCGGAATAGACGCATGGGGACTAATGGAAGGAATGAAACCAGAGGGGCGAAATTTTGGGAATAAAAGGGATGTTTGCATGCATACAATTTTGTTTTGGGAATTAGGCGAAGAGGAAAGGGATGTATCCATGCACACACCTCGGAGCCCATCCACCCACCTCAATATTTTGTAAATGTAAAATGGATAGGTTGAACCATATTATGAGACCAATTGCTTGGTATGCTTAGCAATAATCCTAACACAAAGTTAGCAATATCCCACATATGCATATATCACAAAAAATCGCGGCGCATATATAAATAAGTGGTTTTACGCCATTGATAAGCTGGATAGAGATTAGATGTTGAAAGTTATGGACGTATTGCTATGTCATGAACATCATGATCTTTAGTTGCATGAGCACCGCCATCAAAGAACCGCTTCGTCGTATCTATGTTACGCATCACCCTTCAGCAAGATTGAAGCAACAAATGTATCCATGTTATAACCGGTACGCATCAACTGGTGCGAGCACGGGCATTCGCCATCTTATGTTGAGTATCAACCATTCTCTCGACGCTTCTTTGGCGCTTCAATCCTTTAACCTAGTTATTGGAAGATATTAAAAGATCTTTGCAAGTAGTGTGATTGGAACCAGTCGTCACAACAATTTTGCCATTCAAAACCATCTCTATGCACTGGCACAAGATTTGGTTATCAATTCATTGCGCTTGAAAGATTGTTACATGTTCAGAAGACGAATGAATTGTCGTCGACGGCGGAGCATAGTTGGGTAACGATTCGACGCTTAAGCACAAAAAATGGTGTTATGATATAAATTTCGGACAGAAATGGAGGCTATCAGCTGGTTATCTCCACCATACCGCTTTGTGCAATAATCGATATGAAAACACTTGATCCGGGATTTATGAGTTTATGGAGAGAATTAATGAGGTATGGATGAATTTCTAAAACTCATCAATTTGATCCATCCGTGACTTGAAGCTATCAAGGTATTTATAAAAACAAGATGGGCCAATACATGCTATAGCTCATATTCACACCTTTTATGGCAATCGATGTGCAATTTGCAGATGTTGAGCTTAACAAAGGATGACATGAGTATATTACCGCGGTATTTATTGAAAGTAACACGCCAAGAAAGACTTAATGAGCAGCTACATATATTTCCGGAACAACTTGGGCTTGTTCGCTATTCGAAGCAACAAAGAGAGACATGTTGAAGCCTATTGTGGTGGGAATCTTATGGGTTGTCTACCGCCGAATTTGCAGAAATTAGCATTGAATCTTATCTCAAGCTTGTTCTTCTGGCCCATGTGAAAGGAATGGAGCTCTTATTCCCGATAAACTAAGAAGCGCAACAAGCTAAGTTTACTCAATTGAGAGGCTTATATATTGCGGAGGAAAATCTGAAATTAGTGGATAAGTATAAGGAAGGAAGGAAGGAAGGAAGGAAGGAAGGTAACTTTTATAGATCCAATTGAGACCAATCGGCCTATGGGACCCAATAAAAACGGCAAGCAAGCGGTACCGCCCGGGATTAAAAACCCCGCCCGAAGGGTTTTCGAAAAACCGCGGCGACAATCAGCTGGCTGGACAAACTAACATCTGAAATGCTAAACACCCAAATATATACAATCATGCACCGCGACCGCGGCCTACCAATCACGAAACCAGGCGGGGGCAAAGGTGACTACAGTCCAATTACTTCGAATGTATGACCCCGGGCACGCATCTTGGCGGTGTGTTCATAAAGCAAATGTGGGAGCAAGTCCGGCCGCACTAATGGGGCATATCTGGCCGGATCGACTGAGCATTTGGGCAACTCTGGAAAGTGTGAGACTCATCCTCAATGGCACCCGTTTGACCTTAATCTTGTGAGCATGCGGGGCTCTAATCCACTGCCCGAATCTCGATCACGAAGATGGTGGGCACCCGTCTCGCGAATGGAGGCAATGGTCTGCGCTTTTGAGGCGTTTGGAGCAGTGGGAAGCTGTGGCCCGGAGGGCTAACCACCGGGGTTGATGTGCTCCTTGTAATGAGAACGTTTTGACCTGCTCTAGGCGGGGGGTCCCGAGGCTTACCAAAGGAAACAAGCGTCTAGGTACTCCACTGTTGGTAGTCCCGCGATCGACGGTTTGTGTCCACACTTGCGCGTCACATCGTGCTCACGCGTTCCATCTGGCCGAACCACTAATCTCTCTTACCCCTCCAACAGGCCCTAAGCCCGCTGTGGACTCATTGTCCATTATTAAGCAAGTCTCTTGCGGGAGCCGAGCATCACCCATAGTAACCACCTTCTAAAATAGGCGATGTGTCTATCAAGGGCTGCCCATTGAAGTGGCAAGTATCCGGTTTAGGTGCGGCCCGAGAATCGATAGGGAAGCGAAGGTTTCACCCCAAGTGCGTGCCAAAAATGCCCAGCTGCACCTGCTCCAAGTCATTCCATGTCGCCAAAGAGGCGATAGGGCCCCAAACCTCGATCCCATCTGAAGGACGAGGGGCTCGACCGGTGCGGAGCGGATGTGATGGCCCCAATCATAGAGCTCACGCCGGTATTTGTTGTTACGCATGGCATAAAGCGCTTTCGTCCTTTTGCTGTCGCATAGCGGATAGGCGGCTCAATGAGAGCGAGGAGGGGAACTCCACCCTAGATACTTGTAGGTGGGTGGCGTCCGCAGTCGGGCCCCGATATGTGAGTGCATGAGGCATGGGGTGGCGTGAAGAGGATATGAGAACCACCCCGGTCTTGGGCGATTCACGCAGCGCATGTCGGTAGCGACAAAATGTGTCTAGGGCATCCAGGTGAGGCTGCATAGCTGCTGGGGTGTGGGCCAACAGGCCAACATCGTCCATAGATAGATGAGTGGCGGATGACCTGGTGCAAAAAGGCGTATACCATCCCCATGCTTTCGATAAGCGGGGGCTAAGCGATCAATGTAGAGGCCAAAAAGTGTTGGCGAGAGGGGCAACCTGCTTGGGACCCGATACTCTTGGTGAATGCTTGGCCGTCGGTACGCATCCCGCCAAAACAACTCTCATACAACTTGTATATGGCATTCTACGGGGGCCGGGGAGCCCCGGTTGTATGATCTAGCCCACCTGACTTTTCAGGGGAGGCGTATCAAAAGCCCAGCGAAGTCCACAAAGCAGCAATACAAGTCTGCTTAGATGATTAGGCTGTCTTCAATCGGTGCCCCCGGTGTAAAGATATGGTCAATCGTTGAGTGGCGGGGTCTAAAGCCTGCACTGTGTGAGGGGCTCGCACATCTGGCCGCCTCTACCGGCCGGGTCAAGCTGCTGCTTTCGAGAATGCCGATAGCGGTTTGGCAAATCTTGGTGACCATGATTGTCCGTTAGTTGGCGGGGCCGATTGTGGGTCGCCCGCCTTGTGAATGGGAACAACCGCTTGTGGTCCATTGCCTGGGGAGACCTTCTGCAATGCTCGTTGAACAGGGTAGTGAGGACCAGAGCACAAGCGTTTGCCCCCGCCCATTTGAGTAACTTTCGGTACCGCATACCATCGAGGTCATTTGCCTTCCCATTGGCGGCCGTTCGCGAGGCCCTCCTCAACATCCTCCTCCACGAGAACCAATGGGGGGCCATCCTGTGGAGGTATGGGCGTCTGGCGTCCCTGGCGGGTCATAGAGCTGCTGCAATACCATTTCCCACTTGCACGGGTGTGATGTCCCCACAGTAGGGCTGGGCTGGCCTTGAAAGCACTCAAGCGCCAAAGGTTCGAGGAGAGGATGAGTGTCCAGCAGGCGAACATCTCTCACGATGCTTGGCAAGGTACGGCGCCTTTGTCTCCCTTCGGATGGGCACGCGATGCGTGTGGTGGCCACCTGGGTTTGGATCGAATGTGGCCGAGCTGCGGCTTGCGTTCTTTACACTCGCATCAAACCATCGGTTCTGCGGGAATGTTGCTGACCACGGCGGCGGCGGAGGGGGCGCCAAAGCACATCCCGCTGCATCCGTAATAGCAAAGTCGGCTGGTGCGCCCCTCTTGCTCTAGTGTGGAGGTCCTTGAGAATTGCGGGAGGCGTCCATGAGCATCTCGGCGTAGTCCTACCGCACGCTTATAATCTAGTCTCAACCGAGGGGCGGCGAGGGGTGGCATAGTGGGGGCTCTGGCGGCTTGCCAAACCAAGTCAAATAAAGTGGGAGGTGATCACGAGTCGACCTTCTCATCCCGTGTCTGTGCCCACCCGAAACGCTTGACGACGAGATGCATATCTTGGCGCAATCTTCTGAACACATAGTCTACCACACTAGACCCTCCCCCCGATTGTCCTGCCTCGCATGTGCACTTGAGAATCGGGCCACCGTGACGAGCCATTGCAAATTACCAAGTCAAAAATAGCACATAGCAGAGCAATGCACAAAGCGAGTGACTGGGCGTCATCGATCCCGCGCCGGGTTGCTTTCTCGGAAGGCGTAGGCTGCGGGGACATCGTCGGCCCGGGGTCAAGTCGCATGGGCTGCTCTACTCTGTCCGTGCATTGAAGTCTCAAGAAGGGCGACCCTACCCAGCTGGCCGGTGCTGGCGTATGTCATCATATAGATCGACGTAAGGGTCCATCCTATCCGCATCGGGGTGGCTGCGATAGAAGGTGTTCTCTGCGTGAGGGAAATAACAGGCGGCCAGAAAAAGAGGGTTGCCACTGGCATTATGCACACGAACCAATGCAAACCAAGTTAATATTGACAAGATTGATATAACGAAAACTGCTACTGATAAGCTTCGTATAATTAGCCCAGCAGATAGAGATGTGTATTCTCTTTCATATAATGAAATGGAGGCAGATGTTCGTCACACTAGATCACGATCACGTGCATGTGATGTAGCTTCTTCATCTACTGTTGTAGTAGATATTGAGGAGTACGCATATCCAGATTAAGAGACTGAAGAAAAGGACAATAATGATGACCATTTCGAGATGCAAGAAGCAGCAGATGATGAAACTGAAGAAAAAGATGTGTGAGTGTCAGAAGAAGATGAAGAATCTGATTTCGAAGATGATAAATGATGGCATCAAGTTCTAAAATTTTGTAACTAATATCTAACTAACGACTCTAGTTATCAAACTTTTTTCCTAATGTATCAACATATTATGCTGCTCCTACCTACTGATATTATGCTGCTCCTACCTACTAATGTAAGCTAGGTCAGACTTTAACTGGTAATATAATGTATAATGTATATGATATTAAAATTTTGTTTCACTTACTATTTTGGAACCTGTTTCGTTCCGCCGTTTGTTCCATTCCGTTGCAGCATAGGAACATGATCCGGTGCAACTATGCGCGAATCATGACCAAAAGCTTCTTGTTCTTTGTTCCAATAGTACATTGGCATTATGAAGCCAACCTGCTACAAACCCTTATCATATCATATTATTCCTGTCAGCTACCTCTCCTTCAGAACAACAGGTAGTTTACTATTTAAAATTTGTTGGCATGATATAACTTCTGCTATGAGGTGCATAATTTATTCACCAGATGCAAGACTGTTCCATGCAAATTATAAATAAGATCGAGCCGACCAACGAAAATGCAGGTGCATGAGCTTGAGGCATGGAATAAAGCCTGATGCATGGAATCAAAAGAGAGTAGCGGTATGACATAGAGGTAAAAAACCTTATCGAACTCTTGTATGGAAAGGGAGAGTCCTTTTTTTGGCGTGATCGTTATTAGAAGAGTAACCGATAATTAGTTATCAAGATTCTCCAAGATCTTGATAATCAAGATCTTGGTTCAATATCAGGACAATTAAATACTTGAAGAAACAATGTAAATTTATATTGAAACTAAGATTGGCACAAGATTTCACTTAACCAGCATTCACAATTTAAAACATGTTAAAACATGTAATCAATATCAACATGTAATCAGTATCAATTATGTACAATTTAAAATCTGTATCAGCTTCAATCCATAGGCCTAACAGCTAAAATTATTAATGTTGCAACATATTAAAAGTAGAGGTCTTTTGGCATCAACATTCTGCAACTTTTGTAAAACATTGGCTGCACATTGAGCTGCATCTTCACCGAAATTCAGCACACTACAGGCTTTTTAGAACAGTTTTCAACCACTAGAATTTGAGGAATGATTGTTGCATTATTTTCTGTAGATCCATTGTTTACCTTATCAGCATTTATTTTTGAAGGCGTGTCCACTACTACAGCTGCTAAATTGATCACATTTGGAGGTGGTACAATACTATTTCCTTGGTTTGGAGGTGCTACAGTACTGTTTCCTTAGTCAAATGCAGCAGCGTCATATTGAGTAATCGTAGCAGTGTTATTTTGGTGAACCTGCATGCATAATTATAAGAAAAGAAGTCCAAACCAATAATATACTATAACTATATACTACTTCACAACCTTCTCATCCAATTGCCTCATCTTCTTCAAAGACTCTTCGTAACTTTCAGTTCTTCCACCAATAACTAGAGCTTGCTGCATAGCTCTCATTTGAACATCTCCACTTCTATCATATTTTTTTAAGGTCTCTGTTCTGCTATGTCCTGTCAAGTCCTTTAAGTATTCATGTGGAATTCCCATGATACAGCCACGAGAAATTCCATAATGACGCAATTACTGGAAAACCTATAAAAAATAGCAAAAATCAGTAAAAAACTATGTCCAAGAGTAGTAAGAAAAAAAGGGACACTACAAAATACCTGCAATCTTCGTACAAACATTTCCAAGCAGCCCAAGATTATGGATTCCAAGATTTTTCCGCTGGTACCATACATCATCACTGGCAGGTTGGTTGATAATAGCAAGAAATAAGTGTCATTTGTCAACATCCTCATCATCTTTAAATGGAGATAACTTCTTGTAATATTCAACAAATGTTTCATACAAATCCTTGTTAATAAACTCATACACCTTCACTGGATTTCTTTTCGTGGCTTCATCACAATGGTCCAAATCAGGGTGATGAGTCTTGCTTGCGCGTTGGAGGAATCTGTAGATATCAAGAACACTTTCAAAAGAATTACGTGGCCATTAAAAAAGAAAAAACACAAAATACTTACTCAATGTAACGGCCATGAGCATCCTCAAGAAACTTAAAGTCATTGTACATTAATTTCCATGACTCTTTACGAACTCGAATGAAGAAATTTACTGCACAATACAGTTGGACTTGCCTTGAAAGTCCTTGTGACGCTCCCTACTAAATATACGATGCCCGGCTGTACACTCCGCAGGAAATCCCCCATCTGGTCCTTCGACCGCACGGGCCCTCCGTCTTTCCCGCACTCTGAGGTGACTCCAGTGCGGGAAGGGGACATGAAGGTGTCTTGCATGCCCTTCCCCTATGGGCTCCTATCACAGCGGAAGCATAAACAACGTCAGAACTAGCAATAGCAATACATCATGCTACCTCGAAGGGTAGCCCATCCACATATCTATAACCACAAAGAAGATAATCATATACCATAAAACATGAGAGCTCCTACCCATGGCTCTGACTCATAAGGAGGATGACTGACTGGCTAGGCCTCAAGATAGAGCAGACCGAGTCATAACAATGGCAGGGCTGGCTATAGACAATGGCTAGGGTTGACCACTCCATCCGCTCCTCCTGTGCATACTTTGTAGAATGAGCTAGATCGGGCTCTGGCGTGACTCTAGCCTTTCGGATACGCAATCCCATGGCATCACCCATCAGGACTACTCCAGGTTGCATCTCTCAAGTCCGTTGAGGCAGGAAGGGTTGCATCTCCCCTTCCCAGGGTCTAGAGGCTCCACAGGCAGCTAGAGAATCGTGGCGACACACAATTCGTACCTGACTTAACCCCCAAAACAGGAGCCAAGCCGACACTTGCAACTCCTGAGAGGCAGGGCGACACCATTGCCCCAGGAGGTGTCGGACCCATGCCCGACCCACATAAAGTGACCGACCATAGGCCTAGCCCGCTATGGGATCCCCAGTAGCCACGCTCAGCAAGGATCCTCTCTCCGTATTGCCTCTAGCCCCGTTGTGTAGTGCTGAGTCACATCATAGTCCCAATAGCCCGGTGGGCTCCTATACACAGGCCACATAATAATAGGAACTAAGGGGTCTAAACTAGGAGCATACTACATATGGCTCTAGGTCTCTACCCCCCTTCCCAATACAAGAGGAGCAAACATGATCAACCAACATCACATAACATCATATCATGAGAATAATCATAAGAACATCTTAACCTAATCATACATAACTAACTTACAGTTAGGGTTCCTTGATTAGGGTTCAAGATGTTGAATAAGGAATCTAGGGTGGCTCTACTCTAGCTACGAAATACTAACCCATCTGGAGTGCTAACTTCCAGATGATCTACCATGAGCACTACTCCACATACCTGCTCCAGAAGCACTCCGTCCCAATCCAGACGTCTCCATGGTCTTCGAATTGGTCGAAGCTGCATCCAAGATCGAATCCACACTCCGGGGGCTGCTGCACTAGCCTATGCCACAGCAAACGGTTCTCGAAACAGAGTTTCGAGTGCGTAGATGAGTCTCAGGGTGCTAAGGTCAGGAAAAGAGGTCTAGGGTTAGGGTTTAGCCTAATATAAGTTAGGGTCCACATGGGATGCCACGTGGCACCAATAGGATGGGCCGTGTGGCGGTTGCCCAATAGGATAAGGCCATGTGGAAATGGGTCTTATCCTAAGGTTATCTAAGTTAAACAATTAACTTAGATGTGCACCCCTTGCCACTTCCTAAGGTATACAAGGCTACATGGGTAGACTTGTATAGTGACGGGTCCAGGAAATATCGTATTTATAAGCGTATATTCCCACGGAATGTCCTGATCCTTTACCATAATTTGGTGCAAAATGCTTGTCGTTTAGAAATTTCATAACTATCTCATCGTGAGTTTTTTTCTCCGCATGAGGCCTTGGCACATTTTTTGCTTGTAATATAGACATCTTCTGCCAACCATGCCTCCCTGCATAAAAAATCAGAAAGTAGAGAATCGTGTAAGATAGTAGACTTACCAAGTTGAATGATAATCTACGCTAATCAACTTCTTAACCGATAATTTATTACAAACTTAGTTATTAATCAACTACAAAGAAGATAATATAACTACTAAATGAATGATATCTATATATAAAAATACTCACCTAAAAAATGGGTGTTTTTTAATATGAACTGCCTCCTCAATTATTCCCGTTATGTTCATTTGAGCCTCCCTTGCTTCATTTATAAGGCGGCCAAAGCTAAACAACATTGTTTTGACCGTTGCACCTAACAAAAACAATAAAATCTGTTAAATGTATGACTAAGGAATTCACTTTCATTTATTTATGCATACCAGAGTATAAAGAACCATCTTCTTTTCACACTTGATGAATAAAGAACTTGATTTCACGACCAAGTTGTTGATACTTATCAGGACCCGTATATTACAATTTTTCTTCCACATTTATAATGCCAAGCTTGCTGGCATATAAAACCTGCACGAGTTATTTAGAAAAAAGTTAAGATCCTAAATATCAATATCAAAAAGCTCATAACCTCACCTTTCCTCCACAGATATTGTAGATCTTACAGTATTCTTGTTCACATTTCACACAACTTCCATTGCATTTATGTCAAGCTCAGCAAACTAAAACAAAAAGAGAGAGAGGATTCAATCATATATGTCATAAAAAATAAAACAAACAAATCAAATTATTTGGCCTTCTTCCCTTTCTTTGTCACATTTGTTTCATGCTGTTTATGATAGACTGTATAAATCACAAATCAGCACAATCATTTTCATCCCAAAAACACTAAAACAACCAAAGTAATATAAAATCTTACCTTCTTTTGCTGAATTTGAGAAGGAAGGCAGATTGCTTGCAGATGGCATGATATTTTTGTCCATTCTAGGTAGAACAAGAGCATTTCTTGAAATCTCAGCTACTTGATCATTAAGGGATACATATGGCATGATATTTTCGTCATTTCTAGCTAGAGCACTAGCATTTCTAGAAATATCAACTACTGGATCTATAACTCGATCTTCAAAGCCAAGACTGAAAGATGGATGCTCTAAATCCACGCCATGGCCTATAGCAACGCCGCTGTTGCTCCTGTTGGACGTCGCCATCGGCCTTTTTATGTCATGCCTTGGCTGCTCGACCGACCATCGCCGCTGCTCTGCCGGTGTTTGAATGCATTTAAATAGCAGTTGAAAATGACAGTTGAAAATGATGGTTTCGGATTATAATGCAGTTGTCTTTTACTGTTGAAGATCATTATCATACATGAATTTTATCTGTGGTAAGGTAAGCAGCAATGATTTTAGATCCGCATACAGATATGATGGATTATATGGACATATGAGCTGGTTTATGCATGCTGATAAAACGGTAATTGCTTTGCCTTGAATAGGATTATAATGATGCATGTTCTTTTGCATATCTTTTTGGGAATAACAGATGGATAGTGCAGTATAAAGATATCTTACTGCTGAAATGTACATGCTTCAAAAGTGGAAATCAAGGTGGAAATCAAATATTGCCTGCTGTTTGGCGTTTTCAACCTGTGCCTCAACCCACTGCCTCTCACTTAATCCAAAGCTACAAAATTAGAAAGTCTAATCAGTTTCAGTTTAGAGCATCCACTGTCAAAATTTAGACCATAAAACTGAAGAACGATTGTGCAAATATAAATTGTTCTGTTGGTTATGCTCAACTTCCTAACAACATAGAGGTGCGCTCTAATCTTGCATTCCTTTGACCCTGTCACAAGTCCTCGAATACTTATGAGGTTTAGGGGTAGAGAAATATTGCACCTTCAACGGGCTTTGCACTGCCAGCATTTTGCTGACAAGGTATGGTTTAGAGACGTATTAAACTCTTGGATTTGTAGGCTATGCAATTCACGATTTTTTTTATCTCTCTACAGTGGAGCACGTTCGGGATTTATCGACCCCAATTCATCTAGTAGGATATCTTATATTCTTCCTGCATTATGTCGTATGTTTTAATGATTCTATTCTTGTTGCAGGAAGTACTGGGGCTATCTCTACCCAGGACTTTTTGCAACCTACGGAGAGGCTAAGAATACTAAGAATTTGCAAATAGAAAAGCTTGGTCATAGGAGAGCTGCAGGTCCAGCTAATGTTGGCCAGATTCTTACTCCATGGATAAACAACCCAGCAAATGGTACATAAAATATGTTGAAGATAATATAAACCTTAGCATTATATTTACAAGTAATTATGAGTTTCATTGCAGATCATGCAGGGAATCTTGTGTATTGTTCAAGTGTCCAGGATTCCACTCGTCAATGTAGTGGATGCAAGCCAACAACCTGTTGCTTCATTGGGCAAGTATTGTAGTTATTTAAATCTAGTTGCATCTTTTCTCTTTAATGCCACTGTAAAGACTCACGATTTCAGCATCTCTAAAGTTCTCACTTCGAAATGCTTGCAGACAAGGTATGTGCTGGTATTTTGTGCAAAAATTTGTGCGGTGATATTTTGGGAGTCCAAATGCCTTCCGTTCATGCATCTGAGACTCAGGACGAGAACCCAGACCTCTGCCTGAGGCACGTATTCCATGTAGCATCATGTAACATTTCGTCAACTTTGCCGGAGCAAACTTTGAGCGGCCATAACTTTGCCGTTCGGGGTCAGAATTCAGTGTTCTTTACACCGTTGGAAAGCTCTCTTCGAGCTCTTTCCATTGGTATATTATATGAATGCTTTTACAGAAGTTTACTGGTGAAAGTTAAGGGTCTTTCAGTCTCGGCCATATTCTTGAATCTTGCCTGAAATCCTCTGAGGATTGGAGGTAGTAGCAGGGTTGATTAGGCTCAGTGGAGCAACCTGCACTATTCTCTTGGGTGTATCTCTGTGTCTTAGGGGTTTGTTGTAGCGGGGGTTTTCCACAACAGGGCGTGGCGTAGGTTTTGGTGAAGGGGTTTTCACTTCAGATGTCTCAATGTCTGAATCTTCTATCAAGGATAATGTTCGGTGGAAGGATTTAGCACGAAAGTCTGACTTACGGTCTCTGAGTCAAATGGAGAAGGCTGGTGGGTTTCCAGAAAATTTTTGTTCTTATACTCCTTTAGGCCCAAGCCATGCAGGTGAAGTAGCAAAGATGCATAAGCAGGTAAATACATCAACTGTTTCAGTTGCAAAGGCATTGCAACCCTTGAAATCTCTGTTTACAGTGACTGAGGAAGTAAATAAAATGACAAATGATAAAATAGTGGGCAAAACAAGTATGGAGGTATTAGCCAATGTTTCTGAGGATTTTCCATGTCTTTGAGGCTTTCTGGTGTGGAGCGGAGATCTTTGAGGCACCTAAAGCTACTGAAAGTAATCATGATGGGTTTGTAGATTTGAGGTCTAATCCTGTTCGCCAAGATCCTCCAAATGCTTGGAGATCAAATGACACAGTTAACAGATTGAGGAATGCTCATTTCAGTAGTTGGGTGCGTAAAGATCTTGCTCATAATTATCGAGTTCATACTGAAGAAGCTTACTTTCTTGGATCAGGGTAATAAGCAGGATTTTTTTGAAGTGTTGAAAGAGAGGAAAGGGGAGTTTTCGCATTCGGTTGTGTGGAGGACTTTGTTCAAGGCTTTAATGGTACTGTTGCTGGAAACAAAGTTTGTGGCGCACCAGTTATCGAAGTGGATCAATTGGAGCATCGAAAGTGTGTGGCTAAACTGGTGGCACATTCTGTAATTGGGTACTATCTTTGGAAATTATTTTAATTCTACTAAAATTCTTTGGATGGATTGGTTCTATGCTCAGAAGGATGTCTATTGCACCTTTTAATTCTTTCAAAGTGTTAGGCAATAATTTCTTTTTGCTGGGGTTTGACGATGAAGCGCCTGTTAATAGATTGACTTCAAGAGGTGTTTTCTCAATAGGAGGCTCATGTGTCATTTTTCAGCATTATTCACGGGCTTTTTCTGGCGATAATCCTTATAAAGCAATCTTTGCCTTCTTTGGTTTCAAATTCATGGTTTGCCACCGGATCTATTGCTTCCAAAGTTCCTTATCTCTATTGCTAATGGTATTGGTAAGCATATATCTCATTCAATCCTCAGAGGTGCTCGTGTCTGTGTAGCATTACCAATGGATCAGAGTCTTCCTAAGGAGGTAATAGTGAAGAGTGGGGAGTTTTTCTCACGCTTTAACTTAGAGCTTTTGAATGGCAGTGAGTTAAAGTGTTGGTTTCCTTCTTTGAAGATACTGGATGTAGATGTGCAGAAGGAATATCCTATTGGTGGTCAACAGCAAAATATAGATATGTCTGCAACTCCTCCAGAAGTTGTTCCAGAGAATCTGGATGAAAAGCAGGTATCTGGTTTGCAAGAATGTGGAAAAGCTATAGAAGCAGTTCCAATGGTGGTTGGTGAGAATGTTCATGATTCATCACCAGATGAAGAGATGGTCAAATGTTCCAATGATGAGTTGGCATGGCAAAGTCCTAGAAAGCGTAAAAGTAAAGCACGGGTGACGCATCACCTGGATAATGGTGATAACATAGAGTCAGGGGCTGGTGATGATTCATCTGAGGAGGAAGATAGGCACAAGGATACTGGTGATATTAGTGCGCATAACCTGGACCAGGCCTTGGTTTTATATAAGCCACAAGAAACTGAGCTAAAAGTGAGAAAAGTCTCATAAAAAAAGAGGCGGAAGAAGAAATCCAAAATACCTCATGCTTAAGATTATGTCCTGGAATGTGAGAGGTGCACGTTCATCTCCCCAAAAACGACAGAGGTTGGCTAATTTAATTAAGCACATTAATCCAGATATTTTATGTATTCAAGAGCATAAATGTGATAGAGGCAGGGTCGTTCCAATGATGAATTTGTTTGGGAAGCAAACTTCTGCTCTAATAAGTACTTCAGGCAAGGCTTGGAGTGGTACAATGATAGCCTGGAGTATGGATGTTCATGTCACATTTACAGCAAAAGATAAATTTGGAAGGTGGACAGTTATTACATGGAAGCAAGGACTTCAAGAATGTGGTATCATTAATGTATATGCATCTAATATTCCTAGAAAAGAGCAACTTTATGGGCTTCTTTATGTAATAAAATACCAAAATGGGGAGAAAATGTGGCTTGGCTTTTAGTAGGGGATTTCAATATGGTCGAATCAGCACAAGACAGATTAGGTGGTGGACAGATTGTAAGTGGCTTTGAACGGCAGCAGTGGCAGAAGTTACTCTTTCAACATGGGTTTATGGAAGTTGATGGAGATTTATCTTTTACTTGGACTAATAATTGGGTTGGCCCAGGATTGTCACAGGCTCGTCATGATCGAATGTATGCAATCCTCAAATTCTTGAAAACCGTGAACTTACTCATAGTAGACAAAAGAATAGAATAGAATAGAATAGAATAGGTTTTTAGCGTCCACGGAGACCAATTGGCCTATGGGACCCAAACAAAAAAGAGAGCAGCAAGCATATTGCGGCGGGATTAAAAACCCCCGCCCGGCGGGTTTTCGAGGAAAAACCTTAGCGATAATAAGCCTGGCGGCACACTGCATACAATTGCATAGGACAGTTCAATACCGTCCGTAGGACACAAACAGTCCGTGCATCCATAACCTCACGGAGGTATGACCCCAACAAAACCCACCGACGCCGTAGCCAATAACGATGCAACGGCTGGCCGGGCACTAATGTCGAACATATCGCTCTCGGATATGGGCAAATGCTGGGCAGGTCTGGAGGGCATGACATTCATCCTCAATCGCGCCCTGGTGGCAACACTGGCAAAGCCTTTGCTCCCGTGCTTCACGAGCCCAACGCCCTGTTTCAATGCGGAGGCGATGTGCCCCGTCTTGAATGGAAGCTATAAACTGCGTTTCTTCATGGGTATTTGGGTGTACAAATCTTGGTGTGGGCCTCTTGTGAGCCTAGGATTGACTTTGCTGGCGATAGTGTGCCGGCTTAACATGTGTCGAGCCTCGCATCCCACGACTGCGAAGGAAAGTAGCATCAAGGTATAGTTTAAGTGCCTCGCGATCTTTCTTTGTCGACGGACACATCGTTTGCTGCTGCACACCCGGCGTGAGAACCACTGAGCAGCACGCTTGTCTTTCAGCGAGATTTCAGGCGTTGGGGACCCATTGCCGTGGCCAAAGCAAGGCGGGGCAAGCGTGTATCAGCCATAGCGACCACCTTTTGGAAGTAAAGCGATATGGCGTTCCAATGCAGCCCGTTGAAGGGTAGAAATCACGTCTCACGGGTAGGATGCGGTGCGGGCTGTGGACTTCACCCCCCGGGCCCGTGCCAAGAAGGCCTTCTGCACTGCTCGAGGTCATTCCGGTGTTGAGGGATATCCTTTGGACCCCAAACTTCTGCCCCATACAAAGGGCGGCTCAACCAAGGCCGAAACAAATGTATTTGGTGACCCCGGGCATACAACTCGCCTTGTGGCCGTTGTTACGCATGGCATATAGTGCTTTCCAACCCGCATGACCGCAACCCGATAGCCGCATCCCAATGGGTGGTAGTTGAGAACTCAATCCCCAAGTACTTGTAGGTCGGAGCCACCTCTACCTCCCGCCCTTACGGTAAGTGAATGTGGGAAGCCTTGGCGGCGGGATGGATGACATAACTAGCAAAGACACCCTAGTTTTGGCCAAGTTAACTTGCATGCGGTGAATTGGCAAAAAGTGTCAAGAGCATCCGGTGGCGTTGCATGTCCTCTGGAGTATAGGCCAAGAGGTTGACATCGTCGGCATATATGAGTTGCGGATTGTGTGATGCATGATATGTGCGCGCACCTCCATGCTCGAGAGCCAATCTTCCAACCGATCAATGTAGAGGCCAAAGAGTGTGGGGAGAGGGGCAACCCCGGCGCACTCCAATGCTCTTGGTCACCCGGGTGTCTGTGCTGATGTGATAACGGCCGAAAGCATGCCTCGACAAAAGCCTATATCTTGCATTACGCGAAGTCGGGGGTCCCCACCGCCGCAATCTGTCCCATAGCTTATTGCGGGAATGGTGTGTCGAATGCCTTTGCAAAATCCACGAAACAACGAGCACAGGTTCTGCGGCGATTCTCGCTATCTTCAATCAATGTGCGCAGAGTGAAGATATGATCAATGGTGGAATATGCGGGCGAAAACCCGCCTGTGTAAGAGCTCGCACCTCCGTTTCCTGCGCTGCCCATATTGTCGGCCCATTTGCTCAAGGATGCCCGACCAACAGTTTTGCAAAGAGAGTTTGACCATAATAGTGCGGTAGTTGGCCGGACATTGAGGGTCCCCGCTTTGTATATGGGCACTACTCTACTAGTGGTCCATTGCGTAGGGAAGCCTTCTCGCAATGCTTTATTGAACAATGCCGTGGAGAAGCAGGCACCGGTGGAGAGCCCGGCCCATTTGAAGCTCTGCACGCATGCCATCTAAATCTGCTTTGCCTTCCCATTAGCTGGTATTTGTAGGCCCATGATGACATCCCCCCTGCGTGATAACCCGAGCCATGCCTATCTGTGGAGGGGACTGGTGCCCGCCCCGGCGGGTCATACTGTTGTTATTTGCGAATGCTTGTACCCATTGCTCGAGGTGATGTTCCGTGGTGGGAACGTGCGGGGGCTTGCTCAAGACCCTTCTCGAGAATGTCTGGGGTGCGGTCGGGGAGACCAAACATCATTCGATGCTCTGCGAGGTATCGGCCTTCTTGTTCTTGAGAAAGGAGCGGTATTGGACCGGCGGCGTGATGAGAGATGGGATCAGTGACTTGCCGAGTGTGCGTTTGAGCTCCCGACACTCATCATCAAACCATGGGTTCGCGGGGGGAAGGTGGTGGTGCGAGGCTTGCCATGGCGGCCTCTCCCAAAGCATCTTTCTGCGCCGGGCCGTCGAAGCGAGGTGAGTCGGTGGCGGATTGTTCTTGAAGTGTGGGGAGTTGCGGCGGTCCCGCCGGATCATGCTCAAGCGGTGGGCATAGGTCCCCCTGCGGTCGTAGTCCAGCGCTTGGTGGGGCACCCGGTGTGTTGAGGCGTGAGGTGTGCGGGGGAGCTCCCCCGGAGATGCATGAGCGAGGGGCGGTGGTGAGTCTACTTCCCTCGTCCCGAGTGTCGTCCCGATGGAAAAATGAGTAACCAGGTGCGGACCCGTTCCTCAACCAGCCAGATAATCCACCACCGGAGCCGCCCCCTTGGTTCTCACGTCTACAAGTGCGGCGGTGGAAGGCGGCCATTGCACCAACCCATTACTGAGATAACCAGGTCAAAGATACTACCCGAACAAAGAAGCGCACGCCATAGCGCGAAATATGGGCGTCATCGATATCCTTGACCAAGCCACCTCTGCGGGGCTCGGTGCAAGGCGTCCTGCCGGGGGCTCAAATTTTGGAACACCTTTCGGCTCTGATGCGTGCATTAAAGTCGCCAAGCAACATAACCACGCCTAACCTGTTTGTCTTGCTTGTATGTCATCATATAGATCGACATAAGGCTCAATCGATCCACATCTGAATGAGTGTTATAAAAGTTGCTCTCGGCATGTGGAAAGTAGCATCTTTGCTATGAGGAGAGTGTCATGCTTGTCATCATGCCGCACGCGCACCCACAAGTAGCGATTGTACACAATGCGTTTTGTTGCAGCGAGACTGAGTGCCTCAAGGTTGCCGCGGTAGTAGCGGGCAACCCGCCATGCCCTCGCTTGCGTGCACTCATTGAACAGAAATGCGGATAGCACGGGAGGTGCAGCGGTCAGGTGCCTGCATGCTCCCATGTTTCCATGAGGAAAAAATGAGATCCATATCCGGTGCAATAGAGTTGAGACTCTCGCCTTTTACGCGGGGAAGCCCGGCGGTTCAAAGACACCATCCGGAGGTACAGTTCCTATTTCTTCGGCATTGATGTGGGACTTCGATGATCTGTCCGGTTTGCGGGGAAGCGGTGTCGCGGCGCTGGCGGCCGGTCGGGCGGCGGGGCGAAGGAGGTGCGATAGGGGGTACCCGACGCGGCGGCAACGGCGGCCGAGAGTGGCGGCGAGGTGGCTACCTCGTGACGCCCGGCCGAAAATGCGGCTTGCCGGACAAAGGCACGCAGCCCCCCTCTCTGACGGACGTCCACGACACAGGCATTTGCTGCCCGGCCGGGACTCTGTTGCATCGGGGTGAGATCTGGTCAACATCTGAGCAGTCCCCTTCCGGTTGTCTACTCGGTGCGGGGATGGCCTCCCGTACTCGCATGTCTGCCACCGTGAAGGTGACAACACGCGGGCGATCTGTGCGCTGAGCCCCAAGGCGGCTCGCTCTAGCAATTTGTACCGCAGTCGGGAATGCCATTCGAGATAGGATCTCATCCTGAATGCGCTTGGTGAGATCTTCTCCTGCCTCCTCCGAAAGTCCACGCACCACCACATTATGGCGTCGGCGGCCACGCTCCTGGCGCTCAGCGAGTCGAGGGCAACATTATTTGTCCCGGCAGGTGGCTTTGTTGGCTGGAGTGTGTGGGCTGCTCACAGCGAGGGCGGTGTGGTGTGCGAGATGGAGGAGGTGGCGGCGTCTGTCTGCTTGTTTGGCGACGTGGGCGTGGGGCACGATGGCTTGGGTCGTCCACGTGTTGCGACCTCTGGCGCCGGAGTCGGGGAGCCTAGCTCTGTTGGAATCTGGCGCCGCACGGCCAACTCATTTGTGCAGTGCCGCAGGTGTTCATGGACCTGAGCACGGAGGCCGCTGCCTTGCTGGGCAATGGTTGCTTTGAGCTCCTGGATCTCCTGATCTTGTGTCTCAGCCCTACTCTGCAGGGTTCTCAGCTCTGCCTGGTTGGCTTCGACGATGGCTCGGACGTTTCGTATCACAGTGGCATACCCCTCAGCTTCCGACTCGAGGCGGGAAATAGTTGCCACTGTATCCTGCTCCACACCCTGCTTGTCGCATGCCACGCGAGCTCGCAAGTCGGCAAGGCCCTGCTTATCCTGTTGCCTCTCAAAGTGGGCCAAGCGAAGCCCGTCTTCTAACTGCTGCATGCGGGTCTCCATGTCTGTAACCCGTTGCCTTTCCACTGCCAACTGTCTTTTGAGCACATGGGATGCTGAGGATTGTATCTCTGCTGTCAATCCTGCAATCCGGGTTCTGTTATTCTCGATCTGTTCCTCCAGCTGTTTCATGGCCCTCGTCTGCGCCTGTGTCGAGCTTGAGCAGCCTTCATCCATCTCCCGAGCCAATCTCGTAGATTGGGCCTTCGCCCGGGCTTCCCTCCTCATGGAAGAGGTTTCTCCCCTGTCTTTGTTATCTGACCGGGGCCGTTTTCGCGGCGGCCCCTCCCCCTGGTTCTCCCAGGTGGGCGGGGGCTGGGGCTGGGGCTGGGACTGGGGAATGTCTCCCTCCAAATGGGGGTCTGTGCAAGGGGCTACAAAAGCGGCCATGAAGTTGTATGGTATGGATGGGGATTAAAGAACTAAAGTGCTATGAAGAATTGGAAGATGTTTAAAAGCACAAACGATGCCCGCCCTCAGTGGTTGGCACGGGGGGGTTTGGGGGGGTTCAACCCTGTGGGGGGGAGGTTCGATTCCGAACCCTGTGGGGGGGAGGTTCGATTCCGGCTGTTGTCGGAATATTTTGGTATGGGCTTGGTTTGAGTGTGTTTTTTGGAATAGGCTTAGATGGGAAAGGACTAACACAAGCAGAGAAGGCTACAGATCCCGCGCATTTTGAGCATGCTAGAATCTGGAACAAGTCATTGGCGCGCCATGGGTCGCCTAGACAGACTGACAGTGTGTTGAAAGAGAGCAAGGAGGAAGATAGGTAGGGAAGGAAGGCTAGAGAGATAGAGCAGGGAGGAAAATAGGATGTAAGAAGGCTAGAGAGATTGAGCAGAGAGGAAGAAGGTAAGAGAGGGCTAGAGAGAGAAAGTGCTAGGCGCTAGAGAGAGAAAGTGCTAGGCGCTAGAGAGAGAGAAACGGTATTTAAATTGAATACTAGATGGTTGCCTAATGAGGAGTTTGAAGCAGGATGTCAGGAGGCTTGGCAAAAGGCGGTTGCCTAATGAGGAGTTTGAAGCAGGATGTCAGGAGGCTTGGCAAAAGGCTTCATCTCAACAACATGGTATGCGACGTATTGTTGAGGCTTGGCAAATGTCAAGATTTTTGCGAAAAGGTGGGGAGCGCAACGAGTTCGTGAAGAAAAAGAGATCTTGAGTAAGTTATATGCTGAATTAGAGGAGCTTAAGAAAGTTGGTACAGACTCTTTTAGATTGCAACAGGTTATTGATGCTATTCGTGGTCTTGAAGTGGCCCAAATTCAATCAGCACGTGTTAAATCTGGATTAACCTGGCTGAAAGATGGAGATCGTTGTAATAAGCTGTTTTTTAGAGCTTCAAAGCAGAAGAGGTATGCAGCTACTATGCACTCTCTATCTATGCCGGATGGGAGGGTAATGTGAGAGCCAAATGAGATTAAAGCAGGTCCCTTACTCAATACTTTGAAACTTTTTTAAGGACAAACATTTGCCTCATGAAGATGTAATGCACGGGATATTGTGCTTTCTAAGGTTCATGCAATTCTTTCACAAGAGGAATCTCAATTGTTAGAGGCACCCTTGTCTATGTGCGAATTGCGGCAAACAACATTTGAGTTGGCTTCGGATAAATGCCCGTGTATGGATGGTATTCTGTAGAATTTTTAAAAGGTATTGGGAATGGACGATTAAGCATTATGGAGGCATACAAAGATTTGTGTACTTCACATCAATTTGATAGGATTTTGAATACGGGTTTGATTTCTCTTATTCCTAAAGTGAAAGAACCTGTGAGTATTCATGATTGGCGCCCAATAACTCTTCTATCTACTATCTATAAAATTATTGCAAAAGCCTATGCAGAAAGACTTAAACCAGTTTTGGGATTGAGAATAGATGCGACTCAGTCAGGCTTTCTTCCAAGTCGGCAAATTTTTCATAATATAGTGGCAGCATATGAGGGAGTTCATTGGGCCCAATGTTCGGGTCAAAATCTTCTATATTTAAAATTGGATTTTGCTAAAGCTTATGATAGTGTGAAGTGGACTTTCTTGGATGCCATGCTTTTGAAATTGGGATTTGGGCCTGGTTTCCGCTCTATGATGCATAAAATGTTGATTTACGCTAAGGGGTAATCTTGTATCATGGAGAACCCTTGGTGCTTTTTCCAATTGAACGTGGAATAAGGCAAGATTGCCCTTTATCTCCTTTTTTGTTTACTATAGTGGCAGAAGAACTTTCACAACTATTGCATGAGGCTGAAAAGGATGGTTTGGTAAAGGGATTATTATTGGTGGAAGGTGACCAGGTTTTGGTTAATCGGGTTTTTGACGATACCTTCTTGCTAGTGGATGGTGAAGAGAATAATGTGCAGATAATCAAAAAGCTTTTGGATATATTTTCAATTGCATCTGTTTGTCTCCTTAATTGGGCTAAGTGTAGTGCTTTATGGGTGGGGAAGGAAGCAGTTCCGCATTTTTTATATGAGTATGCCTGGAAGGTGGTTGTACCTTCTGCAAAGACAAAGCTTCTAGGAGTTCCTTTTGGTCTAGATATTGACATGAATGAAGCATGGGATGAAATTATCTTAAATTTACAAAGGCATCTGATTTGGTAGAGAGGCTCAAAGTTATCCTTGGCAGGTAGAATTCAAGTAGCTAAGTCAGTATTGAACAATACACATATTTATTTGGTTTCGGTTCTATTGGCTCCGACTTCTAAGTTTGCGAGAGATAAAAAAGATTGTAAGAGATTTTGTGCGGTGTAATCGATAAAGGAGGCATGTGAAGGTGGCGTGGAAGAAATGTATGTTGTTTAAACAACAAGGAGGACTTGGTATGTTGGATCTTTTTCTTCTGAGGGAGGGGTAAGGTCTTAGCTTCTAAGTTATTGTTCAGTTTGTTGAAAGATGATTGTGCATCACCAGGTATGAAGTTACTTAAACAATCAGTGAAGAAGTGTATGGTTTTTCATAAGCGAGGTGTGAGAATTGAGCTCCCTTGGGCATTGTTATATCCATTGAAAGCTTATTCACATGCCTCTCCAGTACTGAAAGGCTTGCTTCGGGCCTGGAAGGTAGTCCAACAGGTGATTACATTTGATTGGGAAGCTTGTCTTCAGGCATCTTCCCCCTTTCTTTGGGTGCCTTTGTATACTCATGGACAACTACACCCAGTTGTAGAATTTATGCATGCGCATTCCCAAGCAAGGTGGAGGAGAGCATGTATTATTTCTATTGAACAGTGGTATTTTGGTATTGACATTGCTTCTTGGCAATGGTTTCAGGAGAAATATGGGTTGTTGGATAAAGATATCAGTATATGGGCTTATGTAGCAAGTGCTCTTCCTTTAATTAAGAAGGTTGGTGACCAGAGATGCTGGAACTTTGTTCAAGGTGTTAAAGAGGGCAAGAAGCTAGTAAGTTCATGCTACAGATTGCTTACATCCTCAAGTACTTTATCACCTTCTTGAAAATGGCACTTACAGACTTTGCCTTCTCAATGGCAATCCATCTGGAACCTTGTTTGGTCTAAATATAATCCTCCAAAGGTAATTACTTTGGCAGGTGATTCATCGCTCTTTGAGAGTTAATGAGATGGTTCATCGCTTTAAGCCGGGAGTAAGCCCACTTTGCCCAATGTGTGAGCGGTGCATTGAAACATTGGAGCATTGTTTATATTTGTGTGAAGAGATGAGTAGTCTTAGGTCCTGGCTGCATTCTCTTTTTGGAGTATCTTTGGATAGTCAGCACTTTCTTTTGGGTATTTATCCAAATCAGTGGACTGCTTCTAAAAGGATTGCATTTCACATGGCAAAGTCTTGGCTAATATGGAGTGTATGGAAGCGAAGGCGAAGAAAGGCCTTTAATGATAAGCATATTTCTTCTCAGGTGGTACTTCAAGAAATTCGTAAGAAGTTGTATAATTGCTTTCAGATCTCCAATTGGCCTGATCGTATTAAATTTCCAATATGGAGTGATCATCTAAAAGTGATTGATGCTTCAGGGATATTTCTTACTTCTGGAAGTACTTTGTAATATTTTGAGTGTATAATATGAAGTAAAACACGTTCTTCAAAAAAAAAAAACATTTCGTCAACTAACAAGATCGTGATGTCCAAGTTTAAGGTGATTCGCCTTTACCTCTGGAGCTAAATTCTACTTTCCTTTGAAAATTCTTGGATATGTAAGCTGCTGCTATTTTAAGAACTAATAATGCCTTCAATGGATTAGGTTTCAGATCGGAGGTGCATTGCAAAGGTTATTGATTTTCTTCGCAAATAATTACATCGTGATAGTGTGGTGAGCACCCTTGATATGCGTCTATTAGCAATGCTTTTTCGCCTTACAACTACGGAGTGATCTCTATTCTTCCAGGTAGCATGTCCCCAGATAAACAACTATAGAAGGTAAAATAATATTTGGCACTATACATGCGTCAGTTTAAATGTCTGCTGACAACGAGGTAGACTGAGCCCACAACTGCAAAAAGATATAAAAATTTTCAAGTGCGGAAGCATCCATTGAGGGTTTGAGCTTATCATTTGGGCTGTCCATTGTCAGCTAATTGATACATTTATTGAAATGATTGCCATAATCCGCATTGTCTTGCATCTTCTATTTCTTCGTCGTTTTTTGAAATGACTGCATTATCCTCATTGTCTTCTTCCTCACGAGCATCATATATTAAATGCATTAACGATGCATTTTCCATGTCTTGGTCTAGCACCTTATCACTAATTAAATCCTACTTTGGCTTCTAAGGAGATATAATAATTAGCATGGTTGTGTTGCTTTATTGGCAGTTCGTTTACATAAACAGTACCTTCTCTCCAAACCTTGATGAACTCGTTTTTTATCTATTTGAGGTATGATTTCTTTTCCTGTTATAATTTATAAAAAAATTGATTTGTTAAGGCTTACCAAGTTGTTCTACTGTATACAGAACTTTGGAATAGATGCAAAGCTTGTGATAAATTATGCATGCCCTGTGGCTTGGGGCTAAAGGAGGTCAGAGAAACCATTGGTCATATCCCAATATGTATAGTTGGAATCTAGAGAAAAAGGTTCAGTGAAACGTGTTGATGTTTGAGGCTCTTTAAAACATAATAAAAGAAGCTGTTATTTACAGCCATTCACCATGTTATTTTTAGAAAAGGCAGTTGCTTTAGATTGTCACTCATTACTTGAGAAAACGTAGGTTCAGGTCATCAATTTTCTAAAACATGTAGCCAGAGAGGAATGTTAGGGCACCCAAGCAGGTGAGAAATTGCATATTCAAAATATGTATGTTCTGAAACATATAGACGGGACAATGAAGAGAAATGTAAATTTCTTGTAGTGCATTAATTACAATATTTCCAAAGCTTTGCATCTAATAAACTTGTAGGATAGTCGAACTTGTTAATAGAAGCCTATATATGCTAGAACATCTGAGACAATAAAGAGGAATGTTCGGGCACCCAAGGAGGTGAGAAATTGCATATTCAAAATCTGTATGTTCTGAAACATATAGGCGGAACAATGAAGAGAAATGTAAATTTCTTATAGTGTATTAATTACAATATTTCCAAAAGTTTTGCATCTAATAAACTTGTAGGATAGTCGGACTTGTTAATGGAAGCTTATATATGCTAGAACATCCCTAGATAAAAATTCGCCTTAGGTACTGTGTTCAAACTTTTGTAAAAGAAAATATTCGCCACCCTAACTAACTTCTAGAGTATGAAATTCGCCAAGTGTTCTAAACTTGCCCAATTGAAATTTTTTCATAAGGGAAACCCTGCAAGAAAAGGTTTGAATGGTGTACCATAGACTGCTTTTTCCTGATTCTGGGAAGGGACTCGCGAGAGACACAAAACCGGCCGATGCTTGTCATTCATCACAGCAGCAGTATACAATGATTTGAAGAATAGAGAGGGGTAGCCGACCATAGGAACAATATCGGACTACCCCATAAAAAGAAATGTGCACAGGCAATATAGAAGGGTAATGGCGACAACTTCTCACCGGGATGAAAAACCCCGCCCTTTCAGGTTTTCGAGGAAAACCCTAATGAGAAACGGTCGCCAACAACCTTGAATGTGATGCCTGGAAAACCGAAGAAGATGGATTGACGGCGAACCCAAAGATAGCAGAACCCCAGAAGACGGCAGAAGCCCGAATGTGTTGCCTGGAGAGCCGAAAAAGGTGGTGTGATGGCGAACATAAATCTAGCACGACCCCATAAGATGGTAGAAGCCGGAAAAACGAAGGAGACATGTCGATGGCGAAGCCAAAAAAGCAAGACCCCAAACGACCGCAGAAAACCTGCAGCAACTCACAACAGAACCCTAAAAATACCCGTAAATAGTCTGAAAAAACTAACATGCATGGCATGGACAAGGCAAGCCGCACAATCAACCCTGCAAAGAAGAGCAAATTAGAACAAAAAAAAAGCAGCACCCAGAAGGTGGAAAAGCATCACCCAGCGGGTGAAAAATAATTATGCGTCACCCTCAAGGTAGAAATAAATAGCATCACCCTCAAGGTGGAAAAAATAGCATCACCCTCAAGGTGGAAAAAATAGCATCACCCTCAAGGTGGAAATAAATAGATTCACCAAATAAATAGCATCACCCTCCAGGTGGAAATAAACAGCATCACTTCCAGATGGAGATAGCATCACCTGAAAAGTGGAGAAAGCATCACCCAACGGGTGGAAAATAACATATGAAAAATGACATGATAATGATGCAAAAAACATTATTCTAGTAAATGCAAAGTGAACAATATGAAACAAACGCGTCCCCACTGAGCAGGGCGGAAAGGGGGGAAACTCGTAGAAGGAAGGAAGCTGCCGTGAGAAGACGCCGATAACCGGTGCTGAAGGAGAAAGAGCCTTATATAGTGGCATGAAATAAAACATGAGAATAGCAACACCACAGGGTGGAGAACAACAAGAGTGCCTGAAAAAATACAAATGAAAAAGACGATGCAACGCAAACAGTGGTGGGAAGGGAGGGAAGCCACACGAGAGGAGAAGAAGAGTCATTGTGAGAAGACGATTTATAACTGGGCCAAAGACGGAGATGGCCTAATATAGGCGCTCGTCCCTTCCCAGAATGGCGATCCGATGGCTTTGGTCGATGGGATTCGGGAAGGGACTCAGCGAGACACAAAACCGCCGACTACCAAAGGACTTCTTAACTATAAGCCCAAAGCCAGCTCGCGAAACCGCCATGTGTTGAGCCGGGTCGCAAGCACATAGCGGGAGGAGAAGAAAAGTAGCGCCAGCCGACCGTGATTTGCAGCAAAGATCATGTGGAACCCCCCGAGTGGTAGCCGCCGAGGCCCCGTCGCGACGAGCAGAATGAGTACCCTACTGGGATGGAGTTAAGAAGATACTCCCGCCACCACCCCCAAACAATCAGATAGGATAAAGGACGTAGAGAGGAAGGAGAGGAGCAAAAAAGAGGGCCGCCGGAGGCGCTGAAGGATAGTGACGGGGCATGCGAACGAAGGCAAGCGAGCCAAAGAAATCGTATGAGCACGAGCAAGTTGGTCTCATTTGGAGTGGCAGGGGGAGAAAGAGAACCAGGGTCCAAAGAGTCGGGTTCAAGCGAGAGGGAAGCTTCGCGTTGACAATGACGAGAAACAAGCAGGGCGAAGCGAAAGCCGGAGAAAAAAAAGCGGGTTGAAGAAGAAGAACCGAAGCGCATGCTATAGATCTGATCAGCTCAACGACCGAAAAAGGAAAGAACATTAGAGAACAAACCAAGAAAAGGACGCCGGCCATTGAAGATGAATCAAGGAAGGCCCGCATGCCAACAAGAACGGCAACAAGGCGATGAAAAACAAACCACGCACGCGCACAATGCACATATGATATGAATGCGATTACGGACCGGGTCCGTGAATGTGGCCATTATTCTGCCGAACCCTGTGGTCAACATCTAGAGGGAGATAAGTGAACAAAGGAACCCTTCATCATGGATCCCCAAAACAATAACGACAAATAAGAAAATAACAAGTAACTGAGATAATAAGGCAAAAGAGGGAAAACTTTTACGCATAGGAATGTAAAAATGCATAGACATAAAGATGGAACGAGAAACATGGAGATGTTGAGGAGAGTCGACACACCACGAAGCGAGAGCCGAGAGGACGAGGACGCCCAGCAACCGTGAAGTACTGAACCTCAACATGTGGACCCCATGATATCGAGCAAAAAAACGGAGGAAGCGGGGAAGAATGATAAAAACTATGGGCTAAAAGAACATGAAAAGTCAACCACGTCTAACGTCTCGAAACTTACACAATGATTATGTAATATAAGCCTACTGCGAACATGACAAAGTGGAGCCCCAAATCCATAAAATTGGTACACCGAACAATATCACCCGTCACCCATGTTCAAGATTAGAAAATACAACTTCAGGAAACAACAAATAAGTGCACTAATAAAGTGAACAAAGGAACCAACAAACACTAGAGCTCCCCGATGATCATGCCAAAAAAGAAGAAAAAAAATCTTAAACGCAATCCCCAAATATTCAAAGCCCAGTATCAGACCAAACCAAATATAGAATATACATAGAAGAAATGTAGCCACAAAGGACAAAGAGGTGGAAAATATGTCACAAAATACTTGAATGGGGGAAAAAGGGCAAAAAGAACAAAAGAAGAGAGAGAGAGAGAGAGAGAGAGAGAGAGAGAGAGAGAGAGAGAGAGAGAGAGAGAGAGAGAGAGAGAGAGAGAGAGAGAGAGAGAGAGAGAGAGAGAGAGTCATGAAACCGCCAAGCGGGAGTGGGGTCACGGGCACGTGAGCTTAACGGCACTAAAAACAAAATGAGGCAGAATCGCATAAACTATGCCCAGCCATTTCTCGGCCAAAAACCTGTGGGTCGAGTCGGGCACGAAGCACGTAGCGAGGGTGAGACGAAGAGGGGCGCCAACGACCAAGCGGCGAAGCGGCAAATACGTAGCAAGCCCGAGAGGACGAGGACCGCCAGCAACCGTGAGTACGAACCTCAACATGTGGACCCTGCATAGCGAGCAAAAAACGGAGGAAACGGAACCCTTCATCATGGATCCCCAAAAAGAAAAAACAATAACGATAAATAATAAAAAAGAATAACAAGTAACTGCGATAAGAAAAAATGTGTAGACATAAAGAAGACAAAATGCTTCGTGAGATAGCATAATGCACAATGCATAATGAGAGCACAATTTATAGTGAAAAAAATCGCAACAACCAGCTAGAAAGGAATTCCCCAAGACTAGCACCATGCACAAAATTAAAATGCGCCCAAGATAATACCTTATGCACCATCATAAGAACCCTAACAAGCATGAAATTTGTGAGGAAGGGAACGTAAATGTGGAATAAAAACCCTAGGCACCAATGTTCCAAACACAAGAGATCGACAACATCCAAAAATGTGCAGAAAAAGGTCTAAAATTTGTAAAATCATAGGTTATATCCCAAATCGAATAATAAAAATGGCAATTATATCATAGCTCAAACTTGGACCCCATACTCTATTAGAAAAAGGCAAATTCAAATGATGCCGAACATAAAAAGTTAAAATAGATCACATGAATGCAATATAGAGATAATATCAAGGTAAACAACAAGAATGACGAAAAACATAAGGTGCCAGAGATGAAAAGGACAAGACATGTAGGATAATATGCCACACGGACCAGATTCGCCCCCTATGCTAACAGCAATATACACGTGCAAAAACACACCTTATGAAAAAACACTTTAATGATCAAGTGAAACCCATACAAATGCACCCATAAGTGCAAAAGGCCAATGCTCTCCCATCATCCTAAAGAAATTCCAAACCAACAGGAATGACACATGTCCAGACAAAATTGAATCTGTAACAAGATGAATCGTAACAAATAACCCCAAAATATTATGCTAAGGATTACGAAATGAAATGGACATGGGAGCAAATGCAGCAAAAACCACATTTGCACAATGAGAGAGAGAGAGAGAGAGAGAGAGAGAGAGAGAGAGAGAGAGAGAGAGAGAGAGAGAGAGAGAGAGAGAGAGAGAGAGAGAGAGAGAGAGAGAGAGAGAGAGAGAGAGAGAGAGAGAGAGAGAGAGAGAGAGAGAGAGAGAGAGAGAGAGAGAGAGAGAGAGACGCCACAAACCCCAAGCGCTGAGTTGGGTCAATGAAGCATGTAGCAAAAGTGAGAAAAAGAGGCGCCAAACGACCGGAGCGACGCAAAGATCATGTGGAACCCCCAAGAACGCCTAAATGTGTGATGAAAAAGGGAGGAGATTGAGGTAGAAGGGCGTATAATGAAGCCGGGTCGTAGGAAGTTTATAGGAACGGAAACTCCACATGTCCGAGTGCCCGGCGTGGCCCGCCACCGGGGCTCCTCGCAATAATTGTGTATAATCGAGAAACGGGCAAAAAAGAATGGGTACCTACAGAGGCGGAACGGAGAGGTCGGGGGAGAAAGTGAACTGGTGTCCAAAGAGTCCGGCTCAGGGGAAAGGGAAGCTTTGCGTTGACGATGAGGACCAGCAGCACGAGCGAGTCGTGATGGAGAACGCGAACTCGCAGGAGAAGAGTTGGAAGTGTTCGCGATAGATGGCATCAGCTCACTAACCTGAAAAAGGAAATACATTATAGAACAAAAACAATGGTAAGAAGGGTCGCCACGCCGATTTAAAAAAAAGGAGGGCCGACGACAAAACAAGTCAAGCCCTCGTGATGAGGAGTCCCAGAAGGCGTACCGGCGCCGGGAGAATCAACCCGAATAAAGAGAATGCGACCCGAAATAAAAGCCAATATCCAGCTAAGTAGGAACAACTCAAGCTATGCAATTGCAGATAATGCATAAACACAAGAAGAAACCAACCACGTCAATGCATATAATGCAAAAAGATGAGGCCCACTTATGCAAAACCCCCCAAGTTGTCAATAATGATAAATAACCCAATACAAAAGCAATAAGATGAAGAGGAAAAGCCAACCTATGGTCGTGAAGAAGATGCATAAACGTTAGAAAGACAAGATGCAACCTTTTAGATAAACAATAAATCACAAAAACGCTAGCTAGGTAGCAGAATCGAAAACACGACATAATAAATCACAAAAAAGCTAGCTAGGCAGCAGAATCGGAAACATGACATAGGCAATAACGTGAAAAGAAAATGAAACCACCGTAATGCTCCGTATGCCTAAAAAAGGAAAACAACGTTCGATAACAACATTTCAAAAGGAAAAATAGGCAACAAGATCGACTTGAACCAGAGCACAGGCAACAATACGAAAAAGAAAAATCAAACCCTGATCATGCATAGAAATTATAACGTTGAAAATAGTGTGATACATCGCAAATTCGAATGATGCCCAACATAAAAAATCAAAAACCATGTGAATGCCTATGATTAATAAGAGGATGCCAACATATAGTGAAAACCCGTTGTCAACCAAGCGCATAAAAAGCGTAAAAAAGTAACACAAAAAAGAGATAAGCTGAGTTGAACCATGAAACATATCACAAGACCCCTATAGGTGCCTCATACATGAGAAACAACAATAATAATTAGAAACCTTTATCACAACATATATAAGGCTGTTTGTTTGATTTTTTGTTTGATGAAATATTTCCGTCGGGGAAAAAGCACGAAAGCACGACGTGCATTTTTTAATTAATAGAAAAAAAAAAATATTTCTTGCTCTGTTTCTTGGTGCGCAAACAAACTGCTTTTATGCTTGACTTTTCGTGGCATCCCTATTCCGGCATAGCGGGCGCTCCAAGCATGTCCAGGGCGGCCGCCTCACGCTTCAAATCCGGCTGCTTCCGGTTTTATCTCTCGCAAGCGATTGGGACAAGTTTTGGGTTCGCGACCATCATTCTTAACCGACTCAATTTGTTTTGCAATACCGAGCTATGGCGAGATTGAATCATAGCTTTCTGCGGATTTTTGTAAAGTGGGCTTCAAATTTTTTGTGGTGCTATGATTGGGGAGCCTCATGAGATGAAGATGAATCTCGCAGAGGTACCTCACCACGGAGGAGGCTTGTTGCTTGCATTAAACCCTGACCCTTGCCCGATGCTTGAGAAGTATGAAGATTTTAAAAGCGGCTCTTAATTAGCCCCACGAGCTGCGATGGCGAATAGCTTTTCCGTTTGGATTGTAGAATGCATTTAAGCCGGATGTCATTCATAGCCATCACCGCTGCCCTTAGAAGGTCGTCAGTGCGTGATAATGCTTGATCCGATGCGGTGCAACCGAACCTTTGCTACAAAAATCCTTCTTCCGCAGTGCGATTCGGCTATTACTAGGATTAGCTCCCGTGTATGTCGGCTTATCTCTATATTAGATGTCGAAGCTTCTATTAGGAACCGAAAGCAAATGTTTAGGTAAGTTAACAAAAACAAGCATCGTTGTAGAGTTGATCGCGAGCTTGATGTGTTTAGGTCTCAAAAGTTTTCTGGGTTTCACGGGGATTGTGGATCTTATAGTGTTAACAATTTCAAGATTGCCTTTGGAACATCGATGTAGCTCTTAGTACTTCTCTTATCAATATGTATGGAAGATGTCTTTGATCTAACAAATGCGAGAGAGAACATTGAACAAAATGACAAGGAAAGATGTCATTGCATGGAGTACCATGCTTGTGGGTTACTTTAATCGGGGATATATTAAGGAATCCCTACAAGCATTGTGCAAACATTTCAACAAATCGACACCAACAAGTGACTCCAAATTAAGTAACTTTGTGCTAATGTTATTGATGCTTGCCGCGGGTCTACAAGATCTGCTTAAAGGAAAACAGGGTCATTGCTTTCATTGTTTGTGGGGTTTGAATCTAATATTGTAATTAGCTCTGCCACCTTACAATGTATAACAAGTTTGGAAGTGTAGAATCTGCGAGTTTATATTCCTGTCATTTGATGATTGCGGCATATGTGCATAATGGGCATCCTGTGGATAATGGGCATATGTGCATAATGGGAATCCTAAGTTGTTCCATTTGATGGATATGCCATTGAGGGGAGCTCTAATTGAGGAAAAGCAGTTCGTGCTTACATGATGGCTTGTGAAAAGAACATGACATTTCAGCGAGTTAATGCTCTTATTAATGCGAAGCATAATAGAAGCAAGATTTGCATTTCAGAAAATGGTTCACCATGACCACGACATCTTTGGAATGTGATTATTGCTGCCAATGCCCATAATGGCAATGGAAAATATGCCCTTGAAACCTTGAAGCAAATGCGACCATTAGGGCTTTGTAGATGAGAACATCACATATATCTTTCATTGATTATAGATTATCACATTACACCATGAGGAAGAGCGCTATGGATCTTTTGTTGACCTGCTCAAGCGATTTGGAAGAATTTTTGAGGTGGAGGATTTAGTAAATAATAGCATTTAGTAAATAATAAGCCTTTTGCCTCTTCTTGGATGGCCTTGCTTGGTGCATATAAAATCCGTCTATGAAATGTTATCAACTTGTGATGCTCAATTTCTATTTGCTTCTCTTGGTTATGAGAACGATAAGTAAGATTGGAGGCGAGTAAACTTAACGTGCAAGTTTTATACTAAAAAAAGTTACAAGATGATTGAGGTATGTGTTATAGTTGAGGAATTATAGTTTATGTCAGTGATGATTTCAAATGCAAGGTTGTGAATGTGATAGGCCTTAATGCTCAAATGAGGTGGCAAGTCGATGGAAATTTGAAATAAAAACCTATTTAATTTGGCTATGATAATGTGGCAACACACGCTATCTATTTAAAATTGGAAAAAATGCCCAGCCAATGTGTGTGAAACAAGAACAATGCGTGTAAAATATAAAATGTCGACCCTACTGTATTAGATTTAATGTGTGCACACACTATGATGCCATAGGAATTATTTCCAATTATTCCATGCGATACCAATGCAATGGACATAAAAAATAGCAAGGCTTACCAAAGACTTTTGCCCTGGCCATGACTTTTACACTGAATCAAGTGTGCTATAAAATGTATAATTATGCCAATTTGTAAGCATTATGCATTACCTTTCATGCTCTCACGTTTGACCTTTTTAAAAGCTCTTGAGTTCTTGAAAGACCTTGGGAATAATGAGCAATTCCAGAATAATTTTGAGAACGGGATACGATGCAATGTCGAGGCAACTTGACGAAGTCTAGACGAAATGTAGAAAATTGAAGGAATTTAACAAATTCGACATTCAAATTTAATAAAATAATGTTTAGGATCTATTACAGTTGACACCAGGTCTCTTAATTCCTTCTTGAGAAATGTTCACTGTGGTGGTCGCATCGAATTTCTTTTCCATAAGGTCTCTTCTTATTTTCCCTTCAAGAGAAATGTTCGCGGCCTTGGCGCATAACAAATCTTAATAAAATTAAGCACATATAGGAATTGGCAAGAAACCCACAATATTTTGGCGTTTATGATCTAAAAACAAGAAAAGACATAAACGTGAAAAGCAAAACATGGTCTAATTCCAGATTATTCAATAGATGGCGTCAACACCTAGACAATGCCAAAGCCCAAAACAAAAACACACTGCCCAAAGGTCGGGACAATCATGCCATCAACCCCAAGGAATGGCGGATAAGTGGGAAGAAATTGCGAGAGGATATTAGGTCAAGATGAGCAAAAAACTCATGCAAGCTGAATGGGGCGTGGGGCGAAAACCCCATTGTAGAATGATGTCCCGAAGAAAAGCGAACCGAGCGGATCGACAAGTCTATGGCGGAACACCGACTGGCGGCGGGAAAAAAAAGCGCATAAAGGTGGCGCCCGAAAAACTCGCCGAGGCCGGTCAATGCGCATGTTCAAGTTGCAAGGCATTGCGAGCATAGGGATCCAAGGCTCCCAAATCGGATGTGTAAAGATGGTGCGTCGTCGTAGCAATCTCGGAGGTGGTGAAAAGGGAGGAAAAATCAACAGGGGAAAATGGTAAGCGGAACAAAAGGGGCAAAGGAACGGCGATCGAACTGTGAAAAAACCAAAAAGGTATCTGGAAAAAATTTGTAGGCCAAAAGCAAAAGCGGAAAAAAAGGGCTGTGGCGGGAAAACTTAAAGAGGAACGATGGTAATGCCTGAGAGGGAAGAGCGAATGGCACAAGAAACCGAAAGAAAGGCGGGGTATGGAAAGCTAGAAATCTAAGGGATGAGAACTAAGCGGCGAGGGAATGGAACCGGGATCCTGAGACAAGCCTAGCGGCAATTGGATTATGAGAGGGAAACCCAACCGGAGGCGATGAGAAATGCGAATCAGAAAAATGAAAACAAGAAGCCCGAATCAACCCAATGAGGGAAAAAAAAGGGCATCACGACAAACTCAGCGGATGCTCACGGGTATGCTAATGAATATGCGGCAATCCCGATCATGTCTCACATAATCCGGCACAACAAATGTCGAGAAAAAATTAGATTTTTGTGGGGCTAAGCTTTCGCTTACGGATTTCGAATTCAATTCAAGGAAAATTGGGTGTGGAATTGGCAACAACAAATCCGGCTATGGAATCGACCATGCACTCAGACATCGTGGTATCACCCAACACAAATCTAGCAATCTTCACAAAACTAGCTACACTAAATCAAATTTAACTAGCCACGTGGATAAGCTCATGACCAATAGCTCTGTCGAGCGACTCAAGAATACTAAAAAGCACTCCCCGGCAAAAGCGATCAACCATTCAGAGAGCAACCAATACCGGGAAAATGAACCCGTGAGACCCGAACAAGAATGCAAAACATCCAACCTAGAACTTGAAACCATAATTACCGTCAACCCAACCGTCTTGTAACCATAGAATAGCACATTGCACCAAAAACTCAACATGCAAGCGAAACAAAGAGAAACCATGCGAGCACGAAGAGAAAATGATAGAACAAAAAATCTGTAAGAATAAAGCTAAGCATGAAAGCAAGGAAGCGTACCTTCCAAAGAAGGACGATCAAACTCGCCAGGAAGATGCCGGTTGCGAGGAGGTGGAGACAGGGATCAGTAGAGAAGCTGGTGAAGAAATCCGTCGGTCGAAAGGCCATTGAAGCCACGAGAGGAGAAGAAGAGCTGCTGTGAGAAGACGCCGATAACTGGGCCAAAGACGGAGATGGCCTAATATAGGCGCTCGTCCCTTCCCAGAATGGCGATCCGATGGCTCGGATCGATGGGATTAACATATAATTTTTCTTGGATATATCGTGAACTCAGTGTAAATGTGTATGACTTTTGGTAATTTCAATGTTCTTAGACGTATAAAATAACTTGAGTTTGTCAAAATGTTTCTATTGGCGTTCACAGTTCGATAACTTAAATAAGGCAGGAATTTGATTATATTATGTGATAATAATCAGGCAAGATGCATGTGACGTTTAAATTGTGGACTTTTATGTCATCCTATTGCAGCATCTGCTCTTTAAGAATCTTAAATACCTCATCTAAATTGTTAAATTGGCTTCTGGATTTTAGGATGATTGGAAGGTTGCCAAATAATGCTCAATCTCTGGCTACATATTATGCTGGTCCAGAAAAATCACAAAGAATGCTATATTTGGCAAAATGCGGCCTCAAGCAAGAATGACTATATTTGGGAAAACGTAGCGCTTGTACTGATATGACAAAATGCGACCAATTTAGCCCTCGTACTGACCACTATACTTGGCCCTTGTCCTAATGTTGAATGATTCTTTATAGCTTGTCGTGAGGTAGTTCCTTTGAGTAAAGGCGATCACCCTTATATGTTTGAAAAATAGAGAAAACTCAAACATACTTTTCAGTTTGCTTTGGCTTATGGGTATTAGGGAATAACTACACCTTATGTTTTAACAAATTTTTTTACCACATACCCCCGAGTTTTGATAATTTCTTGAGATGCCCTTGGTCAAAATACAATGTATTGTGTATCTTTTAAAATTATTCAAATGCTCTGATGTCAGTTGGTGAACAGTTAGCAACATCCTTGAAGGATCTGGAGACACATTATTACATTTCAAGGCAGAAATCTAGCATTCCAAGAACCATTTCTTAAGAAATATGCTTAGGAACAACTAGATCGAATATAAATCAAAGAGCCCTGCAGCAATGTTCTCGAACTCAATCAAAGCATTGAAGATGATGCATTGGGACAGTGAATGAATGTTTTCTCTTGTTCTATCATGGACATAATTTTCCTTCAAGCAAAGATCTTGATTGCGAATTTGCAAACCAAATATTTGGAATAACAAGCTTGATCGAGTATACAGCTGGGGCTGTTGGGACTTGGGGTTTCTAGCTTGGGTTTAATCATCTCTACACAAGATAAAACCTCTTGAAATTAAGTGTTCATTAACAGAATGTTATTATAGAAATAAATATGGTCACTGAAGATATAACATACAAGATAACAAAGTCCATATAATTTTTGGAAGATGGGACTCACAGTCTACGTTTTTTATTTTTCCAATGTCCATCTAACATGTATGTTATAACTTGACGAGGATCAGAGATTTCTTCAGGCCAATCTTCATAATGTCATGGTATCAAATATTGGATTGTCTTAAATTAGCAATTCTGATTGATTGTGATGAAGTATGATTTAAGCCACCTCACCCTCAGGCCACGGAGGGCAACCCTCCGTGCGCAGCACCTTGTTAATCTTTCTAGCAACTGAGGCAACGTTGATTTTAGCAGCAACTCTGAATCGCTTGTAAGAACTTTTGAGCTTACCTGAAGAATTTTAACAAAGCAGAAGTAACATCGCCGTAGCCATCGCTAGAGTACAACGTCTTTAGCTTCTTGCGCAAAAGCATGGGCCATGGCGATAAAAACTCTCATTAAGGAAAATGGTTCTTGGTATTTTTGGGCTGTCGCCTCCGTCTGCGGCTAGAGCTGACAAGGGGAAGGGACAGCCCTCCTCTTCCACGATTAAAACCTTTGCCCGGTACTCCTTGCGGTCGAGATTGAAGCCCGGATACTAGCGGGGTTTTGCCATCGGTTTGGTGGATCTTTCTTTTCTTTAAAGAATGTTAAGTGCTTGCGACAACTTGCTTCAAAGGCGGTCCTAATGTTTTTTGCGATGCCACTAGCGTGGCCCGATTTGCTAATGGATGAGCAAGATCATGTAAGTTTTTACGGAATTTACAATTTTCTTGTTTATCAAGATCCAGAAAAGGCATCTGACCTATAAGGTAGTGATTTTTAGCGTGAAGCGTGAAGAAGCGGTTTTCATGTAAATATATTACAGGCGGTCTAATCTATGGTGGATCTTGAATCTTTGGCTTTTCCCCTTTCCTCTTGCTCTTTCTTTCTAGTGGAAAGATCTAAGAATGTTGTTGGGGAAGGAGTGAGGGGGTAAATTCTTGATTTGATTTCACGGTTTAGGAGCGAGAATGCTTAATTTTTACTACGAGATTCCGAGCTAGGGAGATAAGCGTGTCGGGAAGGCAGCTTCCATATCGATTCGGATATCATGAACCAAAATTTAGGGAGGTTTTGGTCTTTGGCGTGTGTCTAGCTTCTGGGTAAAATTTGGTGGCACATCCAGGCAATCGCGACATCTCCTTTAATTTCGCGTGCGTAGAAAAATTGCTGAATCGGATCATAGTTTGAAGCGGTTGGGCTTCTACGGCGATCTTGGAGAGGTGGTGATTACTCTTGACTCTTTTCTCTTCATTTTCGGTTTTGCAAGAGGTTTTTGGAGCATTCGACTTATCTGCGGTTTACGGAAAGCTTGTGCTAAGCTCTGTAGTATTTTTTTATCTAAGCAGGGAAGATTGGTTTTAATCATGTAGTCTTGTTTAGATAGAAGAAGATGTTGAGAAAAGGCAGTTAATGCAGGGAATTATGGATATGAAATCGATCTACATGAGATCTTTTTGTGCTTAAATTCTTTTCTGGTCTATGTGAGACCTATGATGTAATTCTTCCTATCTTTAATAAAATTTTTCTTACCTTCAAAAAAAAAAGCATGGGCCATCGGATAAAGGAAAGGAGTTAGAGTTAATCTTAAAACATTGTCTTACCACGTGTCCGTATCTGCTTAGGCCGCGTAGGCGCCTAAAGTTACAAAATTTAAGATCCAACAGAGCCCTTTTTGTTACAGTCTTACAGAACGATGGCAGCGTCGCCGGAGGAAAGTGAAGGGGCTGGAACTAGGCTATGGAAGAAGGTTAAACACAAGCATCAGTTGGTGGATTTTCATTCTTTGCCGTATTACCTCAGAGATAATGAGTATATATTGCGCCACTATAGAGCGGATTGGCCCCTCAAACAAACCTTGCTCAGCATCTTCTCTATCCACAACGAAACGCTTAATATATGGACGTGAGTAATCCTATTTGTGTCTTTCTGTCGAAACTTTGCAGAATTCCCCGTTTGATCCTGCCCTGAAATGGTTTTTCTTTCTTTCAATTCGGCACCTCATTTATCTGCGGTGTGGTGTGGAATACAGATTAGAGTTTAAAAGCAGTTAAGGATTTTTAAGTCGACTGGCATATCTGTCTCTAGGAAACATCTTATCATTATCTTTGTTTTTTTTTTTCTGTTGTCGAGTTCGTTTACTTTCACATCACTGGTTATTGGGCGGCTTTGAATTGGTCCCCACGAGGCAAAAATAGAGTCTATGATAATACTGTAATTAAACTTCATAGTCCGTTTAAGGAGAGAAAAAAATTACCTCCTACTAGTTTAAAATTCTGATGCATGATTCCTACTAACGGTTATAAGCGACCAGTAAGGCGTGTGTGTAAAACCACTCTAAACACATATAGCCTGTATTCCTTGTGGCAACATCAACGACACTTGTAGGAAATTCAATTATTTCTTGCTTGAACTCTTTAGTTTGTTAGGCCACAATCATTCACATTATGCATGTTTAGGATCCGTCACATGCTTTAGAAAGGTAGTGCAAACATAAAGGATGAAGATGAGCCATTCACTATTAAGGTATATTTATGCAGTTTAATGCCATTTGTTCAAGTCTATAATTGCTTTTGGGAGGTTCCTGGCTAAATTCTTTGTTTTATTTTCCAGGCATTTAATTGGCTTTTTTCTCTTTTTGTTTCTCACAATCTACACAGCGGCAATGATTCCTAAAGTGGTTGAGCTTCCTAGCTTGCCAAGTTTACCAAATTTACATAGGTTACAGTCAGGATTAATCACTTCACTTCCATCTTTACCTTCATTGCCATCACTGCCACATTGGCATCTGTTGGAGATGGTTTCCAACTGCCTTCCAGAAGCATTGACATCTAACCGGACAGAACAATGCATCTTGGTAAGTGTTTTTGTTACCATCTGATGTTTTCCTATTCCTTAAATGTACATGTGATATAGAAACGTATGCGTGATATGATGTAAGTTTACAATCTCATCGGGGATTGCTATAAGATCATTAGTTACGTGGAAATGGAGAGCGGCAATAATCTAGTCATCTTGTTGACAAATGGATATTCCCCCAGTTTTAAAGGCTAGCTGCACAGAACCTTGTATATTTATATGTCTAGCATCAAGGTATTTTGTTTGGATATGGGAATTTGTTGGTTTTAGCCATGGAAATCTGTTTATTCATTCATTTTTATCTATTCTGGTTACAAGTCTCTTGCAAAAGAGGCCTCTACATTTTGTAATTCAAATATATATGAGGTCACTTTTTCTGTTTTTTAATATTTGTAGAACTAGTGGTGCTGACATTATTCATTCATGGTATGCTTACTTTGATCATTTATTTTAATGGGGGACGAATCTAATGCATGTGCTCTTTCCTTTGCCAGCAAACAATAAAGGATGATGTTGCAAGTATGGTTGAGGTATTTGGGAGACCAATTACTCGGTGGCCATTTTTTATCTTCTTAGGAGGGGCTATGTTCTGCCTTCTTTCAAGCACGTCATGCCATCTACTATCATGTCATTCAGAGGCGATGTCTTCTATGATGTTACGTCTTGATTATGCAGGAATTGCTGGTTTAATATCTGCATCCTTCTATCCTCCGGTCTACTATTCTTTTATGTGCAGCCCAGCTTGGAGAAATCTGTACCTGATAACAATAACTGTTATGGGGCTTGCAGCTATCCTTGTTTCTTTGCTCCCATTTTTTCAATCATCTAAGTATCGGACTTTCAGAGCAGCATTATTTTTTGGAATGGGCGTGTCAGGTGTCGCTCCTGTGTTGCATAAATTGGTCGTGCATGGGGATGAGCCTGTGGTGATTACAACTACTGTTTATGAAATTGCAATGGGTCTATTTTATGGGCTTGGGGCGTTGTTATATGCAACTAGAATACCAGAGAGGTGGAAACCAGGTAGATTTGATATTGCTGGTCATAGTCATCAACTCTTCCATGTTCTAGTTGTTGCAGGAGCATATACTCATTATCATGCAGGCCTGCTTTATCTGAAATGGAGAGATGTGAAGGGTTGTAATTTGTAATTGAAAACAAATAAAATAGCAGAATTGTACATCTCAATCTTGATTCATTTTTATCAACTTTTAGCAGAGTTACTCCTGCCTCCATCACAATTATAAACAAACAAGTCGCTGGCGCAACAGAGGGTTGCCCTCTAAAACGTAGTGAAATCATAGAATTAGCGTGTGAATGCGGTGAAGTTAATGAAAATGAAGACCTGAAACTATTGAAGTAGTAAAGTATTCCATGCAATCATATATGGATTTGCATTGAACAGAAGCAGAGATGGCATGAGTTGACTTCTCTTAATTGCACCATAACACAAGAAATTGTTCAGGAGTAAGGCCCCACTTTGTACATATAGAATTCATTTTAAGCCTATCATGTGCCAAGAAGTATCTTCTTCCAAACGCCAATCATCCTCAAAAATGATCTTGATATCTTTGTACAAGGCAACTAGTTCGTGTCAAAATCAGCAAGGACTGTGGGCAATGAAACTAGTTCGTGTCAAAATCAGCAAGGATTGTGGGCAACGAAATTCTGAAAGACTTCTGTGGTAAATGGGAACTAGAAATAAGACGTCCAAGGTGTAAAAAAAAAAAGTATTTTTGCTAAGAACTACAATTTGTAATTGACTTCAAGAGTAGTTTTAAGTGTATCTCGAATGCATGATCTGCTAATGACCCATGTTTTTAATGAGATTTAGTGAGATGTTACAGCCAAAAGAAGGTTCAAAATAAGAATTAGGAACACCATCGGTAAAAATAGCCAAAATTGGTTCAGGAACACCATCAGTAAAAGTAATGACATTGTTGGACAATCAAGCAAGTTGGCACTAAGCTTCCAGAACTAAGAGGTCCAAAGAGTAGAACGAGATGCTTCCATTTGCCATTACTAGACCAAAATATGCTTGCTTAAACAGCATAGTTTTACACTAGTTTAATATTTACATATAGACTTGTGCTAGCTACAGATATCAAGATTCATAATAATTTACTGACTACAAGAAACTTATCGCGGCGCATATGATATATAATTCAAGAACATGTAGAACTTGGACCTACACTGTTGCCATATGGTCTCGTACCCGTATGATAGGTGGGTGTTATTTCAAGTACCATGAGATTCCCATTTCGCCCACTTCATTCTATTCTATTCTTTTACCTCTCTCTTTTTTCTGTTTTTTCTTTTTTACCACTCAGTGGGAGCCAGTGGGTTCTGAGCTTGAATGAGGGCCACCCATTACCAATGGCCTGACCACTAGACCACAACCGCAGTGGGATTTCTTGTCCATTCTTTATTCTGCACCACCCGGTGTGTGTCAGTGGGTTTTAAGCCTGGGTGGGGGTCGTCCATGACCAATGTCCTGACCATTACCGCGGTGGGTTTTTTTTTTGTCCACCCTTTGTTTTTGCATCATCCAATGATAGTCAGTGGGTTTTGAGTCTGGGTGGGGGTTGCCTATAACCAATGGCCTGACCACTAGACGAACACTGCAATGAATGCCTTTTACAAATCTCCCTCCCTCTATCCATTCCCTCTGTTTTTTATTTTCTTTAAATTAATGGAAGTGGGTCAATGACATCTCATGGTAATCAAACAGCAGACCACCTATTATCCGGGCTTGGAAGTTGGTACATGTGAAAGGTTAGGGCATACCTTGATCGAAGTCTACTCCGGTGCATGATATTCTTTATGTCTGTTGATCACCTGTACAAAGGAAGACGATATTCTTAATATGCCTAACGATAATTGAACAACAGGGCATCCATCACCCAGGATTGTAAGATGGTACATGTAGAAGGTTAAGACGTACCTTACTGGAAGTCCAGATCGGTGTGCATATTTTTCTTTAGAGTTATTGACTTGCATGATCAAAGGATGGATTAAGAAATAGTACCTCATCATAAGAGTAGCTCTCTGTAGACGATATTCTTGGTGCGCCTCACCGTGTTCTCTGGCGAAAGGAGGATGAGCACCGTGCGAGTGAACGCCGTGTATAGCTGGCCATGTGCAAACACCTCGGTACGGAGATCGATGATGACACGATCTAACTTCAGCCCCTGACAACTATTGAAAGTGGTCGAGTAAGATAATCGAAGGGGCAATTGCCTTCTATGTATGGTTCAAGGTCGATTATCTAGTTGGTAGAAGAAATCAGCTCTAGAGATTCATTGTCCGTGCTTCGTCTAGTACCTTCACCATTACAAACTTTCCTTGCATTATTCACAAGGCCCTTTTCCATGTCTAGTCATTTTATAATATGACATATACCACCCACCTTAAGCTTGAGCTCGTGATTGGGTATTCCAGAATGTGTAACGTTGCATATGCGGGATCGTGTATGATTTCATGTTGTTCGGATACATGATCATGGTTTGTAATTTTTTCATAACCAGAAACTCTATCCAGGATGCAATAGTTGAAGTTATCAATGCTCTTATTGATTGGCGAGAGGAAGTCACGTTTCTTGCATGTTGTTGGGTCTTGAAGGATGTTGGAGGAATACATGAATTCAATCGTATCTGCTACGATCGTAGTTGTGTTGAAGATGTCAGCAAGACTGTGGATTGCTCCCAGTCCTCTCCTATGCGGTCAAAAAATTGCCGTAGTTCAGGATCATCTGCATTTCTGATAGGTTCTTCCAATTTTAAGACACGTAAACTCTTCCATAGCATTGATGATTTTATGGATGCACTATATGTTGCAACTCTTCCTCGCCCCTTGACGATGGACGCAATCTGCCTGAAGTCTCCAGAAGCAATGAAGTGTTTGACTCCAAACGCGAGATTATTTCTACACAGTCGTTGCAGTAAGTGATCGACGCTTTCTATGATAGCTTTGTTAGCCATGGGGAACTCATCCCAAATGATAACCCTAGCCACAATCAATAGATCTGCTGCTCCTAATTCACGATCTATCATCGAGTGGAGCCTTGCATTGTTTTCCTCAAGGGGTATCTGGAAAAGCGAGTGGGTTGTTAGTCCACCTGGGTATTGGTGGGCAGCTAATGCCGTTGTACCACATGGAAGCACTATATCTCGGTTGCCTCGTATAGACAGGCATATGCAATTCAAGAGAAATAATTTTTGTCTACCTGCTTTTCCATCTATGATATTGGTTGGTGATATTGGTTGGTTGCTTTGTGGCAATCCTAACCACACAGGAATGAAATCGTGTATTGTTTGCTGATCGTTTTCATCACCTTTCGACATTCTGGCGGCGATATTTAAATAAGCCATTGGTCAGAAAATTTCCGTAGCTCATGCATGACATCTCTCCCAACACGAGGTTGGAGTTGGAGGCCAAATGCCATGATGTTGGTACTATGTTGTGTTAGAATGTTGTTGATTAAATGGAGGGACTCATTGAAGGCAATCGACTCATCATTTGGATATATTAGTCTAGTAGGTGGTGCTTTCGTCGATTGCTTGGAACCTAGTCTATAGCTCCATATTTGGTCCTTAGTCGAGCAATAACATAGCAAAAAGAAAACATAGGCATGCGAAACTCAATAATAAAGAAGCTGCCTCCTCCATAACTAGTGTTGCTTCATTGTAATGCCATGATCAAACCCTCGGCTTCTCTGACTGTTGATATGTCTCATAGTGACCATTGACTATCTTTAGCTCGTCCCCAAGACCTTGCGGGGCGATGCAACAAAGTCGCCCTTGGTAGAATTCCTCGCCAACCACAGGTAGAAGCAAAATATTCTACATACCAATGCATTTTGTCTTGACCTTTTCCTCACAATGTTTTTGTAAAACCTTTACGTCCTTGTTCCATGTAAGATACAAGTTCGGATGCTAATGTCGGACTATATGTTGTCAATGTGCATTGTTCATATGTATCAAATACCTGATCAAGAGGCCGCAAAAAGTAACGATCTAGTAATGACCTTGTATTCGGTCGCAGCAGATGAAGAGGCAAGCATTTTACAGCAGGGGACTTGTTTGTTATGTCGCGTCCATGGCAGAAAGATAGTGTGCCTTCAATAGTCACATAGCTCATTCCTGTTGTTTGGTGTGGCAGTCTGGCCTTGAAAGTTGTGTCCAGAAACCTGCACTGTATCGAGATTTAGGTTCTTGCTACTAACGCCTTGCTCGTTATGGACCGATGATGGTTCTCCACCTGCATGCCTCTCTCGAGTTATTTAGAATCTAGTTGTATCAAAACCCTTATATATGTAGCCATATAAAGAAAAGATGTGCATAGTAGACGCGATGTCAACCATAATATGGAAATCGAGTTCATAGAGCAAAAATGCATTGTATGGTACATGCATAGTAGACGCGATCTCAACCATAATATGGCAATCGAGTTCATAGAGCAAAAATGCATTGTATGGTACTATCTATGTATCATCTATGCTCCTCCGCCTGTATTGCACGTATCCCTTTAAATCAAGATGTGTTGTTGTATTGATTGGTTTTGGATTGTTGTAACAACATGGAGACTGATCCGGAGAGCACCGATCAGTATGCCTATGTGTCATAAATTTTTAAATTTGGCCACAAAAAATTGGATTGATTGGTAGTTTTGCAGATATAATGTCATCTACACACTCTATCGGCATATCTAGCTCGGTATGCAACACAAGATGCGCGTGCAGGAGCCCATGCTTTTGAAACTCCACCACCGTTATCATGTATGACACACATTGGAAGAACTTATATAACAATTCTTCCAATCGCTTTAGTCTTCTATGAAAATATCGAACAACAGTCATGGGTATATCAGATGCAGTTTGCCTAGGGCTAAGGGCACTCCTTATTTTTGGTCATTCTGTATTCGTTGTCATCGTAATGGATAGAGTTGGATAACCCTTTGCCCTGGAAAGTGCTAACACATCCGCAAGTTGGACAGAACACCATCTTTGGCAACCGGGTAGAAGAATGAAAGGGTGGGCAAAAAAAGTGCCCGTATTTTACATTTACAAATTCAAAATGTAAGGAAATCCCTCCCCTCCCCAATAAATTATTATTCTTGGAATGAATCATTAATAGGGCAAATAATTTTGAACTCTCCTCCGGCTCTGTTCAACCTTCCTCGCTTTCGAACCTCCATAGCGAAAGCTTAACATCCATATTGAACCTCCATGGCGAAAGCTTGACATCCATATTGAACCTCCATAGCCAAGATCGGGACCTCCATAGCCAAAAGCTTGCATTTTTTAGAGCTGAAGCACCCGGGGAAGAGATCATGGCCAGGCGGCTTGGAACAAAGACATCTCAAGGAAATCTCCTTGCAACAAAACCTATAAAGCCCATGCCAAGGTCTCCCACTAGAACTTTCGCCCGAAAACTCAAGAGTGGGTCTTCTTGGATCGGGAGGTCTTCTTGCCCGAGTTTGACAAGGTAAGCATCGAGGGCGACTTAGGAGCAACAATTTTGATAGCATGTTTGCGGGGCTAGTGCAAATAGTGCGGGATTTTTGGAGTTGAAGCCCCTGGCTTTGTTAGGGGTTATCAAGAGTGCGAGGATTAAGCTTTGGTTGGATGGCAGATTTTTTTACGTGTATGAACACGTTTTTTTGTAGGAGGGACATTGTAAATCATCACATTCCATTGTATTTTGCAGAGCATATGCACTTCATTACAAAGGAGTAAGCATTGATTGAGATGAGGTGAAAGCAAGTGCAAGTCTTCATTCAAAGGCTCTCAAAAAGAATCGACTGATAGAATTAGCTCTGATAAAGTCTTCCAATGTTAAAGCTATTAAATATATGCCTCGGGTAGAATTGGGGTAGGGCGTGGTTGGAAATGATGAAAAGGTGGGAAACAAGAGCATTAGATTACGCCTCCATGCTTGATGAAATCTGAGACTTTAAAAAGAAAAAGGAAAACAATGGAAATTGAGCTGTTGAAGCATGAGAGTGATAAGAGCTTCTTGACAAGACTTGTCTTGAGTAAAGATGCAAAAATATGTGAGTAGTTCAACATTATGGCGGGTTTAAAAGCAAGCGGGAAGCCAAGCCTGATGTGCAAGCGGCTTTGGCATCCCATTTAGAGGAGGAGAAATCAAGTTATATTCTTGACTTAGATGCTCTAATGATTCCCATTGATTGTTTAAAGGCTGATTTGCAAGAATTAGAAGTCTGCCATTGAAAAAATCAGCAAGGATTTGGAAGTTAATTCAAGCTGTGAGAATAGAATAAAGGAGATGACTAAGCATTTGGAAAGATCGGACCGATGGGCCTGCAGCCCGCTCCCATACTCATGACAAGGCGGGCGCTTCATTCTCACATATAAGCAATACTTGCGGCGGTTGCAATGATTGCCTTGACTCGACATGGTAATATCTCCACTTTGTGGTCATACATATTGTCTATTTTGTCTTGTATTCGAGGGGTTTCACGGCGAATACATGTGTACATGATTGTTCATGGTCAGGGACTGCGACCTGCTTAGGAATCCCTTAGAAGGTACATCTATTTCTATTTTGATTACATAATTAGTTTGAGTGTACTTAGATGTAGTTATTTTCCATCATGTACATAACTGTATTAACATTTGATTTGGCGTGGTTTTGTCTTTACTATAAAGAGGAAATGTATTTGCTTCTGTACGCCATGAAGTGCTTTTCTGGAATTCCTTTACAGGGTGTATTAATAAGGTGTATTGCATTGACTGTACTTTGCATTTACATGTGATCAGAAATGCATATAAATTTGGTATTTGACTTTCCTTTACATTCAATGCTGAATGATGTATTTGATAGGGTGTATTGATAAAATATTTTGTTCTGAAATGCATTTGAATTTAGTATTTGGTTTTCCTTTACATTGTGATAGCTATGTACACTAATGTACTTCTATTTTGTCGTTACATTATCAGCAGAAAGTTTGCCTGTAGTAAAAACCTACTTGCATGTAATTAACACTAGAAACGTGTGCCCGGCGATGCCGGGCATTAGTCATCGAAGTGTGGAAGGGACAGATGCAATAGACTTTGAATTGTTATTGTTTCTGTCCACTTTCAATGTATCAAACTTATAGTAAAAGGGTGCTCGATGATCCTGAACATTATCAAAAGAGCGGGACATTGATGCGTGTGATTTGATGTGATTCAATACTATTTTTTTTGTAACTTAAAATCCTTCACGATAAGGTAGAACGACAACTCAACCCTTTGGGGTCGCCTCCAAGTTTAAGAGCTCCTGATGCAAAGTCATAACATCCATCTTTTGTCCATTCTCTATGTGTTGGTAATTGTGTCTTAGTTTGTTAAATCATTAAATAATGGTTAAGGTAGGGGGTGAGGGAAAGTGGCAAATGGTCATTATGAGAAATAAAGCATGGATGTATCTTCTCTTGTTATTAAGAATAAGTCGCATATTTTGTGCAAATTCTACGTTGGTAGAAGAGCCAACAAAGTGCTAAATGTGTGTGAATAGGAAAGGTTAAATGCTTGAATGCCCCGTAAGAAAGAATAAAATTACTATAGGATGTTTAAAAGCAACTATAGTAGTGAGAAGAAACCCTCCGAATATTTATATACAAAGACAATGACTACTAACAAATCTTTGAAGGTCAGAGATTCCTTTTGAGATTCTTTGAGTGCAACCTTCTTTCTTTTTCATCTTAGCCTGTTATACAAATCCTCAGTCATTAACAAAATACAAACTTAATGAAATATTGAACATAAGAATCAGTTCACAAACACCATGGTGTTTTCTTAATTCAAGCTTACATCTCTTCCTTCTGTATCATTCAGTGACTTGCATCTGATGAACTCAACTTCTATAGAATATGATATTATAAACGAACTAATTTTGTTAAATGCTTGTTTTTATAATCAGAGCTTCACAAATATCATTAATGGACATCGCCTCCAAATACAGGTTCAGTTTGCATCAACAATGTCACCAGCCAAGCTAAGGAAGAATATATTTTTTACAAAGTGCTGCCACAAACAAAAAACGAAGATGCACTTATATCATATTTTCCGTAGAGTATATATACTCTACAGAATGCCTTCAAGTACAGGAATTGAAGTTGGCTATAGGCACCAAGAATGCTCTGAGTGGTAAACCCTCCAGTTTCATCATACATCACTGCCTCGTCGGGGCAGCCTTCATCATCGCAAAAAATGGATTTTCTCAAGTTCTGCAAGAAAATCAGAAGTCATTGGGACATGTTGTGATACATGTTGAGTTCATGCTGCAAAAGCCCGATCAGTTAATAAATAATTAAGACATTTAATAGCAGTTACAGAAAAAGAAATCCTACCCACGTAATGATCAACATATATGTACAACTCATTATGCTAATCTTTTTGCTGATAGAAAAGTCTAATTAATAAATGGTACTCCACAGGGCCTTAAAGATGAAGATACTCCTTATGAAGCTTCCCAAGCCTGCAAAAAAAAAGCTTAGATTAGAATATACCCAAAAACAATGCATGAACAACGCTTATACGATTCAGTAATGTGGCACACTCCAGGTTGCAAGTAAGGTCAGATATTCATTCCTATCAGTGGCAAATACATAGGTGAAGGACGTCAATATTTAAGTAAAACTAATATCAGACATTAATTTGAGCTTTACCACATATCCATTTGGATCAGTAGGTTTCTAACCCATGATCTGTTTAGATGAATGTCACAATACAAAGATCACCCCATAGAATATAAAATACTTGTGCTCCAACAGCTCACCAAACCCAACTACATATTTACGAAAGTAGTTAAAGAGTAGAACTGAATCATAAAAGTGCAGAACTTAACATGCATTGGAAACATCAATGGCATTTAGAGAATTTAAAGGAGGAAACAACTAATCTGGCTACGAAGAATTGCATCAAGGACACCTGCATTAGTTTCTACCAAAAATCCATATATCTGGACCACAAAAGATCAAACTTCCGACATAAATGGCATCAATTACTATACCTGCTGAAGAACTTGTTTGAACCTTAGAAGTCTGCACACAAATTGTTGATCCAGAAATGCATGGTGGAAGAGATAAGCCTTATAAGCTCCTTGTAAACTTCTTTCCTTAACAGCAGACCATTGACAATTAGTGATGCACACAGGGATGGCTGCACCAGAAAGTGATTGTTTATGATGCAGGAAGTTCTTCACATACGCTGTCCTATTCTCTATAGTGAAAACTGGACAAGTCTAGCAAGAAGGTGTAATGGTGAAGCTTTTGGAGGCAAAATAGTACATAACCAGCATACTTCTAAATCGTGTTTTCTAAAACCCAGTGTACATAAAAAAGGAAAAAGAAAAGCATGCTTCTTTAATGTTTGACCATTTATATAATATTTTTATATTTTCAGGTAGCTGAATGACAAAAATGCAAATATGAAGTAGCACATTATTACCTGAGTTTGAGAGGATGCCTGCATCAAAGTCTGTATGCCCACGCTTCATACACTGTCTTAGAACCTAACAAAATAACCCAAAACGAAAAAACATAAGAATAAGAACCAAATTTTTACCACATTCAAACCATTCCAGGCCATCTCATCCTTTGCAAAATCAGGATTTATGCGGTCGCGGGGAGTGCATGAAGCCAAGACTTTAATGACTACGATTGTAAAGACTACCTTAAGCGATCGTAACATGGAAGCGATCGTAAAATGGTGCGTAACATGGATTAGGCGAATGGCTTTCTACACGAGAACAGGTCGAGGAATAAGCAATCTGAGGAAGCGTGGAGTAAACAACACGTTTGTTGCACCACTGGATCTACAACTGGAAAACGATAAAGATTAAACACGAGAGCGGGGCCCAATTTCCTGCTCTAGAAAGCCGGATAAAATACCTTTCGATGGACTTGCCTATGCCGATGGACATGCACACGCCTTGGATAAGCTAATATAGGACTGAGTTGCCTCAGTAGAAAACACGAGAAAAAGATGTGCAAATGGCCGCACATTTTGAGAGAAACCAAGCTTGCGACCACGGAAAAGCATGAGATAGATTCACCGCGTTCGATCACGGTTCAAAGGCCACGAAAATTTTTGGTGATTTCCTCGAAGGAAAATACTTACGTTAACGAGAAAAAAACCGGAGCCTATGTAGGCGAGAATAAGCCGCCCGGGATCTTTGATTTTATCCCTTTGAATCCACAACAGGAAAGGAGGTACTCCTCTTAGAGATGGAATGAGGAAAAAAATGTAAGAGATGGAATGAGCAAAAGAAAATGGTGGAAAATTTAGGATCAGAGAAATACAGAATGTGGCACCGCACCTCTAAGCTCCTTTTGATTTACTCAAATACAAATAGCCCTCTTCATACCCGTCTTCCTTTCTAACAAAAACCGACTCTATTGAAACCCAGCCCGCCATCATGAAACCAAGATGCACCGCCCGAGAAGTTAGCTGGTAGGTTGCAAGAACGCCGAAATGCTCTAACCTCCACCATAACCTGTGCAAGAACTCTCTTAGTCATGGGCGGCGAGGAAAGAAGCACTGGAGAAGAATATAAGAGAATACCATAGATTTGTAGAGGGGGCACAGATATGCTGAAGGCCATAGCCACACCGCACTACCTTGTACAGGCTGCTTCAAAATCGGCATTGAATGCCTCCTCTGTTTGGAGAATTCAAAATCCACATTGAATGCCGGCAACTAACGTCCAGCGAGGGAACCCAAGGAAAAACGCAAACTGGAAGGGAACGCCGCATGCGGCGTAAGATGCGGCGTTCCCTTTGGCACGGAACCCAACAACATCCCAAAATAAAAAAGAAGATATGTTCTGTTTTGATTTGCATCTGATTGTTTTTTCTTCAGATTTTGCTTCTATCTACTCTACATCTCCCCTTCTGAATCAAGTGTTTACATTTCTTATTGACACCCAATTGTGTCAATGCAGACATGGGTAGTATCAAGAAAGGAAGAAGTAAAACTGCAAGTAAACTAAACAATTCATGTTTCGTGCACTATGCTTAAGTTCTGAATATAGCAAAATTTCATGTTGTAGGTGAAAAGAAGAATGTTGTTGGGAAGGGGTTGCATTTACCATTCTCAGACATCCCAATTGCTGAACACGGCACAAAGATCTTTCTTTGCTATCGATGTTGGAAGTCCATCCACATCTACATCACCTTTGAGAATTGCAACAACTCATAAGCAATCGGTCTGCGGGATTTGGAGACAGAGGGGTATGTGGAAGGTAGGGTGATTACATTACGATTACATTAAGATTGCATCTGTTGTAGTTAGAGTTCACTAATGTTCAATATTTTGCAGCGAGAGGTTGTTTTCCAAAAGAGATCCCACGTTGAAGCCGAAGCTGCTATTATTGGAGCAACTAGGCTGAAAGCCGGAAAGTAATTCTCTCTCCTTTTCGGGGTTTCTTTTTTTTTTGTATTTTGAAACTTACGTTGGCGTGTTTCTGGATAAAATTCTTGAAGATGTTTGTGGCGACATTGAAAATAGTCACGAAATTTCTTTGTTGAAATTCAAGTTGAGGAAAAGGCTTGTTCTTTGGCGGTGCGTGTTCTTTTTTGTCTTGCTTTGAAACATTAGAATGAAGCACTTTCTTGTCTTTGAGACTTGCGACGATTCAAAGGAGCTAGATGATGTTGAAGAAGCCTTGGAGATTGCACCCAAGGCAACGACTAAATTTATGGTCAAAGGTGATGCCAAAACAATTTTGGAAAAAAGAGAGTGCAAACCGGGCGGGGACATCATTTGCCAAAGCGGTAATTGCTAGCTTACATTGACTTACTTATACTTTAGTAGCTTATTATATTTTACTTTCGTTTTGCGAGGTCTAAACCCTTTGGAAAGCAGAGATTGGAAGGTATCAATTTATGCTTTATTGTCATGGATCAATTGTTAATATGACACTAACATTGACTTACTTATATTTGGTGGCTTATTATATTTTACTTTCGTTTTGCGAGGTCTAAACCCTTTGGAAGCGAGGAGATTGGAAGGTATCAATTTATGCTTTATTGTCATGGATCAATTGTTAATATGACACTAACATCTTGGATCGACGATGAGAAATGATGACAAGGATAAACTTATGGAATTCACGCCATTCAAGAAGCTGTCCGTAGAATTTGAAATGAAAGTGGTTGCATCGACATAGCAATTTTATGTGCAACTAACTCTAAAATGAGTAGCAGCTTAGTGGATCTTTATGGCGGTAATAATCTGTTTATGGCGAAATTTGTATTTGTTGCTATTCCTTGTCTCTAATGTTAATCTTAATCTAATCCAGTGCTTGTATGAGACATTGCCTTTCGGTGGAAGAGCAAAATCTTTTTATATCCTTACAACTATATAAGGTTTAGAGAAGCTACCGGTGACAAAAGAAAGGGTGAATCGGTGAAGGATCGAATGTCATTGAAATAGTGAAATCGAGGGGATGAAGGGGATTGTGGTAGCTAAATGCCATCATATCCTTGCACCTATCCTTGAGAATGACCATTTTGTCTTTGGTTTGTTTTTACCTTTCGCACCATCGATTCAAGATCCTACGCACCGAGGGAATTCCGTCTTGAATCCTCTTACGGGTTATCGCGACGAGCGAAAGCAATCAAAGGGTATGTAATACTTTTTAGTTGTTGCTTTGCTTTTCTTCGCTAATTGGTCTGCTAAATTTCGTGATATGTAGGCTGCACACACAAATGTTAACCACATCGATCGGTCAAGTATCTAGGCGTCGATTTCATGAAAGAAATAATGTTAATCGGATTGACCAAGTAGAGATGCCACAACAGCCGATTTAACATCATGTGGGTTGTATGTGATGGGATTTATGCACAAATATGTTGAAGCTCTTGTCTCACGGTAGAGATATGGAAGTAAGTTGTATGCCTTCCCTTGTATGTCTTGCATCTCATGTTCCTTTAAATATTTCTAACCTTATTTATGGATGTCACAGATTACATCTAAATGGTTCTCTCATGAATACATACATCGCGACGACAATTTCTAATAGATGCTTTGGTCATGCATTGTGATGCCAATGCGAAAGAACGTATCGGCCAGTGATCCTCTCGATTCGAGCTGATCATGAGTTTGAGTATCTGATTTTGCAAGATGAACTATGTAACAGGCTTAAATATATCTTTTGTTCACATATTTCCTATCATAAGGAATGTGTAAATGACACTATGCTGAATATTATAATACTGATAGTATACTTTATGACTATGTAAGTTTTTTTTTTTTGAAGAAAAAAGATTTCTGATTTAAAGAAGCCTTGTACCCTTTTTGGTCAATCAAAACAGTTACTTGATTGTTTCGACTAATATATTTTGTGACCTTGTACCACACCACACCCCTCCACCACACTTCACCACCACCACCACACTCCACCACACCACATCACACCACAATCCACAACACCACACCACACCACCACCACCACAACACCACACCACCACCACCACACCCCACCACCACACTCCACCACACCACATCATACCACCACACACCACTACACACACCACACCACCACCCCCACCACCACACACCACACCACCATCAGCCCCTATCCTTAAAACTAGGATTTGGAGTGCAAGAACAAGCTATGATGTCGATACTTGGCACAAAGTGGGCTAAGGAGCTCCTCGAACTAGGTTATGAGGACACTATTGTGGCACCATCCCCATTTGTGCAATGCCTTCTTTTCATGATAAAAAATAAGGAATTCCATTAAATGGTTATACAAAAAGAAAGGAATGCTGGAGAAGATGACTCCACTTTTCTTAATACTTTGGATTGCAATGAATGGTGCAATTGTTGCCCTCATTGAATCGGAAAGGGGTAACGTCTTTGGAAAGGTTGGTTCAACTAGAAGACGTTGAGCGTCTTGGTAAGTGATGATTTTGAAGAAGAGAAAACATGTTTATCTTTGATTCAAAAGTTTGACAAAGTCTTGAAGAGAATAACGCTTCTGGCGTGGAAGTGGTTGGCTCTCCTGGCTTTAATCCCACTATTTCACAACATCCTTTACTTGCAGGAAGAACATTGGGAGAAGAAACCCAGAACTATCTAACATCTGCTGAGAATGTGGGTAATGACAATGAGGAAAAAATGTTGGAGCAATTCAAAAAATGGTATCACCCATTTGTACCTTCAAGGTCATTGGAGGTGATTGTAGCAAATCAAAAACATAAGATGTGGACCCTTTGGTCCCTTCTACATCTCGCGCCGTTTAACGCGGATACGCTACTTTTTTTATCATATGGATATAGCTATGCTAATATCCAAGTGTTTAAAAGCATGTGCAAAAGAGATGCTCAAAAAGCTATGAATGCTTTTAGAGGGGAAGTGATTTTGGATAACATCACTATGAATCTCTTTGACCATAAAAAATGCTCAACTCCGGTCAGAGCATATATCAAAGGAAACATGAATACTGCGGGAGTAAGGGATAGTGAATATGAGAAAGGCATGTGGAATTGGATGAGGCCTTATGTTAAGTGCTCATGCTCTAAATGTCCAGGTCCTCAAATTCTATGGATTGACCAGGTACTTTGGTACATGGCCAATAATTTGGACAAGTGCTTTCCAGAAGTAGGCACCCTGGAGGCACAAATTGCAGCTTTTTTACATTGGTTGATGAAGGAGTCAACAAAAAAGGTGATACATGCACTCATCATTTTCATGTATGTAAGAGAGATGATGATTGAAGGAGCAAGTGAAATGGCTCGTGATAACCCATCTCGTATTTTGCAAAAAATATGAGAACAAAGGAAGGACCCGCCATGATAGAAAGGATGTTCATGCCCCATCATTCTCTACTAGGACAAAGGGTGTGAGAACATGGACGGCTTCTAATGGTCCTAAGAGGCCAATTAATTTGAACCAATCTTACCAGGAAAGTGAAACCTTGTATGAAACCCATCCTACTAGAGGAAGAGGAAGGGGGTAACAAGCGTGGTAGATATAGGGGAAACTTTGCCTCCCCTATGTATGCTACTAGGGGAAGAGGCCAACATGCAACGGTGCCTTCTCCAAGAGGTGGTTTTTCCGCAACAAGAACTCCTCAAGCAAGTGGTGCAAGCTCACAAGAAAATCCTCCTATTACTCCCAAAAGATTGGGATATTAAAATATGGAATAAATTTGCAAAATTGCGGTTTATACGTACATTTTTACTTATGAAGTTTGGTTTGTTTGTCATCATCTAGGATGGATGACCATTTTGATGAAAATAATGATCCTAGAAAATCCATCGTTTTCAAACATGGGAAATATGTTATTGTAACTGAGAATAAGAAAGTAGATTGTTATATACATCTACTATATTGTAACCGAGGTTTTGAGTTTATAAATTTGAAGGACATGTTTTCACAATGTCTATTCAAGTGTTTTAAATTGGATGGTCATAGCATCTTAAGCAATGTGATGTTTGGATGGCGATACAAACATAGTTTGGCCAAGATATGGTACAAACCATGTGATACATTTTGTGATTTTGAATATGATACCTTTAACACATGTCTTTGTGAAACTTCAAAAAGGTTTCAAAAATTCAAAAAAGAATATGAAGGATTTGGATGGCATGTAGTCACTTTTGATCCAAACATTATACATGACAAGGTATTAAAGCAAGAAAGCATAAAAGGGCTAAACCATATACCCTTAGCCCATTTTGATGTCTATGAAATCATATCTGAAGTCCTAAAAGCATGGAATCTACTCGTGCTTTATGTAAGGAAAAATAGTGAAGTTTCCCTAGATACTAATGTTGCAAAGAATTTTCTAACTAATTACGTTAGAAAGCAACTTGACAAGAGACATGTCAAATGTGGGGCATTCTACAATGACAATAATAGGATTGATGAAGCAGGATGGTTGACTTCACATTTATTTATAGCTGGTATTGACAAAGCTCCTACTACGCCATCTTTTATTTGCAAGTATCTTATAAGGGCACTTGCATTAGAAAGGCTATCTGGACCAGATTTTGATCCATGCATGAATACCACTACAACTTGGAAGTCTATTGAAGAGTGCCAAACTATTATTCTTCAAGAAATGAGAGAACTTCTCCCGGGATTTCAGATCAATGACATACAAATACCATACCTTATGGGCATATACAAAGCACATAAGGATGGCTTTAGATGGATTACAAATGCTGCAAATTGCATTTTTTCTGAACTTGCATCCATGATCACAGAAGGAATGAAGCAAATTTTGGATATGTTCCAAGAGAAATGTTTTCTACTAGATGAGAAAATAGCACTTGCTTTTGGTGTTAAGACCAGAAGTTTTTGGTGTGTAGATTCATCTACACATCTTTGCTATTAATCTCCCCAAAGAAGATATATAATGTCTTTGTTGGGGATATAACCAGATGCTATGAAACTATTCCGTTGGCAGGTGAGAATGGACTACCACATGCTATTGGGGAGGTAACTAGGAAGGCGTTTTCTCTGGCACGCGAAAGGGGCTTGAGATTATATGCCAAATGCAATGAGTCTCAAGGGAAGTCTCAAATGCAATGGAAGGAACCAAAAAATTACAAGACATGGATAGAAATTGATTGCAACACTTTCATTCAATGGAATGAATGGCTGGTGCATCATAGTTATGTAAGACTAGGGAATCGAGTGTGGAAACAAAACAAGGGCATACCCATGGGATACTCTTGTTCACCTATTTGGTGTAATTTATATTTAGCATTTTACGAGTACAATTTCATAGCTAAATTGGCGCGTCAAAACAGAAAAGATCTTCTCACTCTATTTTGTGACGCACAAAGATACATTGATGATCTTTGTGTCCTGAATTAATGGTTACATTCTCAAGTTCTTGAAACCCAATAGCAAAGTTTGTAAGGATGATGTATGGAACATATACCCATTGGATTTACTAGAAATAAAGCCAGAAATGGACAATTTCACGTTTTCCAATGACGAGTTCCATTGTGCAAGTGCACATTTCCTAAGCCTACAAATCAATGTAACAGAGCCCTACGCAAGGGGTTTTCCGTTTATCTAAATTTGAAAAAAGACACTTGCCATTTCAGTATGCACAGTTTATATGGTTAGCATCCAATAGGCCTATAAACCTTGCATATAAAATAATTATTTCCCAAATACTATGTCTTCTATATTATTGCAATAATGTAGAAGATTGCGTAAAAGAAATATGGATTACCATCAATAGATTTCATCAAAATGGTTTTGCGGTTTGGAGAAGTGTCGGCGTCATAAGAAGGGCATTAGAAAAAAAGATTTACGGGCACATTATGTGATGTTAGCCAGGTTTTGGATATGATGGGACAAAATAAATTCGTAACTATTTGCAAATGAATTTTTACTTGTGTTGTGATATCTGCGGTGCAACATGCACAATTCTCTTTCATGGAAAGGTGTATGCATGCTCCCACCTGCTGGTACATGGGTCAAAGCATGGAGCTGGGGGGCATTTTTGCGCCAGCCAAGCACCCCCTAAGCACCTAATGCAGAAAATTTTACTTATTTTTATCTTTTTTTCTATAACTCCGATGAAGCTGAAATTTTGTATTCCAAGGCGTAATATGAATGCGTTTTAGGGAAAAATATCAAAAAAATAAAAGAAAAATATTGTTTAAAAATACAAAGGAAATAGCTCCGGAAAGCACCCCCTAAGCACCATGTGTCGCTGACACAAAAAGTGTCCCCCACCTCCATGCTTTGACCCACATGTCAATATGATGAAGTTTTATTTTTTGTGTGTATTAGTTAAAACAATGGTTGCAAGTTATGTGGGATGGTGACACCCCCATGACACGCCATATACACACGAAACACTCACAAATATTTGAAAGGTTGTAATTGACATGTTAAACTATGGGTTCCCAAACATATTAGGACATGGCATAGTCATTAGGTTGAATCCCTCTATGACAAAGCCAAAGCCATGCATTTGTCCAATGAGGGCAAGGTTGCCTAGGAGATGGGTGAACCATCTCGAGTATTGGTCTAGGCAATAATTTTCTAATATGAATGGGTACTAAGTTGTATGTGGGTGGATAATAATGTTTTCTGGGTATGCAATGAATAGTGCCCAGAATTGATTATTGATTTTACTACACATAGTGGATCACAAATAGAGTCTACTATATTAAGACATGGCATGGTCGCTATGGTGAACCCCCCATGGTAAGTCAAAGCCAGGCAGTTATTTAGGGATTTAGCACAAATCCAATAAGAGCAAGGTTGCCTGGTGAACAGGTGAATCAGGTACTGCTTAGGTAAATGACAACTTATTATAGAAAGACAAGACATCTTCTATGGGGTAGTAAGAGATGATATAACGAAACAACATCCAAGGTTGTTGTTTTGGTGTTATAATATATTCAAAGAAATTGACTTATGTGAGAAATTTACAATGTCAAATTCCTTAATGAAAGGGATAACATGCACAAGAAAATGTCTCAATGGGGCCCTCATGAAAAAGCCCAATATATGCAATATAAAAGTCGTAAGACTTTTGTATTAGGTACTTGCTAATGTTTGGATTCTATATATAGGGTAAGATTGATCCAAACGTATATAGTGGTCCCAATCTAAAGTTAGCATAAGGGAAAAGAAAACATAAGCCAAATATGTAAGCAATTGCATCCATTTGTTATGGAAAGAAAAAGGAGAGGAAAAGCCAAATATGTATGCAACGTGATAAATTGCTTTTCAAAATAAGCAATTGAATCCATTTTTTATGAAAAAAAGGGGAGAGGAAAAGCAACGAACAGTCAGAAAAAACCCGAACGCATGGGCTTTTGGGCTTCATCGGATTGGGCTCTATCTGATGGCAACATAATCGGAAAGCCAAAAATCGATGGCTCTGTGCCATGGGATCTTCCAGGTTGGCTTCATCTGACCCATCAAAGATCTCCTGTTAAGCTACAAGAAGATGCAGAATGCACAAACCGGATGGAAAATCATGTTGTATCCATCCAAACATGGTTGATTGAGAGTGGCCCTGGGTTTTGTTTGGGCAACAATTCGCCCGGCAAACAGCACAGCTTCATACACAGTTGAATTTCTTGCTCTGATTGGAGTAAGGAAACAATTTGGTTGTGGTATAGCAGTGGTCTAGCAGCATATCTACTGCAAATTTCGGCCCAGCTCAGGTATAAATCATGCATTCTTATGCCATATCAAGTTTACCAACAGTAAAAATTGTTGATCTGTGGGTATTCTGCAACTCTATCAGGAGGACAGATCGTGCTCCCTTTGATTCCAAGGACATTCTGCAACTCTATCAGGGAGGACAGATCGTGCTTCCTTTGATTCCAGGGACACTACCACTTCAAAAAGGTATGCCCTTGGATTTTGTTTATGCTAGAAATCCCTGAAAGAAAGCCTGCTCTCTCCAATGCAACAGAGAGCACTATCTTGAGGAATTCTGTGGCTTGTTTATGAAGTTGACAGAATTTTCTGTCTGTTGCCACAAATTCGTTGGCGGCTATAATTGATTTTGCCAACTTAAAGCTTATGCATGGCAAATAAAAGATATTGTGTGGGCTCTTCTCTGTACTAGAATAAGCAGCCTTGTTCTTTTCTTTTCCTTAAAACAAATGGTTTCGATAAAGCTTGAAAATTCTCTATGCCTATTCTACACGCTAATATTCGTTTGATGACAAATAATAAGAGACGAGTTTGTTTTAGGAGGAATATAGGACATGGCTTGTTTTATTATGCTGTCTAAATATTAGTTTTGGACATGGATAACAATTGGATAGGCGTTAAGACACCTGCCTTCCACATGTCTCATACCGGTTCTAACTCGTGTGTTGCTTGTGATGGTGGCAGGTATCAGCCCCTATCCTTAAAACTAGGATTTGGAGTGCAAGAACAAGCTATGGTGTGGTGAAATGATTTTTTTATGATGTGATTTTGTATATCATGAAATAGTTTATGGCAGTCATTGCAATAATGTATCCAAACTTATGCATTTACATGCTATGTTGTGTTATGTTTTGCTATGATATGAAGTGGCACACCACCACCCCCCACCACCACACTCCACCACCGCTCCACACTCCACCATTTGGTGTATGGTGTATGGTGTATGGTGAATGGTGTGGTGTGTGGTGGGGAGTGTGGTGAATGGTGTGGTGTGTGGTGGGATGTGCTCGTTCTGGTGAATATGATAGTTGGTGTATGGTCTATGGTGTGTGGTGAATGGTGTGGTGTGTGGTGGGATGTGCTCGTTCTGGTGAATATGATAGTTGGTGTATGGTCTATGATGTATGGTGTGTGGTGAATGGTGTGGTGTGTGGTGGGGTGTGTGGTGAATGGTGTGGTGTGTGGTGGGATGTGCTGGATTTGGGGTGAATATGATAGTGTGGGGCATGGTATGGTGCATGGTTTGGTGTGGTATACACACCCTAACAGTTTAGTGTTCATTTCATGCAGATGGTATTGTTCAAGAGGTTTCTGGACCAACATCCAGAAATTTTTGGCAGATGCTTCAGATGCTTCAAGATGCACAATACTCTGAACATATTTTCCTATTGGCTGCTGGTTACCATATTTTGTTAGTGTGTAGATCATAAATTCTGCACCTTGAAATTCCTTGTTGGCTTTAATGTTTGTTTTGGTATACTATTTCAGTAATTGTACTTTGCATTTTATAATTAATGACAAAAACTGTCATTAACTTGAGTTGCACCAAAAACTTGAGTTGCAAACTAAGGCCCTTTTTCCACAGTAGTCTTATTTTGTGGCTGTCACATTTTTATAAGACATCGTTTTGAGCTCCACGTAAGCTCCATGTCATACATAAGACATGTCCTAAAAAATCAATTTCCCATTACTCAAATATAAGACATGTCCTATAATATGAGACATGTCCTATAATCTAGGTTTTTCCACGTTCTGCAATTTCAGGGGAAGAGCTTGGATAAAATGTTCTTCAACTTTATGTGCAGCAGAGCAGACGCTCGATGGAGAATTCCAAAACAAGGAAATCCGAAAGCTTGTTATGACCTGCTGGATTCTCTGCTTCTTTCTTGCTTTTCTGAGACAAGGAATCAGTAGGGAGGGCTATGGAAAATAGGCCAGACCAGGGGAAATAGGCTTTGCCGGAATTTCCTATTCTCGGTAAATGCATCGCCATAACCAAAAACCTATTCAATATCCCCTGTTCTAACTAATCGATCAATACCGATCAATCCACAATATTATTATCTGATTGCATGATTATTATAAGAATTCATACATTTCTTCTAGAATTGAAGAAACTGCAAGAAACTTGTGTTTTGATTCAAATGAAACAGAGAAAACTGGAAAGATGTTGTTCAATCTGATTCCAGAGGCTAGATTAACAGAATTGAAGCAAAAAATCATGCTCTACAGCCGAAAATCATGCTCTTCCTTTCCTCTACAGCCGAAAATCCTGTTCTGGCCCGCTCAAATCTGGCTGAGCACTTGGGATCTATCTATCACATGAAACAACCATGCATGACACAAGCTTTCAGACTGTGCGATTACAGACCATGCATTACACTGTGCGATTTTCTAATGGTAGATAGATTCACAATGCTTCAGGAAGTGCCGAAACAGAGACGTCTGAGGCCCTTTTTCCACGGCGATCCATTCCATGGCCAGGCTGACGATCCATTCCGGTAATGGCTGCTTCTTCTGTTACTCTTTTTTATGACACCCTAAAGATCCGGCAATGCAGCCCTGTGATAGGATAGAAATGCATACCTTATTTTGTGGCGGGGGGTTTCCCCCGGAATAAAATGCTCCACTCAATTTGTACGGAACCCATTTAAGACATGTCTTAAATTGTGTAGTGGAAAAACTATGGTGACTTATTATCTTACGTGGCCCAATAATATTAAGCTAAATATAAGACAGAGGTGCCATGGAAAAAGGGCCTAAGTACCAAACATGTTTCTTATATCTATACAGAAAAAGATAGAAATAGTTCAGTTAACTAAAAGAACAGTGGAAACTGAGAGAACAGTTAAAGCAAAAAAAATAGTCACAACAGCTGTAGAGAAGAGGAGTTCCGTCATTAATGAAAAAGCTTTACAAAAAATGGAGTCACAAGGACTATTGCAAAACAAGTTCTGTATTTAATTAAAAAGCTTTACAAAGAATAGTCACAAGGACTATTACCAAAAAAATTGAAACCAGGGATTACAAAAAACAAGGCTTGATCTTTCGGGCCATCTTAGCTCTATATGAAGGTCGTCCTCCATGGCATACATCTTCATTTCGAGGAGTCGCTCCTCGTCGAGGTAAGCCTCATGCACCCACTCGATCACCCGCAACGAAGCGACAGCCTGATGATCCATGATGAGCTTCTCCACCTCTGGTGGAGTGAACTTTGCCCTAACTGTAACCGGGTGGCCTCCGGAGGAAGACATGGATTCTCCGGAGGAAGACACGGATCCCTCGGAGGAAGAGGGAGGACCGTCTTTGGCGGGGGGGAGAAGCGAGCACAATGGCGGGATAGTGTTCCTGCGGAGTGTGGTCTTGAACTTGGCCATGGCGGAAGTGAAGGAGATGGACGGAATGGGGAAGGAGTGAAGGAGATGGCGGAATAGACGATGGGGACGGAATGGAAGGAATGAAACTGTAGGGCAGAATTTTGGGAATAAAAGGGATGTTTGCATGCATACAATTTTGTTTTGGGAATTAGGCAGAAGAGGAAAGGGATGTATCCATGCATACGATTTCACACCTCGGGAGCCGATCCACCCACCTCAATATTTTTGCAAATGTAAAATGGATAGGTTGAACCATATTATGAGACCAATTGCTTGGTATGCAGTTAGCACAATCCTAACACAAAGTTAGCAATATCCCACATGCATATATCACAAAAATCGTGCGCATATATAAATAAGGTTTTGCTGCTTCATTGATAAGCGTGGATAGAGATTAGATGTTGAAAAGTTATGGCTCACTGGCTTGTAATCTTGATTCTGAGGCGGCGTGTCCTCTTGCCCAAAATGTAATCCTAGTCCACCCTTTTTTAGCAATGGGCTCAAATATCCCATATGCACCCTTTTTTTAGCAATGGGCTCAAATATCCCACATGCATTCAATGTTCCACATGTTACCAAATCAACAATTGCCAAATCAACAAATGGCAAATGAATGGATTATGTTAAGGCATATTGTGTACCTATGCATATTGTGTTTGGTAAAGCGTGAGTCAACAATATAGAGATAACAAGGAATCTTCCTTATTACCTTGAAAGGAATATTCCTTATTGCATTGAAAGGAATATTCCTTAGCGCCTAGTTATCAGGAATATTCCTTATTACCTTCAAAGGAATATTCTTTAGTTTGTTTAAGTGCACCCATAGTTACAAGGAATATTCCTATTACCTTGAAAGGAATATTCCTTTTTGCATTGAAAGGAACATTCCTTAGTGCCTAGTTATCAAGAATATTCTTTATTACCTTCAAAGGAATATTCTTTAGTTTGTTTAAGTGCACCCATAGTTACAAGGAATATTCCTTATTACATTGAAAGGAATATTCCTCATTGAGTATAGCCCTTTCATTTGAGCTAGGCTTGTGGGATATATGCCAGCATCAACCATTGGCCACTTGGGTCAGAAAAAGAGGATAGTGGGAAAGATTTTGAGAAAAGGATGTTGAACAAATCATTGGCACAAATCATTGGTTAAGGAACAAATCATTGGCATGGTACGAGCCATATCAGAAACAGGGGAGAAGGGAATAGACGGGGATAAAAATTCCTTTTTACGGTGGTGGACCGGGTTGATTCGATGGCGGGAGGAGATCGAACGACTAGATCACAATCCATATCCCCAATTCAAATGCAAACTCACTGGGCGCACCCGATTCTTGAGGAGATCAATGCGAGAACGAGAGAAACCAATTGAACAAAATCAAACGAAGAGGCGATCCACGAGAGAGGTACTCCTATTCTTAAACATGCTTTTGTTCCTAATCTAACAATTGCTTATGATGTTTCTACGGATGCACAGAGGAGACTTAACAATGTTGGAAGCATGGATCGAGCTATGGGAGTAGCGGCCAGACAAGGGGATGAGGAATCCCAATTATCTAAAAGCGAGAACTAGAGAATATTCTCATTCAACTTAAGCGGGAAGTTGTGCATGCAAAAGCAATCAACAAAGTCTTTGAAAAGGGCTGAGGTTTGGAGATTCAATAGCCTCAAACCATACTTTACCAATCTCTATCACAAATGGCAATAGAAGCGAGAAGCACATGTCTTGCTTACGTTGGACTTCACCAACTTCCAAGCGGTTTATTACGGACACTCTTCTCACAATTTTTTGGGAACGGGACCATTGCTGATCTCACACACTGCAGGACCTTACGGATGAATCTTGAGTCTTGAATCTTGAATCTTGAGACCTTACGCTACGGTATTTTTACAACTTACACTAAGTATAACTTGATCTTGGAACTATATAAACAATATATTAATGTTTGTGTTTTAATGCGGTTCACATTACGATTACATTAGGTTTGCAAGTCCATGCCTTAATGCATAGAAAAGTTACTTCAACAACAGGTTAACGTATTACATAGATTCTACAATCTCGGCAAATTTCCGGCAACATTTCATGCCAATAGTTAGTCGGGTTCATATGCATAAGATGTACCTTTAATCTTATGTTTGTTTGGTGCAATGGAAATCTCACCCCAATTCTTGATTTCGGGATGGACAAGAGCTTTCTTTCCTTGAATAAGCTTTGTACTTTTGATGGCAATCGGGAATCAATTCAAAGTAGTTACCAGCTATAACTTCATTACCACAATAAAATTCATTTCCATAGTCATCCTTGGTGTCTTCTTGAGGGCATGTTTCCTTACGTACCTTTGGATGAGATAATAAGGGACCCTTTCATAATTGTCTGGGGATGTGAATGATGCAAAATAATCTCCAACCTGCACTGTCTCATCCACATTGTCCACGTCATTTGCCCACAAGTCCTCTGCCTCGTACCCATCTTCTTCAACATTGTCCCTGTTTGTAGGCTCTAGTTTTCTCAACTCCCACCTGCCACAATGATCAGCATTCTCACAAGCAGGCCAATCAAAATTGATGCATGCCTTACAAAAATGTTAGCCCTTTGGGCTAAACATATGTATGAGTGGCATAGGCCACATGTATTCATCACATTGGACCACTTGATCTAGGGCCCAGATTTAACCCATATATATGGTAGGTGGCATATGCCACATGTATTTGTCATATTGGACCCCACAATCTATGGCCCACATTTAGCCTAGATCTGTGGACGGTGAGATGTCAGTTAGGGTTAGGGTTTTGCTCTACTATTTAGAGAGAGCATTTCCTCTCATTGTTTAGGTTTTTGCTCACGTTTTGGAGCACCTCCTTTTGGAGCATCAATATGATTCAGTTTTGTTCATTCTTTGCTTTGTTCTTGTTCTTGGAGTTTCTTCCCACCTTCTTTTGTTGATCCATGAGCATTTGTGGCAGCCTTGTGGCATCCGGCAGTCATGGACTGCTGCTGCAAGGTGATGCCAAGAACCCCAAACATCAACACTGGCACCTCATGCCGGGGTCTCTTGGGCTCATGATCATCCTTTGTTTGCTTTTCAAGCATCTCCAAAAGTTTTCAAGCAAAAAAAAATTGGTTCTACATCGACACTTTCTTGGATTCTCATTTCTGATATTTGTCCATATTTCAGAAAGGGGCAATACTAGTTGTAGTCTATAAGGTTTCTATTTGACATCTAGGTTCATCATCGATATTATATTTGCTCTCCTACATTACGTGTGCACATTCCAGCAAAGAAACATATCTACATTTCTATTTAATTGGGTTCATGGTGTTCTATTTAATTGGGTTCATGGTCGACAGTATGTTCCACTCAATGTTATTCGTCTCTTACAGCGCATACATTTCTTCTTCTCCATGTTCCCACTGGCAGTACAATTAATTTCTTGGGCTGCAGGCTCCAGTACCATCAAATCTTGGCTAAATATTCTCGAACGATATTTTTCTTATTTGGGTCTTGCGGAGGAGATGCGTTTGTGAGCTTTTAGTGGCGATTTCTTCATTGTATGGTGCATAAGCAACACCACGAAGTAGGCGTTCACACCAACGGAATACTCTTGGCTTCTATTTTCCCTCAAAAGTAAGTCCTCAATATTGTTCAGCAGACCGGTTTACCTGTGACATACATGATCTTCTAGTTTCGGCATAATCACACAGCATCCATGGCCTCCAGTTCCTCTGCGTTTTACTCGTTCCTATTTCTCTGCAGTTCAACTGTTACAGTGCAAAATCTCGACCAATCTTTTGGGTGTTTTCAAATTTCATGACCCAAACTCCAGTACTGCCCTGCGGGATCCGATGATTGGATGAAAAACAATGATTCTTTGCATTTGCTAAGCATCTGGATGAGTCACAACTTTCCTATGGCTATATCCAAGACCCCATCCAAGTCTTCTCGGCGTTTTAAGGCACGCACCTGACTGCCAAAAGTTGATTTACCTTTGAAGCAAAACAAGGGCATAAATCACGATGCACCATGCAGCTGCCTCTAGTGATTCAACACCCTGATTTCATGCTCTGACTTCGAGCTCTATGCACACAGCAGGAACAATACAGGGGCACTTCACCCTTTTCGTTCAAACCAAATATAAGGACCTTTCTGTCCTCATCAATGATTCAACCCATTTCGCTATTATTGGAGAACAACCCAGTCGTTTTTTAGCACAACACATGCAAGTTTTAGTCAGAGAATCTGCATCCTTCCACAGGCATTTTGTCTCAGAGCCCACGAAAACGCAGGAACATGGTTTTACCTCGGCAAACAAGCACCAAACACAAAATTTTTTGCATCAATACTTCAATCTTCTGGGGTATGTCGTTTGCAGCAAGCTCGCTCCATTTTCCTCAAAAGCCCCATGGATTTGTTATGCCAATTAGCCATGGATTCACCAATTTCGCTCTGTAAAACTATGGCAAGCACCAGAGTCTTCCATCAGCTAAATCGAACAGAGCTCAGACTCCAAATTTTGACACCACGCTCTAGTTGTAGAGTCGATCCTCAGGTAAGCAATATGTTTACAACTCCACCTCTAGCATGCAAAGCCCACGGCCATCACGGCGTGGCTTCTCACTTCGACCTTCCATGATCAACAAGCCCACGGCCATCACGGCGTGGCTTCAGAATGCACATATCCATTCCGGCGTGCTCCTTTCGTGGAAGCGTGCCCTCAGCGTCAGAGCCCCCACGGCCCATCACGGCGTGGAACCTCACACGGCAGCGTGGCCTCCCACGGCGTCACGGCCTCTCACGGCGTGCCACCATCTTTTGCCTTTAGTGCATCCACGGCCTCCCACGGTGTGGGTCAAATAGAGCCTACGGCCTATCAGGGGCGTGGCACCACTTCATTGCGTGGGACACGTGACCCACAACAGCCAGAGAACATAACATGCAAATCAATACTTCAATATCCACGGCCCCACGGCGTGGAAAATTTTGAGTTTCTCCTAAACTCTCTATTGTTAACATATTGTCACGATCTTTTTTCGACCTTTTATGACTTTTCTCTATAGAGAGAATTAAACGACCATTCAAGATGGGCCACATTTTGGTGTTTTCCACCCCTTCTAATATTGAAGCCCTTTTTTTCTCATACCAGATATCTCGTCCTACCATTATGCCTTTGGAGGTAAAATTTCATGCAACTAGGACTTCAAACATCATAGCCCAACGGTGTGATTTCAACAATCTGTCACGGCCCCTCACGGCGTGACTTCGAGCACAACTTTTGATCAACTTTTGACGCAAGAAGCATCTTGAGCATAATTTGGGCACATTTTGGGGGACGCCTCATCTTTTGCCACATTCTTGGCGATCTTCTTTGCACCCTTGTATCAACAAACTTCACACAGCCCTATGGCTTGTGTAGGCCTTTTTTCAGCAATCTTTTCTCAACATTCAAGCATATCTCATCGTGCAGGGCGTTTGAGAGACAACTTTTTTCAATCCATTTCGGCCGTCCATCGTACATGGCGGTTGAGCATCTTTCAAGTTCAACCAATGGCGTGAAGATGACTTATGGTCTTCCGCCCCTTCAATTTCAACTCCTTCAAGTTCAACTATCTGCTCAAACTCTTTCAAGTTCAACAAATGGCGTGAAGATGACTTAGGGCCTTCCGCCCCTTCAATCACTTATGTTTCAACTCTTTCAAGTTCAAAAATGGCGTGAAGATGCCTTAGGGCCTTCCGCCCCTTCAACAATTTTTGTTTTCTCATTTTTGTTCAACTCATTACAAGACACTTTCATTGGCGCATGTATTCGGAGCTAAGTGGCAAGCTCTATGAGAAGTGGTGACAGCCTTCTCAACCTTAGATTCGACTTCTCTGGCTTTAAAGGAGCTTGTGGCAAGCTCAAGAGAAGTGGTGACAGCCTTCTCAACCTCTTACGATTTTTGTACTTCATCGACATTGGCATTTTTTTCAAGACTTCGGCGACATTCTCATTATTTCCCCTCACTTTGGACACTGTTGTAAATGTTTAACCTGATGTTATAAAGGTTCTACATAGTTTGGTGTGGTGGGGGGGAGTGTTAGCCCTTTGGGCTAAACATATGTATGAGTGGCATAGGCCACATGTATTCATCACATTGGACCACTTGATCTAGGGCCCAGATTTAACCCATATATATGGTAGGTGGCATATGCCACATGTATTTGTCATATTGGACCCCACAATCTATGGCCCACATTTAGCCTAGATCTGTGGACGGTGAGATGTCAGTTAGGGTTAGGGTTTTGCTCTACTATTTAGAGAGAGCATTTCCTCTCATTGTTTAGGTTTTTGCTCACGTTTTGGAGCACCTCCTTTTGGAGCATCAATATGATTCAGTTTTGTTCATTCTTTGCTTTGTTCTTGTTCTTGGAGTTTCTTCCCACCTTCTTTTGTTGATCCATGAGCATTTGTGGCAGCCTTGTGGCATCCGGCAGTCATGGACTGCTGCTGCAAGGTGATGCCAAGAACCCCAAACATCAACAAAAAACATGAAAAAGCAGAGTTTCATTAAAGTTGGAATTCTGAAGACAAGTTGGAATAATTTTTATATAGTATACCTTGGAGGGTTATGTATACCTCAATACTTATAGTATGGTCATGTGTATTACAAAAGGTTATGTATACCTGTTGCATACTATGGTTATGTGTATTACAAAAGGTTATGTATACCTGATAACAATAAGATTACAATAAGATAACAATAAGAGTACAACCAGATTACAATAAGATAACAAGTACTATTATTTTACTATTACTTATATTACGGTTATGTGTATTACAAAAGGTTATGTGTACCTGTTGTATACTAACACAACCAGATTACAATAAGATAACAAGTAATATTATTCTTCTACTATTACTCTGAATGATCAGAACTAGCAGAAGGCGCTAGAGATCCTTTCGATCATGAACATTTGATACTCCCTATTCCACAGGAGATGGATGATAACATCGACGGGATCAGGATAATGGCGAGGATTGAGAGCAACAGTGGTGAGCCAGTCTTCAAGCGGTATATCTCGCTCGCGGCACCGCTTGAAGTCCTCATGATTCATCTTGCAAGTGATAGAATCACGTTCAAGACCAGAATAAGTCATAGCTAGACGGAGGCCAATGTTGCTGCACTCGGCAATTTGATGTATATTTATACCCACCAAAATTATTGATGGTATACATACTCACCAAAATTATTGATAGTATATACATAGAAATTATTGAATCATATACATGTATGGTACTCGTATAATGAATAATTCACATCAATAATTTTACTTCACTATAAAAGCAGCTCCATCCGGTGGTAGAGCTCATTCATCTCCCATGGCTTCCTTGCCCGATCGTCCGAGAGAACATCCAATCCTTGAGGTGCTACCTTAGCTATAATGATACGTGTGAATGCTACTGAAATGGTATCAAACTTGATCCATGGCTGCGATCCAAAGCAGATGGTCCATGAAAGTGCTTGCAAGAAGCTCACTCGTGTTAAGGTCCACCTTTATTGGCTTCCCGATCGGGGAGATCTTTGAGCTGAATAGCATCCGTGCTTTGATGTTGATGATGAGTGAATCGTATACGCTAAGGATATAATAATGACATGAGTACCTATGAGTACCTATGAACTATGCAAGTCGTCTTTTATTTTCAATCACACCTATATTAGTCAAGCGGCAATGACGAAAGTGAATCATCTATGATATGTATACAGTTAGGATATAATAATATAAGCACTTATGATTTTGTGTATCCATTGGGATATATATAATATAAGCATAGTGAATATTAGTTGATGTATAGAATCGAGTACATGATAGAATCATACGTATGAGTACATGATACTTGTATACGGCTCAATGATGGCTTCTGATCCACCCCAATAATTCACATCAATAATTTTTACTTCACTATAAAAACAGCTCCATTCGGGGCTAGAGATCATTCATCTCCCATGGATTATTTGCCTTCTTACATTTCACCACATCGAGGCGATCAAGTGCTCAATGAGCCACTCGATCTTGTTGGTTGCCTAGATAGGCATATTCTTCTTGATCCCTACTTGCGAAGAAAAGCTTTGGTGAGATTCATTGCCCTGCGTCAATTCGTGTTATGATCCATCGATATGGCTTTCTGGCGCATGAGCTATGAAATATCGGGGATCACTACTACTGAGATCTGAAGATGATTGAATCACATTCAACATATAAGCACTTCGACCATCTTATCTATGAATCATGTATGCATTTATATATTAAAGATGTAGCAGATTATATATGATCACAAATATAGTAATGTACAAGATCTTATGTATTAAGATGAAAGATATGTATTACAAGTACAAGATCTCATGTATTAAGATGAACAATGTGCTATGTCTTTCCACATGTCTACAATATATTTTGGAATTTGGATTTGTTTTCGGCCTCTTGCCATTGGCATCCCAAGCATAATGAATGGCATCTAAATTTTCGCGTACCTTGAAGGATCGGAAGGATTAGGCATACGCTTAGTCAAGCGGTCTTTGTAGTCCCCTCCAGTAGGCTTCCACCCGCGATACAAAAATATGGCCAAAATATGTAGATTCGGATCAAAACGGCATTCTCTCCTGCATATCCTAACCAAGTTTGCGGTGTTATCATCTCGTGTCCGACTAGAACAAACATACCCTTTGTCACATGTGCGTGAGGATCAAACTCTTCAAGAGGCAACCTTTGGGCTGACCATCGGCCGGGCCACAATAAGATGGTAAAGGTCGTGTGACCAAGGCGGAATCGTCGACCTCTGCGGAACAAATCTTTGTTTGTTCTAGAGGAGCTTGTCTTGTTTGTGGCCAAAATGCATCATTTTGAGGGCGTCCCGAGCAACATCCCAAAGAGATAAGAAGTTTGGCTCCAATACTCAACACTTGCCGTGTATTGCCTTGCAAACAAGCTACTTTCTTGATTCTTACATATGTCCTTCCATAGGGAGATGTATTTGTTGATGCTATCCTTCAACCCCGGAAGATCTTTCAATGTTGGTCTAGGAGGAATATTTTGTGGCACACCACTTGGTATCATTGGCTGACCATGTTCATCCTCTTTCCACATTCTAACTCACGGAGAACCTTCTTTGGAAAATACTCTTTATGTGTAGGGCGCATTTCAGTATTGCATAACGAGGCCAATCTCCGCCATCTTAAATTTGAAGAGCAATGGTTCAATTATGCCCAACCAAGGCGTTGGCCCTTATCAGGATGAATCCCTTCACAAAAGCCTTCCAATTTGGAACTTCATCAATAAAGTATGGAATTGGAGATTTCGCATTGCACTTCTTTGAACAAGTAAAGTAGCTCACGGTAGTGTCAAAGCATCAGATGAACTCATCAAGGTTGAAAAATTTCCAAATAAAGCATCAATATCATCATGGGTGTGGCCGACCATCATAAAGCCCACTTGGATCTCATCAAAGACCTTAAGCCAAGTCAAATAAGATAAGTATGAAAAGACATACCTATTTTTGTTTTGCCACGATGCATTATCAAGTTGCAAATAGAGATTTTGGGAGAGGGTTGAGCGCCTCAGGATTCGTTGTAGTTGAAGCATTTGGCAATACTTACGCCATAGAAGCAAGTTTGTTCTTCAAAGGATTGGTATCCTTATTTGCTTGCATCCATTTGCAATCTGCGGGCTTACTTCCACATAAGTCACCTATCTTGTCCTCCGGTACCAATTCCAAGTTATGCAATATCCTAGAAAGTGAACCAATATGGAAGTTTGAATCATCTTTCCATAAATCAAGTGAGAAATGACCATAGGCACGACCACCATGCCCATGAGTTAGAGCTCTGTCAAACCGCTGCTCTTCAAGCGATCACCTCTCCATCTGATTTTTGCTAGATGATGACTTCTAGGCACTAAAGTCTTAACACGATCCATCTTATCATGTATTATACATAGATGATTTTTACGGAGACCATTTGTGACAATGCTCTCAATGCCAATATTGACTTACGCAGAGAATTTGCTCTAGCATATGAGCCCGACGTTGAATTGCAAGATTCCGTCTCTCTCTTGTATCTTTTGTTTTTCCAACTTTTTGCTTAATTACCCACGCAGATGTTGCATTTAGAGAAGGCTGTATTTTTTGCAATGCTAACATCCGGAAATTCCCTCTTCCATATACTATAAAAGAGTTCAAGGTTTCTGGTTGTTCTGTAAGCTCTTCTTCAACGATGAACTCCAACTTCTTTATGTATAAGCTTCTTATTAAGAATGGAAGGAAGCTTAGCGTACATTTTCTCTTACATCATCTCTACCTCTTTTTGCTCCTATGGGGAATACTTTGGCATTCTCTGAATGAATCTGCCCAACACACATTGATTGGCGGTGTAGTGGATCCGGGCTTCTTAGAGCCGGTATTACCATGTTGGCTACCTTTGCACCTGCTTCATATCTCTTTCTCCAATTGTAAAATGTTGGTCGACCGATACCTAAAGCCATCGCCACTTGACCCCCGACGAATTCCATCCCCTTGAGCACTATCTGTCCTCTCCTTCTCTGTGTAAGTCACACTTTCGGCCGCGTCAAAAAAAAAAAAGGTAACCCTTGCATTGTATGGTTGGGATAAAAATTCTTTTCTTAATTCACGTACTTGATGCTTGGTAAGTTTCTTGTTGCAAGTATTTTTTGCGCAGACTTGACTTCATGAACTTATTGATTGAAGTTGTGGAGCATAGCCTTTCCTCTTTGCTTTTCCCCTTGGGCTCTCTTGGAATCCTATGTGTGTAAGTATACTTCCTCTTTCGTTTGAATTGAGCCTGAATGTTGTCCTCAAATGATTCAAAGCTGTATATCCTCATTTTCTTTAGCTTCTCGAGCTTGCGGATGTTGTGAGGCGGTCCTTCCATCCAACAAACATCACATCGCTATTTTCCCCTTAGAACAAGTGCATTCTCACTTGGCCTTTACGCACAAGCATGACATCTCGGATCTTCTTTCATTAGTTAGGAAGCACCTTTCCAACACAAAGGCCAACCTTTGTGTCTCCTAAAATTCATCATCAACGGCATCCCCGAGGATCTTTGAATAGAATTATAGCTTCGCATATTTAGTTCTAGTACAAGAATGGAGAATGTGGCCTTTGCATTTCCAAGAGTTACGTTCTTGAGTAACTAGTTGGTGGCTCATCATCATCGATGGTATTCTCGCGAGCAAACCAGAGTAGCTAAATCCAGCGATGGATCAATCTCTTCATCCGCATCGAGCACGCCTCCCACGATTCTATATATGAGTTGTATGAGGTAGGTGTCCCCATGTTTGATCTTGGTGTCTCATCATGGGGTGCATCAATGCCATGGCGTATATCGCCGAGGCCATTCGATGAATGTGCCCTGACCCTGCCATATTATCGCACCGCACATGCAATCGAAGCACACGAGTTGGCACCACGGCCTCGGTAACTTGCACAACCCGTTACGTGGATCAACATCCTTCCCATGGATGCTACTTCTATTAAGCCTATGACCTCGCCAACAACAACATTGTCCATTTGCATAAGTTCACCAAGTTCTCCGTGTTGCTCATTGGTGAGATGTAGGAGGCGGTTGATGATGTAGAGGAACTACTAGGCGGGTTGGGGGTTTAGTCTCGGATGATGATCTGGGTGTAGCATCGGGCCGATTCTCACGCCACGTCTAGGCCATTCGATAAGTGTGCCTCACGGCCCGACAGCGTTATCCTTTTGCACATGGAAGGGGAAGCACATGGGATGGAATTATGGCCGGTAACCTCCCACGACGGCGTTCTTAAAGTAGTCAATGTTCTTTCCATGTATGTGCCCTCTATGCGGTTCATGCCCCTAGCAACAACCCGTCCCCACGAGAGGAAGTTACGCAGGTCCTTTTCCTGCAAGCATGCAATGACACACACATTGTTAGAAACCCCGCGGAAATAGGCATAAAAACTTCACAAAACAGACAAATGGGGCGGGTTGTTCAAATAGCGCACCCGCGCCATTTGCCACAAAATAAGCCTTGGCCAGCGCCATTTGACGAAATAAGCGCGGATCGCTATTTTGAGACAAATGGCGCTAAGCGCTTATTTGATCTAATGGCGCACCGGCGCCATTTGGCTTTCTTAGGAGCGTAACGAGGAAAACTTAGGGGACAGATTAGTTACGGTACATATTACTACAAGATTATTACAGATTGTTACAGATTACTGCAGATTTACAACACACTACAGATTATTTCCTGGATTGTTACAGGTTACTACAGATTACTACAGATTACTACAGGGTAGAAACATCATTCTGCACTTATAGGAGAAATTGGCCGCAGTTAAACTAAAGCGAAGCAGTCCACTAACCTTGGGATCATTGTAGATCGAGAATCGCCATTGAAAGAAGGGAAGAGCTTTGAATCAAGTGAAGCACGCTAATCAAGTGAAGCGCTGCTATGAAATGAAGCGCCGCTAACCAAGTGAAGCTACCGCTATCAAATGAAGAAAGCTATGAAATGAAGAAGCGCACGCTAACCAAGTGAAGCGCGCGCTATCAAATGAAGAAAGCGCCGCTATGAAATGAAGAAGCGCACCGCTATGAAATGAAGAAGCCTGCTGACCAACTAAAAGCCCTACAACTGAAGGTAGCGCCCAAAGTAGCCTTTCTGGCGAACCAATGCCTAAAAGGCGGAATAGGACGTCGACTTGGCGGCCAAGTCCTCTAAGGCGCAAGTACCGCGGATGTTGAAGCGAGGGCGGGGGCGTAAAATCTTAACTGAAGGACACGAAGACTGAACAAAGCCTATACATTTTACCATATCCGTACCCCATGATTTTATAAAGCGGCACAATATATGCGAAAAGTGGCGGTAATTCAAATTTTAAAATTAAATTCGCGTGGACGCTGGGAATTCAAATTTTAAAATTCGTTGGCGGACGGGCGGGGAATTCAAATTTTAAAAATTTGGCCGGACGGGTGGGGAATTCAAATTTTAGAATTCACTTTGAGGAAATTCAAATTCAAAATTTAAAAATTGGTGTGTGGCGGGGCGGAAGGGTTTGGCGGTAGGCGAATTTTGGCGGGCCAAATCTGTCAGCGCCATTTATTTCGGCGGGGTTTATTTTTCTCTCACTTCATTTCTTTCATTTCAACGATCGCGCCTTAGCCATGGCGCCTTAGCCTTGGCGCTATACGCCTTCTCTCTCTAAGCGCCTTAAGCTTTCTCTCTCTAAGCGCCGAAGGCTTTGTTGATCCGGGGCTTCGAGGAAAAAGGGTGGAGCAGAATTTCTACGGTCCTTGTACGGTCGCATATACGATGGCCTCCGGTTCAGGTTAGTTGTACTGTTTTTTAGCTGTTTTCGGGGTCATGGGTATTGAAATAGCGCGACCGCGCTGTTTCATGTAGCCAGGTGTCTAGGATAGCTAGTTCCTTTGGTTCCGTCTAAAAGAAATAAGCGGCCATGGTATTTGTTTCATGTAGCCAGGTGTCTAAGATAGTTAGTTCCTTTGGTTCCGTCTAAAAGAAATAGCGCGACCGCGCTGTTTCATGTAGCCAGGTGTCTAGGATAGAGTTTTTGTGGTTACGTTTTGGGCTGTGTTAGTTTTCTAGTTTGTTTAGATCAGATGTAGTGTAATACAAATGGCGCCACTGCGCCATTTCCATGCAAATAATCCAATTTTTCTCATTGGCTTGGAGAAATGGGTGATGGAAAATAACATTTGCATGGAAATGGCGATGGGCTCCATTTGTCGAATGGCGGCTAGCGCCATTTCAATGCCGAAAAATGGCGGCCAGCCTCTCACTTCGGCCAACAATCTAGAAAGTACAGGCCTTATTATCGACTCGCGCGTCGAGAATGCCTCGACTCGCGAAGCGAGAATAGGGAGTGTACACTCTGGATTGTTGGCTGGCTGAGGGAGAGGCTATGGCCATTTCGATAACAATGCGCAGCCATTATTTTCGATAAAAATGGCGCCGCCATTTATTTGTATCGAAATGGCGCGCCGCGCCATTTGTATTGAGATAATGATATTGCGCCATTTTCTCGGGCAAATGGCCTTGTGGCGCCTTATCGCTACAAATGGCGCAGATAAAGCCATTTCGATGCAAACTGCATGATTTGATTGGGTTGGGTTTGGGTTTCATGATTTGATTGTTGATTTGTTGTTTTCTTGTGCAGCTCCGTTGTCCAAGGCCCAAAACGTAGTGACGCAGAAGACCGTGGTCATGGGTTTGGGAAGGCCATGGTGCATGGAAATTGTCAGGGCAATTCCCTTGGAGGAGGGGGTCGACCCCACAAAGGGGGACAAGAGGAGAGAACTTTGCCTCCTCACAAAGTCAAGAAGTGGTGAGCAAGACGTTGTGATGCAGCTTGGCATCATTGTCAACATGCGGGAGGTGAAAAAGCAGGGAAGATTAGACTTCCTTGGTTGCACAGTGGAGGATCCCGTGAATGTAAAGATCGACACTGCATCGCATGGATCGCGGTTTTACGATCCACGAGATGATGGAGTCCAAAGATCAAGGACCGCATACCGCGGAAAAAAATTTGGCCGTTGCCTTCATCTGAAACGAGAGGCAACCGGTATTAATGGCACGCGGTCGAGCTACTTAGAGGATTTGGCATTCTCCGTTCAGCTATGGACGGATCAAAGAACTCTGTGTCACATATTGTCAGAGCCAAGACCTCTTGTAATATGCCTGCTCTAATGGACAGCACTTGGCTTCGACAGGAGATTTCAAGGAAAAAGCCAAGCCTTAGGCAAGCCAAGCCAAGGGAAGATAAAGCCAAACCAAAGGAAGTCCAAATGGAAGGGACAGGGGATGAGGCAGAGAATGAAAAGAAAGACGACGAAAATGCCAGGTCTCCTCCGAAGGCAGCTCCCAAGTCTCCTTCTATCAGGATCGGTTCTCCTATCAAGTCCATGGCCAAACCTGATTCAGAGAGAACCATTAGTGATACTAAATCCTCACCACATCGGAGAGGTAAAGGCACCGCATCGACGGCTGAAAGCATTCCACAAAAAAGAAGGAGGGAAACAAAGAAGGAGATGAGGGTCAGAAAGCAGAGGAAAATGGAAAATCTGGAGGTGCCCTCGGAGTTGAAGATGGACCGTGATGCCGAGGAGGAGTTGGTAGAAGAAACTCTAAAAAAAATACAGCAGCACGGTCACATGTTTCCTCTAGGTGTGACATATATCAGAAAAATATCCATCTGGGATATGGAAGAGGCACCTCCTAACATGACAGCACGAGTTGTAAATCCTGAACATGTTAGGAAACTGTGCAAGTCATTTGCTGAAGATCCCCATCCAGTCTTCACGCCGGCAGATGTGGTGCCCTTTGATCCAGTCTGGCGGCTAGTACCATGGTCACAAGAATCGACTCGGCCTGGTATGAGGTTCTCGTTATCAATGGCAACCATTCGTCTCACTTTCCATTTCGTGTGTCGGTTGGGGACGAGAAGAGGCCGAGTAGAACTCGAGAAAGATTTACACTTATAGAATCCGGCAGAGTTCTTTTCGAGCATCGACCGACTTGGACCTTCTTATTTCGGTGTGGATGTCAATGACATCGTAGCCGGGACGGTATTTAAGGAACCCCACGCGGATCGGATACACCACTGCGTAGGCAATACCGTGAGTGCGACAAGCCCGGCACCAGCGAGGAAAAGGCCAATCAAGCGGCGAATACAAGGTATGTACCATCGTATGAGCCAAATGGCGCCGCTCAAATGCCAGAAATTTCATTTGAGGTCAAATAAAGCTTGTGGCGCCATTTGAGGTCAAATAAAAAGCCTTGCGGGCGCCATTTGACACCGCTTTTTGCATTCAAGCTCTAACATATTTGGTTTGCCTTTCAGCATTACCTTGAAATGGTTGACAAGATTCTAAGGGGAAAGCATACCAAAGATGTCAACAGGTTCGTTTTCATGCCAGACGACATTTACGCTCTCTTTCGCCAAATGTGGAATAAATGGAAAAAGGGGGAGCTGAAAGATAACAAGGGCCAACAAATAGCAGTCAATTGGGCAAAGGATAAGGATTATTTTAGCGAGAACTACCTCAGATGCATGAGAGGCCTAGATTATGAAGGTTGCAGAACTGTCCTCCAAGAAGCCATCACAGGGGACATTTATGTTAAGGTCACATCGGATTATAAGGGTGATAATTTTTTTCAAGACGAGGGCACAGAACTTGAGGATTCTTGCCTACATGAAGAAGGAGATTCTCAGCTACATCCATGACGAACTTGGAATCAAGTACAGAAAGTTCGAGGACTTGAGGAAGGTGTACGACGAATTCCCAGACTCAACCCTCCTATCGTGGGGTGTGGTGCATAATAAGTGGGTCTCCGATGGCATCCTGAAAGAGGGCGTCCACGGTAATGTGCCCTTCGCATTAGGCAGATCCATCCGTAAGATTATAAAGCCCGAGGCCGAGGAGGAGTTAAAAAGATTTTTTGTGGAGTGCGTTTCTAGTGGTGGGATTGTCCAGGATCGGATCGTGTTGCCTGCCAGCATGATCTGTCTGGATGCGAGGCAAATTACTCCGATTTGGGATCCCGCCACTCTGGCCAAATTCTTTGATGCTGCTTCTAAGATGACAGATGTCGAGAAATATTGGATAATATGTTTTGCTAAGCCGGAACATATGAGTCTCTTCTGCACTGCCCTGGAGAGACTAGAATCCAGATCTAGAGTTTACTTAGGCATGTATGAAGAGGAAAGTGGGTGGGCACCAGGTGGTGGCATAAAAGAGCCAACAGCTGTGGTTCTAGCCACCAGGATCTCAGCCCAAGCACAGCCTGATGAACACCTGGATCTCAGGTTTTATGGTGAACATCCCCGGAAAGCACCTGAAGTTCCTAAGACCCATAAAGATGCAGTTGGTGCCGAGCCAGATAATCTGGCTAACAAGCTCCTGAGGGACAGGTTCAAATACAGTTGGCAAGGTATGGAAGGGGAATACTTGGTTCACAAGCAGGTTGGTCCTGCTACAACAGCATACCTTGTCGATAAACTCTGCCCTCCAGGTAACTTCGTTCTGGACTTTTTTTCTGGTGGGGCTTTCACTAGGGCATCATTGCAGTTAAAAAGGAGTAGTGTGGCCTATGAGCATGATGGAAAAAAGATCCAATGTATGCTAGGGATTCTTGGAAGAATTGACAACGTCATTAATCCCTTGCTTGATCCAGCAGCCATGGCCTCTCGTAAGGTTTTGGCACTGACTGGACCTACTCCAGGAGAGTCATCACATGGTGGTAGAGGAGAGGGGTCACAGGCTGGTGCAGGAGATGCCACAGGATCCGGGGAATAAGTTGGAGAAGACACGGATTCGCAGATTGACCGAAGTAAGATTAACCCGGCTGATATTGATAACGCAGATGATAAGATTTTTGGTGAGGAATATTGAAAAATAATTTGCATATCATACTTGTATATAAGATTTACCTCTGTGGTATTGATGGTTACTGTACTGATTCATCTTTTGAATACTGATGACACATACGATCTTAATGTTTTTGCCCCTTTTGTATATCTTACTTGTCAAGCAAATAGCGCAGCAGCGCCATTTGCAATATGAATATATTGCAACAAACTGCGCGGGCGCGCTATTTGTTTGCTTTTTCCCGTGTATTTTCCTTATGTTTCACTTCAAATGCAGCGACTTTATTGCTTTTATTCCACAATTTTTATTCAAATGGCGCAACCAAGTTGTTTCGCCCGTCGATTCCCGCCCCATTTCGTGTCAAATAGCGCGGTTTTCAGGCTAATCCTTGTGCATTTTTAAGTAAATAGCGCAGACTTGATTGCTGAATGTGTGAAAAAACAACGAACAATTTCATTTCGAGCGAAAATGGAATCACGAAATTTCCACATTTTGGTGTTTTCCACCCCTTCTAATATTGAAGCCCTTTTTTCTCATACCAGATATCTCGTCCTACCATTATGCCTTTGGAGGTAAAATTTCATGCAACTAGGACTTCAAACATCATAGCCCAACGGTGTGATTTCAACAATCTGTCACGGCCCCTCACGGCGTGACTTCGAGCACAACTTTTGATCAACTTTTGACGCAAGAAGCATCTTGAGCATAATTTGGGCACATTTTGGGGGACGCCTCATCTTTTGCCACATTCTTGGCGATCTTCTTTGCACCCTTGTATCAACAAACTTCACACAGCCCTATGGCTTGTGTAGGCCTTTTTTCAGCAATCTTTTCTCAACATTCAAGCATACCTCATCGTGCAGGGCGTTTGAGAGACAACTTTTTTCAATCCATTTCGGCCGTCCATCGTACATGGCGGTTGAGCATCTTTCAAGTTCAACCAATGGCGTGAAGATGACTTATGGTCTTCCGCCCCTTCAATTTCAACTCCTTCAAGTTCAACTATCTGCTCAAACTCTTTCAAGTTCAACAAATGGCGTGAAGATGACTTAGGGCCTTCCGCCCCTTCAATCACTTATGTTTCAACTCTTTCAAGTTCAACTTTTCAAGTTCAAAAATGGCGTGAAGATGCCTTAGGGCCTTCCGCCCCTTCAACAATTTTTGTTTCCTCATTTTTGTTCAACTCATTACAAGACACTTTCATTGGCGCATGTATTCGGAGCTAAGTGGCAAGCTCTATGAGAAGTGGTGACAGCCTTCTCAACCTTAGATTCGACTTCTCTGGCTTTAAAGGAGCTTGTGGCAAGCTCAAGAGAAGTGGTGACAGCCTTCTCAACCTCTTACGATTTTTGTACTTCATCGACATTGGCATTTTTTTCAAGACTTCGGCGACATTCTCATTATTTCCCCTCACTTTGGACACTGTTGTAAATGTTTAACCTGATGTTATAAAGGTTCTACATAGTTTGGTGTGGTGGGGGGGAGTGTTAGCCCTTTGGGCTAAACATATGTATGAGTGGCATAGGCCACATGTATTCATCACATTGGACCACTTGATCTAGGGCCCAGATTTAACCCATATATATGGTAGGTGGCATATGCCACATGTATTTGTCATATTGGACCCCACAATCTATGGCCCACATTTAGCCTAGATCTGTGGACGGTGAGATGTCAGTTAGGGTTAGGGTTTTGCTCTACTATTTAGAGAGAGCATTTCCTCTCATTGTTTAGGTTTTTGCTCACGTTTTGGAGCACCTCCTTTTGGAGCATCAATATGATTCAGTTTTGTTCATTCTTTGCTTTGTTCTTGTTCTTGGAGTTTCTTCCCACCTTCTTTTGTTGATCCATGAGCATTTGTGGCAGCCTTGTGGCATCCGGCAGTCATGGACTGCTGCTGCAAGGTGATGCCAAGAACCCCAAACATCAACAAAAAACATGAAAGAGATCTACACATTAACTTTGTTGGATCATTTGGATCTATGGATGATACGCAATGAAGAGATTGCACCCCTTTCACTGGGAGCACATTAAATCTTTGGGAACGGTCAATGTCAGACACCTTCCAAAATACCCTTTCCACATCAGAAATTTTCTCTTCAAGAACCTCACATGCAGTTTGTGCATTTTTTATCACTTTCCCATCCTTTTTTCTTTGTTCTGCCTCGAGCCATAGTTTGGCTATGGCTCCTTCTCTCAAATCATGTGTGCCCTTCCCATGTCCCGAGCCAAAGAAATTCCGGTGCATTCGATCTTATGCTCTTGATGATACCTAGTTACATGATAGAAAGCTCTTTCGACTTGAATTGGGCTGCACACCCGCCGGACCAAACTAACGTGGTATTTCATATGACCAGCACCATTTTCTTTTCAGCCAATTGAGGTGCATCTTGAATGCTTTTGTACAAAGTGAGTATCATGTGTTTTGTCATCTGAAATAAAGAAGTGCACACATTTCCTCATTTTACCACGTACCTTGAACATCGTGATGTGGACCAATATCTTTGATTTGTTCATTGTACCAATGTTGTGCTTGAATCTCGTTGAATGGCTTCAAAGTATAATTCTCAGAAATCAACAACGATAATACGATATCATCACGAAGACTCTTCATGGATTCCTTGAATTGTTTGCTCTGCCAATGTGCCACAAAGTTATGATATACAAACTTCGACATATGATCAAACATGTTATCCAACATATTATTGGAGCTGCCTTTCTTGTCAATTAGCTTTAGTCTTCGTGAAGTTCCTTTCTTGAGGGCTCATTAACGTAACCATAGACTTGCCAATCAAGCGTTTGATCAATCTGCTCCTTGTATTCTCTTGGACACAACTCAATTAATTGTTTCCCACAATTTCCACAATCTGATTTGATACATTGTAGCTTGTACTTTCGTTGCCTTTCTTTGCTCTATCACATACCATAGCCCTCCAAAATGTGCTAACATTATCAAATGTCTTGTTCTTGGCTTGACATATTCCGGCATGAGCTTCGGATGCGCACACACCACAATTGTAACGAACAATTTTCATGGAGTCTTGACCTCATCAAATTAAATGCCACGCTTATACAGATCGATTGCTCATGTTTCACGCAACAACATGTGTTTCTTTCCTTTAGCTTTAATGCAAGAAGGTTTTAAGTATTCAAATTGCCTAAGCCCAATCCGAACCTCACGGATCTTGATCCACAAAATTGAATAATTCAAACTGTAAAATTACAAGTGAAATAAAATTAGTCACCTCATTACATTACATTACATACAAATCTTTTACATATTCAAGACCCTAAACTCCCACACATACATGTACATTCGACATGAATTTTATTTCATTTACTATGAAGTCATATAATTTTTTGACAATTAATACATCTCCACACTAATTTCTTCTTTAGTTCTTGCCTACATCTACAATACATCCGAATATACATATAAACAAATATACATCCGAATATACATGTAAACAAATATACATATGCGTGTTGCCATGAAATAATTTGACATTTCCATGTAGAACACCTAGGGCATTGCATCTACATTACATTCAAAAGTAAAGAAACACATTTACAAACTTTACATCAGTGTTACAAAATAAAAGACATCTTTATTCTGCCAAAAAGTAAAGAAATCTACAAACTTTACATCAGTGTTACAAAATAAAAAACATCTTTATTCTGAAAAACAAGATACAATTACAGCTAAATTACAGTCGTACCTGTGTAATGTCAATATATTGAATTGGTTGTGTCCTCTTCTTCATGACATCTCTAATTTTTGGTGAAACCTTTGAGTTATCTAACCAAAACTGAGCAACCATATCCTTCATAGCTTGATATATCGTATTTGTTCTTGGATTTCGACCTGCTAATGCCCACAGATTTGTTCCACCTAGTGACATTCTTTTCCTTCTCTCCACTCCTAGTTTCATCCTATATAATAATGTTTTAGTGTGTTCCATCACGCCCTAGATCGGACGGCTTAGATCTAGGGCAGACTTATCCAAAGGACAAAGTTTATCCGTAGCTTTCTCCCATTCTTGGTTTAGGTCATCGTTCAAGTTTACTCCCGCTCTTAAAATTTGTGAGCCCAGTTTGGCCTGATTGAGACCAGCAGTTGGTTGCACCGAATCCTTCAAGACTGCCCAGGTTAATTTCGGGGAACTGCAAGCATCCCTTGCAATTCTCAGTGCAAACTATGCACCGTAACAAAACCCAGATCCATCATTTTTAGCTTTTTTCAAATATTGTTTCTCTTCCTTCTTTCGCCAATCCGCATAGCATGGTGTGGACTGGGGGACCCTGTGTTTATCTTCGGTTTAGACAGAAAAGAATGAAGGGAAGGAAAAGATGGATGGAGCTGGAGGCCATTGGAGCTTGGGGCAAGGTAAGCCCTTTTCTTTTTCCTTTCCTTACATGTTCGTTTTTGGATGTCAAGCTATAGCTCATTCCGGGATGGTCTGCAAGCATAGCTATGGTTTATGGCAGTTCGCGTGGCTATAGCAGCGAATATTATCAAAGCAGAAGGTTTTCTTTCACAGGGGTAGTAAGCAGATCAAAGGCAGGATTCGGCTTATTTTGAATGCGGATTTGGCGCAAACATATTAGTGGATAATCAGGGGCATCTCAAGCTTGCAAATTTTGGGGCATCAAAGAAAGTGCTTGAGCTGGTAAGACCATTATTTTATATCATGAAAAATCAACTTATGTCAATGAATTGTGATGAAAAATAAGCTCATTATCGGTAGCAAACCATCCATATTATTCTGAGCCTTGATATTTTCTCTATGTTGTCAATGTTGGATGATAAAACTTATGACTATCAATGCATTTCAAAAACCAGGTCCATCCAGACTGTAAACTGCAGGCCACAGACTGTTGCAATAACATGCATTGCATCGATGGTACAACAACGGCATTGGTTAATGTATAAATGAGTTTTCTGGGTTCCAGAGACAGGCTGAAGAATATGACGTTAAAAAACTTCATTCAATGAGATTAAATATCCTACTTATTGTCTGCCTCTAGATTGTTTGGATTTGTCAGCTAGAGGAATTAAAATGGAGCTGGCAACATTTTCTGCACCAGCAGCGGAGGCTGAGATAATCAGGCACAGAGAATGTCCTTAAGCAATGCAAGCAGTTGAGAAGAGAGTGTGTATGCAAATAGTGCAAAATGGGAAGAGGAAGATTGGATAAGTGCGTGCTCCTTAAAAGATTCAATATTGAATTGAAGCACTGAATCCCTTATTCATCTTACTGAACTGTATTATCAAATCCTTTGGCTTATCCAAAATGGCTTTTTTTATAGCACTATTGAATTTTTACATTTCATTTCTTTATGTGGGTTTTTCTTTTCAGTTTACGTGGGTTTATGTTGGTAAACCAGGTCCATCCAGTGCAATGAAATGTTGGGGAATGCACAAGGGTAACATTATTATGTTACTATCTGCAGCTTGATTCTATGATGCGATGGAGGGCCAAATGGAACTAATAGCAATGATGTGTAGAGCCAAATTATGAAGAGTACTTTGCAATATGGAAATAATTCTCTAATTGGTCAATTTGATGGAAATTCAGGAATAGAGCAGCAAAGAATCGCCTATGCAGAGACATAATACAGGCTTGGAAACTTAAATCATATGGTATAGATGTTTTGGGTAGAAAGACCACATCAGGACCAAACTCTTCTTCTTGGCAGTTCCCATCAATTAGGGATCTTAGGACTATTTCTGCAACGCCTCCTTCTGCAATGCCTCTTTTGGCTATTTTGGAAATTCTGTATCTGTTCTAGCAGAGCTTCTAGCCTCTAACTGGCAGTTAAGTAATTGCAATTCTAGACCTATTGGGTATGTGACTACCAGCTATGTGTCTCATGCATAATTTATCTCATTCTGCCATCCAAGAATCTGTTGCCCTTTTTAAGAATTATACCACAGGCTGGCTCTCTGTTCATGAGTGACTTGCCAAGTTCGACTTCATCAGAAGCACAATAGTAAATTATAATTTAAGATGGTTTTATGGAGTAAATAGGGTACTTGGTATAATGGGCAACAAATATGCTGCCCTTATTTTGTGTGGAATGTTGCAATCACGTCGTCAAATCACGTCGTCATCTGCAATACATAATAAACTTTGAAAGACACACAATGTTAGTAGGAACTTATGACAGTTGGGAAAACCATGCACAAGGAATCATGCACTACATCACTCTCAAAATACCATCGACAACTTATAAATTGGGTTTACAATGTTAGTGCTAGAGATATCAAACACTTAGTGCATTGCATATTTGGCAATGTTACGTTTACAATGTTAGTGCTAGAGATATCAAACACTTATTGCATTGCATATTTGACTCCCCAAATGTAAATACTATGTGCAACAAAAAAAAAAAAGGAAAGTTACGAGAACACACACATCTTTTTCTTTTGTTGTAAATGCTAATGGAACTTGGGAACATAGTAGCAGTTAAGAACATCAACCAACAGGACCTTTTGAAAAAAATAGCAGATCTCAGAATTGTTATGGACAAGCACAAGATTGTTCTACTCAAAGCTCTCAAAGATACTGATGCAACACTATCTAACATCAAGGAGCTAGGTTCCTTTCAAACATTGTTAAACCTTTGAAAAACATTTGTTCAAATAAAAAGTTAGGTTAAAATAGTTGAATTATTACTGCACCTATTTCTCATTGCGACCAAAACATGTTTAGACTCCCAACTTATGCCCAGCAACGCTGGGCACTATTACTAGTATTTCTAGGATGTATTTTCAGCAACTTAGCTGCTAGTGAAGTCTTCTGTAATTCTCCTTCCTCTCCAACCACCATCGATAGTACAGAATGCTTTGCGGCAAGTCTGTTATTGCTATTTGCATTTTTGACGTCTTGGAGGCCATCCTTTAAATTCTTTACCAGATCTGTTTTCACGATAGCCTCTTGAGGCCTTCCAATGACTGGCTCAAATAGGAATTGCAATCTTTTGTCCTGCAATAATCTTCTTGCAAATATACTTTGCTGTTTTAAAGACAAATTAGATACCTCATTCATTATGAGATTTACAGAAGCATTCACCTTTCTTCTAATTGGCTTTGTCATCACCCCTACAAACCCTCTGTTTCGATTTTCTTTGCCTGCTTGTAACAGTGCTTTCCAAAACTTCATCAACATGAGGATTGAAATCTGAACCCGATGCTGACCTCGAAGTGCTTGCATGAGAGTCCAATCCTTCTTCCATAGTTTCTTCTTCAACTGGTGCTTTAAGACATCGATCCATTCTGCAGAAAGGGGATACAACATCCTGCACAAAAAATCAGATTATTAACCAGATTTGTATTACTGCTTGAAGGGATTTGTATTACTGCTTGAAGTAAAGGGATTTCAATTTCTTCAAGATACATTTGTTTCTTGAAATGCATTCGATTTAGGAGCAGCTATAATCGATTCGGGCCAAGTTTTCGTTGAGGTAGAATCCGGAGCCATGTTTGATCGATTGAGGAAAGTTCAAAATGTGCGCCAAAGTTTTTTTTTTTTTTCGCAGGCAAGATATTTAGATTTTATTGATAGAGAAGCTAGTACAAGATTTCGGGAGGATTTGGTATAATTATGGAGAATATTGTACGTCAACCGCCTTTATTAATGATAGGCAACTCCATGTAAAATTCAAAATGTACATTACAAACACTTTAACCCAGTTCAAATTTTTACATCAATATACAAAAAAATTCAATCACCCTTTCATGCTTCTACCCAACCTAGGAATGACGAAGCAATATAACGTCACTATGATCATTATTTTCCCGTTCAGAGTAGTCCTCGTCGTACTGAATTCTTCTATTCCGAAAGGCAGAAGTTCTGAAGTAATTTAGACGCATCCGCGACTCTGGAGTACATCTCCACTAGGTACTCCCCACATAAACGACCAAGTCGAAGGAATCTATCCTCATGCAATAGTCTTGATCTGTACCACTGTAACTGTGTTAGACCATGTTCATTCCTCGAACCCCATCCCGGTGTACTATATGGAAAGAGGAGTAGATACTGCAAAGGTTCGTACATGGGATCAAGAATATTCATGAAAGTCGGTTCACCTTCATTCTGAGCCCAGAATCCCACAACTCGGAACGCAACATGGATGTTATTAACCTCTGCAATGGCTGCCATTTCTTCTTCGTCGATTATACCTTCAAGTGTAATATATGCCGAAGGCACATTCATGCTTCCAATTGTTCGAAGTTTTACAATGAATGGATTTATTCGGTCTAGGAAACCCACTGGAATGGCACGCTTTGAAGCCCCGCTTGTGTGTAGCATTGTGCATCATCATATATGTACCCATGCATTGGATGTCCCGTGTCTCTCGTTGGGAGCAAACGGTGATACGTATGCCCCGTGATTGCAGTGATGGGTAATCTAAATCGACAAACCTTCTATCGACACCAAGCACACTAAAACAGAATAGTTTATTTATCTTCCTACACAGTCGGTTGAACCCGGCATGGCATATAAATTAGCCAATGCACTAGGCAAAAAATATAACTGTGGGAGTAGCCACCTACCCTTGTTACAGCAAAATCCATCTTGTTCGACGTTAAACAATGGTATGTGGCAATACATGCAACGTTCAGTCCACATGCACATCATGAATGTTCGGCTGATTGCCAATCTCACATGATGTGCACGGGCTTGCCAAAGTGGACAGGGGGATGAGGTATCTAGGTCATATGTGCCAGTATGACATTCTCTATCCCTTAGGCATATATGGGCCCTCTCTTCATCAGCTAGGTTGGCATAACATCCTCTTCGTCTGACGCACCTCGTCTTCGTCGCTCAACCTTGCATATCGGTCATCTCTATATGTGTGGCTCTCACCGACGACTGGTGCTGAACTATCCAAGCACTCATTTAAATTGGTTGATGGTATGTCTTGCATTGTGCCAGCTATTCCAACCCCACCCACAATTTCTGGTGACCCATTGAATGCATCGATAGGTAACACGTGTAGTGTAGAGGCATCACCTGTAACTAGTGGCGATTTTTTGAATAACACAATTCCATTGGGCATTGCCATAGTGAGAGTTGAAGTAGTAGGACTTGGTCCAGCTCTAGTTGCATGGGAAGGAACTTCATGCAGGTCATCAACCGCCCTGACGTTGTCTTGACCATTATCTTGCTCTCTCTCGTGCTATCTCTCTAGCTCGGTCACTCAGGTTTGCATACCTTCTCTTTCAATTTGATGATTCCCCTCCCTATAATCTATTATTGGTACACTACGGCCCCGATCCTCTAGTATTCCAGATTGATGTTGTCTAGCTCGTTCTCTTGCTATCGCCCTTAGATTTACGTAAGATCGTGCACCACTAATTTTTACGTGATCTTCATTGGAGTTTGGTAGGTTATCAACCATATTTAATCAATCCACACTGTTGTGGGAGGCTTCCACTTAACTGGCATAGGAGAAGAACGTACATGTGTTCGTTGTGCATATAGGTATTGTATGGTAGGTTTGTTGTAGTTAACCAACTCACAATACTGTGAGCATGAAGAGGTTTCTATTAAGTTGACATGGGAGAACTTACATGTATTCGCTTCCTCTAAAATCACATCCCTACGCGACGTCAAGTAAGAAAGTAATTGTGTGCCTGAAATTAAAACAAGGGTGTTAGTATTGGCATAATTCATTCCTTAATATTACGAAATAGGACAACAACAACGATGGCATTTTTTTGTTTTTCACTTGAATGACACAATTATCACAACTCATAGACAAGGTCAGACTCATAGTCAAGATCAGACGATACATAAGGACATGCCTATTGTGCATATATATGTATTGTATGGTAGGTCTATTGCAATAGTAGCAAGATTACGTAGAGTCCATTGACTTAGGCACTTAGAACTCTCCTACTAATAACGCATTCATGACAGCATCTTTGGCCTCAACGATCTATAGTAGTCGATGGAGACGAGTTAATTGCGCAGTATGCCTTTTAGTGTTGGTTGAAAGAGTGACTACATCTTTAGACATTTTGTCTAATTCTTGCAAGAACATATCGGTGTGCTCTTGCAATTTTTTTGCCATTGTTAGGGAAGCGCGCGTCCTATACGATGACATGCGCGAGGCTATTTGCTTTCGCTTATACTCTTGAGGGTTGCCCCTTTTTATGGCCAGCTTACACCCCTGACTAGTGGTCTGCCTTTTTTTTAAGGGTTCATGGGTATCATGAACCTCCGAGCATTCGCCAACCCCATTGCCTACTTCGACTGTAGACTTAACAGTATTCTCAGCCAATTCCACCATTTACTACAATGCAAGAGGCAAACACCGAATCAATAATGTTATATATAGACATGTACATACATTGAAGGCCATGTACACCACTTACAACGTGTAAGAGCAAAGGTACACTTCATGCTCCAAGCATGACCAACCACTAGTTATAGAATCAAGTAGTACTAAATAGTCCAATTTCGACTTTACCATCCACCATCTCGATATTCACTTTGAAAATGCCTATAGGGGCACAGTCGTGCATCAGGTTTGGTAGGAATGGTGAGTTCCCCCAACTCTTGTTTGATACCTCGAAGGTCTTTGTAACTCCAAGCAAAAATATGTTTGAACTTCTTGAATAGCGCCACTGCTCGTGCTTTATAGGTGGATGGAACATGAGCAGCTAATCGGACCGGTTGATTGTTACCAATGTCCACGATTTCCACTTCTGGAGTTTGAATATGAGGAACGACCTCCGTGTCCTGAACCTGATGAGCAGGAGGTTGAAGCATGACGGGAGGAGCAGCATTTTGAGTAGTGAAGAAGAAAGGCTGCTGAGTGTCATCAAGCAAGGGTTGTTTCATGACGGCATTAACGTCAACAGTCTCCGAAGAAGGGGTGCTGTCTGAAAAATGATCAAGACGTTGAATGCGATTGCAGGAAGCCAGGTACGGGTCCAAGAGAGCAGCCACAGCCTGGTCCTGATCCAGCGTCATCTCCCTCCAAGGATCCGCATACTCCGGGTAGGAGGAAAGAGGCAGACCCGCGGGTGGAGCTTGAACATGATAAATATTTTGTGCTTAGTGTCTGAGATTGAAGGTTCTGCATTCTCGACAGAGATCAATTTGCCAGTTTCCAAATCCATTGTGGCATTGAGATGTCCATCAGTGATAACAAGTTGGTCCGTGGCCCAGTAATGAATACTCTTAGCTTGGCAGAGAAAAGGTCGTCCAACCAGCATTTCATAATCACCCGGATCTTCTCCAGCTTTCCAAACACCAAATTCCAATGGGAATTTGAGATCACCAATGCTGATATGGAGAAGAGGAGTGACACCTTGAGGGCGCGTGATATGTCCATTTGCCAACTTGATGTCATAAGGGGCACGGTATAATTGTTTGATGCCCAATTGCTTCCTGAGTTTATCAGTAATAAGATTGACGGCACTACCACCATCAATTTGGACATGATTGATGTGCTGATTGCCCACCGTGGCATGCACCGTGGGTGTTGAGGTCGCAACAGCTCCAACCAGAACCGTGGGAAGAGGTAACTGATCTTTGAGAGCCGGATAGAGTTTCAAAATGGTCGTCAGGCTCAAGGGAATCTTGATCTTGGCGAGTTCTTCCTGAAGTTCCAAAGGAACATGTGAGAAGGGGTCCGCAGGGTCCAGTGGAGCTGGGGTCTGTGGTAAAGAAGTGGAGACTTCTTTGAGAAGCTCTACCTCAGCAGCAATATTGGGATACGGTTGAGAGCGTGTGCCAGTAGATGATGACGGCACTGCCTGACGCTGCTGAGCTCTAGTGGTGGGATGAACATTTGCCAGTGTGCGACCTTCCACAGCCTGCATGAGTTTCAGAATCTTTTGTCTCACTTTAGGCATGACGTGAGGCATGAGTTTGTCAAGATCAGGCACGAAGTGAACTTTTTTATCATCATCATGAGGAACTATTTCCACAGCAAAGGCGGGTTGCGTGTCGTGAGGGATGATGGTCAAAGGGCGTGAAGCCCGTGTGTGACCTGTGACGAGACCAACCCAATTGGACTGCTAGACTGGAGGGTTCAGTGCCTGATAAATCTCCTCTTGGGCTTGTTGATCCATAGGAGTGGAGGTAGATGCGGCCTGCTGAGGTCGCTGTTGTTGAGGCGGCCGAGGGAGCTTCCTCAAAACAGGACGAGGGCCCTGTTTACCGTTGGCCACCCAGAGTTGATAAGCCATGAGACGTACTGAAGCTGGTTGATTTGAACCTGGAAGTTGGACTTGAACTTGAGGAATTTGAGGATACGCCGTGGTGGTGTGACCCCATTCATGACAATGATAACATTGAGCCTTTGAAGAATCAAATGGAGGACGGTTACCTTGTCCCTGTGGCTGCTGAGATTGCTGCGTTTGTTGATACTGCTACGGTTGTTGAGGTTGATATTGCTGAGGCTGATATGACTGTTGTTGTTGAGGCGTGGTCTGGACTTGAAAAACCATTTTGTTCCTGAAGGGTGTAGGATGAGAACGAGTGCATTCTTCCGTTGCGTGGTTGCACATATTGCACCTTTTACAATGAGGAGGTCCATTGGAGGAGTTGCATTCATTTGCCAGATGGCCTTGATATTTACAAATATGACACCAGATCTGGGAGCGTTGTGGATTTGTCTGCTGAGGCTGAACAGAATTTTGTGGAACCATGACGGGTGGCATGAAAGGGAGTTCCGTGAGAGCAACACCTCGAGAAGAAATATTGACCGAGTGATTGACCAGTTCAATGGCCTGCTCCAGAGACTTTGGACGCAGGTATTCTGTCATGAGTCGAATGGCAGGAGGAAGGCCCTGCAGAAACCAGACAAGAATCGGGCTCTGCGTGGGGTACTCCTGGAGTTTACTGACGAGAATGTGTAGACGATCCGCAAAATCCCTTGCTTACTTGTTTGGGGTCTGGATTCGGGAACTCCTGCAAGACAGCCCTCTGTGAGGACCCGTGGATCTAACAGGAGAATTCGGGGACTATGTCACGCGGGATTTGCAAGAAGAGAACAAGAAAGAGAAAACAGAAGAAAAGAGAACAATGAGATCAAAATGATAAGCTTCCTTGATATCAATGATGATGATACATGAGCTCTCGCAACCGAGAGAAAACTGAAGTGAGACAAGACTCAAAACTTATCTAAAAACTCATGTGCTAGCTCTACTCATATATATAGTACAATGGCCTTTGGCCCAATATAGACACTCTGACTGATCTCGGTGCCGACTCCTGGAAGGAGGCCTGATTTGCAGGAATGCTGGCGGTGCCTCTTGAAGTGCCTAGAATCACGCTGACGCTGACGCGGGCGGTGACGGGCCCTCACTTGTCTGAGCGCCGCCTCTTGTTGACGGACGCAGGCTTTGACTGCGTGGTCTGCTGCTTGGTCTTCTGCTGAGCTTTTGACGACTGACCCGCGTCTGGTTGTGGGTTCTTGGCCTTGACTTGGTCCGTCGAATGCATGAATAGTCCTGTACCAGGAGGCACAGGACTAACACTCCCCCCCACCAAACGACACTCAGTCTGAAGAAAGGGAGGAAGTGCCTCCGAGGGCGGGAAACCAGCAGTCTGAAAGTGATCCTCACGGGAATGAGGACGGGCGCCATTATGGTAATGAGCAATGAGGTCCTGGCGTGTTTGAAGTGCGTCAGGAGTGTTGAGCCCAAGGGCAGGATCGGCATCAATGAGGAAGTGAGAGCGCACCATGTCTTCTAGGGCAGCATGGGCGTCCGAAGGTACAAACTGGCACTCCATGAGTAGGCAGGTCTGGAGACCGAAGGCACTGACGCTGGCATTCGGATTGCAGTGAAAGATTGGACGCTGCCGATTTAAGGAGCTGAGCAGTATGCATTTAAGAGCAGCACAAAAACCAGCTTGACGGTGGACTGAAGGGTCTGGTGAGGTGGCGGCATTCTGCAAGAAGGTGTCAAGACCATGCAAAGCATCAGCAAGTCGTTGCCAACCACGCTCATTACCGATATAAATCCAATTCTCAGTAGTATCCAAGGTGGCATTATCCTCCCAATTGGAGCGTCTGACAAATCTGGGATCCCACCGGAGATCCGTCGAGATCTGAGGCGGAGTCGACCCAGCGTGGCCATCCAGGACCTTCGTCCAAAAGGGAAGACGCCAGTCAGAAGAGAGGAACCGTGGGCGTGGAGGGACTCCTAAGGAAGCATATGGAGAGGGAAGCATGCCTGTGTTCGTGGGTTGCAGAGCCATGTCCCTGAATTCTCTTACAAGATCCTGATCCAGAGCACGACACCAATGGTCCCACTCTGAAGTAGAGAGTAATTGATAGACAAGAGGATTGACCCAACCTGTTGGGATGGTCTTGCTTTACAGAAGTCCACGGAGTTGATTGTAGCCTCCCAAGTGCTGCATATAGATTTGGGCGAACTCAAGATCATCAGGATGCGCCAAATTTTTGTTTACCTGTTCCAATGTTTCAGCCTGCCACAGAGGTAAGTGCTGAGCAAGTTCAGGCATGTACTCCTGTTCAAAAGTCTGAGACTGAGCAGGATCCTTGAAATATGGGTTGGTTGCCGATAACAACCAAGCAGCATTGGAGTTACCTCGAAAAACACAATGGGCCTCATCTCGGAATTTATCATGGAGATCGGCCAGGTAGAAGTCATGAAAAACATAAGCCATTGGCTGAACAACGCGGAAGATGACTAATTCAGGATCTTCAGAATTAAGCTGATCAAAGACTAAGAGTGCACAAAATAAACCCTTGTCTTCTACAGAAAGATCCGGCCAGATCCGAAGGAAATCTGCACTTTTGAGTGACTGTTGATGAACATTGCCATTGGCCGCATACCACTTCAAAAGGAAAAGGTGCCGTCGGGCCACCACATAGTCAAGATAGCTGGAAGGAGTAGAGAAGTCCACAGGGATGTTGGTAGCAATGTCGATATATCCCTCCTGTTTGTTTTGAGCTTCTTCAGCAGATTGAACTGCTTGCTGGAGCTGATGTTCCAGGTCTCGGATCCGGTTCTCCTTTTCTAATAGAAGACGTGACTGATCACGGACCCGTTTATTAGGAAGCGTGGCGTGTGAAGAGGATTGCTCTGGAGTTTGGAGTCGAAGCGTGGCAAGCGCAGCGTCATCGATGACCTTCTGTTTCTGAGCTTCCGAAAGCTGATCCTGGATGGAGGTTAACTGAAGGGTCAGCGTGGAAATTTGAGCGTCAAGGGAGGTGAGTCGAGCGTCAAGCTCCGTGAGGTCATGAACTTGAGTGCGGTATTGGTGAGAGAGCTCCGTGTACAAGGTGTCGAGCTTAGCAATGTCTTTCTCCTTGTCACCCAGGAGGGTGTCTTTTGTCTGAATTTGCTCCAACAAATCCTGAATTGTGGTTTGGAGCTGAGCCTGTTGATCTGTAAGCAGGCTGATCTGATCCTGAGCATTTTTTAAATCGACACGGGCCTGTAATAGAGCCGCGTGCCTGTCTTGAAGAGTGGCCTCCAAGGTTTGAACTTGTGCAGTGGCAGCTTGAAGGTCTCTTTGAACTGCATCGGAAGCCTCCAGGGATGCCTGAACACCATTCATGAGGGCGTCCTGTGATGCTTGTAATTGCAGGGCGGCAGCTTGAACATCCTGCTGGAATTGATATAGAAGCTGGCGAGGATTTGGAGGTGCCCAGCCCTGTTGCTGCCTTGTTTGAGACTGTTGGGAGACATGACGGGAAGTGGAAGGTATGGTTTCAGTGGAGGAAGAGGAGACAGTGACATGCGTGGTCCGGTTTTGATCATGACCAGGGGAAGTCTGGCATAAAGGGACAGCCTGTTGGTTTTGATGCTGGGAATGCAGAGATTTCTGAGTGGAGGCGTGAGAAGTGGAAGGGCTCTCCTGAACAGGAAAATAATGACAGATGAGTGCCTGAAGATGGCCACCCACTGAAACTTCAGAGACAGAGGAGGGGGTAGCCCGAATGCGGTCGACTTCTTGAAGAAGGCGGTAGAACAACAGCTGTGGCCAATCAAGATGGAGATTGGAGTGGATGGCAGTGATGACTATATGATAAAACGGCTTATTGATATGGGTGTTCTTGATGGAATACCCAAGCAATTTGCGCCACAGAAACTTCACAAAAGTGTCATGTGACTTTGCAATATTTGTGAGGCGATGCTGGTTGGCTTGATAAACAGGAGCACCGAACTGAGTGACGTCCATGTCCTGTAAAGCAGCCCAAGATACAGAAGGTTTTTGCAAAGGAATACGGAATACCTCAGAAATTAAAGGCTGAAAATTGTGGTGCCATCGACCACCGTAGCGAATCCTTCTGGGCTGTTGACGATGTGAGCTATGAACTGCTGCAATTGCGCCGGATTTGGGGCCGGGAGCTCCATTTGTGAGAATTCGTAAAGCTTGTGGCGTTCCGCTACTTCCCGACTCGGACCAACAAGGGCCTCTCGAAAGGTGGGCGTTGAGAAAGACACAGACCCAAAAAGAGTCGCATCCCTTGGAGCAGAAGCTTGAAGTGTAGGAAATTTGGGTGCAGCCATGGCGAAGAACGTCGGAGCAGAAAGAACTGTGTGGAGAAGGCGGAGAGCAGAGAACAGAAGACGAAGGCGCAGATAGACGAAAAGATTTAGGGCGCGCAAGTGGAGGCGAAGGGGCATGATGAGGGCGAAACTGCAACCGTTGATGATGCCAGATGGCGAGAGATGCTAAGGAGGCGATTGAAAGGCAAAAATTTGGCTAAGTCCCCAAACAGTAAAGGGAGAAGCGAGATGAGACGTGAGAGAATGATCTGATGTGACAGTTGGCAAAAGGACGCACATTAATGTTCGACGGGCATGAAAAGAAAGAATGTCATTTAATGCTGGCAACTCGAAGTGGGATCTCATTAAAACGAATGTGTCAGAAGGTACCATGGCTAGATATGCGGCGGGAGAAAAGATTCCCCATTTAGAAACAGCCTTGCATTGCAACCACGTTGGCGAATTGTCTGATTGGTCCACGTCGACAGGGAGGTCCTCGGTTGGCTATATAAGACGAACATTGAGCGAAGCGGAGACATCCGATGGCGCTCAGTATGTCTGCTGCTGGTTTGCATTACAAGTGCACTATGCCTTCAAACTGTCTGGAGTGGATTACGTGCAAGATGGATTGTCTGGACCTCTGGCGTTGCCACAACCGTAGCCTGGCCATGGACGGGTGGTGTGCCGGGATGGCTGAGCATCCCGATCCGAAGACCAACGGGATGGAGGTGATTCTGCACCTGCGCTGGGACCCGGAGCAGAATTACTACCACATCCTGCGTATCACCTCTGCTCCTAACCCGAAGTAGGGGTTTTTCTTCTTAGGACTTAGTAGATAGGGCTCTGAGCCCGTTCTTGTAAATAGGGCACTGCCCGTAGCAGAAATAGATGGGCGCTGCCCACATTTTGTAAAAATTCCCTCTATATAATATAAATATGCCGCCAGTTAGTCACTATCTGTTGTGTTTGTGTCTGGAGCAGCATCTGTTGTTTGATTTTCACTTTCTGGTGTATGAAATTGTTTGAGGCGGAAGCCATTAACCAGTGTAGGTAATGGAGTGCCATCTAATTCAGCCAGTTGGAAAACGCTGGGTTGCACCACTTGAACAATTTTATAAGGGCCAAGCCATCGAAACTTTAACTTGCCTGGAAAATTTTTGTAACGAGAATCATAAAGAAGAACCAAATCTCCACTACCACCCCAAAAATGGGTCCACATGTTGTTTTTCAGTGTCTTTTTTGCAAAAAAACAACACCAAAAAACTACGTGTTGTTTTTTGTCCGGATTTGCTAGAAATGACGTGTAGTTTTTAGCAAAATTTTTATACATGTAGTTTTTTTCAAAAAAAGTCTACACATAGAATTTTGTCAAAATTATCTACGCGTAGAAATTAACATGTGTTTCTACATGTTGTTTTTTAAAAGTAGCTATAGTTTTCAAGTGTTGTTTTCCTAAAAAGTGGACATGTCATTCTCAATAAACTTAAAAGGTCCACATGTTGCTTTTAACTGTTGTTTTGCAGAAAAACAACACTGAAAAACCACGTAAAAATTTTTGTCCGACTTTGCTAGAAACTACACGTAGGTTTCTGGGTTTTTTTCTTAGCTATATTGTTTCCAAGTGTTGATTTTCACAAAAAATGATATGTGGTTACTCAAGAATAGCTGTTGTTTTCCAATAATGTTTTTCTGATGAGAAGGAATTTTGATATATAGTTTTACATACAAATCACATGTAGTTCTTTATAAAAGTAAAGACCTTTAGGTGTTGTTTTTCCAAAACAATATATGCCGTGGTTTTAAAAACATAATAAAGGACACGGTTCTAAATGACGCCGTTTTAAAAACAACATGATGAATTGTTTTTTTTATAAAGGACGTGGGTGTAAAAACAACATGATGTTGGAAAGAGGAAAACTTAGGAATAACTCAATTTCATACTCAATTTCCTAATATATTTCCCCTTCAATTTGAGGGTAGGGCTCCAAAACAACAGTATATAAAAGCCATAAAATCCACAAATTCCATTGTTTTACAAGAATAAAAGCTGTAGCTACCATTGTTCTTACTAATTTTCTATGGTTATCCATAGAAAAAGAAAATGTTTATGTTTCAGACCAAGCTTCGCCATTACAAATCCAAGCCAGGCCTGAATCCAAAGTCAAGAAATTCGCTCCAATACAGATTGAATAAAAAACCCTTCCAGATCGGGTCTGCATTAGCACAAATTGGGATGTGGGTTCCCACAAAACAGAGGCAGCGAGGGCTTGGACAAATGGGTATACCGCAGGACTCTATTGTGATGATATTTGTGTTTGTGCTTAAGCAAAAGCACCAAATTTTGTCAATGCAACACACTGCAACATTCATCACTATATTCGGAGTGCATGCACCGAATCCTAACCGCCATAACTGATCAAATTCCGATCAACATAATATCTAGAACCATGAATCCATCTCCAACTTGTAGATAAATATGATGAAGCTGCCTCTGGCAGTACATGGATGCTGCTTCAGGCTCTAAAACTATTCGCAAACTATGAGCGTTTGTAGATGAATCCTTGCAGTCTTATTTGGCTTCTACCATTCCGGCCATTTCACAGCACACTTGCATTTTCTGTTTAGCACCCTCATCCCAAATTGCAGGCACCGTTATGCACCATTGCACATCCCGCTTCACAAAATGCTTCCCATATTTTTCCTTCAAATGATTCACAATATACTCCGACATGCATTTTAGATAGTCGGAAACAAGTCTCTCCGCTGAGAGCCCAAAAGGCAGCGCTTCTTTTGTGGAACCAGTGGCCAATAAGAGCTTGAACTTGGTAGCAAATACAGCTCCATTTTGACGAACTATAGTTATTGCTGATGCCAAATCATTTTGCTCCAGATTAACAGAGGCATAGCCAAAAGCCAGTTCCTTTTATGGCCTCTGTGTAAGCCAAAAGTGCAGGCCAGCCCCAAGCCTTTAGCTCCAGTGTCCATATCAACAGATTCCGATGAGTTTCTTGTTGTCCAGGACTAAGCCGTATTTTGGTTTTGATAGTTCGAAACTCTGTTCCATTCTAAAGCATCACGCATGGTTCAGACGGCCGACCCAAAAGCACAAATCAATAGCAAACTGCCAGGATCTCAGGGTAGGCCATATCTGGCCTTCTTTGCAGGACAAATGCATGGATCAGTGAGGCTAATACTGATAAAATACTGGACAAATGACACTGATCCGGCAATGAAAATCTATTCAAAACTATGAATCCGGCAGAAAAGACAGATCCGGATCTTTGAAGAAAAACAAAGGAGGTCCAGCAGAACATGATCAGAAGCTAAGAAGTCGGAGAATGGCCAGGAATCTGAATTTTAGAAAAGAAGAAGGGGATTGGGGCGCGCCAAAAAAGCCCGCCGCCTACCGCCAAAAGGTTCGACCAATGAGACAGGAAGACGAGGATCGAGATCTAAGCCCTTGGTTTATTTTTCATCCGACGGCCCTTATAAGTTTCACATAATATTAGAATTCAAACTTTTCAATAGACCTTTTTCCAATTCGAACTTATAAAAAAAAGCCCCTTGTGAATAGATAAATACTCTTATTGAATATATAGACGTAATATATTATTGAATATATTATATTGTGCAAATGATATTTAGATGGTCAATGGCTGATCGTCACTTGTAACTCAATATCTTCTAGGTTGTTTTCAATTCCAATAGCTCTGATAGCACAGGCATTGCAACCTCTTCCAGACTTGTTCATTTCTTGTTTCTGATTGACTGCCCCACATTTATCATCCCGAGAATTGATTATTTGAATTTCCCTTATTGCTTTTTGTTCATATCAATGTGTCGTTGGTCCAGGTACATCTACATTCTAAAATCATAGCTCAACTCAAATTTGAAAATCTTAGCTATTGGAAATTAATCATAATAAGCCCTAGGTTAATTCATGCAGGTGCAAATAATCACTTCAACCTAAATAATAAACTCTCTACGCACCTTTGTAATTCATGAATGTCTCAGGTAATTGTCTATGAATATAAACCATAGATAAATTTGCAAATACTCAGACTTATCCATGTCTCAGGTCATCTAGAGTTTTAAACTCTATTCAATGTTCTCTGCGCGCTTCCAACATCCAATATAATATAACATGACAAATTCCTGCATGCCATTCATGCATTAGCATTAGCATTAGCAAGGGAATCTAGGGGCATCCTGGTGAACATGCTTCTTCTAAGAAGTTAAATTGGCTTAGGAAATTCTATATTTTTATATCCCTTCGTGTTTTGCCATGTCATCACCATAGGTGCCAACTCACATGTTCATGCCATGTCATCGCCCATAATTTTTGAAAAAGTCATCTTTTCAAAAATTATGAAGTTCGGTTTCTTTTTCTTATGACACCTCGTCATTTCCAGTGCCACATCACCTTGCTTGCCACTATTACCTACTTATCTCACTCAAAAAACACTCTTTTTTTTTTCTTTTGTACATTGGCCTAGTCATTTTCTATCTAACGTGCATAAAATGCTTAGTCATCACATCACACGCCACACCATCCAAAGAAATGCCATGTCACCATGGAGAAATATGTTAATGCTGAAAAATTGTCTATGCAAATTCTTCATTTTTTCACGTCAAGTCTCATCTTTGCCACCTCACCAAAATCATGCCATGGCATTTCCCATAATTTTTGCAAATGCACACCTTCTTAAAAAGAAAGTAGTTTGCTTGCTCCTTTGATGCCAACTCACATGTTCATGCCATGTCATCACCCATAATTTCCGCAAAAGTCACCTTTTCATATTTTGCGACCTCAAGTCTCATCTTTGCCACCTCACCATAATCATGCCATGGCATCTACCATAATTTTTGCAAATGCTCACCTTCTTAAAAAGAAAGTAGTTTGCTTGCTCTTTTGATGCCACATCATCATTTCTATATCATTGCTCGCAAATGAGTGGAGAAAATTGAAATTTGCAAAAGTTGACATGTGCATGATGATGTGGCATGCCATTGGTGACATATCATGCCAAGTAAGCAAGGCAGAGCCAATTCACAGTTTTAGAGTAGGGGAGATGCTCATCCGTCGCTAGGACCTTCAAAGTGGACTTTTGGGGCAAGTTGCTTCCGGGGAGGTTTTAAGGATCCTTCTTCTAACGTCCACACCCTATCCCTTGCCAAACTCCTCTACCAAAAATTCCAAAGGTTGTCATATTTACTGCAAATCCAAGTCATCATGTCCACATCACCAATTTGCCATGTTACAACATGCTCCACACGTGGGCTCTTACATGCCACGCAGGGTCCAACATCAAATTTAGAAGTCAACAACTTCAAATTTGGAAGACCTCATGGTATTTGGTTCCACATTCCTAGCCATTTCCCTCATTTCTACCTCCATATCCTATTTTACCCCTTTCGTTCTTATCATGCCATAAATCCACCTTTGTAGCACTTTTTGCCTAGACCAATTCTCTATTTTTTCGTATATAACCCCTTGAGTCACTTAATTTCACCACTTCTAGCCCTTATATTTCTTGTCTCGAGGTCTTACACCCTAATCCTTCGTCAAAACATTCATATGGCCATATCTTATTTATTGTCTCCAATTTCCATCAAGGATCGATATCCATAAATTCCATTTGTATGATGTATGTCTATTACCATTGCTCGTCCCTATTCCTTCCCCCTTCTCCAAACTCATATTGCAGACTTTTGCATGTTGTCTTGAGATTGTTCTTGACTGTTTTGTGCAAATCAATGCGCAAAAAATACTCCTTGTGATCAAAATTGCAATTTGACCATTCGACTTGTGACCATTCACTTGCAGAATTTTTTATCCAATTTGGACTCGTTTTTCTCCATCATTCTAGTTCCAAATCAGGCCAAATTTTTTCCCACATGTTTTTAAAACTTTTCTCTGGTAGTCATTTCAAAAACCATGCAAAATTGTTTAGTAGAGCTCGAGATATCATCATTTGAGTGTGCAGACCTTGTTTTGTCTCGGGAAAGTGCACTGGTCAAATTTTTGTCCAACTTTGAACCCGATTTTCTCAGACATCCCAGATCCAAATTGAGCAAAAAAATTTCCCACATCTCACGACAAATTTTCACTGGTTGCTCCTCCAAAAACCATTTGAATAAAATCAGTACAACTCGAGATATTTAGATCTAAGTGCAACTACCTCATTTTGCTAATGCAATTGATGCCTTTTGCATAATTTTGGGCAAAGATTGGTTGCCTTAAACAACCTGGAGATTCTAGAACACCATATGCATATCAAAGCATGTGAATGAACTAACACACCTGTATACACGTATCCCCAAATGATTCGTTGGGCATGGGAGAGGAAGACAAGCATATGATCAGATTTTTCAGGGTGCATTAGAATCTATGACAATGTCAATAATTCCAACTTTTTTAAGCGCTTCTATTCAAAACAATCTGTATACAATTAGCTCTTGAATTCTAATTGCCATAGTGGGAGGAAAATAGATCCAAACTCATGTCCGTCAGTTCCTATTGCTTCGCATCTTCAACTGCAACTTCTCCACTATGTCCCAAGTGCAACTGATCAAAACTCAATCTTCATAACGTAAAACCTACAATAACCTAGCAACATACATGGTTTACGTTTCGGAGGCCGAAACGCGGTTGTTTTTATAGATAACTAGGTGCATGATTTTTGAACATGCATGCAGAGCTATGGCGATAGAAATAACAGAGTTTGTATCTATCGGCCATCCCGAACGATCCCAACAATCTTGCTACTGCAAAAGGCGCTCTTAACTTCTAATTGCCACACTGGAGGGAGGATAAATCCAAACCCCATTCCGTCTCCTGGGGTCTGGCCTCTCACCGCAGCCGCGCAAAGTCCTACCCTTGTTTGACTTAGGGAAGGTGCCAACGCTTCTGTCAGATCCAATCAGAGAGAGACGTAGAGAAGAAGAAGAAGAAGAAGAAGAAGAAGAAGAAGAAGAAGAAGAAGAAGAGATTTTGACGTCACGCCACAAGGCAGCGTCCTATCGGACATGTGACACTTTACAACACACCCAGATGGGTCCTGGCCCCACCACTTTACATTGCTGAAGTGGGTCCTTCCCCCACCAACTTTACATTACATGGCCACTTTCACAACGAGGCGTGGAAGGGAGGGAACGAGGGAGGAAGGGAGAGCAGGTGGCATGTTTGGACCACCTTGGCATGTTGGAGCCTGGTGGCATTCCGAAGCCTAGGTGGCATGTTTGAGCCACCTTGGCATGTTGGACCCTAGGTGGCACGTTGGAGCTTGCGTGGCATTTTGGAGCCTAGATGGCATGTTTGAGCCACCTTGGCATGTTGGAGCCTAGGTGGCATGTTGGAACCCGCATGGCATGTTTGAGCCACCTTGGCATGTTTGAGTCTAGGTGGCATGTTGGAGCCCACGGCACGTTTAAGCCATCTTGGCATGTTGGAGCCCACGTGGCATGTTTGAGCCACCTTGGCATGTTTGAGACTAGGTGGCATGTTGGAGCCAAGGTGGCATGTTTGAGCCACATTGGCATGTTGGAGCCCATGTGGAATGTTTGAGCCACCTTGGCATGTTTGAGCCTAGGTGGCATGTTGGAACCTGTGGCATGTTTGAGCCACCTTGGTATGTTGGAGCCTAGGTGGCATGTTGGAGCATGTGTGGCATGTTTGAGCCACCTTGGCATGTTGGAGCCTAGGTGGCATGTTGGAGCTCGCGTGGCATGTTTGAGCCACCATGGCATGTTGGAGCCCACGTGGCTGGAGCCACTTTGGCATGTTTGAGCCACCTTGGCATGTTGGAGCCTAGGTGGCATGTAGGAGCTTGTGTGGCATATTTGAGCCACCTTGGGATGTTTGAGCCTCAGGTGGCGGGGCTTGAGCCTAGGTGGCATGTTGGGAGCCAGCGTGGCATGTTTGAGCCATCTTGGCATGTTTGAGCCTAGGTGCATGTTGGAGCCTAGGTGGCATGTTTAAGCCACCTTGGCATGTTGGAGCCTAGGTGGCATGTTGGAATCCACATGGCATGTTTGAGCCACCTTGGCATGTTAGAGCCTCGGTGGCATGTTAGACCCCGCGTGGCAGTTTTGAGTTTCCTTGGCATGTTTGACCCACCTTGGCATGTTGGAGCCTAGGTGGCATGTTGGAGCCATCTTGGCATGTTTGAGTCTAGGTGGCATGTTGGAGCCTAGATGGCATGTTTGAGCCACCTTGGGATGTTGGAGCCTAGATGGCATGTTGGAGCCCGCGTGGCATGTTTCAGCCACCTTGGCATGTTTGAGTCACCTTGGCATGTTGGAGCCTAGATGGCGTGTTGGAGCCCACGTAGCATGTTTGAGCCACCTTATCATGTTTGAGCCACCTTGGCATGTTGGAGCCCGCGTGGCATGTTTCAGCCACGTTGGCATATTTGAGCCACCTTGGCATGTTGGATCCTAGGTGGCGTGTTTGAGCCCACGTGGCATGTTTGAGCCACCTTGGCATGTTGCAGCCTAGGTGGCATGTTTGAGCCACCTTGGCATGTTGGAGCCCTGTTGAAGCCTAGGTGGCATGTTGGAGCCCACGTGGCATCTTTGATCTACCTTGGCATTGTTGTGTCTCAAAAAACCATACTTCCTTAAAAAAAACATCTACTTAGAAACTACACATAGTTATAAATCACACCTGAAAAAACCATACTTCTTTAAGAAATAAGTGTTTAAAAACTACGCGTAATTATAAACCACCAAAAAAACTATACTTCCTTAAAAAACAAACACTTAAAAACTACACCTACTTATGAACCACACCTTAAAAAACTATACTCTATTAAAAAACAAGTACTAAAAAATTACACGTAATTATATAAACCATACCTCAAAAAAACCATACTTCCTTAAAAATAGCTTCTTAAAACACTTATAAACCACACCTCAAAAAACCATACTTCTATAAAAAACAGCTACTTAAAAACTACACCCACTTATAAACCACACCTCAAAAAACAACACCTCAACTTAAAAAATCACACCACTTTAAGAAAACCATACTTCCATAAAAAATAGCCACTTAAGAACTACACCCACTTATAAACCACACCTCAAAAACCCATACTTCTTTCCAAAACAGCTGCTTAAAAACTACACTCACTTATAAACCACACCTCAAAAAACAACACCTAGACTTAAAAAATCATACCACTTCAGAAAACTATACTTCCTTAGAAAACAGCTACTTAAAAACTACACCTACTTATAAACGACACCTTAAAAAACCATATTTTCTTAAAAAATAGATACTTAAAAACAACACCTTATTATAAACCACACCTCAGAAAACAACATCCTCTTAAAAACAACTCATCTTTAAAAAAAAAACTACACTTTCGCAAAACAAAACCACACCTAAAAAAAAAACCACACCTTCAAAAAAAAAAGCTATAGCTCCTTAAAAAAAACCTACACCGTCTTCTTAATAAACCACACCTCCACATAACCACATGTAGAGTTTTTTGAACAACAGTTCATCCAACTGTTCCAATTGATAAACCCTTTCTTTGAGTGCAGCAGGCGGATTATGGGCTGTAGCCAGTTGAAAACGGAGGGTAGGAAGAATGTATTCAAAAGGCATGAGAGCTTCTTGACCGTAAACCAACTTGAAAGGAGTGTGACCAGTCGCGATTTTGAAACAAGTATTGTAAGCCCAAAGAACTGTAGGAAGTTTGGTTTGCCAGTCAGTGCGAGAAGCGTCACAAATTTTCTTGAGAATTGTGACCAGAGTTTTGTTAGTGCTTTCCGCCAAACCGTTCCCTTGAGGATAGTAGGGTGTGCTCTTGTGATGATGGATCAGTAGATAATCCGTTAGCTCCTTTATGGTATGATTGATAAAATGGACACCTCGATCACTGACCAGCTCCGTGGGGCAGCCAAAACGCGTGATGATTTGCTGATAGATGACCTTGGCTGTGCTTGCCGCAGTGTTGTCTGGAAGTGCGCAAGCTTCCGCCCATTTGGTAGCGTAGTCAGTGAGAACCAGTATGTAGCGGGCACGGGTGTGCCGCGCAGGAGGATCAATGGGTCCCACAAAATCCATCCCCCATTTGCTGAAAGGGAGGGGCGTGGCGACCGGCGTCAATGGAAGAGCGTCACGGGCCGTGGGCCTTCCCACACGCTGACAAGCATCAAACGTGCGGGCGTGGGCGTGAGCGTCTTTGAAGAGCGTGGGCCAAAAATAACCTGCAAGAAGGATTTTGCGTGCCGTGGTGTCACCATGAAAATGACCACCACCGAGCCCTTCATGGGCTTCTCGGACAATGTCTGGGACCTCATGAGGGAGAACACAGCGTCGAAGGACAGTATCCTTTCCCCTTTTGTAAAGATGGCCTGCAACCATGGTGTAGTCACGGACCTCGCGGAGAATTCGGCGTCGACGGGATTGACGCTTGGCTGGAGAGAGCGTGGCGTCCTCTGGTGGAAGAGCGCCTGTGAGGAGATACTGTTGAAAGTTGTGGAACTAATGTGGCGTTGCCGTGATGAGAAAGAGTTGAGCGTCAGGAAAGGCGTCTGAGACTCCAGTGGAGGGATCGTCTGTGTGGATGCGTGAAAGATAATCCGGGACAACATGAGATTTGCCTGCCTTGTGAACAATTTCAAAAGGTGCAAATTCTTGCAGAAGGAGGACCCAACGAGCAATGCGGCCCGTGGGCGTGGATTTGTTGATCAAATAAAGGAGTGCTTAGTGGTCAACAAAGAATTTGATCTGACTGCCTAAAAGATAGTGACCGAAGCGTTGGACACAGAAAATTAAACCCAAGGCTTCACGCTCTGTGGCAGAGTAGTTGCGCTCAGCAGGATTGAGTTTTCTGCTGGCATATCGGTTTGGTTTATCAGTGTGCGCATCATATTCTTGAGAAAGAACAGCTCCAATAGCGAACGCCGAGACATCTACATGGACGTGAAAGGGCTTGTCCCATTGAGGAGGAACAAGAACCGGGGCTTGAGTAAGCAAAAGCTTCAACTGTTGGAAGGCAGCATCCGCCTGGGAATTCCAAGCCCAGGTGGATTCATCACCCGTGAGTTTATGAATGGGATCTGCAATGGCTGCAAGTCCAGGAATGAAGGTGGAGTAGTAATTTACCTTACCCAGGAAAGAGCGTGTCTCCTTGATATTGGCGGGTGCTTGAGCCTTGAGCACACAACTGATTTTGGCAGGATCCGTGGTGATACCTGATTTGCTGACAACGTGTCCTAACAGAACACCTGAGGTGACGCAAAAGGTGCATTTCTCGGGATTGAGACTAATGCCGGACTCATCACATTTCTGAAAGACGAGTTCCAATTTATCCAAATGGTCAGCCATGGAACTGTAGGCAGAGAAGTCATCTTGAAAAATTTGCAAGAAGGGATTTTCCTTCATAAAATCATGAAAAACTGAGAGCATGATGCGTTGAAACGTTGATGGAGAGTTTGATAATCCAAAAGGAACCACCTTGTAGGCAAAAGTGCCCCACGGGGTAGTGAAGGTAGTTTTGAGTTGATCAGATTCTTTGATTGAGATCTGATTGTAGCCAGAAAAACAATCCATGAAGGAGTACATCTCATGTCCAGCGACCTCTTCCAGAACCTGGTCTATGAAGGGAAGTGGAAAATGATTACGCTCCGTGGCCTGATTTAGTTTCCGGTAGTCCACGCAAACGCGGATCTTTCCATTGTGTTTGAGTGCAATGACGATGGGGCTCACCCATTCAGAATGTTTGACCTCATAGATCAAACCTGCAGCAAGGAGTTTGTCAATTTCTGCCTTGACGCGATCACGGTAATTGGGGTTGAGCCGGTACTGTCGTTGCTACACAGGACGTGCATCGGATTTGGTAGGAATGGTGAGTTCCCCCAAGGTTTTGTTGATTCCCCGAAGGTCTCTTTAGCTCCAGGCGAAAATGTGTTTGAACTTTTTGAAGAGGGTGACGGCCCTGTGACGATAGGGTGTCGGAAGATTGGCAGCAATGCGGACAGGCTGATTGTTGCCCACGTCCACAATCTCGACTTCAGGAGTCTGTATATGTGGGATAACTTCCGTGTCTTGGACAATATGAGCAGGAGGTTGAAACATGACAGGATGCGTGGCGCTCTGCGTGATGAAGAAGAGAGGTTGCTGATTTTCTTCAAGCAGAGGTTGCTTCATGACAGCGTGTACATCAACCGGAGCAGGAGGAAGTTTGGTATCTGAAAAGTGATCAACACGTTGGATGCGATTGCAAGGAGCCAGGTATGGGTCTAGCAAGGCAGCCACAGCCTGGTCCTGATCAAGAGTCATTTCGCCCCAAGGGTCAGCATATTCGGGGTAGGATGACAGAGGCAGACTCGCAGGTGGAGCCTGAACTTGAAAGATATTCTAGGCGTCCTCAGAATCGGTGTCGGAGAGAGATGGTTCAGCATGGTCGACGGAAATGATCTTGCCGGTTTCCAAGTCCATAGTGGCATTGAGGTGACCATCTGTGGTGACTAACTGATCCGTGGCCCAGTAATGGATACTCTTGGCCTGGCGGAGAAAAGGTCTTCCAACCAACATTTCATAATCACCTGGATCTTCTCCAGCCTTCCAAACACCAAATTCTAAGAGGAATCGGAGATCACCAATGTTGATGTGAAGAAGAGGTGTGATGCCTTGAGGTCTCGTGATATGGCCATTAGCCAATTTGATGTCATATGGGGCACGATAGAGTTGCTTGATGCCCATTTGTTTGCGAAGTTTATCCGTGATAAGATTAACTGCGCTACCTCCGTCAATTTGAACATGGTTGACTTGTTGATTGCCCACCGTGGCATGAACCGTGGGTGTAGAGGTAGCAACAGCCCCAACCAAAACGGTCAGGAGTGGTAACTGGTCCTTGAGAGCAGGACAGAGTTTCAAAATTGTTGCCAGACTTAAAGGAATTTTGATTTTTGCCAGCTCCTCTTGGAGTTCCAGAGGCACATGAGAAAAAGGATCTGCTGGATCCACAGGTGCTGGAGTGCGTGGTAATGAAGCAGCAACTTCTTTGAGTAGGTCAACCTCTGCAGCAATATTCGGATATGTCTGAGAGCGTGGAGTTTGAGATGTGGAAGATGCTTCTTGTCTTTGTTGAGCTCTGGTGGTGGCATGAACATTAGCCAACGTGCGGCCTTCAGCAGCTTGCATGAGGTTCAGAATGCTTTGGCGTACTTTAGGCATGACATGAGGCATGAGTTTTTCCAAGTCAGGTGCAAAGTGAACCTTTTTGTCCTCGTCATGAGGGATTGTGTCGACTGCAAAGGCAGGTTGCGTGCCATGAGGAAGAATGGTTAAGGGACGTGATGCCCTAGTCTGGCGTGAAACCAAACCAACCCAATTTGACGGCTGGACTGGAGGATTAAGAGCCTGGAAAATTTCTTCCTGTGCTTGTTGATCCATCTGAGGTTGATTGGCAGGAGCTGGTTGATAGCGTGATTGCTGAGGCGCGCGAGGTGGCTTCCGAAGAACGGGACGCGGGCCTTGTTTGCCATTGGCAATCCAAAGTTGGTAAGCCGTGAGGCGGACCGAGGAGGAAGCTGCACCTGCACTTGTGGAAGCTGAGGACATGCCGTGGTGGTATGACCCCATTCGTGACAGTGATAACACTGAGCTTTAGAAGGATCAAAAGGGGGGCGTGTGTTGGGTCCCCGTTGTGGCTCCTGCTGCTGATAGAGTTGATTGGGTGGAGCCTGTAGTGGTTGCGGCTGATATTGCGATTGTTGCTGAGGTGTTGTTTGCACTTGATAAACCAGCTTGTTGCGGAAAGGTGTAGGATGAGTGCGTGTGCACTCTTCCGTGGCATGATTGCACATGTTGCATCTTTTACAATGAGGCGGGCCATTGGTGGAGTTGCACTCATTTGCCAAGTGGCCTTGATATTTGCGTGATATGGCACCGGATCCGACAAGCATATTGCTGATTGGCGTGTTGAGGTTGGACGGCGATCCCGGGGAACCATGACCGGTGGAATGAAAGGGAGCTCTGAAAAGAGCCACGCCCACGGGAGGAAACATTGTGAGTGATTGATAAGGTCGATAGCTTTGCTCCAAAGTCTTGGTATGGGTATTGATCATGAGTCTGATAGCTGGAGGAAGGTCTTGGAGAAACCAGACCAAGATCTGGCTCTGTGTTGGGTACTCCTTGAGTTTGCTGAGCAGAATGTGAAGTCGATCTGCAAAATCCCTGGCGGACTCCGTGGGCTCTTGTTGAAGGTCATTGAGTTGCTTGAGATGAAGTTGATCATCATCCGTGGTTCCATAGTGAGAAAGAAAAGCAGTTTTCATTTCTGACCAATCTTGTTTCCAGTGGCTTTTGTTGGACATAAGCCATTGATGAGGAGAGCCACGCAGTGTGGTGGAAAAGATATGGAATTTCAGTTGAGGTTGTGCATGACCATTTAGGACAGCCAGAGCCTCAAATTCTTCCATGTGGGCCTGAGCACTTTGGTCTAAAGGTTTGCCTTTCGTGTTGCCAAAGGTTGGATAGGTCAGCTTAAGGGTCTGAAAGGTAGAGGTGAAAGTGCTTGGCTGGACAGGAACTGGATAGGGATTGTATTGAGGTGGAGTTGGAGGTGGCATGGTGCCTGAAAGACCCTGATGAAGGGGTGACTGAGGGGGAGGTACTGAAGGTGCCTGAGCATTGGTTTTGAGGTCGGTAAGGTTGTAAACAGGGAGAGTGGTGGGAAATGTAGGGAAGGGAAATTCCTGGGGAGGAGCAAAAGAGACATGTGGATATCCCTGTCCGCCCGGAGGAGATGATGGTTGTGAAGGTAGAGGCGTATGGCCAGAAGAATGATGGATGTAGGCATGTTCGGGGGTATGAAAGTAAGGTTGAGAAGGAATGTGGCCTCCCTCAATGTCATAAGCAGATCCATACATGTCGCGAACAGCTTTCCTTCGATGATGGCGCTCCAAGCGAGACGCCGTCTGGGAAAGAAGTTCTTCTGGCGTGAAGTTTCGGGCAGACATGGCGACAGAAGAAAGGAAAATCGAATCAGACCCGGCAGCGGCGACAGTGTTTGGGGTCTGGGTTCGGGAACTCCTGCAAGACAGCCCTCTGTGAGGATCCGTGGATCTAACAGGAGAATCTGGGGACTATGTCACGCGGGATTTGCAAGAAGAGAACAAGAAAGAGAAAACAGAACAAAAGAGAACAATGAGATCAAAATGATAAGCTTCCTTGATATCAATGATGATGATACATGAGCTCTCGCAACCGAGAGAAAACTGAAGTGAGACAAGACTCAAAACTCATCTAAAAACTCATGTGCTAGCTCTACTCATATATAGAGTACAATGGCCTTTGGCCCAATATAGACACTCTAACTGATCTCGATGCCGACTCCTGGAAGGAGGCCTGATTTGCAGGAATGCTGGCGGTGCCTCTTGAAGTGCCTAGAATCACGCTGACGCTGACGCGGGCGGTGGCGGGCCCTCACTTGTCTGAGCGCCGCCTCTTGTTGACGGACGCAGGCTTTGACTGCGTGGTCTGCTGCTTGGTCTTCTGCTGAGCTTTTGACGACTGACCCGCGTCTGGTTGTGGGTTCTTGGCCTTGACTTGGTCCGTCGAATGCATGAATAGTCCTGTACCAGGAGGCACAGGACTAACATGACTCCGTGGGCTCTTGCTGAAGGTCATTGAGTTGCTTGAGAAGAAGTTGATCATTATCTGTGGTGCCATAATGAGAAAGGAATGCCGTTTTCATTTCAGGCCAACTCTGTTTCCAGTGACTTTTGTTGCCCATTAACCACTGATGAGGGGTGCCTCGGAGCGTGGTTGAAAAGATATGAAATTTGAGTTGTGGTTGCGGATGACTATTCAGAATGGCCAAGGCTTCAAATTCCTCCATGTGGGCTTGAGCACTCTGATCCAAAGGTTTATCTTTAGTGTTGCCAAAAGTTGGATAAGTCAGCTTCAAATTATGAGTGGGAGATGAAGGCGGAACTTGCGCATAGACAGATGGATTTGGTGGAGAATATGCAGAAGCATAGAGGGGTGGAACAGCCTGGGACTGAGAGCAAGGGGGTGGGACTGAAAAACCCGGTGGTCCATAGAAAGTAGCATCAGGGGGGGAAGGTTCATGAGAGCCCTCCTCATTAGGCTTGAGATCAGTGGTTTGGTAAACAGGAAGAGCATTCTGAAAGGATGGAGAAGACTGAAATTCGTGAACGTGGGGAGGGCCAAAGGAGACTTGATGGTAGCCCATCCCAGCAGGAGGTGAAGAAGGTTGTGACGGCTGAGGGGTGTGGCCTGAAGGTATATGAATATAGGTGCTCTCTGGAGTCTGGAAATAGTGAGGCGTGGGCTGAACAGGGGTATGTTGTGGGGACTGAGGTTGAGAGCAATGCCTGCACACAGGGGGAGACCCTGGTCGAGAATGAGCACGAGGGGTAGGCGGTGCCGACTGAGCCCTGGAGCGGACACGACCACCCTCAATGTCATAGGCAGAATCATACATATCCCAAACAGCCTCGCGGCGTTGATGGCGCTCCAATCGAGCCGCCGTTTGACAAAGAAGTTCTTCAGGGGTGAAACCTCTAGCCGACATGATGGGAAGAAAGAAAAAAGAAAGATCAGACCCGGCAGCGGCGACAGTGTTTGGGGTCTGGGTTCGGGAACTCCTGCAAGACAGCCCTCTGTGAGGACCCTTGGATCTAACAGGAGAATCCGGGAGCTATGTCACGCGGGATTTGCAAAAGGAACAAAGGAAAAGAGAAAAGAAAGCAGAAGAGAACAAATGAGACAATAATGAGAACAACTTCCTTGATGTCAACGAAGGTACATGAACTCTCGCAATCGAGAGAAAACTGAAGTGAGACAAGACTCAAAACTCATCTAAAAAACTAGAGTGCTAGCTCTACTCATATATATAATACAATGGCCTTTGGCCCAATATAGACATTCTGACTGATTTCGGTGCCGACTCCTGGAAAGGAGGCCTGATTTGCAGGAATGCTGGCGGTGCCTCTTGAAGTGCCTGAAATCACGCTGACGCCGACGCGGGCGGTGACAGGCCGTCACTTGTCTGAGCGCCTCCTCTTGACGGCAGGCGTGGCCTTTGACTGCGTGGTCTGCTTGGTCTTCTGTGGGGCCTTTGACGACTGACCTGTGCCTGGCTGTGGATCCTTGTCCTTGACCTGGTCCGTCGTATGCACGAATAGTCCTGTACCAGCACGTACAGGACTAACACCTCATATTGAAGTCTGCTGCTTCTTGTCTCATCTCTTGCAATTGCAGCAAATCATCCATCCTATTATGCACTTGATTTGGAGTTGGAACTTCTCCCAAATTCTCATAATAAGGTAGCTCTACAAATGAACATAAAGGAATGTCCAAATGAATAGGCATCACAACTTGCACTCCATAAACCAATTCAAATGGTGTAAATCCTGTAGCCAACTTGTAAGTACACCTGAAACTCCATAAGGCACTTGTCCAGGCTTCATGCCAATTTCTTTGATTATCCTTCACTGTTTTGGCCAAGATAGCTTTCAGAATTTTGTTAGTAGACTCAGCTTGCCCATTGCCCTGTGGATAATAAGCAGAAGCTTGCACATGTTGAACACCAATATTTTCTGTTAACTGAGCTACTACTTTCCCCATGAAATGAGTTCCCCGATCTGACAAAAGAATGGTTGGAACACCAAACCGAGAAATAAAATTGTGATAAAGAAAGCTTACTGTGGTATTTTCTGTAGCATGTTTTGCTGGAATTGCTTCTACCCACTTCGTAAACATGCATGTGGCTGCCAAGATCTTTTATTATAAAATTATAGTGAATGTCTGTTGTGAATGTCGCCCTAAATCGGACGGCTGAGATCATTCGTGGCTTAGATCAGAAGGTTTCTGTGATTTCTAACCCTAAAAATCCTTTTTCCCTATCGTGTTTCCAAGACCATGGCAACCATCGAGCTTCCTCCCATCAATTCCGGTTAGGTAGAGGCGCCGAATCGTGTTTTCCAAGACCATGCCTTGCATGCCTTGCGGTAGACATGGCAAGCAAAACTTGATTACCTATTCTTTCGGTGGACACTGGAGTTCGGCTATGTAGGCAAGGCAATCTGTAGCAATTTCGGGGCAGACTATGGCAGAATCGAGGATTCTCTGGCAGAAATCCGGGCGACTTTCTAAAATCATTCAGTTCTTAAGTCCAGTAGCATGTTTGTTCTGGCAAAGCTTCAGGCCATAGATGTATTGGTAGCCAGAAGCAAATCGTGGTGGGCGGGGAAGGAATTTCTGTAAGATCCTCAAACTCTTTGAACCCAAAGATGGATGCTCTGAGTGACGGCCCACCTTCTTTATCTCATTTTGTTCTTCATGTCTGCCATTGTGAAATTGGTGAGCTGTGGGTGAAAGGGATGTGAGTCATGGGAATCGTGGTATGCCTTAGTATGCCTTGCAACTTTAAAAGCCTCTGCATTTCCAGTGTAAAAAATGCAAAGCCATGGCTACTCCGATCTGTAACAGAAAGAGAAGCTAGACCTTTGAGAAGATGATCTGCTTAAACAAGCTTGGCTGCTATAGCTTGCCTTCGCTACAAATTTGACCCCCAGCCGTAGCAGCTAAGAACCTTGCTCTACCATAGCCGCCCTCTTGATGCAGACCCCTGTGTCGTCTTTCCTTCTGCACAAATGCAAGAGTTAGTGGTTAAAATAAGCAACTTGGTGAGTTTGTTGTGGCATGTCTAATGAAGAAATTATTTCATTTCTTGCTGGAGGCTCAAAAAGGCAGCAGAAGAGAGCTACAGGTATGGTAGTTTTCATTTTGCTTCATTCATGCTTGAGTCTTTAATGTTATAACATCCAAATGCAGATCCCTACATTTCTTACATCTAGAATAAGCGATCCATGGATGCCCTGTCTATATTAGTGAAGTTCCAAGAGATGCTAAAATCAATACAAATCAGGCCTTATTACTGCTGATACCTACATTGCTGGTAAGTCAGAAGAGTAAACGTTTACAAATTTATATTGTAATGTTAACATTCCTGTTTAATAGAGCCTTTAAAGTCTTTTATTCCATGTCAAGGCTACGCAGATTACTGAAAAGCTTTCCAGAGCCAATATTGTGTTCATGTTTAGATTTATACCAGATTCTACTGCAAGCAAGATTTACAGGTTTGTGGTCCATAGCCCTGCTTTAGCCCTTCCTGAGATTAAGAGATACAGCGTGTCTTTTTATATTTAGAGAAAGCACTGATATTGGTGAACATTTAACTCCTAATGGGCAAGTAGGTGTTGCTTTTTCATCTGAGGCTCATATATCAGGTCAAAATCAGCATTGTTTCAACTATGCACGTACCATTGGCATAATAGGAGGCATCAGGTTAGGTCTCTTTTATTTGCTCAGCGTAAACCTGGAAAGTATAACTCTATATATCTGCTATTTGTTCTAAGAAGCTTGGTCTGGACAGATCACATCATTGTTCGTGATGAGTGGAATCAACGATTGGACACAAACTTAGATAATCTGGAAGTTACAATAAGCTTAATAAAGCTTAACTTTTGATTCCTGCCAATCCAGGTTGAAGGAGTCATTCGACGTTGGAGGCTTTTGGAAATAACAATGCCTGATTTATTATGGGAAGATTCTGTTGACCAGGGAATTGATATATTGAATGTTACAATTCTTTGCAGCCAAGGCAATAACAATTGGTCATTGCTTTAATGCAGACTTCTCTATTCGTTGAGCAGAATATTAATGTTGATGTATGCACATAATGTTAACTACAAATCATTATCTGCTTCGGCAATTAAAAGCTGGACAGGGGCAAATAATTGCAGCTCAAATTTTGTCTTGCCTTACAGTTTCATCATCTTGCCTTTTATACAACTGTATTCAAATATTGATTGAGCCCAGACACCTTTCAAACCGAGAGTTTACGATGCAATTTTTAAGACACTTGCAGAATTACAAGCAACATGCTATTGATAAAGGTCCTAACCGTAGTGCTGCAATGTTAACAACATGCAAGTCTACTATGGACCAGAAGGACATAGTAATAGCAACACAAAATGAAAAAAGGTAGACATGTCAAAGAAGAAAATTCATGGCCGTACAACACAAAATGAAAAAGGTAGACATGCCAAAGAATAAAAGCCATACAACACAAAATGCAAAAGGTAGATATGCCAAAGAAATGCCAAAAAATAAAAGCCATACGAAGTTGAGAGAGGGAAGAGAGAGAGTGGGAGAAAGGATTTCTAAATTCTTACTAAGGCCCACAGTAGCAAAGTTTCTGAAATTTGACATCCCATTAAAAGAACACTCAACCATTGAGATCTGAGACATGATAAAAGAGATAACTAAAAGAACAATCAACCATTGAGGTCAGAGAAGGAATTAAAATTGCCACAGTGCACGTGACAAACATCCTCAAATAGCAAAATACAGAGGCGGTGGAGGAATCGAACCTCTTGACACCCCACACACTCCACATAACAAAAATCGAAAAATATGCAAAGATACAACACAAAACAATTTTGATAGATGAGAACCTGGAGAGATACAATGCAAAACTGATAAGAATCGCATTAAACTCTTGAAACCTTCTAGAGCATAAGCATAAACGATTTTGTCAAGCAACTCTAAGCCTAAACAACATCATTTGCACGTTCTTAACTTATGCCCAGCAACGCTGGGCACCGTTACTAGTATACTTATGCCCTTTGGAAGATGGAGGATTGATAGGCCCAATGTAATCCAATCCCCACATATGAAACGGACCAACACTCAAAATAGGATAGAATGGCATATTATTGTGGCCTGTCAATTGTTTATGCCTTTGACACTTCTCACATTTGCTAACAAAGTCTCTAGTATCCTTGTAAAGAGTTGGCCAATAATATCCCCAATGAAGGATCTTCCTAGTTGTGGTTCTGGCTGCAAAATGCCCATGGCAATCATGTGCTTGCTGCAACAAATCATGAGTTTGTTGACCAGCAACACACCTTAATAAGAGACCTTCCATAGTCCTCTTATAAAGAATAGCCCCGTGCACCACATAACCAGCTGCTTGTACTCTAAGAGCATGCTTTTGTTGCTTTGAAAATGAACAATGTTTAAATTGAAACGCACTTATTTAAGAAGTGCGTTTGAAAGATTCCTTCTGAAAATTTACAAAATTTTAAAATCCCCCTAAAAAGGATCCTTTTATTATCTTTAGTCCAAATATTTACAAAGCTGCTCATGAAAACAGACATTTTAGGAAGGCTTAACGTTATGGTGGAAACAAAAAAAAAAAATATCACATTTTGGAGGGGAAAAGAACTGCTACGAAAGCCAAAGATTTATTATAGAGCAAATTCATATGAAAAAATTAAATGCTTTTGTACCTTGTCCCTGAAATTTTTTTTGTTGGCAGTTATAGAAGAAAAAAAAATTCTTATTTTAGAACCGTTTTGGCTAAACGTCTTAGTTGACCTTAAAACACATCCAAAGCCAATTGAACAAACTGCTTGAATGACAAACCATTGTTTTTGCATCACATAGTATTACAGACGCCAATACATCCACAATATTTCACAATTAGCTGAAGTTTCAGTTGAGAATGTCGTATAAAATTTACACCGAGGAAGCAAAAGTTGAAGTAATGAAGGTTTGTTCGTTGTTGTTCTCGGAGATGTATTAGTACACGTCTCTAGGCTTGCACAAACCAATCCGCAACGTGGTGATGCTCAGAAGATAGTCATCCTCCTTGTCAATGTTGAGCATCTTCATCGCAATTTTGTCATCTGTAGCAGTGGGTGTGACGTTCGGCCGACGATATCGCCCTTAGGCATTATACCGCATTGCCTCGTCGCAGCGTACCGCCCTCCACCGGCGGTGCGCTAGCGTGTAGCCAGGTGAGTAGCCCTAGGGGGCAACTTGCCAGAAATATGTGCAACTATTAATGTGCACATTTTCCAATGTACACATTAATGTGGGCACACATTTCCAAGTGGACACTTCATGCCAAGTGGGCCGCACCCATAGGTGCAATTAATGTGCACATTTTCCAATGTACACATTAATGTGGGCACACATTTCCATGTGTGCACATTTGGCCACCTAGCCCTTAAAGGCAAGTGGGCCCATTTCCAATTATCCCACATGCCAAAAGGGGATAATTGGAAACCCTAGCCACCCCCCTTGTCTATATAGGGTAGGAAACCCTAACTAGCCCAATTTTCGATTTTAGGGCTTCAGAACTCTGTTTTGGCTGCCTCAACAACCAAAACCGCATCCCAGACTCTGACTGGGAGAATTGCATCCTTAGTTTCTCTAGATTCGAGCGTTTCAGCAGGATGGTCGAGCTCAGGTCAGGAGGAGCCTCTCAAGGATCAGGTATTTGGCCAATTAGATAGTCTAAACCCTATTTTAGTCATTGTATCAGTAGGTTTAGCCTATTAGATTGGCCATAGCAGCCCTCTAGATCTCTAGATAGCAGATTCTAACTAAAGAACCTAACTCTATGTTGTAGATTAGATCTTATTCTTTAGTCCTTCTGTGATGTATATGGATGATGTATCTCTATGAACTCCTTGTATTGGGAAGGGGGGTAGAGACCTAAAGCTTTGTAGTTGATGCTCCTAGAGTAGCCTCTCTAGCACACTGTAGATGCGGCCTGTGCACAAGAGCCACACCTGGTTGTGGGTGAAGGGGCCGACCGGCTTATAAGGAGGTTAGGTGTTCGACTCGAATCCATCCCTATGGCGTGTTAGTGTGCCGGGGATCATTGTGACTAGGCCTAATGGCTTGCCCACTAGCGTGTGGGCAAGGCATGGGCTCGACACTCGAGGTGAGGTGGTGAATATGACCTTCCATTGAGTTCAAGTCGATACGGCAAGTGGCCCTCTAGTCACCGGAGTCAAGATGTAGATCTACGGAGGGAGAGATCCCTACTCGCCCCCCATCGAATCGGGAGATGCAACCCGGGGATATAGCCCCCTTGGCTATGCATCCGGGCGGGCTAAGGTCCAGTCCCAACACTTTTCACCTACTCGCAAAGTGTGCACGGGGGAGGGGCGGATGGAGTGGACAACCCTAAGCCATGTTCATATGCCGGCCAAATCCATTGCCATGAATGCATGCGCAATGAACTCTCGGAGACCAAGCCGTTGGTCATCCCTTTGAGTCCGAGCCTTGGGTAGGATTCCCCTATGTGATGTGCTGATCTTTGTCTATGCAGATATGTGGAGGACCATCCTTCGTGATGGTCATATGATGTTGATGTATGTGCTAACGACATGTATGTTTACGCTCCGCAGACTAGGTAGGCCCGAGGGAGGCGGGTGCAATGACCCTTCCACTCTTCCCACCGGAACCCGCCGCGATTTGCGGTGTCATGTGGAGGGCCCTCAGATTAGCATGGAGCTGGTATGGGGGATGAACTCTGTTTGTATACGGTGAGTGCACCGTATACACAGTAGGGGACGTCCACAGTGGTATCAGAGCTATGTTCTTGGAGACCAAGAGCAAAGCATCGGCCATGTTCCCGGTAGCACTAACTTGATAGGATCCTCAAACCCGAAAAATGAGAAAATTTTTCTCATTTTTGTAGTTATGCTAAGCTAGTAACAGTTAAAATGAATGAAAACGTAAAAAGACTAAAATTGATGAGCCAACATCCAAAAAGTAGGGTGGTCTCATACGTCGCGCCAGGACAGAATTCTACTTTCTAGAAATCGGGCTGGGCGCAACGCGTCTGAACATTCAAACTTTGACACCAAAAAGTTGTAAAATTACGGTAAAAAAAAAATACCTTGATAATTCTAAATTTAAGCTAAGAATTAGTAGATTTAGCATGTTACATGTTAATTTAATAGTGGGCCCCACCATGTCTCACACGTCGCGCCCGGGCGGGTTTCTAGATTCTAGGAATCGGGCCGGGCATAGCGTGTGAACCTTGCTTAATTAGGTGTTTTAGGTGCTCTAGACAACCCAAAAAAGGTAGTTTAAAAATTGACCTAAAATTGGCCCTATAAATAGAACCGGACCCCCTCCCATTTTTTTCTGTTCTCCCCTAGAACTTGGCCGTCTTTGTCAAGGCGATCTTACGGCGCTTAGCTCCGATCGACAAACCGTAAGATGATGGCCCCGCACGAAAACAGACCGCAAGGAAGCCTAGCGAAGCCCGGATCCTCCGGCGCCCGCCGCTTCCGCCTCTTTCACGAGGATTCTTCGGCAACGCCTTCTCCACGGCGGCGAATCTTCGCCGTCCAAGGAAGCGTGGTCGGACCGAGCGACCACGAGAACTCTTGGAGGGACGACCAGGCGGGCGTTATGAACGAGATCCTCGAATTTAAATTGCGGGGACAGAGGCGTAAAGCGGGCAGCGGCGGGGAGCAACACCGAGGGGACGCCAACCCACGGGGAGGAGAGCGAGGGAACAGGCGGACCCATCAACAGCCCAAGAACAACCCCGGAGGACCGAGATCCACCGCAGGAGGAGGCGGGAAGAGAGGAGGAGCAACCACGAACTCACCCCGAAGAAGAGGTCGACGCCGCGACGCCTTCGGCCCACAAGTACGGCCAAGGATCGCCACGAGCAGAGGGACAAAGAGTCGGGAAGACGGGCCCCACTACCCTGGGACCAACGGACCCAAGAAGAGGAGGGCCAAAGCCCGAAAGGCGTGCAAGAGGAAGCGGGTAAAGGCCGAAGCGAGCCAAGGTCCGTCATCAACGAGCCACGGGAGGGGAGACCCCAGCCCACCACCGACGACTTCGAGGACGGAGACTACGTCTTCGGCGCAGACGGGGGCAAGCTCTTCAAAGCCCCCGGTCATAGAGGAAGAGGTCCCAGAAGCGTGACGCCCAAGAACGGAGAGGAGGCTGTGTGGTGGCGGCCCCCACCATTTCCCGACGTGGGATAGGGTCAAGACCCCACCGGGCAAGCAACGAAGCATATGTGATAGACCCCTAAAGGTCTATCTCCGAAGAGGATCGAGGAGCACAAAGCGTATATGGCAAAGTGGGAGGCCTACAATGCCTATTACGGGGAGCACCGGGTGAGAACGATTGAAGGCGGACACCGATGAAGAGCCGTGCAGCCTTTGAAGCCCCTCCACCAAAGCCCAAGCCTCCCGAGCACCGGGGAAGAAGCGGAACAAGAAGAAGAAGGCTGGAAGGCAGGGCACTCAAGGAGATCCGCCACTGAGAGAAGAAGAGTTACGGACTCGATTCCCGGGCGCCCGTTCAGCGTTTGGTCCGCTAAGTCATCCAAGAATACAACACGAACATCGCAGCGTGACCGATGAGATCTTTCTTTGTGTTTTACGAGGGGAGGCGGCGGCGCATATAGTAAAACATTTTGAAGATTCAACGGCCGCACACGGCACGCCGAAGAGGGTTACCCTCATGAGGCGGGGATATGTATCTTGCCGGGCACATCAAGGGAGAACGCCCTTGAACCTTGTAAATAACTGAAAAATTTTGTTAATATAAAGAAAATTTTGTGTAAATAAAGTGTCAAACCCTGTTTAAATAGGTCAAGATATCGATCCCTAGCCTTCGTTTTAATTAAATTGGAGTTTTGAGCAAAATTGAGGCGATGTCTCACATGTCGCGCATGAGACATTTCTACATTTTAGAAATCTGGGTCAAGGGCATAGCGAGACCATGCCTAAAAATGCCCAAAACAGCTCCAAATCGACCAAGTAAGGGGTCAATTCGCCTAACTTTCGATGAGTTTAGTGGAATTACAGCCTTAGATCACCTAAATTGAGTAATCCTAGCCCAATTAGGACCTATGTCTCATAATGTCGCCCGGATGATTTCTACATTTTAGAAATCGGGCTGGCATAACGATGAGACCCACCATTTCATCACCAAATGATCTCCAAATTGCACAATAGGTTCAAATTAGCTCTCCTTAGCATGCTCAAACCCTAGAAATATACGTCAAACTTGCAATTGCATCACTTAATAGGTTAGAATTGCCTAATCTCAGTAAACTCTAAGTCATCCAAAAATTAGGGTTTTCCCCTTTCTATAAATAAGTTCCCCATTTCTCAATTGCCACCCTGCAAATTTGCTCCCCCCTTTGCTTGGCGATCTTTCGGCTCCACGAGGCGCTTCGCATCCGTTTGATACTCCCTTCTTTGCTAGATCAATGGCTCTCTGCTGATTTAGGCGATGGTACGGCGCCCGATCACCCCATCTCTCGAGGCGGATGTCGCGACATCTTCCAAGTCTTTGTGAAAGAAATTGACATCCAAGCTACGTTAAATGCAACCCCAGCATATAGACAGGTGCTAGCAGAATTTCAAGCTAGGGTAGGACCCTCCCTTGTCCAAGTTCCCCTTGCATAGGATACTTTGTTCCCGCCCATCCCTTCAAAGCGGCCTTTGGCGATGTCCCCAACATCGCCAAGTACTTGACTAACAAGCATGCTAGAGACTACGACTACATGGTCCCGACAGCCAACGGGACCAAGTACTTCTCTTACACGCCGCCCTAGCCATCTTCTTATCCCACAGCTAGGGGGCAGATGGGGGCAACCTCTATCCCTCCGATGGAGGTAGACCCCATAGCGAAGGTGAAGGAAAGAGCAGATGTTGCGGTATCAACAGAACGAGGAAGCAAGAGAGGATGAAGAGGAGGGGGACGGCTTAAGGATACACGGAGCTCGACTCGCATCGAAGAACGGCGCCAAGGAGAGCGGGGAGCTGATCAATTTGGCGGCGAGCCGGCCGGGGCATCGAGTTTCTCCCCTGGCCGGGCATCACAAGCCTAGCCCCTATCATCATCGGCGGAGAGGAGTATCTACTCCTCGGCGACATCCGAACCTCCCCGAATGCGGGGAGAGGGAGCTCAGGTTGGACGAACTGCTCCACCCAGTGCGGCGGAACCGACATGGGCGACTTCATCGTCAGGGAGCCTCGAACTTCCGCTTCAAGTGGGAGTCCGACACCTACGGGGACGGCGACCTCCGATATCCGTGCCTACACAGCAGCATCCGGGCAATTGATGGACGAGCGGGAGCTGCCAACAGAGGAGGAGTTCCTCGCCCTCCAAGAACAGATGGGGATCCGTGGGAAGACCACGAGCATCCTAATGCCGGGTCCTTCGATATCACCCCTGCCAAAAGGAGAAGGAATCGACCTCAGGAGGCTCGACCGCACAATTGAAGACTCTGGGGAGCTCACTTGAAGTTGAGGTCGACGCACGCCCGGGCGGCACAGAGTGGAGGCCAAACAAGCGGAGAAGCCGGCGACACACTGGCGACAATTAAGTCGCCGGATACTATTTGCCGCTGCTGATGGATGGGAGAATAGCGGTAATTCACCGCAAGTTCAGTCCCAGAGGCGAAGAAGGAGTGTTTATGCTGATTGCACTCTCAGGCTTCGGCAGGCATGCTCGAATAGCAACAAATGTCGACTATGCTGTCTTAGTCAAGAGGTCAATGGCACTCGACCTCTTCGACTTCGCCATCCCCCACCGACGTCAGGCGAGATTAGCGATGGCTCGCGGCCCTTACATCCAACAGCGGGGTAGAAGACCTGGTGAGAGCCATCCGGGGAGGCTCGTCGGCCAAGCATCATCGGGAACTTGGGTCACTTTCGGTAGGGGCGGCCCAAGTTAAGAAGTTTCTTGAAGACAACCCGTCTTCTTGGCGATTTCAAGACTAGTTAGACTCTTGATCCCGGAGACTTTTTGTAATTAAAATATTATATGATATATAAATACAATTCTGCTGCACTTTAAATGTTTTGTTGATGTATTTTGCCCCACAATTATACCAACAAACATAAACAATGTAAGAAGAACAAAAGGAACTAATCATATAGCCATGAATTGCTTGTGTATGCGACCCGGAGGCCTAAAGCGGGGAACGACAACCTGCGAGACCTTATAGAAGAACAAACCCGCCTGGACCACCCCAGGCAAGGAACCTATTTGAAGATAGGGGAACCCATGACCCCTGAGGAGGAGATAGCCCGGATGAGGACAGCACTGGAGCAAGATAAAGGCATTACCGTTGTCAAGCAAAGGGGAGTGGGTTCGGTGGGCAATGCTTTCGATTGTCGCAAGCATCAGCTTTGGGGGGAAGGAAGGGACAAGAAGAGAAGCAAGAGAAGGAGATCCCCAGGTCGGAATCTTCCGACTCAAGTTCAGACTCGGACTCCGGCCTCGAGGAAGAGGAAGAACAGCTCGAGAAATAAGCGAGGGAAAACAGAGGAACACCCCGGAGGGACGACAAAGAGATACGTGGCCTCCGACTACCGGAAGAAGGTAGATTCCTTTGACCGGCAATGTATGGAAGGCCCTGAACTAGAACAGTTCTCCGGGGGAGAACAGTCGATTGGAAGCGAGAGGCATGGTCGGACTAAATGAGCGAGTACCGGAAATGCTTATGGCATGAAGGATAAGGACAAAGGCGAGTTGCAAACAGCCCAACTTGAAAGGAGCCGCTTCGGATTTGGTGGAAGGGTTATGCAAAGGCACATGGCTTAAGCAGGATGGTTGTAAGTTGAAAGTTTGCTAAAGCCTTCAAAGCGCCATTACGTCCGGAGGGAACATAAGTCCAAAGATGATGCAAAGCAGCTTTTATAAAGTTACTAAAGAAGGCAACAAATCAGTCCGAAATATACTGAGGAATTCATGAGGCTAAGGTCAGATGTGCCAAAGTTGGGAGAGAAGCATGTGGAAAACTATATTGAGGGGCTGAATGAGGAGATCCGCAAGCTTGTGAGAGCAATAAACCCTAGGGACAAGATGATCGAAGCCGGAATCCAAGGCTATAAGCTTGCGAGGGGGAGGACCTCGGAATAGCGGGCACAAGCAGCAGCATTTCCGTGATAAAGGCAAGGCGACAGAAGCTATAGCCCGTGGCAGCGGTCCAGGTCCGGCTAGAGCCCCATATGGTGGGAACGTGGGAAGCAAAGAGAGAAGAAGGTGTCCTTCAAGGACAAGCGAGGTGAGAGGTCAAACTACTCCAAAGCAAAGGCAATCCTTTTGCAAGCGATGCCCAAGGAAAAGAGGCAAGAGTGCATAGAGCTGCTTCAGGTGCTTCCAGCCATAGCCATAGGACCGGAACCCGTCCCTACGCCATGAGTGCAGCTCTAGCGAGTTGGGAGATTGGGACGCTCTGCCTGACGACGACGGCGAAGAGAGGCCCGCGACTACATCCGGTGGTGAGTGCCACATCTTTGCCGCGAATAGATACTGAGCAAAGCGAGAGCCGATATAAGGTAATTTCCACAGTAGGGAAGGCTAAAGCTAAGTCCTTCATAGTCTTGATAGACTCAGGAAGTAGCCATAACTTTGCATCCCCCAGAATGGTTCAAATGTTGAAGTTGAAGCCGCTAAAGTCAAAGCCAAGACCCGTTGTTTTAGCAAGTGGTGCGATGCCAAAGGCGCGGGCGGGCAAGAGAATTAACCGACATCGACTTGCCGAGGATTAATATCGGATGGGGCGAAGTAATGGGCATTGGAAAGTATGACTTGATCATAGGAATGGAGTACCTTGGGCAGTGAGAGGCCATTATCGATCATTGGAAAGCGGAAGGTGACCTTCCCAACGCCCGACGGCAAGATCATTGAGATAACAGGTAAGGAAGTTGTTCCCATCATGCAGTGTATGTCTTCTAAACGGCTGTTCAAGTGCATCAAGAGTGAGCAAGTGGCATACATCTTCAAGCTTGAGATTAGTGAGCCGGAATCGGAAGGAAGCAAAGAAGACAAGGTGCTCAGCAAGTTGCCGAAGCAAGTAGCTAAGCTGATCACGGAGTTCCATGATCTCTTCCCAGATGAGATCAAGCAGCTCCCTCCTTATAGGGGAGTCGAGTGCGAGATAGCACTCGAACCAGGAACAAAGCCAACAAGCAAGGCTCCATATAGAATGACAACGCAGGAGTTGTCGGAGCTGAAGAAGCAGTTGCAGGAGCTGCTCGACCTAGGTTTCATTAGACCTAGTGTCTCGCCGTTTGGAGCGCCCATTCTTTTTGTCAAGAAGAAGGATGGATCTTTGAGGATGTGCATAGACTATAGACAGTTGAATAAGCACACCATTAAGAACAAGTATGCGCTTCCAAGATCAGACGACTTGATGGATCAGCTCCAAGGGGCAAAGATCTTCTCTAAAATCGACTTAAGGTCGGGGTTATCATCAGATCGGGGATAAAGGAAGAAGATATCCATAAGACCGCCTTGAACGCAGCGGTATGGGCATTATGAGTTCCGCGGTAATGCCTTTCGCTTATCAAATGCCCCGCAACGTTCATGAGACTCATGAGCGATATCTTCGTGGGAGTTCCCGACACCTTTGTGATTGTTTTCTTTGACGACATTTTGGTGTATAGCAGATCCCTTGAAGAGCACGTACAACACTTGAGAAGAGTGCTAGAGAAGTTGAAGAGGCACCAGTTGTACGCCAAGTTGTCGAAGTGCCACTTCGCAACAGAAAAGGTGGAGTATCTAGGTCATGTGATCTCAGCAGAAGGCATCTCAACAGACCCGCCAAGATTGAAGCCGCCATTCGGTGGCGGCGCCCAAGAATGTGCATGAAGTCGGTTTCCTCGGCCTAGCGGTACTCTGGGGAAGTTCGTGAAGAACTTTGCTAAGATAGCAGCCCCGTTAACAGACCTGACGAGGGCAGAGAAGGTGAAAGATTGGGTAGAGCATTGGCACAAGAAAGCCCAAAAGGGGTTTGAATTGTTGAAGGAAGCTTTAACAACAGCCCCAGTCTTAACCTGCTTGGGACGGGAGAAAGATAAGCTTGTAGCAGCAGTCCAGTAAGATAGCTACAGTGCGGTGCTTATGCAAGAAAGGCGTGTGGTAGCGTATGATTCCGGGAAGATGAACGGCCTTGAGATGGCTACACCCAACGACCATCGGGGAGTTGTTAAGCGGTTGTCGTGTGGCATTAAGAATATGGAGGCATTATCTCTTGGAAGGAAGTTCCAATTGGATCCCAAACCATCGAGCCTCCAATATGTATTCACGCAACCACACCTTAATCTGAAGGCGTGAGGAGATGGATGGAGTTCCTGAAGAATATGACTTTGATATAGTCTACAAGCCAGGGGAAGCTCAATGTGGTAGCGATCGCGCTTTCAAGGCATCCCCCACGACAACTAGAGTGCATTGCAATGCAATTTCGACGCTCTCCAAATGACTTTGGAAAGAGGATTGAAGAGTCCTTGCCAGCGGATGTGGATTTAGGGGAAGTATGGGCAAGCCTTTGAGGAAGGAGGCTAGAAACGGATAAAAAGCGGGGGAGGCCTTCAAGCATTATAAGAAGGAAGGCAACCCATTTATACCATAAGAACAAGTTGTGCGTGCCGAATCATGGGTGTAAGGAAGTTGATCCTCCATGACCACGCAACAGCCCAATAGCCGGCCATGCGGATTCATGAAAACATATTTCAAAGTGGCGGCGGCTATTATTGGCGCGGGAATGAAGAAGCAAATAGCTTCGCTACATCAAGGAATGTCAGCTATACCCGTGACGGGCGAAGCGGGCAGCTTGAATTCGGGGCATTAGAGCCATTGTGATTACTTAAGCGCTAAGTGGGGATAATCGGCATGGATTTTTATCACGGGACTCCCAAAAACAGTGAGAGCAAAAGATGCCTTGATGGTAGTGGTGGACAAGTTGTGAAGATGGCACATTTGTGCCTTGCGGAGGAACCACAGGATACAGCCATGGATGCAGCAAAGCTCTTCACAAAGAGATCTTGGGCTTCGCATAGCCACCAAGAGAGAGATCATCTCCGACAGGATCCGAGAAGTTCGCCAGGCGCCTTTTGGCAGGAGAAAGCCTCTTTGCGACGATCCAGGCAAGCTATCCATGAGCACGGCATATCATCTCCTCAGACGGATGGCCAGACGGAGCGGACCAACAGGATTTAGAGGACATGCTACGAAACTATGTCCTTAATACGTAACTAGG